>CM024592.1:45837351-46578325 GCA_014182565.1 Eucalyptus marginata | reverse complement strand
GTGATAATACCTCAGCTAGGTGGATATTATGGTTCACTCCTTTTAAACTAGAATGCCCATGCACTATCATATCGGTGAACTTTCTCAAAATTTCTCAAGGTCGTTGGGTGACTTAAATTGGTCACTTGGGCATTTTTGATTACCTAACCATATTGGATCAAAATAAGATATTCAACGGCTAATTTTATTTACGTAGGAGAAAATGTGGTACGGATCAAACCCCCACAACAAGTAGATCTAACACAAAAATCAGATTCACATTAGGTCCTCAAATTGGACAACACAACTGATTACATGGAATCGGCGAGATAGTGGGACTTGTGTTTCATCCATTTTCTCATCTCAAATTGGCCTTTCTACATGCCTCCATATATCGTGATTATGTTGATTCAGGGAACCTAGGCGGAGAGGGTGGGAAGGGTTGGGGGTCACTCAGTATGCCACTTGAGCAATTTGATGGAATGGTCAACAACCAGTAAGGAAGGACTTTGATCAATAATTTCAATAGTTGGGATTAACAACACGAGAGTGAAACTTAGGGTTAAATCATGGCTAACTCCCTAGAAAAAATATGGATGCTTTTTTCTTTCGATGCATGAGGCCCCCTCATAACAAATTATAATCTTTGTTCATAAGGTGCTTTCTAGGTTGCATGAAAACAACATATAGTGCGTTTTGGCGGGAGTTGTCCGTGGTTGGTAAGTTTCCTCGCAACAAGCCATTCTCCTTTGTTTTTGGGATTCTCCCTATCTTCGTTCAAATTAATAAAAACAAAAAATGACTATGATGATCAGGAGTATTACCAATTTTGTTGTGAGGGCTCTTTGCGACGGCCATATGCTCTAAAAATTTACCCTTGGGAGAATTTTCATCTGCATTTATATATTAAGAATAAGAAATTTTTTAAGCATAGTTTTTTACTTTGTTTTGTCTTGCACTTTCCACTATCCAAATGTTGCCGCCGGCAGTAAAAATCAACACAAAAAAAAAAGTGTGTAAGAAACTATTGAGTGCTAGAGTAGGGCGAAGTCGGCCATACCATAATTTGATCGGATGATTGTCATATGTACAGGTGGAAGCACACTTCGAAAATAAAAAATAAAAAAAATCATCCTTTTCTTCTCTTCTCCTCTCTCTCTCTCTCTCTCTCTCTCTCTCTCTCCACTATTTTCCGTCCTTCACTTCTCTCTTCATTCTCTCTTCAAGACTATGGATTTCCCTTGCATTTTAATTTAAGTTTGCCGGCGGGAGTTGTCAATGAAAATTGGTCGCCTTCATATGGAATCAAGCAAATTATTTGACATGATTCGGTTCTCTAAAGACATAGAATTAAACAAGCCATTAATAGACTGAAGAGAAATTATTCCGTGAAAATTTGTTGTCCTTGGATGGACTCGAGCAAATTATTTGACATTATATGGTTTGTAAGGACTTCATTTCAGTGCATCATCTCTATAGCAGATGGCAAAATTACGAAACTTCTGAGGTTGGAATCCCAAATGTTCCCTATCTACTTGAACATGCCATTAACATACCAAAAAGGAGTTTTCAGTGAAAATTTGTTGCCCTTGTATGGAACCAACCAAATTATTGACATGATTCAATTTTGTAAAGACTTTGGTTCAACAAATCATCTCTACTGTGGAAGTAAAAATTAAGAAATTTTCAAGATAGAACACTAAATGTTCAACATTAGATCGAACACACTATTAACAAATCAAGTGGAGTTCTCTAAAAATTTTTGTCCTTATATGGAATCAAGCAAATTGACAAGATTCAATTTCGTAAAGACTTCAAAGGTAAAATTACGAAATTTCTGGTAACAACAAATGCTCCCTATCTGACTGAACATCTATTTAAGACTAAAAGCAAGGGAAAGCCAGTGTAGAGAGAGCAACGGAGAAGAAGAGAATATTAAACTACTTCTCAAATTTCTAAAGGATTGGGCCCCATCTGCGCCTGTGACAATTAACCTATGGCTCAAAGCATGGCCTACTTAGCACTACTCAAACGCCCAATATTTTCTCAAAATATAAGACTTTGCACTGGGGCCCAGCACAGCTGGCTTTATTTATTTGTTTGCACGATCGTAGGAAGACTTTGCCAGTAGATGAGCTCAAAGCGCATTTGGACATTCATTCAAAAAAGATCCTGCTTTCGGTCAACCGGTACTAGATAAAGCTGCTCTACCCTCTTTTCTTCTTGAAGTAAGCTTGATCTTGCGAGATCATTGAGCAAGAGAAAATAATGTATGATGCTTACGTCATGGTATGATCGGGAAATTCTTGTATCAAAGGGTATATGCCTGTTAGTGGTGCAGATTGATCTAGAGGGCAAACGCCGAGCTCATTCGATTACACCTCAAAGGAGTGGGGTATTATAGTTCTTTTTTTCAAACTAAAATGACTTTGCATTTGCCATCTACATGAACTTTTTCAAATTTTTAAGGTCATATGGTGACTTAAATTGGTCACTTGGGCATATTGATTAGCTTAGCCATATTGGATCAAAATAAGATATTCAACAGCCAATTTTATTTACTTAGGAGGGAGAAATGTGTGCCGTCCGAGCCCCCACAATAAAGTAGATTTGGCAAATAAGTAAGCTTCAAATTCTTTCAAACTAGATAACCCGATGAGTTACATGGAATTAGTTAGATGATTAGGACTTGTGTTTTATCCATTTCCTCATCTCGAGATTAGCCTTTCTTCGTGCCTCCTCACATCGTGATTACTCCAATTGGGAATCTAGGTGGTGCAACGTGGCAAGGGTTGAGGGGTCGCTCCCTATGCCACTTGAGCAACAGTCAATAACGGAAGAACTTGATACAATAATTTTAGTAAGTTGGAGGATTTAACGACACAAAAGTGAAACTTAGAGGGTTGAATAAGAGGCAACCCGCTAAGAAAAAATATAGATGCTTTTTCCTTGGATGCATGAGGCCCCTTATATCAAAATATAATCTCTTCCATAAGGTGCTTTCTATAATTGCATAAAGCAACAGCTTTAATCAAAAATTCCACGGTTCGTTTTGGTAGAAGTCGTCCATGTTCGGTAATAAATTCTCTTGTGAGTATCCATTCTCCTATTTTAACAGTTCTCCTTATTTTAGTTCAAAATAAAAATAAAATAAATAAAAGTTACTATGATGATAAAGAGAATTACCAATTTGTGAGGGCTATCACCACGGCCATATGCTCTAAAAATTTGCCCGTGGGAGGATTTTCGTGTTTCATGACCATGAATGCGCCAAATCTTGTTGTCGGTAGGAATCATCAATGCAGCGGTGCAATAAATTATTTGAGTGCTTGATGGTTTGAAGTGGGCCATACATAAAGTTCATTGGATGAATGCCATAGGTACAGGTGAAGCCCACACTTCGACAATTTACAAAATTTCTCCTTTTTCTTCTCTTCTCCGTTGCTCTCTCTCTCTTTCTCTCTCTCTCTCTCTCTCTCTCTCTCCTATTTTTCTTCCTTCCTTTCTTCCTTCTTCAGAAAGACTATAGCTTTCCCTTGCATTTAGTTTAAGTTTGCCAACAGGAGTTATGGTTGGTCGCCTTTGTATGGAATCAAGCAAATTATTTGACATGATTTGGTTTGCACGAACGTAGGAACTCCAAATGTTCCCCATCTGATTGAACAAGCTACTAACAGACTAAAGATGAGTTTTTCGTGAAAATTTGTTACCCTTATATGCAATCAAGCAAATTATTTGGCAATATAGGTTTTGCAAGGAATTCATTTCAATAAATTATCTATGTAGCAAAAGGCATAATTACGAAACTTCCAAGCTTGGAACCCCAAATGTTCTCCATCTACTTGAACATGCCATTAATAGACCAAAGAGGAGTTTTTAGTGAAAATTTATGACCCTTGTATGGAACCAAGCAAATTATTGACATAAGTCGGTTTTGTAAAGACTTCACTTCAACGAATCAACTCTACAACATGTAAAATCACGAAATTTTCAAGGTAAAAACCCCAAATGTCTAACATCTAATTGAACACGCTCTTAACAAATTGGAATGGAGTTCTCACTAAAAATTTGTTATCCTCATATGAAGAATAACAGGGCTGAACCCCTTTTATTCATCTATGTACTCCTACATTCAAGATTTCAAGTACACATTTTCAATATAGAACCAAACAATCTAGAAATGGAGTCACAAACATTGAGAGCAAACATGAGGAAAAATTGCAGGAATTGGTCAAGTGACCGCATCAATCTGTCTAGCTGCATGATGGCGGAGGTGGCAGCCGTGGCCGCGGGCGCATTCCTGTAGGAGTATTCATCTGAGGAGGTGGTGGAGGAGACCTTCTTGTGGCCCTAATAGGGAATGACCTCAACTCGTGAGGAAGATGGTGTGAGCGAATCGAATCATCCGATAAGACCGCCGATACAAGCAACGGGTGGATCAAGATGAAAGCAAGCTTTGAAACGAGACCCATTTCTGTAGAGCCCGAGTTCGTTAACTGGCGAGACAGATGATGCACTGATGCCGCTTTTATAAAAGCATGGCTGATTTGGATAAAGACTGAATCAGATGGGAACCAAATATGCAGTTGGTCAATGCTTTTGAAGTTCTGAGGCCAAAATGTCAAAAAGTTGGTAGCCAGCTTTGGTTGATATAAAGTTTTGAAATGCACGCAGATCGGTAATCTTGGCCCGGCTATCTACGATTATTCAATCGTTGCTCGATCAACCGATATACGTAGTTGTAATGCTAAGCGTGTGAAGACAAGGGGTGAGCATGGTCGGGTTGGGCCCACCCCTAACCCTGAACCAACCCGCAAAAGATCGGTCCTCAATTTTTTGGGACCGAGGACCGACTCTATTGAGTTTGGGGACCGAGGGACCGGACCAACCCAATGGGTTCGGTCGGTTCCGTCAGCCAACCCTGACCAAACGATAATTTTTATTTCATTTTTTGTACTCCTTAAAAAAGCGATTGAAGACCAAATTGACCCAATGGGTTCAATCCGGTTTTCAAATCAACCTAGGACCAACCAATAATTTTTATTTCATTTTTTATACTCCTTGAAAGGGCAACCGAGGAACCAAGGATTCGATGATGAGCGAGGTTAGCTAAGAAAGGCAAGCGGTGAGGGTCAAGTGGGGTGAGCGTCAAACGAATGAGCATCGAATGTCAAGCGGGAAGCAACAAGCCCAGCGAAAGTCGAGCGGCAAGTGACATGAATGACCCAAAGCGAAGCAAGACGAGTGTTAAGTGGTGAGCGAAGAAATTGTTTCTTTCGATTTTGGCAAATTGAAAACTAAAATGACAAATAAGACAGAAGAGAATGAATATTAGAGGAGAATGCCATAAGGAAATGCATTTATGCCTTTTTAGACACCGTGAATACTCCTCACAAAAACATTTTCCTCTTTTATAAATTATAACTATTGACACCGTAAAAGATATTAAAAATCTAAGTTATTAAAGAATAATGTAAAATTACTTGAACTCCTTACTAATGAGCTATTTAATGTTGTTGACTCTATTTATTTTAAGGTTTTCCCTATATAAAAATTTATAAATATTATATATATATATATATATATAATGAGGGTTGTCGGGTTGGGCCGACCAACTCTTCAAATCGAGGACCAATTCGACTACAATACAGTCTTTGGTCCAAAATTCTGGGCCAAAAGACCAATCGACCTACCACCTCGCGCTGGCCGGACCGGGGCCCAGGTAGGATTGGGCCGGTCTAGGGTCGGTCCAGGGTTGACCCTGGACCGATGCTCACCCGAAGACAGATTTCAAAAAGCAATTTGCAAAAGACCATAAATGGGTATTGAAAATAGTGGATTGTTTACAAGCCCACGACAAGAGTTTGGAAAAGTCATTTCGTGAACCAGTTTTGTAATCCGATCTTTACGGCCTAGGACGTAACACATAAACAATTACTGCACAGTATCAATGATGTTCACGGTAAGACATGCATATGAGTAATCAAAATGCAAATTATAGGAAAGGAATATCTCGAGATGAAATCTAAAAAGAGTCCGACAAAGGACTATGAATCCATTACTATGACCACACAGTGAACAGTACACTATAATACAACCAAGTAATTGTCAGTATCGCTTATAAAAACACTTTAAGATACACCAAGCTCGGTCGATAAAATGACGGCCTGTACATGATTATTACAACAAAGAGGAGGGCTGACGAGAGGGCATCCGAATCTTATTATATGACTTCACGAAAAGATGTAATAGAACCCCTGCAAAACCATGTTTCGATGCACGTCTGTTCTCGGCACCCATCTGCTTAACCTCGAACCCATGCTAAGAATAGTATGAACAGTATGTTCATGAAGACTTCAATACCCGCACAGCTTCAGCAAAAATCTAGTAAGTAAAAGACTGTGAGTCAGCAGAAAGGAAGTTGAAAATTAGTCTGATGCACTCCATGTACATCAAAAGCCAGAACCCGATTCAACAGTCACGCACCAAGATTGAATATGAGATCCATCCAACCGGCCAAAGCTGCGACATAATTCTTAGCTTATCTCAAGACCAAATTATAGCTTCATTTGTTTCGCGAAATATAAACGATTTGGAAAATATTTTCCTTAAAATAATCACTTCTATCGCTTGATATAATTAGTCAATTAAAAATACTTCATTATCGACAATAATTTATGTCTAATAATTTTCGTGAATGATGAAGTTTTTTTCATTAGTTCATTTTCGTAAGTGATATAATCAATTATTTTAGGAAAATATTTTCTAAATCATTCATTTTAAATGAAATAACTGCACCAGTAATCTACACTTATCAGTGAGGTTGTTGCTAGTCTTGGTTTCATGAAAATCAGAGTGTGAATGGCCATATAGCCCCTACATCATTTTGCAGCAAACCTATAAAATATCAACTGTCTTCTCATTACCTTCGTGAAATAACTACATTGCCCACTCGAAGTAACTGCCTAAATAGAATACTAATGATCCTTATAAGAAGAAGGAAGTACAATAGTTCATAAGGAGAATCACTGCACCTTTGAAGAAGGCCCGGCCCGCTGCTTCCGCTCTCTTGTTAAAGTTTCATTGGAGCCGCTAAACTCTTTCTCACTATCCCTAGGAGTACTGTCATCTGAAACTTCTTCTAAATCAGATGATGCCGTCTCAACGTTCCGTGAGGTGTCAATATTCACCGCACTTGTTCTTGTCGAATAAGATGTACTATGATTTTGGTTTTGAAAACTGAGTGGCAGCAGCTCGTGCACCAGCTATGGCAGCACTGAGACTCGATGATTCTCCTGGTTCACTTTGTTTAGATTCAGACGCATTTAGTAATAGGGAACCTGGCTTCAATGAAAAAGGATCACGTGGATCTGGAAGCGGAAACTTCACAGGCAGTGGACTTTCCACTTTAGTAAGCCCTCTGGCTGCAGATTCGTATATCTGAGGAAAGTTCATTTGTCAGCATATGTGCAATGTTGTGCATGAGATGATAACTTACATAGCCAAATCCTTTACCTTCTTTTCTAGGTTTGTAAATCTTCTGGTACCCTCGCATCTCAAAAGGAATGACTAATTTCTGTATTACTTAAAATACATCAACAAAGTCAAATCAGTGGGGGAAACACATAAATGGTGAACACAAATCTGCGTATAAGGCAGATTTACACACCTGTGGCTGTTCACAAAGCCAGCAATAATCTGTTAGTGCTTCCAGCCTTACCTGTAATTACAAATGTTTATATGTTAAACTTAATTTGTGAAATCAGATAGGTAATCAAGAAACAAAGCAAGCAAAAGATCAGTGTATCCCACCCCTTCAGGCACCCCCTCCCACTGAGCTAGTTCGTCACCTTGGACACAGCCAACCACTTCGACACATCCTTTTCGTAGGCAAAACATTCCAATTGTCAATACATTTGTCTGAAAAAGACAAACACCTGTTCTATGATGCAGAATCTACTGTTCGAAACTTTGCCCAACAAAGAGCTTAGATAAAACAGAAATTCATGCAGGTGAAATGAAGCGATAAAAGCATCCATATATCTACACTTACATAAAACTGCTATTTATCTGAGAAATCCATCAAAAGATGATTTGAATTTTCAAGAACTTGTACATAGGAGACTTAAGTGCTCTTTGAAAAAGAAACAAAGTTCAAGTATGCTAGTAGAAGCATGTGTAGCTCTCCTTTTGAATACCTAGTAGTCTTGAGACAGGATAGTGCTCAGGGAACTTAATTTCAGTAATCCCATTCACCGCATAAATCTCCCTGTAGAAATCCTCCATGGCTTTGATTGTGGATTCATCTGGAACTTTGCTGGCAGCGTGGATCCAAAGGCAGCCTTCATGAATGATGTGTTATACAGTCAGAGCTCCTCAAAAGGAAAAGTAAAGGAAAGGGAAAAAGTAAAAGGAAAGGGAAAGGATATTCAAAACTTCTTCAGCAAGACGTCAACAGCACTCGCTAGATCCCACCTTTGCACATAGACTTTTGAACACTCAAAGTGCAACATAATGTATGTCAACAAAGAATTGGTCATATGAGCTGAGAGTAGCAATCCAACTTTCTCAAGGCTATCTTAATGCATGAGCAAGACGTTTGTACTTCACATCTTTCACTGCCCTGGACAGTATGTGCTAGGTCTTAAAGTTGCGCCCCATCATTCCATTCTCAGTTACACAAACCTCCAGCAACAGTAAGTCATCTCTCATCAATTTCTAACACAGTTGATTTGCACTTGCTTGTGTTGAGAACTTTTTATGTTCCAATATTTAAAAATAAACACACAACCTCGTTTGTATCAGTCCACATATTGGTTTTCAATTTGTTCTTGCTGTTGTTTCTCCGCAAACAATCAGGCAGTTTTCTATAAACTTGCGAAGCATGAAAACATCAGCGCCGCACAAAATGGTGAGCAAAAGTCAAACACAAATTTTGCGCCAAACAAAAGGCCATTCTCTCTTTCGCAAGTGCTGTGAGCAAACATTGTTCAATTTCAGTAGTTAAACCTTTTCTCCCTTCCAGTCTCTGCAGTTTCTCTCACCATTCACTTCATCGTTTGAACTCCACAATCCACAACAGAACTTGGCAACAGAAAACTAAACAATCACTGAAAACTTCAAAAACCCAGATAGGAAAACATCGGGAACAGATCAAATTAGTAGATCAAAGGGCTCCATGAACAAATTCACTGCTTGCTCGTCTCAGACGGCAAAAAACAAAAAGTTGGAACTTGGGCGCGAAATTAGAAGTACGAAAGAGAGTCCCTAAACCGATCCTCGAATTGGGGCAGGCCAAGACCTGCCCTCGATGCGCTTGATCCCGTACACGAACAAAGAAGCCCATGGCTGGTGCATCGTCAGGCACGGGTTCCGGTAATTCCCCTGGTTCCGACTCTGCATCGCTGTTCCTTCTTCGGCTTTCGACAAACAAAATGCTGGGTTTTCTCGGCGGGGCGTGCTTTTCTCGAGAATCCGAAGGAAAGATTTCTGGGAACCGGGAAAGAAGCCGGGTCAACTTCCTGCGACGAGCTGCTGATTCCTACGTTCGGCGTTTTTGGTTTTGTTGCTCCTTGTCTTAATTGGCGAATCTCTGTTTGCTTCCCAATTTGCAAAAATATATAAAAAATTTTAAAAAATTCCGACGTTGAAGAAATTATGAAAACAGAATAGAATAGATGGCAAAATCGCCTGAGCACCCGTTTCATATCTTGTTTCTTGAAATTCAGACTTCTAGTTTTCAACACACTTAATGATTCTCAGATTTTGTCTTGATAGTGCGGCAAAATGAAAAGATAATCTCGAAAGCAAGAAGGCAACGTGGCAAATTTAACATTCCTTCAGAAATGTTCACCAAAACTGTCCTAAAGTTCCAATCTTGAAGCTCCTTGATTGCCCAACAAAAATTGGGTTTGAAAAGGGCAGACAGCTCCATAATTCTCCTCCAATCTTGTTGGGAAAATTGACGAGGAAAGACTACCACTTTGGTTGGTTTGGTGGTGATATAGGCCTTATTCGGAAATCCTTAGAAGCCATTCAAGATGAATTCGGAAAACCTTAGTTCACTTGCACGTAGGTTCGGCCTTGGCGTGATGTAATGTAATGGCGAGTGTTACTTCTATTAGTACTGTGGTGAATCAGTGGTAATGAACTAGTTCAAATTAGTAGTAACTATGATCATGTTGATAAATGATTATGATCATGTTGGTCTACATAAATTGAGTCTATTGAAGAAATTTTCCGTTATACAATAATAAAAATGACTAGGGAGAATTGCACTGATAAAGAAATTTAACAGACCGGCCACACCAAATAAAAACACCATCATCGGTTTGACTTAAGCTCTTTCATATAGTTGGGAATTGTAGTGACAAAGAAATGTAATACTCTATACATTACTAATGAAGAATACATGAACTTATTTGTAGATTTAGAAGTTAACTATTCAAAGTAATAAAATATCAATTACATCAAATCAGAATCAATCAAGAGAAATCTCCTAAATCTCCTAAATATATGAATAACGTATATGCTATTAGTCTTTTCCTAGTTCTTCCTATGTATAAACAATGCAACTTGGATTTTGGGGAGTCTGCATGCTATAATTGTTGTGTGGTGTTAGATTTAGGTTCATATTTCAAAATTATATACAGATTTTTTTCATTTTTTTCCTGAGTTCTTGATACCAAATGCCAACCATTCCTAGGCAATGCGGATAATTTGACTCGATCAAGCTCTCTCCGTTGGCCTTCCCTCGCTACTTGTAATAAACTAATTTAATCAAAGAATTGTTTAAAAAGAAGTAGAACATTATTTCTTCTAGCCCTGTGCATAAAACTGTAGGCATCAGGCAACACTCTAAAATGGGGGCACGTACGTGGTTCGTCGATGGCTCTCTTGCTTAATAATTCACGGGCTACTTGTACTTGCAATTATCATGGGCAAAGCCTCCCCTAGGGAAGCTTCTTCTAGGACATCAATGCCCTCCGTAGAGAGAGTGTCCTTCGCTGGTTATACATGCTCAAGCCTCGCCGCCATCGCCTATAGCCAATAAAAACAAGAGCCTTACACATACACCGCCGCCACCGTCACTTTAAGCCGATGGCTCCGCACCACGTTGTCACCGAAACTTCTTATCAATCAATTAAGACTATGTCTAATTGTCCCCCTCTTGTGTGTTCCTTTGTGTGTGGGGGCATGAAACTCTTCCCAATTAATTAGTGAGCCAATAGATAAGTCGGACCTGATGATGCTTCACCGTGGCATCAGCTTTTGGCGAATCGGTCCATTTGTGATACCTTCACCTTTGGTCATGTTTAATGATTGTTCTGTCGTAAGTCTTAACTCGATGTTCATTTTATCATCCTTATATGCTGTGATGTCTTCTCATACTTGAACATGTTGACGAGGAACATGGAGGGAATCATGTGAAAAGGGAATGCCATTAGTGAAGTGAACAGTACTTTCACAATACTAATTTGGTATCAAATTGTATGGCCTACACATATTATATATCCGTGAAAGATTATTCGAACGCATTGGCTGAATTTTTATAGGAATGCACGCTTCAATTTGATGACTAAGTCATGTGCATATTTGTGAAGACTTCATCGATATGTGTAATTGATTTTTAAACAATTTGGCTATTGTTTAAAAAAAAACTAAACCTCATCATTTTGACATAACTTAAGCTACGAAACTCCTCTGGAATGAGTTACTATGCTTTGTCTCTAAATTAATTACCCATTTTAGGTACTTTGGACGTCCAAACGTATGTCACAGTAGTAAGACATAGAAATTATATGCCTTTTGTCTATCCGAACTATTCAATTTGGTATGTCTCATATGAAATTCATTGCAATCCACAAATTTTAATGGTGCATATGGATCCATAGTGCAAGCACCGGGCTCATGTTAGATAATATTCACAGGGATGGGCAAAACTAGAGTGCCTCAGCACTGCACTGTATGTGAAATATTCTCCAATTTCTTGAGGTTATGGGATGACTTAAATAGGTAATTTGGGCCTATTGATTACCCTAATCATATCGGATCAAAATTTGATATTTAATAGCTGATTTTAATTGCGTAGGGAGGAGATATGTGGCAAGGATCAATGCCTCCCAACAAAGCAGATATGGCACTTAAATCGGTTCAAACACTTCTTCAAACTAAACAACCAACAATATGGAACTGGGTCGGATGATTGGGACTCGTACATTATCGCTCTCACATCTGAGATTCCTCTTCCTCGCGCCTCGACGGACCATGATAATGCTGATTGGGGTACCTAGGTAGAGCACGGGGCAAGGGTTTAGGGGTCGCTCATTATGCCTCTTAAGCAAATTGACGATATAGCCGACGGCCAATTACAGAAGGACTTGATTCAATTTCAGTAAGTGAGAGAACTTAACAACACAAAAGGTAAGAGTTGGAGGGATACATCAGTACTCGTTTGTAGAAAGCGGTTCGCCTTATTTTCCTTGAAAATAGCCATGATAAGGAGAATTACCAACTTGCGACAACCCTATGCTCTAAAATTGACCTTGTTAGGTTTTTTTTTTTTTTTTTTCCCTTTTGTTTGCGCAATTAGTCAGTATAAGAAATATTTAAGCATAGTTTTATTTTTATTCTTTTTGTGTCTTGCTCAATATCAATTTGTGTCGCCCTCTTCCCCCAAAAGGCGAAAGCTTGCGTCCACTGCTGACTAGATTATGACTTGTCCAGTCCCACGAGGAGCATATTGCCAAGTTGCATGAAGTGCAGATGCTGTTGTCGGCTGGAATCATAAATGGATTATGAAACAATCCAAGATAAATTCCGCTGGGGTAAAGCTAGCCTTTATACCTTACCCCTGAAGAGCAACCAAAGGATGCTCTAATTCCTTTAGTTTAGGGCCCTTTCTTGTAAAGCTTTACTTGGCAGTTTGCTTAGCTATCAGGTATGGAATAACCATATTGGATTCCTCAAATGGATGCTGAATGGATGAGCTCAAGCCCATTTAGATGTTCATTCAAAGGATTCTTTCTTGTCTTCTCAGATGGTGCTAGCAAACTGCTATACCCTACTTTCTTCTAGCCTGAGTTTTGATCTCGTGAGATCACCGAGCAAAGAGAAATGGCAGAATCTGCAGTGTCCTCTTTGGTCGAGAAGCTTGCCAAGTTGGTTGAGAAAGAGGTAAAACTATTGAAAGGGGTACGTGGAGAATTTGAACTCATCAGAGATTAGTTCGAGCGCATGAAGGCCTTCTTAGCAAGTGCCGAGTCATCGCAAGAAGATGACCCTGAGTTGAAGGTATGGGTGAGACAGGTCATAGAGGTTGCATACGACACGGAGGATATTCTGGATGAATTTATGCTCCAGTTGGCAATAGACCATGGGCATGGGTTCACGGGGTGCCTTCGCAAGATCAAGTCATACGTACAGAACTTGAAAGCACGCCATCGTATCTCCTCTAAGATAGCTGATATCAAGTCAAGAGTCAACAGCATTGGTGAAGGGCATCGACGATACCATTTCAAGTTGTATAGCACAGAACAAAGTGCGAGTGCATCCACCAGAGGCACCTCATGGTACGATCTCAGGGAGGACGCTTTTCTAGTCGAGGAAGGTGAACTGGTGGGGATTGACGAGCCGAGAGAAGAGATTATCAAGTGGCTTGTTGACGGAGAACCCGGACTTGAAGTTGTATCAATCTTTGGGATGGGAGGTTCAGGGAAGACCACTTTGGCAGGAAGAGTCTACCACAATCAGCAAGTAAAAGCCTACTTCCAAAGCCATGCATGGATCAATGTCTCCCAGTCTTATAAGATTGATGATATTTTGAGGGACATGATTGTACAACTCCATAGAGAATTTAAGCAGCCAGTCCCTCAGGGAATAGAAATCATGAGAAGCACGAGTCTCAAGCAGATAGTCAAAGACTTTCTGCAGCAAAAGAGGTACGTCATTGTTCTAGATGATGTATGGGACGTAGAAGCACTAAGAGGTATAAAAAATGCAATGCCCAATAGCAATTTCAGTGGTCGAATATTAATCACTACCCGCATAGCTCACGTTGCTACGGTCTCATCCAATGAATCAAAAATTTATACCTGTAAGCCCTTGTCTTCAAATGATTCATGGTCCTTATTCTGCAAGAAAGCCTTCCGAGGGAAAACCTGTCCTCCTCACCCGGAACAAGAAAGCCTTTCTCGACAGATTTTGAAAAAATGTGACGGTTTGCCACTTGCCTTAGTGGCTCTTGGTAGTCTTCTCTTTGTAAAAGATGTTCAGGAATGGGAGATGATTTCTCGCAGCCTTGCTGCAGAACTAGAAAACAATGACGTGATGCAAAATTTCAAGAAAATACTCAGCTTGAGCTACAATGATTTGCATTATAACTTGAAAAGCTGCTTTATGTATTTGGGAGTATTTCCAGAGGATTGTGTGATTGAGTGTGCAAGACTGATCCGTCTATGGATTGCAGAAGGGTTTGTTAAGGAAAGAGAAGAGATGACACGGGAGGAGGTTGCACAAATATACTTGAAGGAGCTTGTTAACAGAAGTTTGGTGCAAATTGAAGAAACAACTCTAGACGGTCGGATAAGAAGTTGTAGGGTACATGATCTAATGCGTGAAAGTATCCTTTCTAAGCTAAGGGATATAAACTTTGTTTCATTTGCATCTGAGCAGAAAGTAGAATTGCACGAAAGAGTCCGACGTCTATCAATCCAATACACCCGCAACAATGCATTGAAGCAGCTAAATCTCCCCGGCCTACACTCTTTGCTCATTTTTGAGTCAGCAACATTTTCTAGCTTAGATGAGCAATTTCTCCCGAGTGGCTGTCAGCTGCTGAGGGTGATAGATCTAAGAGATTTACCACTACACGAGTTCCCCAAACAAATACTAGTTATGTTCCACTTGAAGTATCTTAGTTTGAGAAGGACCCAAGTGCGTATCATTCCTAGATCAATTGGGAAACTCCAAAATCTAGAGACTTTGGATCTTAAACACACTTTGGTCTCTGAGCTGCCTGCGGAGATAACCAAGCTCAAGAAACTACGGTATCTGTTGTTGTACAATTATACAGAAGTCACACCTTTTCGACCCTTTTGTTATAATATGGGATTTCTAGCTCCCCAGGGCATTGGAGCGCTAGCGTTACTGCAGCATTGTAAAAGCTGGAGGTGATCGGAGCAAGAACAGAATGCAAGAGCTGGGAGAGTTATGTCAACTAAGGAGGCTAGGCATAACGAACCTGAAGAAAGATGATGCAAAGGGACTATGCCACTCCCTCGAGAAGATGACCAAACTTCGATCACTAGATGTGACTGCAGAAAGTGAGTTTGAAGTTATTGATTTGGATTTTCTATGTTCACCTCCCTCGCTCCTTTATTGTCTATGTATTAAAGGATGTCTAAAGAAGCTACCTGATTGGGTTCCTTTGCTGAAAAATCTAGTGAGAGTGCATTTGAGAGAGTAGATTGAAATTGAGCCCCCTAATTGCTCTCCAGTATTTGCCCAATCTCGTAAATCTTGAATTGGACAATGCCTTTGATGGGGAAAAATTGGTTTTTGGAGATAGAGGGTTCCCAAAGCTCAAGAAGTTGTCCCTCCATCTGGAAAATCTGAGATTTGTGTTGATGAATGGTCAGGCAATGCCTAGCCTTCAGCGTCTCATCATTGACGAATGCAAGCACTTGGACTGGCAATCGTTAATAGTTGCCATTCGTGGCCTCACCCTCCTCACGTATCTCCGATTCGATGAGATGCCGAACAATTTGCACTTGCGTCTTTCCATACAGCAGTAGCAAAGCTATGAGGGAGGGTATTCTGCAAAAGTGCTATGACGAGGTGATGGAACGTAACCCTGAAGTTTACTTCGTCTGGTGGGAAGAGGATTGTTGGGTGCCATATGATCTTAGCCTCCATTGCTACAATGTCATCAAGCGGAGGGTGATAGGGCCTTGGGAGTTGGTCAGTCATGGATCCCTCGAGGCCTATCAACACGAGAAAGAAGATCCTTTGGTGTTTTTATGATTTCTTCTATTATCAATATTTTTATCTAGACCTTTCAATTCTTTTATCTTTTAATTTACTGCCCCCATGTCCCCGGTGCTATCATCTTGTTGTTGTTGTTGTTGTTGTCTTATTTAGTAATCGGTACATTTGTTTCTTATTTTCTGCATTTGTTGAATGAACTTTGATTTTGTTTTAGCTGGCAAAAGAGTGATTTGACTAAAGAAAGGAGAATTACAACTTTCCTCTTGAAAATCACATGATAGGCATGTGCAAATGGAAAAATAGATGGGGGGATTGATGGACGTTCAGTAGAGTTTTAACTAACGATCGAAGGTTCGCTGGCAAACGTGTGGAGTTTCTTGTTATCTCTTCTTTATTCATGCACATTATTTTTAATCTTCATTAGTCAAAATAATATGTGCCCAAAAGTTTGGTATCGAATACAGGATAAATCTGCGAAACATATTAGAGGACTTGCAAAATATGGATATGCGAATAATTGATATAAAACACATCAACAAAAATTTTAGATTAGGCCCCTAAAAGTTCGGATTAGAAAAGTTGCAATTATTCAAGTGAAGAATATGTAGATAGCCACAAAAATAAAATTTAAAATTATTAGTATCTCATGAAGAGTAATACGGATGTTTTATTCTTGTGCATTGCAAAAGTCTTTTATTGATATGGATTCGTGAGCACCATTGCATTCAACTAGATTTGGCATGAGTTTTGCCAACAGCAAAATAGAAAATAAAAAATAAAAGAGACAAGACCGAAAGATTTGCCCTCGGATCTCCTACCCTAATACCACGAGCTTAAGTTGCTGCGTAAAAGTATAATTTTAAATATTATAATAAAGACCATATTTAGCAGTAGCATGTACTGTGGCTGCAAGATTGGGATCTTTTATTATTATTATTATTGTTTTTTTTTTTCCATATTTCAGTGTGAATGTACGTTCTTCTACAAAGTTGAATAGAGGACACGATTAACCTCTTTTATGAAATAGCAAATGCTACATGCATCCCATGTTTCAGTTGCGGTATTTTCTTTTATATGCGGACCTCAAGATTGCATTACTAGTAGCTAAGTTTTCCTCCCTCGCCACAATTTTGCGATCATATGAGTAGAATTTGTTCACTTCGACATTTAAACTCTCGTGCCTTGCCCATGTCCAATGTCGAAATACAGTCACAGTAATTCTCAATTATTTGCTAGCTCACTAAGATATAAGATAAACATGACATCAATTGCATAATAATATAAATTTTTGAATTGCTTGGTCAACAATTCAATCATTTATTTGGAAGTAATTTTTCCCTTTTGCACTACGTCATGTAAAGCAAGACTAATTGTTGTCAATTAGGGATAATTATCACAAGTCAGTAACCCCTTGAGAGCATCTGGTCGGTCTATTGTTTTGCCTTAGATTCTACAAATGAATTGAACCACATGATACGCAGGACAGTTTCTTTGTCAACTTTAACTCCAAGTGAAAGAGACTGCAACTCTAGTTCATCAAATAACCATCCATCATTAGCACAAAGGCACGGACTCTCCACAAAGAAGGTGGCCCAATCCAATTCTGCTGCAATTTAATTTAGGGTCCGTTTGTTTCGCGGAAAATAAGCCATTTCCGGAAAATATTTTCCCAGAAGTCATTTTCCAGGAAAATGACAATATTTTCTGTGTTCGGTAAAACCCGAAAATGTTTCGAAAAATATTTTGCGATGTTCGGTGAGGAAAATATTTTCCACTCACCGTTGGCAAGTGTGAGCGTCAAGCTCGAGACTCGCCCGATTGACAAGCGCGAGCTTGAGATCGACGAGCTTGAGGTTTACCCAGTGACGACCCGATGACTAGCCAAGAAATAAGAATATGAGAAACAAAGAAAAGAAAAAAAAAAAAAAAAGAAAAAGGAAAGAAAAGGAAAAGGAAAAGGAAACTATAGATAATTCGAATAAAAAAGGAAAATACAATTTAAAAATAATTCGAATAAAAAAAGAAAAGAAGAAGAAGAAAAGGGGAGGAGGAAGTGGTGATTTGTAGAAGTGTGAGATAAGAGAGATCAGTGAGGAAAATGTTTTCCACTTTTCAAAAGTGGAAAACATTTTCCCCAATTTAGAAGACATTTTCCCTTTCACAAAACATTTTCCCCTGAATTCATTTTCCGTGAAACGAACGCCGGAAAATCCGAAAACGTTTTCCCGGAAAATATTTTCCGCGAAACGAACGGAGCCTTACATTATCAATTGAAGGCAAACCATCATTTCGTTAAAACAGTAGAAGTAAATTCTTACCTTCTCTATTTACATCCTTCACTCTATCCATATATCAAGCAAAAAATTCGAAAAGAAAAGGACCAAAAGAGTTCTTAGGCCACTAGTATCAATCTACTGTCTCAGATTCTCAAATAAACCAAAGTTTATACAATAAGCACAGATGATAGACTTAACAACAGAGTTGCTGACATGCAGAGTCGTACCAAAAATAATGCTCGGTGGATTTTTGGAGTCATACCCATCTAAGGCATCTTCAGTCTCTTGCGCTAGACAAACGCAATGCAAACTTGGTCATCTCTCTCTCTCTCTCGCTCAAGAAATTTATTCACATCATTGGCATTATTGATAGGCAACATTATATGCAACTTTTGATAGTGACTGTCTCTTTGTGCTTCTGAGAGATACATGAACCTTTCTTTAAGGTGAGATCAGGCAAGCCCACAGTCTTCTATGTCCTGCTCAATAAAACAGAGAGGCACTTGTTCTCGTCGAAAAAGATGTACTATGATTTTGTTTCTTTGAAAACGGAGTGACAGCAGCTTGTGCACCAGCTATGGCACCACTGAGACTTGATGATTTCCCTGGTTCACTCTGTTTAGATTCAGACACATGTAATAGGGAACCTGGCTTCAATGAAAAAAGATCCCATGGATTTGGAAGGGGAAAATTCACAGGCAGTGGACTTTCCACTATAGTAAGTCCTCTGGCTGCAGCTTCATATATCTATGAAAACTTCTTTTGTCAGTATATGTGCAATGCCATGCATAAGATGATAACTTATGTAGCCAAATCCTTTACCTTCTTTTCCAACTTGTAGATCTTCTGGTACCCTCGCATGTCAAATGGAATGCCTAATTTCAATACTGCTTAAAAATATATCAACAAAGTTGAATCAGTGTGGAAATACATAAATGCTGAACAAACATATATGAGAAAAAAGCGCCAATTGCGTATAAGACAGATTTACACACCAGTGGCCATTTGCAGAGCCAGCAATAATCTGTTTGTGCTTCCAGCCTTACCCGTAATTACAAATGTTTGCTCGTTCAACTTAATTTGTGAAATCACATAGGTAATCAAGAAACAAAGCAAGCAAAAGATCAGTGTATGCCACCTCTTCAGGCAACCCATTCCAGCAAGCTAGTTCATCAGCTCAGACACAGCAACCACTTCGACACACCCTTTTTCATAGGCAAAACATGCCAATTGTCAATACATTTGTCCCAAAAAGACAAACACCAGTTCTATGATGCAGAATCTACCGTTAGAAACTCTGACCAACGAAGAGGTTAGATAAGACAGAAATTCATGCAGGTGAAATGGAGCAATAAAAGCGTCTATATACCTACACTTTTTTCTATCATAACATAATCAAAGCTGCTATTTAGCCGAAAAATCCATCAAAAGATGATTTGAATATTGTAAATAGGAGGCTTAAATGCTCTTTTTTTAAGGCAAACAAGTTAAAGTATGTTATTTTGTTGCAGCATGGATCGAAGAAAATCGAAGCTCTCCCTTTAAATACCTTGTAGTCTTGACACGGGATAGTGCTCAGGGAACTTAATTTGAGTAATCCCATTCACTGCATATATCTCCCTGTAGAACTCCTCCATAGCTTTGTTAGTAGAATCATCTGGAACTTTGCTGGTGGCATTTGATCCACAGGCAGCCTTCACAAATGATGTGCAATGGAAAAGGAAAAGGAAAAGCATATTCAAATCTTCTTCACCAAGACGTTAACAGTGCATTGGCTCCATCAATTATTCGAGCAGAGTGATATGTATATTTACAGAATGGAAAACCTGATATGCATACAAAACAGCAATCTGAAGGATACTTTAAATGTCACTTAGGGAGCAATTCTCTCCCAAATGCAATTCTAATCACGATGCAATTTTTTCGAATGTAATAAAAATCCCAGTACCCTTCTAAATCCTTCATAGGCACAAGCTTTGAGCATAGACTTTCTGAACTTCCATACGCAAAGCTTAACACAATGTTTGTCAACAGAGAATTGATTTTATGAGCTGAGAAAAGCATTCTCTATTCTCATGGCTATCTTAGTGCACGCACAAAGTGTTTGTACTTCACATCTTTCACTGCCCTGGACAATATGTGCTTGGTATTAAAGTTGCGAGCCATCATTCCATTCTCAGTCACACAAACTTCCAGCAACACTAAGTTATCTCTCATCAACTTCTAACACAGTTGATTTGCACTTGCTTGTGATGAGAACTTTCATGTTCCAATATTTAAAAAATAAATATACAACCTCATTTGTATCAGTCCACATGTTGGTTTTCAATTAGTTCTTGCTATTGTTTCTCAGCAAACCAATCAGGCAGTTTTCTATAAACTTGTGAAGCATGAAAACATCGACGCTGCACAAAATGGTCAGCAAAACTCAAACACAGATTTTGCGCCGAACAAAATGCCCTTCTCTCTGTCTCAAGTGCTATGAGTAAACAATGTTCAATTTCAGTAGTTAAACCATCTCTCCCTTCCAGTCTCTGCAGGTTCTCTCACAATTCACTTCATCCTTCGAACTCCACAATCCACAACGGAACTTGGTAATAGAAAACTAAACAATCACTGAAAACCTCAAGAACCCACATAGGAAAACACCGGGAACAGATCAAATTAGTAGATCAAAGGGCTCCATGAACAAATTCACCGCTTTCTCGTTCTAGACTATACGACAGCAAAAAAACCAAAAAGGTTGGAACTTCGGGGCGAAATTAGAAGTCCGAAAAAGAGTCTCTAAAACGAACCTCGAATTGGGCCAGGCCGAAAGCTGGCCTCGAAGCGCTTGATCCCGTACACGAGCAGAGAAGCCCATGGCCGGTGCATCGTCAGGCACAGGTTCCGGTAATTCCCCTGGTTCCGACTCTGCGTCGCTGCTTCTTCTTCGGCTTTCCACACACAAAATTCTGGGTTTTCTCGGAGCTGCGTTATTTTCTCGAGATTCCGAAGGAAGGAAAGAAGCTGGACAAAATTCCTGCGATGAGATGCTAATTTCTACGTGGTTTTGGTTTTCTTTCTCCTTCTCTTCACTGGCGAATGTCTGTCCGCTTCCCAATTTGCTAAAATATATTAAAAAATTAAAATTCCGAGGTTGAAGAAACTATGAGTACGGAATAGATGGCAAGATCGCCTAAGCACCCATTTCGTATCTTGTTTCTCAAAATTCAGACTTCAAAACTTTCAGCCCACTTAATCATTTTTAAATTTAGGGTTCATTTATTTTTTAAAAAAAACTCAATAAAAAATATATTCGAGAAAATCATTTTTCAAGAAAATATATAATTTTTCTCTATTTGGTTATATATGATGGAAAACGTTTTTTGATGTTTAGATTTTATTGGAAAATAATTTCAGCCTCACGACTTTATCACCAAAAAAAAAAAAAAAAAAAAAACAATTCAAATGTTTCAATATTTTTTAAAAAATTGAATTTTAATTATTTTTCTTTTTTTTTTTTTCCTTTTCCTTTTCCCCCTTCTTCGTCGCGATTGACTAACAATGACCATAAGCGAGCTCAAACTCCCCAAGATCGGGCAAGTGTAACCTCGCTTCCTCGACAAAGCTCAAGCTCACCTGGATTTGGCGAGCTTGTTAGCCTCGAGTGAGCTTGAGCTTGGCCACCTCGGCCGAGCTCGGCATGATCAATCGAGCTGCAAGCTCGCCTAAATTTGGCAAACCTCAAGCTTGGCAGCATCAGGTAGCTTCAGCTTGCTTGGTCGATCAAGCCTCGAGCTCGCTGGCCTGCGTCATGGCCGATGGTCGAGTTGCCAGCTGTCGCGAGGCTCGTAGCCAGTAGAGGAAGAAGGTGGAAGAAGGAGAAAGGAAAAGAAAGAAAACAGAAAAGAAGAACAGAAAATAAAGAAAAAAGATATGAAGAGAAAAAATTTAAAAAAAATACTAAAAATAACAAATAATTAAAAAATTGATTTTTTTAAAAAAAATATTTGTAAATGTTTCATTACTCAAGAATCCCAAAACTAAGAAAATATTTTAGAAAACGTTTTTTGATTCTTTCAAAAGAGAAATCATTTTATTGAATTTAAGTTTTGATAGAAATTTTTTTTCCGCTAACTAAAAAATATTTGCTATTGACTCATTTTCCTAAACGAACTAAATGACAAAAAACCTAGAAGAGTTTTTCGCAAAACAAACGGACTCTTAATCTTGATAGAGTGGCAAATGAAAAAAATAATCTCAAAAGCAAGCAAGCAACATGGCAAATTTAACATTCCTACTGAAATGTGGCATATGTTACCGCGGAGTGGATGATCTCGAGCTTGCCAAATTTAGTAAAAGCTAATTATTTAGAGTTGATTTCAATTCACTGAAACTGTCCTAAAGTTTCTATCCTGAAGTTCCTTGATAGCCCAACGAGATTTGGGTTTGAAAAGGGTGTACAGCTCCACATTTCTCCTCCGAGTTTGTCGAGAAATTTTACATGAAAGACTCCCATGGTGGTTCGTTTGGTGATGTAGGGTTTACTCTTGAATAGTTTGGAGCAATTCTTAGATATAGGTTCAAATTCCTTGGTCACTCCACGACTTTGGAAAGCCTTGGTTCGGCTGCAACGTAAGTCTAAGGGCGCGCATGACAAAATTTCTGGAATAGAAATCAATTTCTTGCCAGAAATTGATTTCTTAATTTCTATTCCATTGACGAGTTTTTAAACAAAGAAACACATTTGATAACGATTCAGAATTTCCTAGAGTAAAAATTTGTTTGATAAGAGAATAAAACTTCTTTTTCTAGGAGCGGTGATGATCGGCATTCGGTGGCCGGAGTCTAATGTCCGGCAATCGGCGTCCAGCGTTCGGTGATCGACGGTGGGTGGTCGGAGTCCAAAGTCTGGTGTTCGGCATCCGACATTCGAAGGTCAGTGACCAGCGGCTGGCGACGGGTGGCCAATGGTTGGAGTCCAGTGGTTGGCGACCGGCGGCGGGTGGCCAATGGTTGGAGTTCAGCGACCGGCGACCGGCGACGAGTGGCCAACAGCCAAAGTCCGACAGTCGACATCGATGGCTGGTGGCAACCAACGGGCAGTCGACGGGGGACATTTGATGGTCGGTGGTGGGCCTCCGATGTTTAGTGGTTAGCGATGAGCGGCCAACGACCGACGAGCATCCAACATCCAGCGGTTGGCGGTCGGTACGATTGGCGGTCGATGACGAGCGGCTGGAGTTCGGTGACTAACGACCGGCATTCGGTGGCCGGCGATCAATGGCGAGCGGCTGATGGCCGAGGCCGGTGGCGGGCAGCTGGAGATCAACAGCGAGCGTTCGGCATCTCACGGGCAACGACGAGAGTGAACAATAAAGAAAGTTTTGATTTCTCATTTCTATTCCAGAAATAGAAAAGTTAAAAATTTTAACTTTTGATTTCTACTGCAAATCTATTTCCGAACAGAAATCTGTTCCAGAAATAGAAAAATGAAATTACGTTACCAAACGGATTTCTATTCCGAACCTGTTACGGGGAATAGAGAAACAGAGAAATAGAAATGTTGTCATGCACGCTCTAAATGTGCCGTGACATAAAATAATGCATGGTATTACTCCTATTAGGATCGGGTGAATGGGCAATGGATTGGCTCAAATGAGTGGTAGCTCTGACTTCATCACCGGTGTAAAACTCTTATGATAAGTCGGCTATATAGATTTACATGATGAATGGCCAAGATCATGTTAATGAATGGTTATGACCATGTTGAACCACGTAAATTGAGTCTATTTAAGAACCTTCTCATTATGCAATAATGGAAACGGATCTAGAGTGTGCCTAGTGCAGAGATTGGACCACCAAACTATCTCATCTTAGCAAAATCAGTTTACTTTTTGTTTGGTAAAGAAGAAAAAAATGCACCTCCCATTTTTTTATGTTCAGTAGTTTAAAAAACTGATTTACCAGAATCCGCATTTCAAGGACCTTTGGCTGTCTAAAAAATCGCTGAATAGACCAATTTTGTATATCAATCTTAGTAAGTCTACCATGTTCCAGCGAATTTATGGTAATTAAGGGAAAACGAAACCGATTTACATAACATAAACTTTGGTGTTGTATTTGGTTGATATCTTGATTTAATTTTTGTAAGGTCAAACTAAATCCTAATTGACCCAACTAAGACAAAATTTTACAGACTGGCCATACCCTGGCAATACCAAATAAAACCATCGTCATTAAGCTCTTTTTTTATGTTGTTCCACACCGAGTCTTTTCCTAGTTCCTACGTAAGAACAATGTAACTTAGGTTTTGGTGGGTATGAACCTTATAATTGTTGTGTGGAATTAGATTTAGGTTCACATTTCAACCCCCATCGTAAATTGATTTGCTTTTTCCTCGATTTTCAGTTATTGATACCAAATGACAACCTTTCCTAGGTAATGCAAATATCTTGACTCGATCAAGCACTCTCCGTTGACCTTCCCTCGCTGCATGCAACAAACTAATTTAATCGAACATATGTTGTTAATTTACACAATATATATATATATATCCCAACTTCTATATGAATAAATGGAACATTACATATGCTAGCTCCGTACATAAAACTATAGGCTTAGGCAACACTTTAAAATGGGTCACGTCTCATTAATGGCTCGCCTGCCTCTTGATTCATGGGCTAATTCTACTTGCCATGTTCATAGAGAAAGCCTCTCCGGAGAAGCTTCTTCTAGGGCATCAATGCCGTCCGCAGAGTTTTCCTTGCGAGTTCCTACGAGCTCAAGCATCCTATGATCCCCGCAAGGTCGCCACCGTCTCCTCCGTTGGTCAGCCTTATTAGTAAGTACAAGAACACTACGTATTCGCCCCCGCCACCGCCTCCGTAGGCTGATGACCCCGCACCAAGTGGTTACGAAAACTATTCATTCAATTGATTAAGGCTATGTCCAACGTCTTCCATGCGTGTGTGGCGTGGAACTCTTCCAAATGAATTGGTTAACCAATAGAAAAATCTATAAATATATCTGTTTTGTCCGTTTTGGTCCTCGCAACAATCTTTCATCAAGTATTATATTTTGATTTTTATTTAAGAAGACTCGGGTTTTGTGTTAACATTGGACAAAGAGTCAAATGTGAATGAGACTATACACCTTATAATCTCAGAATCAAAGAAGTCGCTAGCTTATCACGCTCTTAACATAAATGATAATTAATGTCAACGACTAAACAATGACATCACTTTAATATAATAATGAAAACCCATTAAAATTAAAGTAATCAATACAATATTGAAGGTACTTCAACAACATTAAACATGAACAAGATGTCTTATAGAGCACTGCTTGCCACTAAGCTTGTGGATACAACGTCAAAATCTAATCAACGACGCTGAACTATGAGGACAACACCTAGTAGGCACCAATTCGAGATGGATATGAGGACACGACTTCAAAATCTAATCAATGATGCATGATAATAATAATAACACCTAATATACACAACTCCTAGATGCGTACACTATCATGACATCGAAATCTAATTGACAACGCTAGGCAGAGGCAACACTTAATGAGCATTGTCTTTAGATGAGGATGAGGACACAATGCCAGAATCCAATCAACGACATTGGACAATGGGATAACACTGGAATCTAATCAATAGCACTTCCCGAGATATACACACTTGTCGGAATTAAATCTACGACGAGAATCTTAAGCTACAACTAGGCTAAACTAAGTAAAAATAAAGGCAATAGAAAGTAGTTTTTGTATGTTGCTCAGGGGGCTATTTGTTGGATTGCTTGCGATATTTATAGGCTAACTTGGTAACCCTCAATAGTCAATTACTTCCTCCTCAAGATTCACCCCACGTTCCATGTTGAATCGCCTCATTCATACTTGTTCAACAACATTTTCGTAGCTTGCCCAGCAAGTATTAACCATTCCTCTTTGAATTTGGCGCCTTCTTAATTGTTCCCACCTATCTTCATCGTCGATGGTATATTTCCATCAATAATCCTTACCTTCGACATGTGGCAACCAATTGCTTTATCGTGGAATTATATGTCTTTGCATGTCTGTCAAAATTCAGTCTAAGGTTTCTCAAAGTTCTTCATTATCCTTTCTTCTTTTATGACCACTTATAGGCTGGGCCGATGTAGATTATGGCTCATACATGGTCATGACGGCAACTTTAGAGCCTTCCGTCCCTTGTGACCTTGTGACCAGCACATGCTTGCAAGAGAATTTTTTAGATGTCAACAATATCATTGTAGCATTACGTCAAGTTCGGTTGAAATGATTTATTTGCAATACTTTCGCTTATGGCGATGACGTATATGTGTTTCACAAGGTGTCTAACTCGATGTTTACTTAATCTTCCTTACATGTTATGACGTCTTTACTGAACAAAATTTTCTTTACTTAATTTTGAACTTGTTTATCATTGAGTATGTTGACATGGAACATGGAGGAAATCATGTGAAAAAGGAATGACGTTGGTGGACTAAACAGTACTTTCACAGTACTAATTTTAGTATCAAATTATACGGTTTATATATGCGATAGATTGTTCATACACACTGGTGGAATTTTTTACAGCAGTGCTCCAATTTTGATGACTAAGTAAGGCGAATGTCTATCAAGAAATCTTCTAATATGTGTAATTGATTTTTAAACTATGTGATAATTGTAAAAAAACAAAACCTCGTCATATTGAAGTCACTTCAGCTCCGTAACTCCAAGCAATGGAGTTACTATGCATCAACACTAGATTAATTATCCATTTTAGGTACGAACATATCAGTTTCAAGCATATGTCATAGTATAATGCATAAATAATTGTATCGATTGGGTCTATATGCCTTGTGTTCATTGGAACTATTAAATTTGGTAGGTGTCATGTGAAATTCATTGCGTTAAAGAAGTGTAGATGATGCAAATGTATCGAGAGTGGAAGCAACAGGCTCATGCGATAATACCTCTGTGGGATAGGTTTTGTAGTCCTCTTGAACTAGAATGCCTCTGCACTGCAATATACATAAACTTTCTCAAATTTCTTAAGGTTGTGGGGTGATAGGTAACTAAATTGGTCACTTGGGCAACCATAACCATATGGGATCAGAACACAATATACTAATTACTTATGAGGAGATACGTGGTATAGATCAAGCACCCACAACAAAGCAGTTCTAACATATAAATCAGTTTAAATGCTTCTTCAAACTAGACAACCTAGCAAGTTACATGGACTAGGCATAGATGACTAGGACTTATTCTTTGTAACTTTCTCATCTGAGATTCGCTTCGAGGAACCAAGATTACGTTGATTGGGTATGATAACCTATTAAATTCATCATTTTGATTTAATTTGTCCACTTTTCAAACTCGTAAATTGAATAAGCCGATAGCTATAGTCAAATTGACACCAAGAACCGACTTTTCAATGCTTTTCATTTCGATTATCGATTATCAATTTTTTTACAACACTTTAAATGCGGCTTTATTTGCAATGTGAATATGAGAAGTTTCACTTGATTAGTACTACATATACAAGCAAAGTTGCTATATATATGAAATAGTCAACTCGAAAATGGCCAATTTTCACTTCAATAAGAAAACTCTATATAATACGAATTTATTCCTATCAAACTAAACATATATATATATAGGCAAGACCTGATTATTTTAACTTTTCTAAGAAAAAAGTTATTCGTTGACTTTTTTACTTTTTGTAAAACGTTAAAATTTTAATTGGATGTTAGCAAGATGTCACAATATTATGCAAGAAATTGATGTTATACGTTCCTCTTTATTATATTAGGAAATCTCTTATGCTTAAATAAAATTTAATTTGTGTAAGCGCTACAAAAAGTCTGAAAGCGAGTCTTCTTTCTTTCCACTTAAGTGAAAAAGGAGAGTCCCTTTCTCATCTGCTTTCGGCAGTTTCAGTTTCCTCTCTCACCTCAGTTTGTTGAAATGGTGTCTCTCATAGGTCTCGTGTGAGGATTTGCCCGAGAAATGAAGAATCGGAGCAGAAAATGGTTGAAATCGATGATCAGAGCAAGCACAAATGTAAAATTTACAGATAAAGGAGACCGTTCACTACAGTAACAAAGGTAAAAAAATTTTATTTGGTCAACTAATAAGTGCTCCAAGAGCACATTTCTCATGTATTATTGTTGTTCCTATATGGATTTACCATAGACTAACATATGTTTTAGTCTAGTTTTACTCACCTTTTTCTCCCGCTCACTTCAAGTTTCCCTTTCCCACTATATATTAAATGGATGACTGAGAAAGTCACGCGAAGACTTTGGAGCGGGCGAAATGGAAACGATATGAGCACATGGACGTAGGTACGATTTGAATCATGAAAGAAGGGAATATATTCATTATTATCTAATGGCATCGGCGCTGTGATGATTCCGTGCGAGAAGCCAAAACTAAGAACATAAAAACTAGAGAGCATGTGCCATGCGCTGTGCCTTTCCAGACCCAGGTGAAGTTCCGGAAAGGTTGCTTCCTTGAGATTTACGATCTAGGCCCTGGTGTCACATGTGAGTGTTTGACTGACATAAAGGTGGGTCTTGCTGGAACTCTTTCTTCTCTGCCGAGAAATCTAGCGAGAGTGCATTTGAAAAGTAACAGATTGAAATCGAGCCCCCTAATTGCTCTTCAGAATTTGCCCAATCTCGTGGAGCTTGAACTGGAAAATGATGGGGAAAAATTGGATTTTGGAGATAGAGGTTCCCAAAGCTCAAGAAGTTAAAGCCTCACCGATCTGGAAAATCTGAGATTTGTGTCGATGAATGGTTAGGCAATGCCTGCCCTTCAGCGTCTCATGATTGACAAATGCAAGGACTTGGACTAGCAATCGTTAATGGTTGTCATCCGTGGCCTCACCCTCCTCATATATCTCCGATTCGATGAGATGCCAAAAGAATTTGCATTTGCGTTCTTTCCATACAGCAGTAGCAAAACTATGAGGGAGGGTATTTTGCAAGAGTGCTACGAGGAAGTGATGGAACGTAACCCCGAAGTTTACTTCATCTAGTGAGAAGAGGATCGCTGGGTGTCATATTGTCTTAGCCTCCATTGCTACAATGTCATCAAGCGGAGGGTGATGAGTCGCAGTGTCAACAAGAGAAAGTGGATCCTCTAGTGTTTTTATGATTTCTTCCATTATCAATATTTTTTTCTGGACCTTTCAATTATGTTATCTTTGAATTTACTGCCCTCTTGTCCCCCGGTGCAATTATCACGGGCCGATCGATTGGGATCGTGACCGTGCGGCGACTCAGGCTCTTTTGGATCGACTTGAATCATTGGGAAGCCTAAGCCAAGCCTTGCTCGGATTGATCCCTCACTCGCTCACCCGAATTGTAGAGAGAGAAAGTTTCTAGAGAGAGAAGCTCTAGAAAGAAATGAGCCTTTGTATTGTTGAATGGTTGGATGGATACAAATAAGGGGGAGAACACCCCTTCTTATACTTTAGGCCCTTAGATTACATCCATTGATTGAGAATTCATCCGATGGACGAGATCGCACCGCCAAACCTACCAACTACCGACACTAATGACTGGAGACTTCTAGATCTTGGCGTAATGACCATATCGTCCGCCCTTGGAACATTTCGGAAGAGCTCTTGTTGGGATTCCTAGTGATCGCCATGAGGTCCTCCTCGGAAAGGCACAACCCTTTAGTTACAGAAACCTCTTGACCGTGACACAATCTTCTTGTTGTTGTTGTTATCTTATTTAGTGATGAGTACATTTGTTTCTTATTTTATGCATTTGTTGAATGATTTTGCTTTTGTTTTAGCCTCATATGGAGGAGAAAGAGTGATATGACTAAAGAAAGGGAAGAATTACAATTTTCTTCTTGAAAAATCATATGTTAGGCATGTGCAAACGGAAGAATAGATGGAGGAATGATAGACGTAATAAGATGAAAGCTCAGTAGAGTTTTAACTAGCAGTCGAAGGTTCGCTGGCAAACGTGTGGAGTTTCGTGTCATTTCTTCTCTGCTCATGCACATTATTTTTAATCTTTCTAATACTTGGATTACTTTGTTATATGTCATATATTACATATTAATTCTTCGTTATTCAAAATAATATGTGCCCAAAAGTTTGTATACAAGTACAGGATAAATCTGCGAAACATATTAAAGGACTTGCAAAATATGGATATGGGAATAATTGACATAAAACACATTAAAAAAAAAAAAAAATTAGGCAACTCTAAAAATTCGGATTAGAAAAGTTGCAATTATTCAAGTGAAGGAAATGCAGATAGCCACAAAAGCAAGGTGTGAATTCATAATTTTCACATGAAGAATAATAAGGATGTTTTATTCTTGTGCATTTGTAAAGGTCTTCTATTGCTGTGGATTCGTGAGCACCGTTGCATCCAACTAGATTTGGCATGAGTTTTGTCAAAAGAAAATAGAAAAAAAAATTAAAAAGACGAGACTGAAAGATTTGTGCTCGGATCTCCGGCTCTAATACCACGAGCTTAAGTTGTTATGTAAAAGTGTAGTTTACTATTAAATATTAGGGGAAAAAAACCACGAAAAACCCTAAACTTTGTCCAAAGTGACAGATTTACCCCAAACTTTTTTTTTTGTGATGTGAAAAACCCCGAACTTTGCTAACTGTGACAAATTTACCCTAAAATTTTTTTTTTGGTGACACAAAAAACCCTGAACTTCTGTCATGTGACACATTTACCCCAAAATTAGAGGGCATTTTGGTCTTTTTACTTTTTAATTTTTTATTATTATTATTATTATTATTATTATTATTATTATTATTATTATTATTATTATTATTATTATTATTATTATTATTATTATTATTTTATTTTATTTTCTTTTCTTTTTTCTCTTCCCTCCGCCGGCCCTCCCTCACCGGCGAAGGGAGGGAAGGCGAAGCCCTCGCCGCATCCGACGACACCTTGCCTAGGCCGGCTAGGGCCACCCTCGCCGGCGTTGGGCGAGGGCACCCCTCGCCCGAGTCCGGCGAGGGCATCCCTCGCCAGCCCTCGCCGGCGTCGGGCGAGGGTCACCCTTGCCTGGGCTGGCTAGGGCCGCCCTCGCCGGCGTTGGGCGAGGGTGGCCCTCGGCTGGGTCGGGCGAGGGCGACCCTCACCGGACGCCGACTTCCCTCCACCGGCCCCGCCATGGCCAGCGGAGGGAAGAAGAAAAAAAAAAAGAAGAGGAAAAACAGAAAAAATAAGACAAAAATGCCCTTGATGAGGTAAATGTGTCACGGTTGACAAAGTTCAGGATTTTTCATGTCACAAAAAAAGATTTGGGGTAAATCTGTCACTTTGGGCAAAGTTTGGGATTTTTGGTGGTATTTTCCCTAAATATTATATTAAAGACCATAGTTTGCAATACCATGCACCTGGCTGCAAGATTGGGATCTCATTTTTGATTTCATTGTTTTTTTCCATATTTCGAAATGAATGTATGTTCTTCTACAAAATTGAATAGAGGACACGATTAACTTCTTTTGTGAGAAGGCAAATGCTACATGCATCCCCTGTTTCAGTTGTAGTATTTTCTCTTATACTCGGACCTCAAGATTGCATCACTAGTAGCTAAGTTTTCCCCCCTCTCCACAATTTAGTGATCATTTGAGTAGAATTTATTCATTTTGCGATCTAGCCTTTCGTGCCTTGCCAATATCTGATGTCGAAATATAGTCATATTATTTCTCTATTTTCTGCTAGCTTGATAAGATATAAGATAATCGTGACATCAATTCTATAATAATTTAAATTTTTGAATTGCTTAATTAACAATTCAATCATTTATTTGGAAGTAATTTTTCCCTTTTGCAGTACGTAATGTAAAGCAAGACTAAATGTTGTAAATTAGGGATAATAATCACAAGTCAGTAACCTCTTGATAACATCTGGTCGGTCTATTATTTTGCCTTGGATTCTGCAAATAAATTAAACCACAAGATAAGCGGGACAAATTCTTTATCAACTTTTAACTCCAAGCGAAAGAGACTGCAAAAATTGCTCTAGTTCATTCAAAAGTCAGTAACCTCTTGATAGCACAAAGGCACTGATTCTCCCCAAAAGAAGGTAGCCCAATCCGATTCTTCTGCATTTTAATTTACATTCTCAATGGAAGGCAAACCATCTTTTCGTTAAAACAGAAGTAAATTCCTTACCTTCTCAATGCACATCCTCCACTCTCCCCAAATACCAAGAAAAAAATTGGAAAAGAAAAGGACCAAAATAGTTCTTAAGCCACTAGTATCTATCTATTGTCTCAGACTCTCAAATAAGCCAGAGTTCATGCAATAATCACAGATGATAGAATTAACAACAGAGTTGCTGAAATTCTGGAGGAAGAAGAAGCTGCTGTCATCTGTTGGGGAAGACTCATGTGGCCACTCAATAAATGCAGAGTCGTACCGAAAATAATACTTGCTGGATATTTGGAGTCATATCCTCGTGAGGAATCTTCAGTCTGTTGCATTAGACAAATGCAATGCAAACTTGGTCATCTCTCTCTCTCTCTAGGAAATTATTTACGTCATTGGCATAATTGATAGGCAACATTTATACACAAACTTTTGATAGTGACTGTCTTTGTGCTTCTGAGAGATACGTGGATTTTTCTTAAGGTGAGATCAGGCCACTCTACAGTCTCTTCTCCACTGAGGATTCAAGGATGTCCTGCTCAATGAAACAGGGCAAAAACAGAGCAAGAGGAATACCATAAGAGAGGCACTTCCCTAGATTGAGATGATAGACTAACACGTTAATGCAACATGACATTCTTAGATCTGTGGAAACTTGAAAAGGAAGGTAGCGAGTACACTTTCGGTTCATTTGGAAGAGAACTTTTCTCCAATTCTTTTTGTCTAGCAATATCGAATACAAGTTATTAGCTGCATGGACCGTTCAACACCATTCGAAGCGCTCACTCATGGCCTGCTCTGCAGATATCCTTCTGGAAACATCCCTGCAGATCATCCTACTCAAAAATTCCTTAGCCACCGCCAAGATGTTGTAAAGGCTCTCGCCAGGAACCTCAGGTTCCCCCTCAGCACAACCTCGAAAACCTCCAAGGCTGACTTGCCCTGGACGGCGGTGACCCCACGATCATCATGCACAACACCACCCCAACCCTCTACATGTCCACCTCCTCGCCATACTCCCACCGCATCAGCACCTCTGGAGAAACAGAGTACGGCGTTCCTTCAACACCCTCCACGGGCCCGCCATCATGCAACCAGGTCGCTGAGCCAAACCTCGCCAGCTTCGGGACGTCCTTTGAATCGAAGAGCACGTCCTCGGGCTTCACATCCCGATTAACGATGCTCAGGCAGTAGCAATGCGCGAGGGCGCAGAGGATTTGCACCATGCAAGCAGCGGCAACAGGGTCAGTGAGGGCCTTACGGGACAATATTCGGTCGTAGAGAGCGTCATGTTCGCAGAGCTCCAGCACGAGGGAGAGGTGGTCGTCGGTCTCACAAAAGTCGCAGTTTTTCAAATGAAGGGAATGCAGATGGCCACAGAAGGCCCTCGTTGGGAATTCATTAGTATCTTTGTAAAGGCCCTCCCTCGCTGGGAACCTCAGGTTCCCTCTCAACAATGCCTCGAAGACCTTCAAGGCCGACTCGTCATCACGCACGACACCACCCCAACTGTTGTAAAATAAGGCAGAAACTAAGTGAATCTTGCATCATAACACTAGAGATTTACGTCATTTAATCCATATATCAATACCTACTTCGTTGAGAGAGCGAGCGGTAAATAATATAAATTTTATAATCAGATGCTCCAGTGTTTTTTGCATCTAAAATCATAGATTACACTTAAATTCGCAGTGTTTACACAGAAGACATCTCAATTGGATGTAAACCGTACAGAACAATATATCGCCGTGTGTTCGGCTCGTCTCTAAGGCTCCACCGTGATGCTTTATCGAGTCCGCGGTCAAAGCACCTTCCAGAGCCCTCCGTTGCGGCGTCGAAGTAAAACCACCAAAGTTCGTCCTTTTTCTATTTCTTTTATGCGGCTGAAAAATCAAGAAAAATAAACCCTCCTCGTCATATGCCCGATCAACAGTAGCGTCACTTGTACGGCCTTCAGAGTGGTCAACATCTTGATTGATAATTTGGGATATTTACATATTTGCCACCTCTCCAAAGATAAAATAGATAAATTAAAGTAGCAACCCTTATCTTGGTTCAATAGGAGGACTCCAATAAGTTTACCAATCAAGAATTCCGGTCCAACTCATCCGATTCGGATCGGATCTCCAACTCGGTACTATAATTTAACACCGGCACTCCTCATGTCCACCACCTCGCCATTCTCCCTCCCCATCAGCTCCTCCAGTGCATCGTAGTACGGCATTCGCATGGCACCTTCCACGGACCCGCCCTCATGCGACCGAGCCGCTGAGCTGAAGTCCGCCAGCTTCGGGGCGTCCCTCAAATCCAAGAGCATGTTTCAGGCTTCACATCCTGGTGAACGACACTCAGGGGGTGGTAATGCATGAGGGCGCGGAGTTGCCCCATGCATGCAGCGGCCTCAGGCTTGGGAAGGGCCTCACGGGACAATATGCGGCCGTAGCGAGTGTCTGATTCGCGGAGCTCCAGCATGAGGGAGAGGCGGTCGTCCGTCTCGTGGCCGTCGAGGATCCGGAGGATGTGAGGGTGAGGGGAAAGGAGGGTCATGAGCTTGGGTTCGTTGACGAGGCATTGGCGGTAAGTGGCGCTGGAGGGACGGCGCTTGTCAATGACCTTGTAGGCGGCGAAGGAGAAGCAGCGGAATATGGTGCCCAAGTTTTTTGCTCGTCATGGCCATTTTTCTATATCCGTTTCTTCTCCGTCTCTATCTAATTTGATTTCGTCACAGCGGTGGACTTTGCTTTTAATGGAGGCAATATGTTTCTTCTATTTCGGAATAGGCCAAGGACATTCATCGTGCGACGGGAGACATGGAGAGATTGTCTCGAGTTGAGATAAATGGTTTTTAGTTGCATTTACAAGTTAGTTATATAACTCATTCCCCTAGCAAAATGATTTATGTAATGCTTAGTAAAAGATTTCTGAAAAAGAGGTGACAATTTTGTCATAAAAAATTCAAACAGACAGATCATATTAAACACGAACCAAAAAGTCTGTCGTATTACTTATTTAATTATATTTGTAATTAATCTTTAAGGCTAAGTTATTGTTATTCTAATTTTAATTTAACTTAGATTCTTGTCCCTTTATGAGAGTGGATGCGTGCCATGACGAATTGAGACGATTAGTACTGGTCGAGGCAGGGAATTTAATGTTTAGTTAAACGTCAACAAAGAAATCATCTTTATTATACTGATCGAAGCAGGGAAATTAGGTTTAGTTATCGGTTGCCAGATTGAATGATATAAAGAAGGACAAAACGAAAATAAGGAGAGAAACAGAGAGACAGATGAAGAAAGAACGGATTGGCCTTCGCGCAAACGGAGGCGTAAATCTGTACGATGGGCAGTTGTGCACTCAATATTTCCTTTTCCTTTTCCCTTTCTTCTTTTCTACTCTTTTCTCTTTTCCCTTCTTCTCTCAATTTCCTGTTCGAAAAATTTCGGGGTATTTAGATTCCAATCCTTGGCCTCGTCCTAAAATGTGAAAATAACTAATAATGCTTCCTTTGGAAACAAGTGACATAACACCATCTTTATTATTCGAACATAACTTTATCCATTTTTGTTATGCAATGTTAAAATGCATTATAATAAAAGATATAGGCATTTCAACTAATATTTATGTGATAAGAAAGATTTGAAATCAAATTTGAATTCAATGCCATTCCCTACGCACAATCAAGTGGTTCTTATTGGTCAAAATGGAATACCAATTCAAAATGTATTGACGGTGTATGATTTCAACATGTGCCTTATCTATGTTGGGGATGAACATTTCTCCATGCACATTACTTTTTAATATTTCTAAACTATTCTTTTATGAGGATGAATTCCCACAATTATTTTAATGAATCTTTCGTTGCACTATTTTCTTTTGTATGAACAATGACAACTACATGGACAGAGCAGAATTTCCATCCTTCTGGGAATCAATTTACATTCTTATAATTGAAGGCCAACCATGTTTAGCAGTTGGTAGCCACCGTGCTCAAGTGTTTTTGCTCGTTACGGGCATTTTAGTATGTTTGTTTCTTCTCCGTCTCTCTCTAAATTTGATTTTCCCAAAGCTGGTGACTTTGCTTTTAATAGGAGGCAATAGGTTTCTTCTATTTTGAATTACGCCGAGGATATTCGGCCTGCGACGGAAGACATGGAGAGATTGTCTTGAGTTGAGATAAACAGCTTTTAAGTGCATTCACAAGTTTGTTGTACAACTCATTCCTCTAGCAAAATGATTCATGTAATATTTAATAAATGGTTTACGGAAAAGAGGTGACAATCTTCTGAGGAAAAATTCTAATGACCGGATCATATTAAAAACGAACAAAAAATCTGTCATCTTACTTTTTTCGATCATAATTGTAATCAATCTTTATGGCTATGTTCTTGTTATTCTAATTTTAATTTAACATTATTCTTGTTCATTTATGAGAGTGGATGTGTGTTATAGAAAAATGGGTAGAATCGGACGATTAGTACTAGTGATCCCTATTTCAAGTTGGCAAGCCCATCAGCACAACCCATTCAAGGTGTAGGTAAAAATATCTCTTCAAAAAATCGTGATTTTGTGAAAGAGAGGGATCATTTTACTACTACGGTGGAAACGAGCATCAATCAATTACTTGATTCCAAGGCAAAAATTGGATGTGCCATTGATGCAAATTGGAAACATATATTGGATCTATGAAGAAGCGTGCCTCTTGTCTCTTCCCGTCATGATGAGCAAATACTAACCCGCCCTTGAAGTTAAAACAAAATGCTTTTTTTTCCCTTCTTCTCATTTTGAAATTATTTACGTCTTGTTCATAAAAGAATTTGAAATGAAGATTTGACATCTCATAGTCTCACGTCAAATGAAAGAGGCATTATTAAGTGATTCGTAAGTCAATACTTACCTTCAAATGATCAACACCTAATGTTGACCAGCACGGATTGATATAGCGAATATTACAAAGCATAAGGAGAGAAAAGAGGCGAAAAAAGTACAAGTTATATTAATCGATGGAAAGGGACTTGTATCGAAGAAGGGCAGAACCAATTTGTGAGGATTAGCAGCATATTGCTACAGTTAGTCCCTTACGTAACAGAAATTGCAATAATGAAGTTAGCAGGAAAAGGGAGGTGGAGGTGAGAAAGCCAAATATAATTAAGGATGATTAATTTCGAGCATGAAGATCATCAATCTTGTGTTTACTATCATCTCACAACAGCTCATTATCTCCACGACATTTTAGAAAGAATGATCGTCCTCGATAATTGCATGGCTCACTAAGTTCAAGTCATCACCTATTTAGGAGGAGAATTACCAAAAAAGTCCTAAACATTTTATAATTGTGTCAATTCAGTCATAAATTTATTTTTTTAGCCAATTGAGTCTTAAAGTTTTTACAATTGTGCCAGTTCAGTCCTTCCGGACAAAATTATCCGGCTAGCGTAGGCCACAAATTTTTTAATAATATTTTCTTTTTTCAAATTATTTTATTAATTTTTAAATCTTTTTTTACCATTTTTTTGGCTCACTGTCACTGGGCGAGGGGTGAGGACTCCCTTGCTATCGTTGGGCGAGGGCAATCTCGCCCAACCACAGGCAGGGCAAGCCCCCGCTGGATCTGGTGAATGCGACTTTCGCTAGATTGAGTGACGACAAGGCCCCCTTGCCCGATCTGGCAAGGGCTCACCTCGCCATCACTAGGCAAGAAGCCTCACTAGATTCAGCAAGGGAGTCCTCACCCAGCAACGGTGAGGGTCTATATGCCTTGTGCTTATCGGAACTATTAAATTTGACAAGGCTCATGTGTAGTTCTTTGTGTTGAACAAGTGTTAGGGGTGCAAATGTATCCAGGGTGTAGGCACTAGGCTCAAGCGATTATACCTTAGTAGGATGGGTATTGTAGTCCTCCTTTTAAACAAGAATGCTTTTGCACTATGATATATGCGAGCTTTCTCAAATTTCTCGAGATCATTGGGTGACTTAAATTTGTCACTTGGACATATTGATTATCTTAATCATATCGGATCAAAGTAAGATATTTCATAGCTTATTTTAATTATTTAAGAGGAGAAATGTGGCACAGATCAAGCCCCCACAATAAAGCAGATCTTGCACATAAATCAGTTCAAGTTCTTCTTCAAATTGGACAACCCAACTAATTAGAATAAAGCAGATCTGATTAGAACTTGTACTTTATCATTTTCTCATTAGCAATTGCTTCACGAACCGAGATTACACTGATTCAAGAGAACCTAGGTGGAGCATGGTAGCAAATAACGGAAGGACTTGATTTGAGAATTTCAGTAAGTTAGAGAATTTGACAAGACAAAAAGTGAAACTTAGAAGATTAAATTGTAGTCAACCCGTTAAGAAAAAATGTCAATTCTTTATTTGAATATATAAATGCCTTTACTCTAGATGCATAAGGCCTGATATCAAAAATATAATCTTCATCCAAAAGGTGCTTTCTAAGTCGCACGAAGCAACAACTTTAACCAAGAAGAAATCCACAGTGTGTTCGGGTGGAAGTTATCCAAAAAAATATTTAAAGCAAAAGAAAACAAGGTGCAACTTGCAAGTTAAATATATTTTTCTTCAAATGTTCTATAACATCCTCATTAATTAAAAAAAAATATATAGCATGAGTACAATATTTTCCAATAACATGCTTTAGGTTTCAAATTTGAGGAGAAATAGGAAACACAGAAAACGACAAAAACAAAAGAAAAAGGAAGAACCCCACAAAGAGTATGTTAAGCTCCGGTGAAAGGGAATTCCACATTGCCCCATTGCTGTTTAAAAATCTCCACACCTACCCTGCACTAACAACTTAAGCTTTTAATAGGAGACCTCGTAATCATCATTATATTAACCATACATGAGATTAAACATAGCAAGTGCCATAACTTTCGGACAATGTTTACTTGAATGTTATAATTCCGCAAGCCCATCTATCTTGATACATATAGATTTTGGAGCATAAAAAGTGGACAAAATTGAGCTTCTCATTCAAACGTGAGAGAAAATCTCACAAGAAAATCAAAGCTGGTGAGGAAATTGCGAAATGAAGATGCAAAGAATGTTGGAATCTAAAGTGAAATAAGTTAGTCAATCATTGTGATGAATTAGTCAAGTCTTCGCATTGGAAGTTACCTAATTGCAGTTTTCAAAGGAAAATGATGGTAAGAGACTTTTCTCACAGAGTTCACCATGGAAAAATTATCAATATAATGCATGAAAAGAAAACCACAAAATAACCACCGGCCGTGGTGGCTCCACTGGATAGGCTTCAGTGATCCTTTGCGAGAGAAGGGAGAGGTTCGAAGCCCTTGCAACGCAAGGGGGCTAGCGGAATTACTTGGCGTCTTAAGTGTGCTACCGGGGGTGGTGGGTCCTCCCGCTTAAGGCACCTAGGGGTTTACACTTCGGCTACCGGCTGAGGCGGTTCCTCTAGCACCAAAAAAAAAAAAAAAAAAAAAAACCACAAAATATTGGGTCCACGATGGGGATAGATAAGTCATTCACTGCCGTCAAGCGGTAGGTCCTATGCTGGTCTTTTTATTATTTTTTTCTTTTTACCTTTTCTCCGAATTTTTGAATACTGCATGGATCACTTAATTAGCACCAAATCATAACATGATTTATCAAACACGCCATTGACAATTCGAAGTGGAGTTGTCAGCAAAAATTTGTTGTCTTGTATGGAATCGAGCATATTATTTGAGGTGATTCGGTTTTGTGAAGATGCCACTTCAACAACTCATCTTTACGGCGAAAGGCAAAATTACGAAACTTCCAAGAAAAAACCTCGAACGTTTCCCATTTGACGGAACATTTATTTTAGAACTAAAGGCAAATGGAAAGCCAGCGTCGAGAGAGCAACGGAGAAGACCAGAGAATGACCGAAGACTTCTCAAATTTCTAAAGGGTGGGCCCCAATCTGCCCCTGTGACCATCACTCTATGGACTCAAAGTATGGCCTTACTTAGCACGTCTCGAGCACCCAACATTTTCTCAAAATAAAAAATTTGCACGATCATAGGGAGACTTCGCCGAACAGCTGAGCTCAAAGTCCATTTGGATGTTCATTCAAAAGGATCCTTTCTTTCGATTTCAAACGGTACCAGGTAATCTTGCTATACCCTCTTTTCTTCTTGAGTAAGCTTTGATCTCGCGAGATCAGTAAGCAAGAGAAATGACAGAATCCGCAGTATCCTGTTTGGTTGAGAAGCTTGCTGTGTTCGTCGAGCAAGAGGTGAATCTATTGAAAGGGGTACGTGGAGAAATTGAACTCATTAGAGATGAATTTGAGCGCATGAAGGCCTTCTTAGAGCACGCTGAGTCATCGAAAGACGATGACCCTGAGTTGAAGGTATGGGTGAAACAAGTCAGGGATGTTGCATATGATGTGGAGGATATTCTAGATGAATTCACGCTCAACTTGGCAAGAGATCACGGAGATGGGGTCATGAGGTACCTCCACAAGATCAAGCTATCCATAAACAACTTGAAAGAGCGCCGTCATCTCTCCTCCAAAATAACAGATATCAGGACAAAAGTCCTCAGCATTAGCGAAGGGCATCGACGATACCATTTCAAGTCGTATTGCGCAGAGCAAAGTGTGAGCGCATCCATTGGAGGCACCTCATGGCACAATCTTAGGGAGGACACTTTTCCAGTCGAGGAAGGTGAATTGGTGGGGATTGATCAGCCAACAGAAGAGCTTATTAAGTGGCTTGTTGATGGAGAACCCGGACTTGAAGTTGTATCAATATTAGGGATGGGGGGTTCAGGGAAGACCACTCTGGCAGAAAGGGTGTACGACAATCACCAAGTAAAAGCCTACTTCCAAAGCCATGCATGGATTAGTGTCTCGCAATCCTATAAGATTCAAAATATTTTGAGGGACATCATCGAACAACTTCATGGAGAAATTGAGCAACGAGCCCCACAAGGAATACAATCCGCGAATAGCGTGAGGCTCAAGCAGATATTGAAAGACTTTTTGCACCAGAAAAAGTATGTCATTGTTCTAGATGATGTATGGAACTTGGAAGCACTAGAAGGTATAAAAAGTGCAATGCCCAATGGCAGTTGCAGTAGCCGAATAATAATCACTACTCGCATAGCTAATATTGCTACTTTCTCATCCAACCAATCAAAAGTTTATACCCGTAAGCCCTTGTCTCCAAAAGAATCGTGGTCCTTATTCTGCAAGAAAGCCTTTCGTGGGAAACTCTGTCCTCCTCACCTAAAAAACCTTTCACGACGGATTTTGAAAAAATGTGAGGGTTTGCCACTTGCTATAGTGGCAATTGGTGGTCTTCTCTTTGCAAAAGATGTCCAAGAATGGGAGATGATTTCTCACAGCCTTGCTGTAGAATTAGAAAGCAATGATAGGATGCAAATTTTCAGGAAAATTCTCAGCTTGAGCTATATTGATTTGCATTATAACTTGAAAAGTTGCTTTTTGTACTTGGGTTTATTTCCAGAGGATCACGTGATTGAGTGTATGACACTCATTCGTTTGTGGATTGCAGAAGGATTTATTGAGGAAAGAGAACGGATGACACGGGAGGAGGTTGCTCAAAGATACCTGAACGAGCTGATAAACAGAAATTTGGTGCAAATTGCAGAAACAGATTTAGAAGGAAGGCTAAAAACTTGTAGGGTACATGACCTAATGCGTGAAAGTATCCTTTCTAAGTTAAAGGATGAAAACTTTGTTTCATTTTTATCTGAGCAGACAAAAGAATTGCATGAACGAGTCCGACGTCTATCGGTCCAATACAACTGCAACAACGCACTGAACCAACTAAATCTCCCCAGCCTACGCTCTCTGCTCATTTTTCAGTTAAGAACATCATCTAGTATAGATGAGCAATTCTTCCCAACTAGCTCTAAGCTGCTGAGGGTTTTAGATTTGGGAGGATCATGCCTTCATAAGTTCCCCCAACAAATACTAGTTTTTGTCCACTTGAAGTATCTGAGTTTGAGAAGGAGCAACGTGCGCATCATTCCTAGGTCAATTGTGAAACTCCAAAATCTAGAGACTTTGGATCTTAAACACACGTTCGTATCCGAGATGCCTGTGGAGATAACCAAGCTCAAGAAACTACAACATCTTTTGGTGTACAGTGAAGCAGAAATCACAACTTTTGTACCCTTTGGCATTAGAAAGGGATTTTCAGCTCCCAAGGGCATTGGAGCACTGACATCACTGCAGAACTTATGCTGTGTAAAAGCTGGTGGTGGTCGGAGCAAGAATACAATGCAAGAACTTGGAGAGTTAAGTCGACTAAGGAGGCTGGGTGTAAGGGACCTGAGGAAAGATGATGCAAAGGAACTATGCCACTCCATTGAGAAGATGACAAACCTTCGATCATTAGATGTGAATGCAGAAAGCCAGTATGACATTATTGATTTGGATTTCCTATCTTCAGCTCCCCCATTCCTTCGAGGTCTACATATCGAAGGATGTCTGAAGAAGCTGCCTCATTGGCTTCCTTTGTTGACCAATCTAACTAAATTGCGTTTGGCATGGACCAAATTGAAATCTAGCCCGCTTATTGCTCTCCAGAATTTGCCCAATCTCGTGGAGCTTTATTTGAGTAACGCCTTTGATGGGAAAACATTGGTTTTTGGAGATAAAGGGTTCCCAAAGCTCAAGAAGTTATTCTTTGCCAATCTGGAAAATCTTAGATTTGCGTTGATGAATGGTCAGGCAATGCCTTGCCTTCAAAGTCTCACCATTGTTGGATGCAAGCACCTGGACTGGCAATCATTACTAGTTGTCATCCGTGGCCTTGCGAACGTGAAGCATCTCCAATTCTATGAGATGCCAGAAGAATTTGCTCTTGCGTTCTATCCGTACAGTAGTAACATAATGAGGAAGGGTATTCTGCAAGAGCACTATGAGGAGGTGATGGAACGTAACCCAGAAGTTTATTTCTTCTGGTGGAAAGAGGATCATAGGGAGCGACATGATCTTAGCTTTGATTCTTATAATGTCATCAAGGGTAGGATAATCAGCTCTATTGAGGTTATTCCTAAAGTTTCATAGATCATAGTGATGTATTGGCTCTTGCTAGTCCCCTTGGTTTGTCATTGATCCTAGAGGACCATCGTCGCAAGAAAATCCTTCGGTGCTTTTATGATTACTATCATTATCAATATATTTATCTAGACCTTTCAATACTTTTATCATTGAATTTACGACCCTCAGATACTCCAGTGTTATCTTCTTCTTCTTCTCGTTATCGTCATGATCTTTTTAGTGATCATTACATGTATTTCTTATTTTCTACATTTATTGTAATATCTTGACCAAGTCAAGAGTGGCGGAGCCCAAAGAAATTAAAAAAAAAAAAATTCAAGTTTTGGAAAGTCAAAGAGAGTAGGAAAAAGGGACGCTCGGCTCATTTTAACCGAGAGCTCGCACGGCAAAAAGGAAGAAGGGAAAGGAAAAGGGAGAAAGAAGAAGAAAAAAAGAAGAGAGAGCGGGTTTTGCATATTTGTGCTAAGGACACCTTGCCAAGCCAATTCAACTTCTTATTGCAATGTCTTGTAAGTGCTCGCATTTCTCATTCTTCCAATCAGAGTAAATTTTAAAGTTAGATCGCAAATTCGGAATTATGTGAGAATCAAGCCACAAAGTCCAATTTTTGAGTTGTCAAGCTATGAAATTTCATGGAAATGATAGTTTATGGTGTTATGGAGCCATGGGTTTTGACAAGATTCGCTTTGGCATAACGGTTTGATCGGAGTGAGAATTTTAGGATTTCATGTTCAAGTTTCGAGTTGCGAACATATTGAATATTCGCTTCGGATGAGTGATTTGTTAATGCATAGGAATTGCTTCATTAGCATTGAAGTTTAGTGTAGCCAATTGGTCGCTGGGGTAGCAATTTACTCGATTTGACATTGTTTTTTGCTTGTTTGATAGGATTGCAAGTTCAATGGTTCGAATAATATTTATTGTTTGGTCATAGGCATTTCTAGGTGAATGGTACTGCATATTCTTTGAATTTGTAAAATTCATGTTCCAAAATGCTACATGATTATATATCGTATGAATTACGAAATTGCATTATTATGTATCATCTTTCTATACAGCAGTAGCAAAGCAATTAGGGAGGGTACTTTGCAAGAGTGCTATGAGGAGGTGATGGAATGTAACCCGAAGTTTACTTCCTCTGGTGGGAAGAGGATCATTGAGAGCGACATGATCTTAGCCCCTGTTGCTATAATGTCATCAAGCGTAGGGCCATGAGTCTCGGTGAGGTTCTTCCTAAAGTTTCATAGATCATAGTGATATATAAGGCCTTGTGACTTCCCCTGGTCCGTCATGGATCCCTAGAGGCCTATCAACATGAGAAAGAAGATCCTCTAGTGTTTTTATGATTTCTTCCATTATCAATATTTTTTTATCTGGACCTTTCAATTCTTTTATCTTTGAATTTACTGCCCTCATGTTCCTTGGTGCTATTTTCTTCTTCTTCTTGTTATCTTATATAGTGATTAGTACGTTTGTTTCTTATTTTCTGCATTTATTGGATGCACTTTGATTTTGTTTTAGCCTAAATGAAGGCGAAAGAGTGATTTGACTAAAGAAATTAGAGATATTACAATTTTACTTTTGATAAATGACATGGTAGGGATGTGCAAATGAAAAAATCGACAAATGATTCACAAATGTGAAAAAATGAAATAACAGTCAAAGGTTAACCGAACGTGTAAGATTTGTATTATTTCTCCTAAATTCATGCACATTACTTTTAATCTTTCTAATACTTGAATATACTCCTTGTATGCCGTTTTTATAGATTAATTTTTCATCAATCCAAATAATATGTGCCCAAAATTTTGGTACGGGATAAATCTATGAAACATATTTGTCACGACCCGAACTCCGGGCACATGCACATCCCTCAATAGTCGATATAAATTTGCAGCATCCCAGGAATTGTTGCCGACCCATTCATTATTTTGCGCATGCGGAAACGTAAAAACAATCTCCATACAACAAAGCAATGGAATAGAAACATAGGATAATATTTTTACAAGCCACACCTACAATACCGTAGTACTTATGTACATAGACCAGTTTAACACCCCAAGATCCAATTCAAAAGATGAAGCCGTTCAGTTACCCACGAGCTAAGCTTCTATTTACAAGACTGGGGTTCACTACTACACTACCATACTTCTCGACTCTCTTTGGGGTGAACCGTCACCCTGCATCCTTCCTCGATGGAAGACCCTTCATCACCTGGAATGAGAAAGCGAGAGTCCTACTCTTCCTTTCCTGCAACCGACTGCACATGACCTGGCCTTCCTCCATCTAGGGACCTGAAATTTTTAGCTCACTATGGGGTGAGATCACTTCTCAGAGAGTTAAGTCCCTAAATCCAAATTAGGAGAAAAGTACACACCACATGCAATCTAATCACGTTTCTCACAACCCCTTTTTCTATAGCATTGCCCAACACATTAGTCTCGATCAAATCAAGTCATACATAATGGTATCATGATTATGTAGCATAATAATATTCTCACAAATAAATGCTCAAGAATGTACATATTAATACAATCATACAGGCTCCCAATTAGTAGACTAAACTGTGATGGTACGTTCCATACCGCACCATATAGTTCTGTCTCTTTATTAGGTCCATCGATCTTCGATCATTCATGCATTTCACAATTTCCATTCATTGGTTATGGCCAACCCAACAGATAATAGTCTTCCGGCATAACCGGGCATCGCCTCACACCGTCGAGTGCGGCAACGTCCATCTCTAACGGCATTTCGATTAGGAGCATCGGTCCAGCATCCACTGTGACCGGCATCCGTTGATTTGGGGCATTCCCGAAGGAGCATCGTCCGACCCCAAAGGCTCGTGACGGATTCTCATGTCATGTATGCATTCACTCAATGTCATAGTTCAATGCTCAATTACACATTTCATTCACAACATCAATTAAACAAATTTCCATCAAGAAACTCTTCAAAACAGTTATAAACTTCTACTGACCAAAATTGGCAGAAACTGCCTAGTTGCGCACTTTCGGGTTCAAGACCAGAAACCAATTCATATGAGTTTGAAAAATTCTCAAACTTGAACACGTGCTAAAGGACATGTAAAAAAAAACGTTTTTCATGAAGACACCGAGGCCTAGATCCTTCTGGATTCGGCCCAGTAATTCACTCAATCCAGTACTAAAATCGAGTCCACTTCCAGCTGTTCTGTTTTCCAAAATCAACTTGATTCGAGGTCCAAACAGGTCCATTTTGTTTGAAATTTGAGTATGTTCAACTAGAAGATGTAAAAACAACTTTCGTGAAGAACCCATTTTTAAAATCAAACCCGAAGGGTTAGTAATAACTCACAGAATCCTTACAAGTCGCAAATTCCAATGCAATTCGAGTTTCTGTTTAAAGACAACGAGGCCAAAATCTTTTTCGTTTAAATCTCCAAAAATCCTGAGAAAAATATATGTTATACTTGAAGATGTGTAAAACATTTCTCCAAAAGGAATTCACTTCAAAATCGCAACACATGTTAGTCTACAAAAATAATAAATCGTACACATCCAGAAAACAGTTTTAAAGAATATCCCATGTTTTTGGCCCAGCTGTCCTCTACGGTTCTTATCTTGCTATTTTAACTAAAACTAAGCCTCTCTATGGCTAATCTAACCGTTCTAAACTAACATTAAATTATATTTAATATCATCTAAACTTTTCTTATCTAATTTCAACCCCTAAACAGAGGTACATAGCCCTTAATCCAATTTTAGGAAAACAACTCACCTATTTAAAACTAAAGGCAGCTCTTGTTGATGGCTGGACAGCAACCCAAAGCCAGGTCTCGGGTCCTTCGGTGATGGGGTTGAGCCAAAACAACAGAGGAGTGTGCTGTAGCATGACAACAACAGCAACACACGGACTTATAAAATTTTCGGTAGAGAGAAACAAACGTGGTGTTTGGTCGGCTAGGCTGTTCTCTTGCTAGTGAGGGAATTTTGTCGTCACTTGAACTCCAAGACCAAGAGATAAAAAAAACATGAGAGGCAGCCCGGTCAAGCTCTTGGTGGTCCGCCGGTTTGCTGTGCCAAAAACCCGAACTCCTCTAATCCGGTTTACTTGCCGATCGGTTCAGCAAAAACCGGAGGAAAAGAAGTAAAATAGAGGTGCTCGAACACTTGAAGGGGAAAGCGACAGCAACTTTCATGGTCAAGGAAACAAGAAGAAAAAAAATAGAAAGGAAAAAGAAAGGGGAAGCGGCCAACGCCGGCTGCAGCTGTTGTGCTTCACGCACAGATAGGAGGGAAAAGAAATGAGGAAAATAATATGAAGGTTCCCTTTACACTTTCCACAATGCTAAGGGGTCCTTTTTCCATGGAAATTTGCCCATCCATCACCATCAAGTGTCCCACTACTTTACACAAGTCTATCTCTTCCAAATGAGATTCAAATTGAGGTGAAATTCTAAGCTTTAGGCCTTCCTACGAAATTACTTCATTTCTAGAAGCCTTTCCTCTTTTCATTTTACCATCTTATCACTTTAGTTAATAGGATCAAGTCCCCATTCAAGTTCTTATAACTCCTTTCCAAATGCCCCACATTAAAGGTGGCATTTCCCTTATTTAAAATGTGGCATTTCCTTATTCTTTTAATTTGCTACTCTTGCCCATTTTCTGCTAATAATTCTCGTTGTCCATAAACTTTGAAAAGATGCAACAACATTCCTCGGGATTAATTGTAACACGTGAGAGTTCTCAATTTCTGAAATCGGCACCATTTCCTCGGTTAATTTCAGTCAAATGTGATTTTAATGCAACCTAAACTATCGGGTAGTTTTTGGGAATTTTCGGTGCAAATAACCCGTGGTTGATTATTCCTAAGCCACAATGTACATCTTCGACGCATTAGCGACTCTCGGTTGTCGTGAAAAATCTCGAGGTTTCAATTACGAGCACAAGGTACCAAAACGACACAAAAATCGATTTAGTGCCGATCGATGAGAATTTGTAATTAAATGGAATCACCCATGCCTTATTATATATCTCTATTGAATCGACATATTTCCGGTCTATGATAGATTTTTTACTGTGCCGAAATAATCCTTGTAGACTAACACGGTCGAGCGGTCTATTCCTGATCGAATTCTCAAGTCTGTCGCATCAAAATCCTTTAATAACTTTCCCGACTAATCTAGTTATCTCATGAGTGATCAGCTCAGAAATAACATTATAAGCACGTTGATGAAAAGCCCGATTTATTTAATTGAAAATAGGAGCTTAAATCAAAGGATGATTTGACTTTTCAAGAACTTGTAAATAGGAGCTTAAATGCTCTTTCAAGACAAATAAGTTGAAGTATGTTACTCAGTTGCAGCATGGATTGAAGAAAATCGAAGCTCTCCCTTTGAATACCGAGTAGTCTTGAGACGGGATAGTGATCACAGAACTTAATTTGAGTAATCTCATTCACTGCATATATCTCCCTATAGAACTCCTCCATGGCTTTGATAGTAGATTCATCTGAAACTTTGCCGGCAGCATGGATTCAAAGGCAACCTTCACAGATGATGTGCTATACAGTCAGAGATGAAAAGAAAAAGGAAAAGCAAATTCAAATCTTCTTCAACGAGATGCTAGCAGTGTATTGGCTCCATTAATTATTGCAGCAGAGTGATGCGTATTTTTATGGAACAGAAAACCTGATATGCACACCAAACAGCACTCTCTGCTGGATACTTTACATGTCACTTAAGCAGGGATTCTCTCCTAAATGCAATTCTAATCACGATGCAGTTTTCTCAAATGTAACAAAAATCTTAGTATCCTTATAAATCCTTCATAGGCACGAGCTTTGTGCATAGACTGTCTGAACTTCTAAACTCAAAAGTTTTACACAATGTTTGAAACAAAGTATTGATTATATAAGCCGAGAGTAGCATTCTCATTTCTCGTGCCTATCTTAGTGAATGTGCAAAATGTTTGTGCTAGGTATTAAAGATACACCACGTCATTCCATTCTCAGTTACACAAACTTTCAGCAATAGTAAGTCAACCCTCATCAACTTCTTACAATGCTGATGTGCACTTGCTTGAGATGAGAACTTTGATTTTCCAACATTCTTAAAAAAAGAAAATGCATAACCTCGATCGTATCAGTCCATATATTGGTTTTCTATTCGTTCGTGCTGTTATTTATCTGCAAACCTATCGGGCAGTTTTCTATAAACTTGCGAAGCATGAAAACATCGGTGCCGCACAAAAAGGTCAACAAAAGTCGAACACAGATTTTGCACCGAACAAAAGGCCCTTCTCTCTCTCGAGTGTTATGAGTAAACAATGTCCAATTTCAGCAGTTAACCTGCTCTCCCTTGCAGTCTCTTCGGGTTCTCTCACCTTTCACTGTATCCTTTGAACTCCACAATCCAAAACAGAACTTGGTAATAGAAAACTAAACAATCGCCGAAAACTTCAAGAGCCCAGATAGGAAAACACTGTGAACAGATCAAATTAGTAGATCAAAGTGCTTAATGAACAAATTCACTCCTTTCTCGTTCAAGACTATGCGACGGCTAAAGAACAAAAAAGGTTGGAACTTCGGCGCGAAATTAGAAGTATGAAAAAGAGTCTCGAAACCGAACCTCGAATTGGGGCAGACCAAGCCCTGCCCTCGATGCGCTTGATCCCGTACACGAGCAGAGAAGCCCATGGCTGGTGCATCATCAGGCACGGGTTCCGGTAATTCCCCTGGTTCCGACTCTCCATGGCTGTTCCTTCTTCAGCTTTCGACAAACAAAGATCTGGGTTTTCTCGGGGCTGCGTGATTTTCTCAAGAATCTGAAGGAAAGATTTCTGGGCGCCGGGAAAGAAGCCGGACAAAATTCCAGCGACGAGCTGCTAATTTCTACGTTCTGTGTTATCGGTTTTCTTTCTCCTTCTCTTGATTGGCGAGACTCTGTCTGCTTTCCATTTGCTAAAATATGTAAAACAAAAATCCGACGTTGAAGAAGCTATGGATACCGAATAGATGGTAAAATCGCCTAGGCATCCATTTTAATATTGTTTCTCAAATGTAGTCTTGATAGTGTGGCAAAATGAAAAGATAATCTTAAAAGCAAGTAGGCAACCTGGCAAATTTAACGTTCCTGCAGAAATGTTAAATACCTTATTGCGAAATGAATGATTTCGAGCTTGCCAAATATAGTATAAGCTAATTATTCAGATTCAATTTCACCTAAATTGTCCGAAAGTTCCCATCTTGAAGCTCCTTGATAGCCCAACGAGATTTGGGCTTGACGAGGAAAGCCTGCCACGATGTTTGGTCTGGTGACATGGGTTTTGCTTCCCGGTGGTTTGGAGCCATTCTAAATACGAGCTTGAATTTCCAACTATTCCTCAACTTCAGAAAGCCCCTGCAACATAGATTTGGTCGTGCCATGACTTGAGATAATGCCGGGTGTTGCTCATATTAGCACCGTGGTGAATTGATGCCAACGGACTGACCCAAATCAGTAGTAACTACGGCTCCGTTGCAGGCGTAGAACTTCTATAATAACTCAGCTATATAGATCAATATGATGAATGGATATGATCATGTTGATGAATGCTTATGATCATATTGGCCTATTGAGTCTATTTAAGAATATTTTCGTTATACGATAATGAAAACAAATCTAGAGTGAGCCTACTGTTGAGGTTGGACTACCAAACTATATTGTCTTAGCAAAATCAGCCGACAATTCGTTTGGTAAAGAAGATAAAAATGCAGCTCCGATTTTCTATGAAGTTTTAAAAACCGATTTACTAAAAAACTACCTTTTAAGGATTTTTTACGATCGTTGGTTCGCCATCCTCTGCGCAGGATGATTAGAACTTGTACTTTATCCATTCCTCATCTTTGGTTCGCCATCCTCTGCGCCTCTAGGGGCCGTGATTACGTTGACTTTGGGGAACCTAGGCAGAGCCAAGGAGGTTTAAGGGTTCACGGTTGCTCATTATGCCACTTAAGCAATTTGAACGGCCATTAAGGGAAAGACTTGACTCAACAATTTATGTAAGTTAGAAAACTTTTCTTTTTTTGAACAGATGTAAGTTAGAAAACTTAATCACAACAAAATCATTGAGAAAATGTCAAAACTTTTTTTTTCCAGGAAAGCAGAGACACAATTTTTCCTTGGATATTTAGGGCACGTTTGGCAACGATTCTGTTCTAAAAAATAATTTTTTATCAAAAAAGGTTTTTTTTTTTGTTCCCGGTAACAATTTCTGAATATAAGAACGCTTTTGGTAATTACAAAAAAATTCTATTCCCAGAATAGAAATGCGTTTAGTAAAATTGTATAATTTTGTTGTTTTTTTTTTTTAGTATTTTTATTATCTTTTTTCTTTTTTCTCCCTCCTTTACGGCCAGTTGCTGGCCACGGCGGCGGCCTACAATCGACTAGGCAAGGTCCAACGAGTTTGCCAAAGCCTCGTTAGTGGCCTCAGTGGCCTGGCGAGGCTCGACCTCACCTAGGTGGCACGAGGTCGGCCTCACCATGGCTCAGCGTCAACGGCCATGGCTAAGACCGGTGACCAGCCAAAAGGAACAAGAAGGAAAGAAAATAGAAGAAATGAGAAAAGAGAAAAAAAAATTTATTTCCAGAAACAAGAAACTACTTTTTTCTACTTATTGTTTCTGTTTCAAATCTATTTATGGGAACAAAAGTTATACCAAATAAATTTCTATTTTTTTTCATTTCCCGAAACAAAAGAACAGAAATATTTATTCCGGGGAACAAAAACAACTTTTACCAAACAGGCCCTTAATCAAATAAGTTGTTCTCTGTAGTTGCAAGAAGGCAACGACGTTAACAGAGAAAAATTCCACGGTGCATTTCGGCGAAAGTCATCGACAAGGCGTTTTTCTTGCCCACTTCAACTCAAATCCCGCATTTTCTGCTGACTGGACTGTGAGTTGACCAGTCTCGCAAGAGTAGAAAATTGCCAATTCCCATCTGTCGGCCGGGTGAAAGCAATAGTGCAATATAAAATTCTACCACTAGGGTCCAATTAAATGCGGCTGGCTTGACTTGGCAATTTGATAAGCTGTCGCAATTAGTGGTGTGCCATTGGAGTTGAGAAGTCATTGGAAGACTGCCGAACAGACGAGCTCAAAGCCCATTTAGATGTTCATTCAAAGGATTCTTTCTTTTGGTCTCAGACGGTACTAGCAAACTGCTATAACTGATTTCCTTCTTGCCTGAGTCTTGATCTCGTGAGATCAGTGAGCAAGAGAAAAATGGCAGAATCCGCAGCATCCCTTTTGGTTGAGAAGCTTGCTATGTTTGTTGAGAAAGAGGTAAATTTATGGAAAGGGATACGTGGAGAAATTGAGCTCATCAGAGATGAATTTGAGCGCATGAAGGCCTTCTTGGAACGTGTTGAGTCATTGAAAGACGTTGACCCTAAGTTGAAGGTATAGGTGAAACAAGTCAGTGATGTTGCATATGATGTAGATGATATTCTCGATGAATTCACTCTCCACTTGGCAAGAGATTATGGAGATTAAGCTATCCATAGACAACTTGAAAGAACGCCGTCATCTCTCCTCCAAAATAACAGATTCAAGGCAAAAGTCATCAGCATTGGCAAAGGGCATTGACGATACCATTTCCAGTCATATTGCACGGAGCAAAGTGCTATCACATCCACTGGAGGCACCTCATGGCACGATCTCAAGGAGGACGCTTTTCTAGTCAAGGAAGGTGAACTAGTGGGGATTGATGAGGCGAGTGAAGAGATTATTAAGTGGCTTGTTGACGAAGCACCCAGACTTCAAGTTGTATCAATCTTAGGGATGGATGGTTTAGGGAAGACCACTCTGGCAGGACGAGTCTACGACAATCAGCAAGTAAACGCCTACTTCCAGAGCCATGCATGGATCAATGTCTCCCAATCTTATAAGATTGAGGATATTTTGAGGGACATGATTGTATAGCTTCGTGGAGAACTTTAGCAATCGATCCCTCAAGGAATAGAAAACATGAGAAGCACAAGTCTCAAGCAGATAGTGAAAAAGGCTTTGCAACAAAAGAGGTATTTCATTGTTCTAGATGATGAATGGGACAAGGAAGCATTATAACATATAAAAAATGCAATGCTCAATGGCAGTTTCTCTAGCCGAATATTAATCACTACTCGCACAGCTAATGTTGCTATTGTGTCATTCAACCTAAGGATAAGTATGGTCCAAGTTGGGCCGATCCAGCACCTAAACCAAGAACCAACTCGCACACCATTGGTCCTCAATTTTTTGGACCGAGGACTGACCCTATTGAGCTTGGGACCGAGGACTGAACCGATCTTACGAGTCCAATTCGGTTCCAAGATCAACCCAGGACCAACCAATACATTTTTTTGTTTCATTTTTTTGTATTCCCTGAAAAGACAAACCTACTATTTGAAATCACATATCCATCAACAATGCGGCGTTGATCAACCAAACTATAGACACCAATGCATATCCAACATTAATTTTAGATAACGTAATAATATAATTTCATAGAGCCCAACTAGCATCGTTTCAATAAATTTCTATTTGAAAGGAAAGAAAAAGTAAGGTAAAGAACATAAAGAGCCAAAAGCAGCATGAGTTTAAGCCATGCACCTTCATCTAATGCTCAGCATGACAATTCTACAGATTAGAGGGTATTTCAAAGCAAAACTCTAAAAAACTTTATTGGAGTGGAGCAAGAAAGTTTGAGGAATATAATTATCTTCGCATTGCTTCTTCTTCTTTTTCAGTCAGAGAAGTGAATCTCTACCTAGTATCCTCTTATTCACTAGAAGAAATCCACCATTACTAAAGAAGTATCGCTTCTCAAATATAGAATTCTACACCAGATCCAAAGATTTGTGGAAATCATACTTAAAAAAAAAAAAAAAACAAAAACAAAAAAAGCACCCAAGTTCCAGCATTAATGAATGACACCGGTGGCTAAAGCAGCCATTGAGAAGGGTTCGTTTTAGGATGACGCGGTGCTAATTAACCTTTTACAGCCTATAATTTTCAAAATAATAGGTCCAGCCAGGCAAGGGGTGAGCAACGAGCGACGTGCGAGAGTGGGGTGAGTGGCAAACAACGAGCGGGAGCGAGGCAAGCGTCGAGTATTGCTCATGAAGAGGGTTTTTAAATTTCTAATGAGTGCTTTATTCTTTCAGATTTACTTAGCAAAGATAAAAGAGGAAGAAGAGGACAAAACATAATGCTGGAGGAGGAGGACTCGTTAACACCATTAACGTTATGTTAGGGTTATAGAATTTAGAATAGATAAACGAATATTATTATAATGTATTAAATATATAACGTGTATAATATATAATATCTATAGGGTTCATCTGGGTTGCACCAACCCTAAACTCTCATAATTGAGAACCAACACACACAATGTAGGGTTCAGCGATCCCAAGACCAAGGATCGACTCAGTCTCCCTAGGAATCAGCCCACGACCTGTAGGATTAGACTAGTTCAAGGTCAATGTAGGGTCAACCCTGGAACAATGTTCACCCATAGTTCAATCAATCAAAAGTTTATAAACTTAAGCCCCTGTCTCCAAAAGAATCATGGTCCTTATTCTACAAGAAAGCCTTCTTTGGGAATCCTATCGTCCTCACCTAGAACACCTTTCTCGACAGATTTTGAAAAAATGCGAGAGTTTGCTGCTTGCCATAGTGGCAATTGGTGGTCTTCTCTTTGCAAAAGATGCCCAAGAATGGGAGATAATTTCTAGTAGCCTTGTCACAGAACTAGAAAGCAATGATAAGATGCAAAATATTAGGAAAATCCTCAACTTGAGCTACAATGGTTTGCATTATAACTTGAAAATCTGCTTTTTGTACTTGGGAGTATTTCCAGAGGATCATGTGATTGAGTGTGTGAGACTCATCCGTCTGTGGATTGCAGAAGAATTTGTTGAGGAAAGAGAAGGGATGACAAAGGAGCAGGTTGCTGAAAGATAGCTGAAGGAGCTTATAAATAGAAGTTTGGTAAAAAATTGCAAAAACAATTATGTTCGAAGGCTAAGACGCTACATGGTACATAACCTAATATGTGAAAGTATCCTTTATAGGCTAAGGGGTGAAACTTTGTTTCTTTCACATTTGAGCAAAAAAAAGAATTGCATGAAAAAGTTCGACGTCTATCAGTCCAACACACTTGCAACATCCCACCAAAATAGCTAAATCTCCCCTGCTTACACTCGCTGTATATTTTTTATTTTGGAAAATTGTTGTCCTCGGATGAGCAATTCTTCCCAATCGGCTCTAAGATGTTGAGGGTGTTAGATTTGAGTGGTTCATCCCTTCACAAGTTCTTCCCACAGATACTAGTTCTGTTCCACTTGAATTATCTAAGTTTGAGAGGGACGTGCGAGAGTGGGGCGAGTGGCGAGCGAACATGCAGGAGTGGGGCGAGCCGTGAGCGATGAGCGGGAGCGAGGCGAGCGTCGAGTGTTGCTCACAAAGAGGGTTTTTAAATTTCTAATTAGATCTTTATTCTTTCGGATATACTTAGCAAAAATAAAAGAGAAAGAAGAGGACAAAACAAAATGCTAGAGGAGGAGGACTCGTTAACACCATTAACGTTATGTTAGGGTTATAGACTTTAGAATGGATAAAAAAAATATTCTTATAACATATTAAATATATAACGTGTATAATATATAATATCTATAGGATTAATCTGGGTTGCACCAACCCTAAACTCTCATAACCGAGGAACAAGACGCACAATGCAGGGTTCAGCGATCCCAGGACCAAGGATCGACCCAGTCTCCCTAGGAATCGACCCACGACCAGTAGGATTAGACTAGTTCAAGGTCAATCCAAGGTCAACCCTAGAACAATGTTCACCCATAGTTCAATCAATCAAAAGTTTATAAACTTAAGCCCATGTCTCCAAAAGAATCATGGTCTTTATTCTACAAGAAAGCCTTCTATGGGAATCCTATCCTCCTCACCTATAACACCTTTATCGACAGATTTTGAAAAAATGCGAGAGTTTGCTGCTTACCATAGTGGCAATTGGTGGTCTTCTCTTTGCAAAAGATGCCCAAGAATGGGAGATAGTTTCTAGTAGCCTTGTCACAAAACTAGAAAGAAATGACAAGATGCAATATATTAGGAAAATCCTCAACTTGAGCTACAATGGTTTGCATTATAACTTGAAAATATGCTTTTTGTACTTGGGAGTATTTCTAGAGGATCATGTGATTGAGTGAAAGAGACTCATCCGTCTGTGGATTGCAGAAGAATTTGTTGAGGAAAGAGAAGGGATGACAAAGGAGCAGGTTGCTAAAAGATAGCTGAAGGAGCTTATAAATAGAAGTTTGGTGCAAATTGCAAAAACAATTATGTTTGGAAGGCTAAGACGCTACAGGGTACATGACCTAATCTGTGAAAGTATCCTTTCTAGGCTAAGGGGTGAAAACTTTGTTTCTTTCGCATTTGAGCAAAAAAAAGAATTGCATGAAAAAGTTCGATGTCTATCAGTCCAACACACTTGCAATATCCCACCAAAATAGCTAAATCTCCCCTGCTTACAGTCTCTGCATATTTTTTATTTTGGAAAATTATTGTCCTCGGATGAGCAATTCTTCCCAATCGGCTCTAAGATGATGAGGGTTTTAGATCTAAGTGGTTCATCCCTTCACAAGTTCTCCCCACATATACTAGTTCTGTTCCACTTGAATTATCTAAGTTTGAGAGGAACGTGCGAGAGTGGGGCAAGTGGCGAGCGAACGATGTGCAAGAGTGGGGCGAGCCGTGAGCGACAAGCGGGAGCAAGGTGAGCGTTGAGTGTTGCTCACGAAGAGGGTTTTTAAATTTCTAATTAGGGCTTCATTCTTTTGAATTTACTTAGCAAAGATAAAAGAAAAGAAGAGGACAAAATAGAATGTTGGAGGAGGAGGACTCGTTAACACCATTAATGTTATGTTAGGGTTATAGAATTTAGAATAGATAAAAGAATATTATTATAACGTATTAAATATATAACGTGTATAATATATAATATCTATAGGGTTCATCTGGATTGCACCAACCCTAAACTCTCAAAACCGAGGACCAACACGCACAATGCAGGGTTCAGCGATCCTAGGACCAAGGATCAACTCAGTCTCCCTAGGAATCAGCCCACGGCCTGTATGATTAGACTAGTTCAAGGTCAATCCAGGGTCAACCCTAGAACAATGTTCACCCATAATTCAATCAATCAAAAGTTTATAAACTTAAGCCCCTGTCTCCAAAAGAATCATGGTCCTTATTCTACAAGAAAACCTTCTATGGGAATCTTGTCTTCCTTACCTAGAACACCTTTCTCAACATATTTTGAAAAAATGCGAGAGTTTGCAGCTTGCCATAGTGGCAATTGGTGGTCTTCTCTTTGCAAAAGATGCCCAAGAATGGGAGATAATTTCTAGTAACCTTGTCACAGAACTAGAAAGCAATGATAAGATGCAAAATATTAGGAAAATCCTCAACTTGAGCTACAATGGTTTGCATTATAACTTGAAAATCTGCTTTTTGTACTTGGGGGTATTTCCAAGGGATCATGTGATTGAGTGTGTGAGACTCATCCGTCTGTGGATTGCAGAAGAATTTGTTGAGGAAATAGAAGGGATGACAAAGGAGCAGGTTGCTGAAAGATTGCTGGAGGAGCTTATAAATAGAAGTTTGGTGCAAATTGCAAAAACAATTATGTTCGGAAGGCTAAGACGCTACAGGGTACATAACCTAATCTATGAAAGTATCATTTCTAGGCTAAGGGGTGAAAACTTTGTTTCTTTCGCATTTGAGCAAAAAAAAAAGAATTGCACAAAAAAGTTCAATGTCTATCAATCCAACACACTTGCAACATCCCACCAAAATAGCTAAATCTCCCCTACTTACCCTCTCTGCATATTTTTGATTTTGGAAAATTGTTGTCCACAGATGAGCAATTCTTCCCAATCGACTCTAAGATGTTGAGAGTGTCAAATCTGAATCTGAGTGGTCATCCCTTCACAAGTTCTCCCCACAAATACTAATTCTATTCCACTTGAATTATCTAAGTTTGAGAGGGACCAACATGTGCATCATTCCTAGGTCAATTAGGAAACTACTTGTGGAACCACAAGTAGTTTCCTAATTCATCTTAAACACATATTGATTTCTAAGCTACTTGTGGAGATAACCAAGCTCAAGAAATTGTAGTATCCGTTGATGTACAGTTATACTAGAATGATAACCTTAGGTTTTTTTAAGGGATTTTTAGCTCCCCTGGGCATTGGAGTGCTAGTATCATTGTAGAAATTGACCTGTAAAAAAGCTAGAGGCGGTCAAAGTAAGATTACAATGCAAGAGCTAGGAGAGTTAATTGAACTAACGAGGCTGGGTGTAATGGATCTTAAGACAGATTATGCAAAAGAACTATGCCACGCCCTTGAGAAGATGACCAACCTTCAAATACTAAGGGTGCATTTAGGAGTAGCATTTGGAAGTCTCAAGAGACTTTAGACACCCAAAGTCTCTTGGGCCAAACATTGTATTTGGCAAAAATTTTGCAAACCCCATTGGAGAAAAGTGGGAATTCAAGGGGCATTTGGGAGTAGCATTTGCAAGGGACTTTGGACAGGACCAATAGGTGTTTGGCAAAAATTTTGCAAACCCCATTAGAGAAAAGTGGGCATTTAGAAGGCTGAAAGCCCAAGGTAGGTCCAAGGCTACCTTAGGCTTTCAGCTTTCTTGGCATGCCCAGCCGATACTATACACTCCTTTTTAATTCCTTAAAATTGTCCTCACAAACTTTTTAATTTTTCCATTTTTGCCCTTGTTATGTGACACTGTTCATCTTCTCCGTCGAGGGTGGCCGGCGATGGCTAGAGGGACACCGGCGTGGTCGCGACGACCTATGCGACCGTCCCCGAAGAGTCGGCCAACCTCCTGAGTCGCGCCATCACGCGACCCCTCATGAGTCGCAACACCCCAAATCTGAGTCACCGCGACCCAAAACCTCACCGATCTAGGTCGCGTGACCCCCGACAAGTCACGGCGACCCACGATCCAAATATGGGTCGCGGGGACCCAGATCTGGGTTCCCGCGACCCAAATCTGGGTTCGCCGCGACTCAGATCTACTCAGCAGCAGTAAAGAATCGATGACACGAAGGGCGAGGGAGCAAAAGGTGTCCTCACGATCGACAGGGATGACGACGAGGGAGGCATTAGTGACACAAGGGCAGAGGGACACGTTGAAGGCGGCAGCATTGGAGCAACAAGCGAGGGCAGTGAGGAGGTGCTTAATAAGGAGGGGGTGGAGGAACTTGCGATGGCGGGACTCGTTGGCATGGAAGGAGCAACAGATGAAGGAGGACTTGCAATCAAGTAGGTCCCAATCGAGGAAGTCGAGGATCAGGAGGATGATCTCCTCGAACAGGAGGTTGAAGAGGGCGGAGCCCTCCAGCGTCGGAACCGTTGGGCTTCTACTTCTTCATGGTCCCAGAGAAGAGAGATTGAGATGTTGGAGAAGAAGATGGAGGAGAAAATGGTGGTGGTTAAGATGAAGAAGAGGAGAAGATGTTGTCCCTGACGACTGTCTGAGATCTTGCAACCTGATACATTGACCGTCGACGGCAGATTTCGAGCGCTACCAACGGTCGCCTATCCTTCGCCAGCCAACTATTTTTTTTTTTTTTTTTTTTTTTAATCACAAAAGTCCTTTGGAAATATAAATTTCTCCAAACACTATTTTGCTCAAAAGTACTTCCCAATAGACTTACAAACTATAATTTACCAAATGCACTTTTAGAAGGTTGAAAGCTCAAAGTAGCCTAGGATCTGCCTTGGGCTTTCATCTTTCTAGGCATGCCCATGCTAGTACTATGCAATCCTTTTTTTCTCGAAATTGTCCTCACGAACTTTTTGCTTTTCTGTTTTTGCCCTCGTTATGTGACACTGTTCATCTTCTCCATTGAGGGTGGCCGGCTTGATTGTACCTAGCTATGAGGGGCTGACCATGGCTAGAGAGATGTCAATGTGGTCACAACAACTCATGTGACCATCGCCGGAGAGTCAGGCGACCTCCGCGAGTCGCGGCATCGCACGACCCCTCACAAGTCATGGTGACCATATATGAGTTGTCTCGCGACCACGGCGAAGGGCTGTTGATATGGGTCGCGCGACCCCCCACCAATCACGACGACCTAAATCTGGGTCACTACGACTTAGATCTAGGTCACCGCTACCTAGATTTGGGTTCACGATGACCAAATCTAGGTTCGTGGCAACTTAGATTAGCCTGGTGATGATGAAGAATTGGTGACGTGGAGGGCGAGGGAGCAAAGGGTGTCCTCGCGGGCGATGGCGGCGATAGCGAGGGAGGTGTCGGTGACACGGAGGCAAAGGGACATGTCGGGGTGGTAGCATTGGGGCAACAAGCGAAGGTGGTGGGGAGGCGCTCGGTGCGGAAGGGGCGGAGGAACTTGAGGTGGCGGGACTCGTCAGCGTGGAAGGAGCAGCAAATGAGGGAGGACTTGCAGTCGAACAAGTCTCAATCGAGGAAGTCGAGGATCAGGAGGACGATCTCTTTGGACAGGAGATCGAAGAGGGTGGAGCCCTCTGGCATCGAGACTATCGAACTTCTACTTCTTCATGGTCATAGAGGAGAGATTGAGACGGTGGAGAAGATGATGGTGGTTAAGATGAAGAGGAGGAGAAGATGTTGTCCCTAGCAGCTGCCTGAGATCTTGCAACTTAATACGTCGACCTCCGGCAACAGATTTTGAGCGCCGCCAACAGCCGCCTACCCTTCACCAACCACCTATTTTTTTTCTTTTTTTAATCACAAATGACATTTGTAAATATAAATTTCTCCAAATACTATTTTGCTCAAAGGTATTTCCCAATAGACTTACAAATTATAATTTACCCAACACAATTTACATTTTAGAAAACTCTTTTAACTTAAAGTCCTTTGTATTTTCTCAAAGGTTTTCCCAAAAATCCAACCAAACGCATCCTAAGTGTGACAGCAGAAAGTGAGCTCGAAGTTATTGATTTAGATTTTCTATCTTCATCTCCCCTGCTCCATCGGACTCTAACTATCAAAGGATGTTAAAAGAAGCCGCCTTGTTGGCTTCCTCTAATGAACAATCTGGCCAAAATGAGTTTGTCATGGACCGGATTGAAATTTAACCCCCCAATTGCTATCCAGGATTTGCCCAATCTCATGGAGCTTAGTCTAATGGATGCCTTTGATGAGAAAATAATGGTTTTTGGAGATAGAGGATTCCAAAGCTCAAGAATTTGTTCCTCGTCCATTTGAAAAATTCAAGATTTGTGTCGATGAATGGTCAGGCAATGCCTTGTCTTAATAGTCTCTCCATTAGTAGATGCAAGCACTTGGGCTAGCAATCATTACTGGTTGTGATACGCGGCCTCATCCTCCTCAAGCATCTCCGCTTCCATGAGATTTCAAAAGAATTTGCTCTTGCGTTTTATCAATATAGCAGCAGCAGAATAAGGAAGGGTATTCTGCGAAAGTACTATGAGGAGGTGATGGAACATAACCCAGAAGTTTATGTTGTCTAGTTGGAAAGGCATTAGTAGGTACAATATGATCTTAACCTCGATTCCTATAATGCCATCGAGGACAGGATGATGAACCGCGTTGAGGTTCTTCCTAAAGTTTCGTAGATCAAGAGTGACAGTCTCTTTGTGCTTCTAAGAGATACGTGAACCTTTCAGATCAACCATGTCCACAGTCTCCCCCACGCTCGGGATCCAAGGATGTCCTGCTCAGGAAAAACAGAGCACAAACAGAGCAAGAGGAATACCATTAGAGAGGCACAGAAAGATTAAAAAGTATCATTCCCTAGATTAAGATGATTGTTCAATCTTGGGAGGATTAACACGCTGAATCAACATGACATTTCTTAAATTTCTGGAACGCTGAAAAGAAGCTACTTTCGGTTCATTCAGAAAAGAACTTTTCTCCAATTATTTTTGTCTAGCAATAACGGGATAAAATTTCTTAGCTGCAAAGACCTTTCAACACCATTTTCAGGGCCTGCGAAGCCTACTACAATTGTGCTTTGAACATTTTAATGCCAAATGAAACCAAATGGATGAAGAAAATGATGGGCAAAAAAGTTGGAAGCACCTCACTCAAGGCCTGCTCTGCAGAAATTCTCCTGGAAACATCCCTGCAAATCATATTCCTCAACAAGTCTTTCGCCGCCGCGACACCGTCCTACAGGCACTTGCCGGGAACATCAGGTTCCCCCTCAGCACCACCTCGAAGACCTCCGAGGCTGACTCACCCCAGAACGATGGAGACCTCACGATCATCACATACATCACCACCCCAGCGCTCCACACGTCCACCTCCTCCCCGAACTCCCTCCCCATCAGCACCTCTGGTGCGACATAATACGGCGTCCCCACTATGCCCTCCACAGGCCCACCCTCGTGCAAGCAGGCTGCCGAGCCGAAGTCCGCCAGCTTCAGGATGTCTCTCCAATCGAACAGTATGTTCTCAGGCTTCACGTCCCTGTGCACAATGCCCCAGGCGGTGGCAATGTGCAAGGGCATGAAGGAGCTGTGCCATGCACACAGCGGCCTCAGGCTCACGGAGGGCCTTACAGGACAATATGCGGTCGTAGAGAGTGTCGGGCTCGCAGAGCTCCAGGACGAGGGAGAGGCAGTCGTCGGTCTCACGGGCGTCGAGGATTTGGAGTATGTGAGGGTGAGGGGAGAGGAGGATCATGAGCTTGGATTCGCTGACGAGGCATTGGCGGTCAGTGGCGTCGGAGAGGCCGCGCTTGTCAATGACCTTGCAGGCAGCGAAAGAGTTGTCGGCAGGGGAGAAGCACCGGAATATGGTGCCAAAACGGCCCGGCCGATTTCGTCTAGCAGTTGGTAGCTATTGTGCTCGAGTTCCTGGCTCGCTACCGGCATTTTTCTTGTGAGCGTTTCTTCTCCGCCTCTCTCAAAAAGTGATTTTCTCGCAGCCGTGTGACTTTGCTTTTATAGGAAGGAAAGGACTTCTTCTATTTCGGAACAGGCCAAGGATATTCGGCCGGCGACGAAGACATGGAGAAATTGTCTCCAGTTGAGATAAACCGGTTTTTTATTGCATGTAAAAGTTTGCTATATAACTCATTCCCCTTCGCAAAATGACTATGTAATGTTTAATGAAAGGTTTTCTTATAGTAAGTGGGTACCTAATGTTAATATGTCAAAGCTGATTTACAGAAAAGATGTGACAGAAAGATGGAGGCAGCTCAGACAACTCAAGAGACAACAATGAAGAACCATCACATGAATACGACATGTGAAGGATGTAGAAAATTTTGGTTTGAATAACTATAGCAATATTGTTCATGATACTGGAGCAATAGTATTGAGAGAACATATTAACAATGGTTCATATTAAACACATTCCAAAAAAATCCATCGTATAACTTTTTCAATCAAATTTTTGATCGATTTTATTGTCGTGTTATTGTTATTCTGATCTGAATATAATATAATTCTTGTTCCTTTGGGAAAACAGGTGTGTGCTATGGGAAAAAGGGCGAGATGGGGCCGACACCATCACTGCAATCCCATCAAGATGCCATCTCAGGGAACTTTCCACACGAGGTCACTATAACCCCACTAAAATGCTAATAGTCAATAAGTCTCGCCAGACCAAATATGTGATAGCTAGACAAAGCGGCACTGAGTAGGTTTACTTACAAATCAAAGTCATAATTGTGTGAATGACTGGATGACTTTTTCACCCCTAGTGCAATCACTTTAATGGTGGAAATGAGCATCATTCAGTTACTTCATTTAAAGGCAAGAATCGGACGTGCCATTAGTGCAAATCGGAACCATAAAATTACTACCAAAAAAAAAAAAAAAAAAAAAAAGCAGAATCTTATCTTCTTTTTTTTCCCTCGTACTTCGTTATAAGCTCGCTTATTTTATTGAAAATGAATAATTTAAATTTTATTTTTTGAAAAATAATTGCTTATATAGTTTTAAATAATTAATCAATAATTTTTTTTTCATAATTGACGATAATTTATGTTTAAACATTTTTCTGAATGATTAAAATATTTTCCGTTCATTTATTTTTGTAAACAATATAAATGATCATTTTTTAGGAAAATAGTTTTCAAATTATTCATTTTTTGCAAAACAAATGAAAACAAAGTATTCAAAGTTAATATTGCATACTAGCGCCCCATAGTTAACCTTTCATGATTAGCCACGAGGAGAGGTGGCTCTCTAAATTGCTCTAAATGAGAGATGTTTTAATTTAAACAAGAAAATATGATATATTTGAATGTATTGCTTACCCACTTTGCTATATTGTTAGAGGTACAACAAATAAATTTTTTTCCTTTTTTCCACTCTTTGAGGACCCGTTCCCATCATTGTTTCTAAATGAATTTAAAACAAAAGTGTAACATATCAAAGTATGCAAGAGGCTTTGTTGAGTGATTCATAAGTTTATACTTCCCCTCAAATGATCATTACCTTATATGGTTACTCATAATATTTATTTTGGATGGCTTGGTTCATGTGGACCGACCGGTGGAAAAGGGAATCTTATAAAGTGTCGACACAGAAAAGAGGGGAAAGGAATAAATATAAGTTGTGCATCCTAATCGATATGTGAGGGTTGGCACTTGGCAGCATATTGCTCCGGTTAGTCCCTTAGGTCACAGAAATTGCAATAGAAAAATGGGGGTTGGAGCTCTGAAAATGCCAAACATACGCAAGGATTACTAGTTACGAGCATGAAGTCCATCAATCTTCTGCTTAATGAGCAAATATTGGGTTATCATCGCGCAACAGTTCGTTCTCTTCAGCATGATCAATTTCAATCACTCAGGGTTGCGAACTCGTGATCGTTAGCTGATGATAACTCGCAAAATCGCCGGTCATTAGAAACTAAAATTTTCTCTAAGTCTTCCATCTAATGGAGCCGTCCCTCTCTCGCTCAGCAATTATCCACCCGGTTGAAGGCGATTCTTGGGTCTCATCTCATCTAGTGAGCATCATCTGCTACGATTTGTTAAGGCATCTATTCTTCTTCTCAGCCGCTTCATGCCTTACGTTAGTTCTAGAGGACAGGCATGCTTGCTATTAGTTTAATCTCCACTTTTCCAGAGCTTGCCCTATACGTACGCAGACAGCGACGAGCATGACGCATTGCCAATTAATCATGCTCGTAAGCGTGCAAATAAATTAATTAGTACGTTTACCATATATTTTATACAAAAAGGGGTTGCCAAATCTGGCAGCTGATTAGAAACTGAAAAGATGAGGCCTTGAATAAAGATCTTGGTGCGTGTTAGGATCTATGGGTCGATGTCTTGGGCTAGTAGGGGATGTAGCCACCCCAGTCCCTCTGGTTATGCAATGAAAGATGACTTATATATAAAATGAAATATAGATCTGCAGAAGATACATGATGCTAAGCTAACCATATGCCAAAACTTAGTATTTGATTAGAATTTTGTTAGCATCTTTGGTATTCTTGAACGTTGAAACCGGTATAAATCCGTAGCTGCATGAGTGGTTTGGATGACGAAACTGTACATCAGGAGATTGGGAAAATCACAAGCATAAGATACGAGTTTCATCGTGACTTTTTCCAAGATGTCAACTAGGATTGAATACGACCATTTTTCACATGAATTTTCTACTGAATACAATTAGGGACAATTGTCCAAAAAGTCTTGAACTATTATATGACGGCCAACTCAATCCTAAACCTTTCAATCATGTCAATTCAGTCCTAAACATTTTAATAATTTGCAAATTTAGATACAAACCTTTCAATTATGTCAATTTAGTCATAAACATATTATCTTCGTTGTTTTAAGTTTAGGAGTAAATTGATAAATTATCAAAATATTTAGAATTAAATTGGCATGATTGAAAGATTTAGGATTAAATTGACCTCCTTATAATAGATTTAAAAAAATTTTAGACAATTTTCTCAATACAGTTATATCTGCAGGATGATGTTCACCCTTTCTACGGAACACCATAGTTGCCGGTCCAAACTGTGTCTTTCTAAATGTGAGGAGGTCTTGGGCTTCGAGATTTGACCCTACCGAACGTTGCTTGTGTTTCAAAGAGGCTCTGGAATTTGCTCCTCTGATGCTTTGGAGGCCCTTCTGACAACTCACATCCAAAATTTTGTGGGTAATGGGAGTCCATCTCACTGGGATCATCTGTGTTTCTCGAGTCTCTAAAGTGATTGTTAACGGTACAAGCTAGCTTTGCCGATATGGGAATTGTCAGTGACTCTTCTAGTGTGTTATGGATATTTAGGATATTTCATTAATATATTTAAGATTTTTCTTTGATTTTTTATATCTCTCGGTATATATATTTTGAAAATTCTCTATATCTCCCTTCATTATGCGTATTCTTTATTGATATGTTATCTAGATAATCATCTAATAAATTCTATAAATAGGCTCATCTCAATAAAGAGCACACAAAAAAATATATAGAGATTACATTACTTTATCTTTTGAGTGGTACACGATCTTGAGGTGCACACCCAGAGCACACATCAATAACTACTCATATTCATCTCTCAATGTTGATTCTCAACAATTGATAACCATGCCAGCTTGTTTTGTGGTCAAGTAGTCTTGGTAACAGTAACACGATAGCCTCCCGCACAATGTGAGTCACCTGTCATGACTATAGCCTCCTTCCCCGTGGCGTGCACTATAGAAACAACAACACACAATAGCTACGTCAACGTCAATCGGTTCTCTCTCTTCATTACACCGAATCACTTTAATGATTCAATATATGTACTAACCCACTCACAATAGTTATAAGCATCCCATTCTCATGGAGTAACTGAATATATAGTACAGCAAAAGTACATAAATAAATAAATAAAAAACATATATCCCGAGCACAAACACCATGTCTCAAGGAACCTAGACAAAAGTCCCTCAAGACCCTAGTGCCGGTTCAGTCCAAGAATCAGATCGGTTCCCAATCCCAAATTTTTGGATTTGGCAATAACCAATCCAATTTTTGATTTTTGTGCTGAACTAGACCAAACCGACTAAATTGGACCAAACTAATGGAATCAGTAATCACCCTAAATCTAACTTCTCTATTTTATTGTTGCATCTACAGCCTTTTTTTTCACTCGTGTACTGTTCTCTCTCTCTCTCTCTCCGGCAAATTTCTCTGTACATTCGACGTAACCCTTTTGCTCTACATGTCTCTCTGAATCTTTGCAAGATATTAAAGCTACATTTATCAATTTTCCAAGTATTTCAGCTTGAATGAGCTAGCAATGCCTCGATGCCTCTGTTTTGTTGATGCTTCGTTGATGGTCTTCTGTTTCAAGAGTGTGTGCGTCTCTTGTTTGCTGGAACTTTACAGCTTCGTTCTCACACTGTTGATGTATTTGAAGATTAGTGAAAGAGGAGATAGAGAAGAGTAGAGAAACTATGAAGCATTTCTATCACCTATATTCACAAAAACACTCCTAACCAAAGATTTTTAGGAGCTTGTATAATGTTTTACTCAAATACTGTACACAATTTTATTTTTTCTATACATAATCAAACTCCTTGAATCTCCCCCCCCCTCCAAAAAAAAAAAAAAAAAACTCTATGTATGATATATCCTTTCATACTCTTGCTGCGCACTATTCTCAAAAAAATCTTTGGAAACTATAATCTAATGTTCTTGAACTTTGAACTCAACCAATTTGTAAGGTATTTTGGGATGAGTTTAAGCTCAATATATGAAAACTCTAAGTATAAAGTAAGAGATCTACTTAACACTCCACCCTAGAGCACAACAGCATAATAAAAACAAGTAATATCGCATATCATCTCAAATCACTATAATTTACAAAATTCCAAGATTATTTACATATTCATAATAGAATAAATCAATCACTTAAGGAATACAACATATACTTGTAACCCAATCTCAATCCAACATATTAACCATTTCGTCTTTTATGAGCACGTATAATAACATAAATTCACAAACTTATCAAGGCTTCACCTATTCCACCAATATATTCATAGAAACCATTACAAGCACTATCCAATCATGTTAAATTTCCCAAAACTTGCCCACTGCTTAATAAGGAGATCGACCTACTCTATACAATGAATATTCACCCACACTTTTCAAACATATTTGTTAAATTCCTCCAAGATTAAAACATGTGTTGTAGATGGCTATAATACCACATAGTAGCTTGCCGATATGCATAGGTGAGTCCATTTCCAACTTGTCATTGCTTAGGATACATCTCGACTTACATGCCACCATCATCATCATCAACATATGAGGGATAGAATTATAACATAATGATTCTCATGTTCAATAGCAATGCGAACAATATCACTATAATGTTTTGGCATCCCCCATATTAATAATGGAACCAATTATCCATTTATTTTTTTTTGCAAATCCACAAACTCTTATTCAAAGAATAATCATCATTCAATCCAAGAGTTCATGACAGTCCTACATCACATGATTTTATGATTATCGCCACTTTGTCATTAAAACTTAAATGTATGCCTAGCCTCATCATCTTTTTACATAAGAGACACTTTCTCATCTCCTCCCTTTGTCCCTAACATTAATCACAAGCACTTATAATAACAAAATCATAACCATGTATGTATCACAAAGAATATCAACATGGATATTTCTTCATAATAACACATCATTAATTTACAATGTATTAGTCTCTTGCTGTTTTCCTTGTAATAAAGTGGGCTTTTCAAAATTAAATGCACCATTATATCTTCATACTACATTCTATATAATTTTGTCGGTGCATATCACACAACATTAATTCCAATGCTACTTGCATATCAATTTTTCAAAATACTTTTGTAAATGAATCCAAACTTTAACTAGTTAGATACATTGTCTAGATCAGGCAATTAGTTGTAAAACTAACCAACAACCGACCATCATCAGCATCCTTAACATGAAATAGCCCCCATAATTTTCAGTTTTAGAATATGAAACCTCTAACTTTTCAAAATTACAAAATAGCCCACATTCTACAATATTTAAATTTTTACCCGATTTCATTTCCTTTAATTAATCTAACTTAATCACTAATAATAATTATATTACCTAATAAATTTCACTGTTCAAAGAAGAATTTATATGATGGGAATTTATGTTCTTGCCCTTGTATTACACAAAATTACTATTTTTCCCCATTCCATGCATAGTTCATCTTTCCAACACTTTTGCCCATCGAAGTGATTTAAAATCCTCTTGAAATCACTCAACTATGTTTTCATTCATAAAATATAGCCATGAAATATGGAATGACTTGTAGCATATTCTAATGACATCTTTCCTGTGATTTTAATAACAAAAGGCACAAATAGACCTCAACCAACCATCTTGAATGAACATGGCATCACCCATGGCACAAAATCATATAAAATCATTCATATGTGTTCTTGCCTCTTATTATCTCATTATGTAATCATTAATTCCTTTTGACATGGATCAAATAAGGATCAATCTTGTTTAGCCCCTAGAGTTTCACTTACCTTGAGTCAAAGAATTGAATATAGCCTTAATCGCCTTGAAAATAAGACAAACAAGAACAATTATTAACTATACATAATATATTCAAACCAAACTTTATAATAGATTAAAAAAATGAATGCCGTGAATTTTACCTTGAAAGATGCTTGATAAGTGAGACTAAAACTAAAGATAACAAAAATTAGATAAACTGTGGAGCTTGGAAGAAAATTTATGGGAACTCCGCCTTGTTGTTTTAGGAAGAATAAGAGAAATTGCACTTAAGATGAGAAGATGAAAACTTCATGCAAGATGGGGAAGTGGCGAAGGTTAGAATAATTGAAAATAATGATAGGAGAGAGAGCATGATTGGCTAAGTAAAATGCATGAATGAGGACTTGGCTTGCAAGCTTAGAGAGCATTAATGAGCTAGAGTTAAAACAAAGTGATGTAAGGAATGACGTAATTTGCAAGTAAAAAACTAGGTGTCCATAAATATGGAGGAGCTCAATGTCCGTTCTAAATTTCAATACGTCAGAAAAATATTTTGAAACTGCCAAAATTATTAGCAATGTGTGTAGAATGCATAATTGTCCTCTTTGCTTTCCGAGGCATATCGGTCCCGCCTGAAAAATATTAATGACCTTATGGATAAACATAAACCATACAAATAGATTCTATTAAAGTTTGTGTGCCTTAAAGGCATTTTGGGCAATTTAAATGTGTAGCCCAACCCATGGCACTGTCCTTATATTCATCAATTTAGTGGCACTTTGTAATCGTAATAAAACTTTCATCAAATCTATGTAATTTAAATGCTAGATCTAATATTAAAATCTTACGGTGCTAATTATACCTTATTTATTGTAACACATATCAAGTGAGATCTTACTTGACATATAAATGATGATTTATTTTAATTTCATATGCAATTTTCTTTCTATACAACACAATAATTGCTACCATAACAAATAGAAGGGAAAATATTAGGACCTCACACGATCGTCGATCACCAGCCTCAAGGATATGGGCACGTCCTTGAGGGAATTGGGCCTGGCTGCCAGGGCCCCGGGCTTTGGCGTTGGGATCTTCAGCCTGACCTCAGGGGGATGTGGACCCAAGCACAGGGGTCTACTCAAATTTTGAAAAATACTTTTTAATATTAAAATAGGTCTTTTTTTATAAATTTAAACATAAGTTTTTCATTGACTCCACGAGTAGTATTCCGTTGACTCATTCTTCTAAACAATCCACTAAAAAAATATTTTTTGATAATCGATTTTTTGTGAAACAAATGGAAATTTTTGCAACACAATTTGTCATTTTTTATTTTTTTGGTTGTCTATCATGTTGATACATGCCTCACAACTTGACCAATTGAGGATACCGAAACTCTAAAAAGAGTTCTAAATCTAAATTAGGGGAACAATTACGTGATATTTCGACATCATATCAATAACTTTTTTCAAAAACACCTTAGTAATGAATGTCTCGAAATACTTATTAAATAATACTACAACAAGAATTTGATTTTGATACATCCATCACGTGTAAAGCGAGAAAAACAGCATGTTGAAGATTCCAATCATTCTTTTAAATGAATGTTTAAGCAGGGAACAAATTTCTTTAAAAAGATGATCACGTGTAAAGCGAGAGAAATAGCATGTTGAAGATTCCAATCATTCATTTAAATGAATGTTTAAGCAGGGAAACAAATTTATTTAAAAGGATGAGAAGGCAAGTTGAGGTCCCCTTATCCAATCCATTCTCGATTCCCCAGTACCACCGGTCAAAAGCAGTCAACCACGACACCCACAAAGCATTAATCGACCCTTGTTTAATAGTCGCCTGCATCAAGATCGAGATCACAGCTAAGCAGAGAGAGAGAGAGAGGAAGCCAAACCGAACATTTCATCTGACTGCATCGACGACTCCGATAAGCACGAGCCGCCATCGGAGAGCTTCATAAATAGCCACCCTCTCCCCAATCCCTTCTCGCCTGCTTGCACTGTACAACTATAGAAAAACAAGTTATATTCCCGTCATTGCAATTTGCAAACAAGTTAGAACATTCTCGGTTGGCTTCAAACATTTATCGAGGAGAGCGACCGTACGGCCATTGGTTCTTGTCTCCCTTCTGTAAGTAATGGTTTAAATTATTTTATCCTATTGTCATATTTATTCTCTTAGGTAGTGCATGAAGATTTCTGTTCATCCGGATTTATGTTCTTTTGTTACTTGGAACAAAAAAAGAACATAAATCCATTTGGTAATGCTAAGTTATTTTTTTGTTCCTCATAATAGAAAGTTAGCCTAGGAATAGATTTGGAGTAGAAACGAGAAATTAAAAAAAAATTACTTTTTGTTCCCGAAAATAATTTCTAGAAATAAGTCAATTTTTTTTTTCTTTTGGTCCTCTCTCTTTGCCGCGCCACCTCCAATCACCCCTGCCATCGCCCGCCACCACCCACCGACCGCCACCCGCCAACCACCATCCCACGGCCAATGGGTTGTGCGGAGGCGGGCGGCGAAGGGCAGCGGCGGGCGGCGATCCGTCAGCAAGAATAAAAAATGAATAAATACAAAAAAGAAACTGTTTCATACCAAACACATTTTTATTTTTTTTCTATTTCTGAAGTAAAAATTTTATATAGTTACCAAACACCTTATTTTACTTTCGAAATTATTCTCCTAATATAAATAGAAAAAAACTATTTATGAAAAAAAAAAACCCTTCCTCCCCAGTCAAAAGAGACGTTGTCATGCGCAGCCTTACTTGGTAACCCAAACAAACATGCACGTCTCAAAAAAACGCGTTGGGTCTCGGTTCGTGGATTGGTCCTTTTCGATAGGGAAATGAAGGGTCCTTGTGCTCGGGAGATTCTCGACCTGAGAATAGCATTCATGAATATGGAAAAAGAAAAGACGGAAAATTTGCTTGTCCAAAGTTTGCACTGACTTCGATTGATGGGACCCTTTTCAAAGAGGAACCACAAGTTCAAGCACTTTTGGACGTTAGGTCCTCATTCGAAGAAGGATCTTGAGGATCGGCGGACTCCAAAGATTCTCATTTCACGAGTCCTTTTCTTCTCCAGAACTTGGAGATTATTTGTGTTTATGTTACTCGGTGATGCACTCAATTTACATACGGGGACTTAACTGTAAAGGCCCCAGTCAATATAAGAAAACCTGTGTGGGAGAAGATGGACGTTGTCTAAACGATCTTATCATCTTCATCTCAAGCAGATAATTATAGGCGTAAGAGACTCCTGATTATAGCAGTCCCTCTGACCCTCTGTAACTGATATATTATTAGGACGAGAGGTTCTTGGATTGTTCCAAGAAAATTCCTCCTTCTAGGAACCATCGTTCGCATTGGGCGCGCCGAACGGACGCTCTACCTTCTCCCATTTGTTAATACGTAGGTTTTCTATATGTTTATTGAACAGGAAGTAGGTCCTCGTAACTTGTGGTCCTGACCTGAGGCCCAAAAGGCTGATTTAACACGTCACCATCTTTGCTAGCAGCCACTAGAGAGCAAGCTAATTTATCTTCCTCCTAGCAAATAGGAAGCCGCTACGACTTATTTCTTTCCCTGGAAATTTTCAAAAAGCCACAATCTAACAGTGGCTTGCGAGCAAGAAAGTTCCAGGAAGGAAGAGTCACTTTCTCGATGGAAAAAACAAAACCCAATTCGTCCGACCATAAATACTTGCGCAGAGTTAGGACTCTTTTCTCACATTAGCTCACGAAGAAGGATGCCATAATTGAGGAAGTGGATTTCTGAGGTAAGCTAATGATGTTTAGAGATTTGCTTTCCTATAATTTTCATATTCTTTCTTCCTTCCTGGGAAAATATTTAATGCGCAAGATTGCAATTGCCTAATTTAAAGCCGCGACATTATCCACCACCTGGATGGCATGCATGAGATTGTTGTCCGCCTCGCTGGATGCCACAACCAATGGCTCAGAATTTTCTCTCTCTTTCAATCTCTGCGTGATTTCCTTTTGGGGCCAACATGTGACGTGCGTCTCTCCAGACAGAAGTGCTTTCGTATGCATTTACACCTGTCTGTCCCTGCGGAGTTTTGGCTGGGCTTTTTCTTGGATCTACGTTTTCCAGCGTTCCATTCCTGAATTTTCATGCCTTCTGATTGTCCTGTAAGAGGTTCTTTCAATTCAAAGATTCAGAATCAACGTATTTTTGTTGACGGTTCTCTAGGTTCTAGCAATTTTCTGATAAACTCTTTATGTTTAGATTGTTCTGAATTTGCTTTGAGGTTTATTATGTGATGAATAAAAGTTGTTCTCTTTTTTCTTCTTTTTTTTGGTGTTTTGCTTCTTTATGTTGGGTGGTTGTGTTTAAGGTTCTAGTGAACTCTCAGCATTTCCGTGACTGACAGAGAACGTGGCGGTTACTTCCGTTTATCTCTCTCTCTCTCTCTCAGCTAATTAAGCGCACCTGAAGTTCGGATTTTGGAGTCGAACGACCAGGAGATCAAGTATCATTTTTGACTCAAAGCAGGTATGATCATGAAAACTTTCACACGCAATCAGACATGCGGAGTTTAATCTTTGGAATTGTTTCGATGGCTTGTGCGGAATTGAGCATGAATATGCGTGAAGTAAGATCGACTGTTCGTAACAAGAGTTCGTTCTTTTGTTCGATGGGTATTTTTGAAGCAGAGATGATCTTTGCGGGGAGCTTCTGATCATGTCACATCGTTTCGTGTCGTTCGCATCATTCTTAGCATCTGTTTATTTCTAGAAGTATGTCGCAGCACGTCTGATTGTCGAAATTTCTCTTTTTACTCTCCCTCTTGAATTGATCTTTCGAGTTTCTCTGCTCGAACCAGACTGTGAGGGTTACACGTTTCCATCTTCTTTTGATATGAATCCATGGTGACTACAAAAATTGAAACTTTTGGCTGAAGCAGATAATATAGGATTCTGAGAAGGTGATAATGGTGTGAGTTTCAGGATTTTTTGCTCCCCTTTTCGTTATTGCTTATGTTGATTAATTCACAAAACAAGATAGGGTAATTAAGACTGCTTATGGCGTATACTTGCAATAGCTGTGGAAAGTGAAATCCTTGGATGACCAGATGCTGACGAGTTTCTGTATATTTATACCTTCAATCCGATTTGATTTTCCCCCATCGTTGTTTAATTCCAGGAAAAAAATGGTGACCAAGACCGTGGATCTTCGTTCCGACACTGTCACCAAGCCAACCGAGGCAATGCGGGCGGCAATGGCCGATGCCGAAGTTGATGACGACGTCTTGTGTTGTGACCCAACGGCACAACGCTTAGAAACAGAGGTGGCGAAGATCATGGGCAAAGAAGCAGGCCTCTTTGTTCCATCAGGCACTATGGGAAATCTCATCAGCGTTCTTGTTCACTGTGAGGTCCGAGGAAGCGAAGTCATTCTCGGAGACAACTGCCACATACAGATTTACGAGAATGGAGGGATTTCCACAATTGGAGGTGTCCATCCAAGGACGGTGAAGAATAACGAGGATGGAACGATGGATATTGATTTGATTGAAGCTGCCATAAGGGATCCAAAAGGGGCGCTTGTGTATCCAACTACTAGGCTTATTTGCTTGGAGAACTCACATGCAAAGTAAGGAAACTCTTCTCTATCAAACTTTTCAATGAGATGTTCTGGCAAGATCGTATTGAATTATTGTGCTTAGTTAGCTTTTGGTGCAATTTTCATCACATTGGGTTCAGCTAAAGTTAAGGGCCCTGTTTGGCTTACCTAACTGGGATATAATCCTCTAAAATTTTATTGGGAATTGCTATGCTGCTGGTGAAACATAAATATTTAGTCACTCAATTCCTGCTTGAAAGTAATTTGCTTTCCCTGAAGGTCTTCTCATGCCATTCAATATCACTGACTTTGTTCTGTTGGGTGAAGAAAGAATGTTGTTTCCTTCCAAGCTATTCGAATTTGAACTCATGAAATGCTGGGTTGATTTAATCAGCTACAACCATGTGAATTATGTGGTTTGTTTAACACAGTCTGTTATTTGGTAGAACTATATCCAATTTTTTCTCTTGATCTGTCAACGGCCTCATGTTACAATATGGGAGCTGGCCATGCCCAGAATTACCCCGAACACGAGGCAGATGATGCTGGAGAGAGGGCTAGTGACTTGATCTGATTATGAAGCTCTATCCATGGATTTCTGTTTATATACTTTGGGCATTTAGTCCATGGAGCCATTTTTATGTCTGGATTTGGGATGATGCATTTTGCCATTGACTTTATTCTTTTTCATTTCTGCTTGGCTCATGATATCATTTTTGCCGAATGCAGTACTGGTGGTAGATGTTTGTCAGTTGAGTATACTGATAAAGTCGGAGAATTGGCAAAGGAGCATGGTCTAAAGCTTCATATAGACGGGGCTCGCATCTTTAATGCCGCAGTTGTGAGTAAAAATTATCTAGAGATGATTTTACATAGTTGCCTCATGTTAACATTAAATATAATGGTTGCATTCATCTCATTCTGTTAGGCACTTGGAGTTCCAGTAGATAGGCTGGTACAAGCTGCTGATTCAGTTTCGGTACGTTCAATTGGCATCACATGAGTTTGCTTTCGACCAAGATTCTACTTTGGACTGCATCTGAAAATGATTCTCTGTTAATTTGATCGAACTGTTGGTAGGTTTGTATATCGAAAGGTCTGGGCGCCCCTGTTGGATCTGTTATTGTCGGTTCCGAGAGCTTCATCACAAAGGTATTAACCCGTGTGCATGTACTAATTGCATCTTCTATTTTGTATTCAAATTCAATTATCTAATGATTCTAAGTTCATTATTTCAGGCTAGACGGCTGAGGAAAACCTTAGGTGGTGGGATGAGGCAGGTGGGCATCTTATGTGCTGCTGCGCTTGTTGCACTACGTGAAAATGTTGGAAAGCTCGAAAGTGATCACAAGAAAGCGAAGATTTTGGCAGGTACTCAACAACTCACTTCGTAGTCCCTTTACGTACTCTATCCTTGTGATTCACTCACTGCTTAATCCCGTTTGCGCTTCTCATGTATGTGATGTCATCTTCAGAGGGACTAAACAAGATTAGAGGGTTAGCAACGAATGTTGCTTCAGTGGAGACTAATATCGTAAGTACGGCTGTTCAAGTAGCCAAAAAAAGAGATCCTCATTATTTCACGGGAATCTTTTCTTCAAAGCTTAATGGCCGTGGCTCCTTAACACTACTGATATCCCACTCTTTGCTTTGACCAGATATACTTTGATATCAAAGAAGGCTCGAACATGACAGTGCAGAAACTGTGCAAGAACCTGGAAGAACATGGAATACTAGTCATGCCGGAGACCTCAACCAGGTCATTCTTAGCCTTTGATGATCATCTGTTTTGACTAGATTTCCCCATATGGACCGTCAATTAACAAATAATATATTTGTAGTGAACTTGACAAATCATGTATTAGCAAACTGATTTCGAGATGTATATCTTCAGAGTTAGACTGGTTGTTCACCATCAGATCTCAGAAAACGATGTTCATTACGCGCTGTCATGCTTTCAGGTAATCCATATCCCGTTGTCCATTTCTTTCCCGTGGTTTCTCGAGTCTCTTTATGATTAAAACTCTTATCTCTTCGCTAAATGCCTGCAGCGCATAATGATGGGAACCCCAAGTGAGAACGGGATCTAATAGCAGAAGCTGTTTCCGTTACTGCCCCCATCCAGTTTGTGTAGAGGCAGCTAAATAAAAGCACCTCACATTTTAGTGGTCACTTCTATCAATCTCTGAAAGCTGCTGTACTTAGCTAAATGCAATTGGACTTCCCAATCTGTGCTCTTCTAGATCTGCCCATTGTTCTCTGTTTCAATCAGCTTGTAAAGTTATAATCTGCCAAATATATAATTGCTTAGGCTTGGATTTGTCTCATCCTCGGTCCATGATGCAAAATGAGCTTGATATCATCTTCAAAAGGCATCTGTGATTTGAATTGTCTGGCTCCTTGGTAAGAAAGTGAAGGTATTGGCCCAAGTAGAAAACTCGTCACATCAGATTTGATGGATCATCATCATGAGAAATAATCGTTCAGATTCTTTCCCATGATATGATGCCATTAAAAGAAGCTTTTTGACCCTAAAGTCCTAGTCCAGAGATTTGTCACTAGATAGCCTCGTGGGTGCAGCAGGATATAGTCTTGTTACTTTCTCTGTGGCTGGAATGTTGTGGACACCATGAAGTAAAACCCGCACACCTACATTCAAGACGGTTCTCTTTTCTTTTTATTTTCTGCTGAAAAAGGTCTAATTTGATATTTCACAAATATCATGGAGATAGTCCCAAAAAGAAGTGACTCTATTTTATTGCAAAACCATGGACATGGTCACCAGCCATCTTTAGTATCCCTAGAATAGCTGGAAGAATTCATAAGAGAATCTCCTTAGACAGACAGCAAATTCGTTCTTTATATTCGTGCTTTGTGGCACCTCAATTTGGTGGAAGCAATGAAGTAGATTGTCGTCAATGGTTACATTTATTGGAGCAGGTCGGCTGCAATGTTCTCTTTCCTTATAAGCTTCTGCAGAGCAGTCATGTCATAGTTACTCACTCCTTTGTAGAGGTTGTAGTGCATTTATGTCACTTCAACTGTGCCTTCTTCTCCTCTTTTTTTCTTTTTTTCCAAATCCTGGATGGAATTTTTCAAAAGCAAATAATTCATCACCGTTGACCTTTATCCAAAGCAAATAATTCATCACCATCATGACAGATTGGTCCAAACCGATACCCATGATTGACTAAATGATCACCATCCACAGGCACTCCCTTTTCTACTGCAGTTTGCTTGGAAGAGGAGGATGATCACCTTCGAAAGTTCAGATAACAAGCAATGAATTTTATGCCTTTTCAAGATCCTTAAAAGCTCTGGTCATCTCCAGGACGTTTTATATGAAGGAGCAAGCAAGAATCTCTTTCGGTTACATCTTAAAAAGTTTGGTTCGTTCATCACGGGAGACTGGCTTGATCAACACGAGGGCTAATGATTTAAGATTGTGTCCGTGGCAAGTTAAGTACCTACTATATGCGATTCGAGAACAGTTATGACGCATTTTCGAGAGCATGACGTGAACACGACATAAATTAACGAATCTCTTTCCACCGAAAGAAAAAAGCTTTTGTCCCGAAAAAATAGCACTAAAGGAGAGTGATCTTTTTCCTAATTGATGCACCTATGCGTACAATATTCCCTCCCCTCTGGACGGTGAAAATTTTTGAAAAGCCATGTTGCCACATTCAAAAGACAGATGCGGTTAATCTCCTTTAATCCCTTAGCTTTGAAGGAAGCTCCAAAGCCTAAAAACCCTCCAAATTCCATTCTCTTACCTTAAGCAATGCTAATTACAGCAGGAAATTATAAAACATTCGATCACATAATCATTCCATATCTTCCTCGGCTCAAATTAATCTGCGGTCCGAAAATGGGTTTCATGGTTTAGGACCGAATTAGTTAAATTGGTCTTTCAAAGCACGCATGATGATCTCTCTTCAATAAATTCGGCCGTAGTTTGTGCGAAAAATTGCAAATTCGTCATTGACTTTGGATGCCAATTTCAGGTACATGAATTTCGCAGAGCGGCTTGGGCCCCAGTTTCACCAAATAAGTTCAATTAATTTTCCTTTTCCTCTCGAATTAGACCCTCATAAAACGGCCGATTGAGCACGTTGGTGAGACAAGACAGATACTGTCTCGAAACAATTCATCTGCCGACTTCAATTTTGAAATTGACGTTGGCAAATTTCGTCATTTGGCGAGACAGCTTTTATTCGTTCATTCCAGGAAGTGGTCATAATCATTAATTACGTGCCAGAAAGGAGCGGCATCGGCCGAGAAATTTCAACGGCTCGGCATGCGGATCTTTGCATTTACCAGGATTTCCGACCTCACTTCTTGAATAATCATCTCCTCTGATATTTCAATTTAGGGGCACATGAAACGTCGGGTCATTTTCGCTTTAGGAGAACCTCGCGGTTTGCATGAAAATGAACCATAGCTAACTGTCTAGAAAAATAGAGCAGGAACAGAATAGGATTGACAAAAAAAAAAAAATGTCTAGAGAAATAATTCCTCCCAATTAGTCAACAGAAATTTGGCTCCTCCTACCCCAAAAAAAAAAAAAAAGAAAAGGAAAACGGCCCCAGAAGAACAATTATAATAACATTTTCAAAAGTTGAGAAAAATAACAATATTAAAAGAGTCCACATAAAACTTTGGATCATTATTATGTCCACCATTAGCCATAATGTATAAAAGATTTTTTCGCACCGACGGTGAATCTAATAATAATTCTAAAATGTTAATTTTGCGAATTTGATTGGAAATCTTGTAACTGTCTTAATCTTTAAACACGCCAAACTTTTCCGTGCAACAAATTTTTCACCAAAATATTTATACCATCTTGAGATAAGTCCATCCTTCGATGTTAAAAAAAAAAAAATCATGTATTCTAAAGGTGTATTAGTATTATATTGCATGCAAGAAAAAGGGTGTGTTTCACTAACATTGTTGTATAATCAAGGACTCTAGTGTAAGGACCGAATTGAAAACAATTAATTACGCAATGGACAAAAATCAGATTCGTCAAAAAAAAAAAAGTATGGTTTACACTCTCAAAAAACATTACACGTGTGTGCGAGATAGCGATTGTGATTAGCAGTAAAGTCATTCTCAGAATATTGAATTTTTTGTACATCTTGCAGCCTAAGGCAAAGAGAGGAATGAAAGAACAGGGGAACTTGCCGTGAAGCTTCCTAAGTTCATTTGTTGCCTCCTTTCATTTTCATGCGGAAATAACCTAAATTAAATGACGTTGGTTCAAATTGTTTTCTTCTTCTTTATTTAATGACTACACTCTTGACACTGCAAAATGTTAGTTTTTGGAAATTTGGTGTGTATCTTGCTAATCAAACTCACAAAAAAATTGAATTGATTATTTTCCTTTCTGGGCACAAAATTAGAAAGTAGTTTGATGTTCTAAATAATTCTTTTTTTCTCTTATAATGCTTCATTTGTTTTGCAAAAACATATTCTCCTTATTTTTTCAGCATTTAGTTCATTTAGAAAAATAAATCTATGAAAAATATTATCATAATTAATGGAAAACCTATATTTAAATTCAAGAAAATTATTTCCAACCAAATATATGACTAAGTATCTACACTTTGACTTGAAACTTTACGTTTGACACGGAAACTCCAACGGTATTTCCCAAGTCCCTAGTGTCTAGGACCGGGTCTTTGGCACCCGAGGCCAAGACCCAATTGTCCATGCCCTGATCACAACGCCTGAGTCAGAGTCCACCAAGGCCGAACTTGAGACTGTAGTGCTCATATTCGATTCCTCGGCTACCCATACAAAAGTTATTAACGCCCAAATAATGCGTGTCTATTTATAAAAAATCAAACTAGATTTTTCTTACCAAACGACATAAAATAGTTTTTAGTTAACTTTCAGCTCGTAGTTAAATATCGAAAAATATTATCATTTTTCGGAAAAATAATTTAGTGAAAAATATTTTGCAAAAATGTCACATATTTCGCGAAACAAACAAAGCGTTGGTGTAAATATATTTCTTGGCTAATCTGATTTCTAGGTCCAAAATTTGATCCACTTTTATACGATTCATGACTGAGAAATGATTTGTATTTATTTTTATTTTCTGGACAATAAAGTTAGATATCACCTTCCCCGGAAAGCCAGGGGACTTTGTGCGCAGCAACTGGGGGGCGATGTGAACCTTGGTATTCATCCAAATTTGTTGGGGCGATAAATTTCTAAGCTCCTTGCAACTTGAAATCCTTAAAGAGGACAAATTCCACTCTCCTAGATCTTCACGCAGAAACATGTAATGATCATTTTTAGTTGCCCTAATTCCACTTCTCATGTTCACTTCAACAGAAACTAGTTTTGCAAGTGGGTTAAGCTGCGCATCCACTGAATTTTTCCAGAGCTTCAAGTATGTATACGTACTTTCAAAATCGTACTAATTTTGACCACTTTAAATTCGGGGCACCATAAATTTGTCTCATTAGGCTTATGGTGATTATGAAAAAAAAAATCTAATTTTATTTTAAGGATAGACTTGTAAAAAAAAAAAGTTCGTTTTCAACAAGATGTGAAAAAGTACACATGATAGAACTAAACCTGCGATAATATTGATCTCAAGAAATTTCAATTAATAGAACTAAATCTTCAAATCAACCCGAATATCTCATTTTAATTTTGGTCGGCTTCAGCTTAAACCCTTTAGACCTGCGTTTCCAATATGGACAAGGCTTATCATAGAAACTTCATCTTTTAATATGTAAGTATATTTAAGTGAATAGAAAAGAATACTACTATTTTCAGATAGACAATTATTTCATTGATGGAGCAACTTGCTTTTATGAAAGCAAAAGTAAAACATTCCACATAATCCAAGCTTGAAAGAAAATTAAATAGGTGGATTATTTTTTTGTATATATAATTACAAGCATTAAATGCGATTATATTAAAAAATGATCCTGGACGCCTATCAAAGAATAAAATGGGGGAACTTGTAACTTTTCATTGCATTAAATTTTCTTAATTAAGGGTAATCAATATAACTCATACATAGATAACAACACTTAGGATTATAACATTTTTTGCAACTTTGGAAAAAAAAGGATAGGATAAAGCCAATCATTTTAAAACCAGCTATAGTTATGTTGACGTGCAAATCCAACAGAATTTAGTATTTATGTTTGATTTTTAATTTGAGTTGGTACGGATTAATCAGTGTTTTGACATTCCTTCACATCTTGTAGCCTTGGTAGGCGGGGCTCCCCCATGGAGCGTCATCTGAATTTCGTTCGTCCTTATCAGAACTAGGAAATTACCAATTAATAAATCGAAAAAAGTTATCCTCAAGCCATCAAGTGTTCATCAAATAGATAAATAAGAATAGTTCCTCTATCTGTGGGTTTTGCGATTCCAGATGCAGGAAGTCTGTTCCATACTGTAAGTGGAAAAACGGGAACTTCCCATTTACATATAACCAGTGGGATGTTCATCAATCCTAGTGAAAAGGAATATAAAAATAATTGATAAAAACCCTCGTTTTCTATTTTTTTAATTCGATTAATAAAATCCACTGTGTGACAATCATGCTTTAAATTCCCAGTACGACATTGTAGGTTTCTGTCCAAACCCAACCCCACCACTCCCTTCCCCTACATGTCCACCAATCTCATGAGAGAAAAATCTAAATATATAATACGATGGGACAAATCATAATAAATAATAAAAAGAGATGGACATTAGGGGTGATCGGGTCCAGGGTGGGTAGGGTCTAGACTGACCCCGCATTCCCGACCCCCGTTATAACCTAGGTTCTTTTTTTAGACCATGTACCCGACCACCCTTGTTTGCATTGGCCCCTGCTTCCCGACCCACCCCGTTTTTCCGGTCCGGGAACAGGGTCAACCCTGTTTATATTGGAACCTGTTTTGCAAAAATTGATGTACAGCACTCATATGTAAAATAAAGCGTTTAACACTCATGTAAAATAAAGTGTTTACAATCTCGATCAGCATAAGCACATCACTGGATTTCAACTCTTATTTTGACCTACGCACGCCTGAACCGACTAGCAGGGAAATCGAAGCTAGCTTACACAGCATAGCTAAAATCGCGGCAATCAACAGGAAATGAACGTCAGCAATAGCAATCTAGACTCCAGATTTCTTGGCCTCTGATAAAGTACTAATCCCACTACTCAGCCTTGCAATCTCCTCAGCGATCTCCTTTCTCATGCAGTTCTAAACCATATCCATAGCATGCTTCTGCATAGAACAAAGCTGCCTTTAGCTGCACGTGGGATATCCAGCCCTTGTCAAAATGTTGGTTCAAAGGTGCCACATTCAGAGCTGCCGATGCTTCTTCATAGTACAATCCAACCTGTTTTGTATCGAAAAGGTATTATGTCCTAAGTTCACTAATTTCATCACAAAACCTAGATTATTATGTGCTATAATAAGCCATAAACCACCAGAAATGAAAGCCGAAGTTAGCATTGTACAATCCAAACAACGGTCCTAACATCAATCATCGACACAACCCAAAACCAACTTTTCCGAGTCATCACATCCCCGATTCCGAAAGCAAAATTAATGGCAACGCACGAGCGAAGAGAAAATTGAATCCACAAATCAATACCGGTTTTATGTTCTAGATTCTAGAGCAATCGGACGGAACAAAAGATAAGCGATCGACGGCTACTCTCAATAGCGAAACCCAACGGCAACGAGCTGCGAAATGCGCGGCATTGACCACCGATCCTCGAAATCTCTTATCGAAGCGATGGAGTCGAGAAATAGAAACTCGAGCTGCGGCGTTTTCGCCAAACAAAAAAAAAAGAAAGAGAAAAGAAAGAAAGAAAGAAGCAGGGGTGGTCGGGTAAGCTCACCAGGATACGAGCGGCGAGGGAGTGAGAAGGGCCACGGGAGGAGAGGGAGTTGAGGGTGACCTCGGCGGCGGAGTGCTCGGCCTAGCGGAGCGGCGGAGTGCTCGGCCTGGCGGAGCTGGGCTGTTGGTGGTAGGGGTGTCGCTCGGGAGTAGGCTCGGAGTAGATCTGTTGGGCGTCGGAGCGATCCGTCGGGCGTCGAAGCGAGGAGGACCCAAAGCGAGCGGGGAGGTGGTGGTGCGGGGGCTCGGACGGACGGGCGAGGACGGAATCGCGGCAGAACGGCGGCTTTTGGCGTCCGGTCGCGCCGGCGGTGGCACCCGAGGTGGTGAGCGAACCAACAAACGTTGGCAACGGGGCTCAGGCGGAGCAGCGAGGCAGCGGCAGCTTCGCGAAAGGGGGGCGGCAATAGATCGGCAGCAGGGGAGCTCAGGAAACAGCGCGCAGTGAGATCTGCGGGTCAGGGGCGTCGGCGAGGCAATAGCGGCAGGTGGAACGGCGAGATTGAACGGAGGCGCGTCGGGGCGCTCGGTGCGAGCTTGGCGGGGGTCGCAGCCGCGATTTCGGGAGGGGAACGGCGGCGGTGGTGCGAGCGCGAGGGGTGCGACGAGAGCGGTAGAGGCGGCGTCGGCTTCGTGATTTCGGGAGAGGAGCTCAGGGAAGTCTCTGGTTCTCTGCGTCTACTGGTAAAGATAGAAAGTAAGAATAAAATTAGGGTTTTGAGTTTTGGGATGGCGTCAAAACCGGTTCTCCAACCGGTTCCCAAACCGGTCCTGCCGATCCGGTTCCCCGGTGGGTAATCCCTCTAACCGGTTCCTGGACCGGTTTAAATAGGGTCTGAGTTTTGGGAACCGGTTCCCGGACCGGTTTTAACCGGAACCGGTTCCCGACCTTGTTTTCCGGGTGGGCTGGACCGGGAACCGGGTAAACCCGGTCCGGTTGCACACCCCTAATGGACATACGAGAGGGACAATATATTTCAGAAAATAAGAAGGAGAATATTTGCCCATATGAAATCCAGTATGATTTGAAGAGGGTATTTGCCCCCAATTTTTTTTTTATTTTAAGGTTGCTGGAAATTGCCCCTCACGTTTTCATTTTTTGGTGACTTGACTAGGAATTAAAGAAATTAGTTCTAGCGTATCCTCTAGCATTGATTTTGAATTCCAACAACTTGACAGCACGTGACTGATTATGGAAGACAATTTCATCATATAAGTGTGTGTGTGTGTATCAAAAGAAGATGAATAGTTTAAAAATATATTGCATGTGAGACCATGTAACTAAATGCTGTTGTGAGAATTTGCCAAATGTTGAGGTGGAGCTTTAAAATGTATTTTGAGTGGTCCCTATTTTTTTCGCAAAAACATAGATAATGTATGACTGATTTGCCTTCCATAGCTAGTAATGTGTAGTCAAATAGTTACAATTCTAATTAAACTTTGACTTATGTCAAAGCTAGAAGACATGTTGTTACCATTTTCAAAAAGTTAGGTGTAAATTGCAAAATTTGAAATGCTAGGACAAAATTTGCCACGATTCTAAAAACTCAAGGGGCAAAATGTAATCATCTAGTGAAGATGGCACTCAAATTAGATGAGATTAATTCTGTAAATTTCTAAGATGATCGGATAGAGGTCTTTTTCATTAAATAAGTTATAGTGTCTTTTGTTAAGAGTGCATAGCAAAAGTCTGTTACCTTCATTTAAGAAGATTGTTAAGGAAGAGTCCAAGTCTGAGTCTATCAAAATATCCAATTCAACTTGTCGTCACTTAATAGCTTAAGCCAATAAGTTATATGAGTCAATTAGGATAATATATTAACTACTCCACCTCATATCAATTCTTTGATGTTGAACTTCTCTAACACAACTTATGTGTATATCTTAAAAATTTATGCAAAGTAACCATCAATACTGCTAATTTGAGATTGCATCATCCAATTTTTATCCCGTGTCACCATACCAACTATCTATGGTCTCTTCTTGCCAAACTAACCATGGTAGCAATTTCCACTTGAAACAAGCATGGATCAAATAAATTGGGAGTAAAATGCCAATCAACTATCAGCTTTGATCGAATAAATTAGGAGTAAAACACCAATCAACTATCAGCTCTAGTATCGTTTATTAAAAGTGCACGGGAAAAGTTCAATACCTTCACCGGTGGTAGAGCACAAATCAACTATCAGCTCCATCATCAGCTTTAATATCATTTCTTAAAAGTGTGCAACAGAAGTTTGATACTTTCACTAGTAGTGGAGCACAAATCAACTATTGGCTCAACTATCAGCTTAATATCATTTGTTAAAAGTGCGCAACGGAAGTTTCATACCTTCATTGGTGGTGGAGCACCAATTAACCATCGGTTTTTGTATCATTTGTTAAAAATGGGCAATAGAAATTCAATACCTCAACCTGGGAGATTGCCAAGGGAAAGTTTTAGTCTTTAATTGGATTTACACTCACTCAAAAGTTTAAGCTAATGAATTATAAGTTAACTATAATATATTAATAGCTCTATATTATATAAGTTCCGCAATGTAGGGCTTCTCTAACACAATACACGTGCACATGAATCTCAACACCTTTTTTCATAATTTTTGAAGTTTAGGAAAAATATAAGTGAATTTCTCAATAGAAATCACATTTTTTAAGTAACCCTTCAACTAGGTACACTCATTTTGACAAAAAAAAAAAAAAAAATACACTCGTATCATATTTATTCATAAAAAGCATATTTAGCGCACTTGGGGTAAATGTGGTAAGGGTAAATTAGTTTGGGTTATTATGGCATAAGTGTACCATTTTAAAATTTTTCATTACACAAAAAATTATTTGGCGATAAATATGGTATGGATATATTGATTTAGAATTTTTAATGGTCTTGACCCTTTTGAGTATATAAGATAGGTATGTGATTGTTTTGTTATTTTGATACAGTTAAACCATCTAAACACACCATTTCCAAATTTAGCACAAAAGACAGGACAAAGTTAGGCGACTGAGCGAATATAAAAGCTTATTTGCAGCCATAATATCTAACTATTATAATTTCAATTTTAAGCAAACGTTCATCTTAAAATCAAAGATCAAATATTTATAAGTCAACAAAGCGCCAGACTACAAAGATGCACAAACCAATTCTCAAAAGAAAACGATAACAGGGACATTTACAGATCCAGAAACAAAATTCCTGTTCATAAAAGCATATTTTTGCACACCCCCATTTCTTCTCCAAATAACATGGTGAAAAAGAAATCAGCGAAAGGATTTTTTAATCATGAATCAGGAAAGAATGCACAGTCCAGTGATGTCTCAGGCTCGACTCAGCTTCTGTTTCTCTCTCCAGCATCAATTGCCACCTGAATGTAATAAATGGTAATGTGGCGATGACCTCTCTTTCATCCGCAGATGAGAAGTAAAATCGCAAGTACAGTGCCTCGCTGAGCTTGGATCGGAGTGAGAGGGAGAGGTGAGAGTAATTGCTGTGAAGGTTCCTGCAAGCGAACATCGTTGTTGCGATCCAACCATGTCCGTTTATGCGTGGCGGGGACGCGCCCAAGAACACTGAGAAATTAGACTCGATCGCCATTATTGCGACTGGTTTTTTCTTCTTTTTTTCACTTGCGCAAAGCAATCAGTTTTTTGTCCACTCTCGTCTTTTGGGGGTCACCATCGCTTTCACTGTGCGCGTACAAGTGAAAGGAACTGTTGTTGTCCTCATTTGACTAAACAGTCTCCCAGTTTGTTTACTTATTACCCGATGACAGCCTCTGTCTTGACCACTGGTCTTCTCTCATTCTCTCTCGCTATCTAGAGGAGAAGAGGGTGTGTGTGTGTGCACACAGTGCAACTTCAGTTGCTGGGTCTTTTCCTGGAAAGAGAAAAAAAAATCTGATGATCTGATCCTCTCTCTCTCTCTCTCTCTGCAAAATCGTTTTCCTTTTTCAGAAACCATCGTCCACCCAAAGAAGCAACTAACTGATCCTCCATGGCAGGAATCAGTAGTTTTCTTGTTTCTCCTTTTCTTGACCCACAAAAAGGAGTGTGTGAGGAGAATCTGTCTTCCTGAATTTCAATAGGGATCATCATATCTTGCCAAGGGGATAAAAAAGGAAAGAGGAACCCCCTCTAGCTCTCCCCCTGTTTTCTCTCTCTTTTTTAAAATTTTTTTCTCTCTCTGTCCGCCCTACTCTTCATAAAATACACCTCAATACCATGCAAAATCCACCATCCTCCTTATTTTAATCTCTCCTTTCATTTTGAATTGTTTATATTCCAACACCTGAAGAAAAGCTTCTCTCAGCTGCGCAGGAGTGGAATATTAAGAACTCTCTCTCTCTCTCTCTCTCTCTCTCTCCACATGACAGGAAAGTGACTCGAGCTCTCTCTTTCTACTTCCATAACCTTTTCTTGGTACTTGATCTTGCACAATCGGGAAAAAGAAGCAAAACCCTAGATCAGCAAGAACCCCAATATTACCAAATTAGCAGATCTCTCGTCCCCAATCAAGATCCAAGAAAAAAGAAAAGCCACTTCAAGAGACCATCCCATCACTTACCTATATGGAGCTAGCCCCAGTCCCAGAATCATCGTCAAGCAACCCCAACTATGACACCCCAATCACCATCAATACCCACATAATCGGGGCGAGCTCGTCGTCACAAATGTCAGCGTCGCCGCCCACGCCAAGCCGCTACGAGAACCAGAAGCGGCGGGACTGGAATACCTTCTGCCAGTACCTGAGGAACCACAGGCCACCGCTGTCCCTCACCATGTGCAGCGGTGCCCATGTTCTGGAATTCCTTCGGTACCTCGACCAATTCGGCAAGACCAAGGTCCACAACCAGAACTGCCCCTTCTTCGGCCTCCCGAACCCGCCCGCACCCTGCCCATGCCCGCTCCGCCAGGCCTGGGGCAGCCTCGACGCACTCATAGGCCGCCTGCGGGCCGCGTTCGAGGAGCACGGGGGGAGGCCCGAGGCGAACCCGTTTGGCGCCCGAGCCGTGCGGCTCTTCCTGAGGGAGGTCCGCGACTTCCAGGCGAAGGCGCGCGGCGTCAGCTATGAGAAGAAGAGGAAGAGGCCGAAGCAGAAGCCGAATAACAATGCACTCCCACCGCCTGCTGCTGCAACAAGCTGAAGATGAGAGGCCAGTTTGATGCTGATAAGTGGGATCATGGTGGATTTGATGCCAATATGAGACATCTTTTGCCTCTTTTGGAACATGGGTATTTCCTATCTTATTGCTATTTCTATATTTTACTTTCTAGTGATCGTAGAATATGTATGGTCAAATTTGTGCTGATTTTTCTCCTTATTGGTCTAAAGAGCCTTGACCTGGCCCTGCATTATATAGTCTTTTCTACTTTTTCGCTTTGGCTTCTGCAAGATATGTTATAGATTTGTGGGTACCCCTTGAAGCTTCTCTTTCGGAGACAAGAGTGGATGGTGTAGTGTCAGTAGTGTGCGAAAGAACTAGTCATGAACTGTTTAGACTGGAGACTTCTTAGAAGGAAAAATGAGCAGTGGCCAAGTTGGGTCATTAATCATAGTGTACTTCGATCAAATGATGATGAATCTGAGCTCTAGGTTTGGCAAAATTCTCTCTCTCAATCTGATATCAAGTGTGTTATATTTTATGCAGTCCCCATAATTGGTGTGCGTTCGTTTGCCGATCAATCATGCATTGACTGTGATGATCATTCACTCGAGTGCATTCGTCTTAATTATTCATATTGACTAAAATGATTTCTCCTTATCCATGTGTTTTGCACTCAATTACGATGATTAGATCTTTAAGATGTGTCTCAATACTCAAGTATAAGCCCCTACAAGAAGGCAGAAAAAGGAATTTTTAAATTGGGGGAATGCCATTGCATTATCTCTCTCTCTCTCTCTCTCTCTCTCTCTACACGATCATTTTGCCACCCAAACATAATTCGTTTGACCTAGAGAAAGAGTTGAAAGAGGTTTTGCTACTTATGGACAAAAGAATTTGGAGAAGTGGAAAGTTCACGAGGTAAACTAATAGTAAAGATGTGGTTAGGTATCATTTAAAGCAACGTTAAATCAATTCAAACAGCAGCAATAAGACAAAACAGTGGATTTTCATCCCTTTTCACTTTTCTTTTCCTTACAGATGGATGACAACGGAAGACACACGAGTGTCACAGTTTTATATTTTGGAGCCTCCTAGTCCACACCTAGATCAAGCCTTTGAGACATCGTATATACTATATAAACCTCATATGGTTAGTTTGATTGAGAGATTATGCATTTGAATCTTACATGTCAACTTTTATCTTTAAATATGTAAAAAGGGCTAGCAGAGCTGAAGGAATCCTACTCTACCTTTCGCGAGATTATATGGTGTTCGTAATTATAACATACAACATCATAATTTTGCATTCAGCTTTTAGGGCTCAGGGCTCGTTACTAGCTACCTATAGAGGTACTAGGTTTTCATTGATTTATTCGATGTTTAATTCAAAGTATCGGTATTTGACTGGCGTATGGGTAAAGTGAGTTGTTCTTTGGGGTTGCATTGACAAATATGCTCTTCTCTGTTCTCTGTTGAATCATCTTCAAACCTGGATATTGCCCAAATTCATCATCCAGACGCCTCAGCTGATTATTATATTGTGCTTTCTTTTTGGTTTAAAGATACTTTCAAAGTATCTCATGGAATGACTCACTAAAAAACGAGAGGAAAAGAATATTTACTGTTCTGGATTATATGTATGTTGCAGGATTTATGCTTCTTCTTTTGTTGAATTGCCAAAGCTTATCTAGCTGACTATCCATACTAAGAGTGAATTTTACTTGGGTTCCAAATATTGTAGCTAAGGCTTTCACTATCAACAATGATTTTTTAAAAACAGTAGTCTTGACAAATCATTTTAAATATCTTCAGGTTTGAGATTTTCCCTAATTCTGTTTTTAAATCATTCTTAATCAGTTTTGAAGTAGTTTATATCTTTTCCATCTGTCAAGATGGTCTAGTTATGGCTCTTACAAGACATTTATCAAACTATCTGAAAGCGCGGTTCTAACTTCATTGGGAGAAATTTCATTCGAAGTTGAAGTCATAAACAGAAATCATCAAATCCTAAATATGTTTTGTAGGAATGGAGTCGTGGGTTGCTACAGAAGAAAAGTCAAGTTATGCAAGGGTTTAGCATTACTTAGACAGTGCTCGTTTTATTAAATGTTAATGACCTTATTATATTTTGTCCAAAAGGTTAACGACTTTCAGCATAATAAGATCTTCTGAGAATGTCTAAAAGAATGTAAAAATAAGGCACCATTTGCAGAGACCTGTATCAATTTTTTTCCAATCTTTTTCATAGCTCACAGACATCTATTAGATTTCAAACCGATGCCTGTTGTCTAATCTATCACTGTCCTTACAATTGTTCCTTCCGAGCGTGATACGTGAAGCTTTTGGTGCAAAACTCAAATCGCCATCAAATGTCTTCCAGAGAGAAGATATATAGAGTAGATGATGCATTCTTGATTGTGTTTTCTTTATTTTTCCTTGTGAATTCCTTGTTTGCGAACATTTCTTGTAAGTCCAGAAGGGTGGTCAGGAGTTCCAGGATGGAAGATGTGCTTAAAAACTTAATAATATTACGTCTCTTCTGTTGTAAAGAACCATTCTATTTTCACAAATAAAAGATGCCTGTTTATATATGCTATTTTTCTTACCAAAATTGGATGATCAAGAACATTGCTGACGATTTTCACCATAGCTCCGTACGTGACATTTCTAAACTCTACAAAGACATAATATGTGAGCATTAACCTACACAAAATCACTCCCTGGCAGTAAACCCGTTGTGTGATTTGCCCTTGTCTACGATTGTTATGCCAACACAAATTTAACTGCTTATGAAAGAGTCATGTAACCACGCGGTCGTAAGTTCTGAAGATTTGGTCTCATTAATTTCTTTTTACATAAGACGGAAATATCAACATGTATCTTCATGTTAACCATTGTTACGCCACACTTCTGGTAACTATGCGAAAAAATCGTGTGTTTACACCTTAATTTGAGAAGGTTTGTTTTGACATAAGCCGCTATTTCTATCAACATATGATAATTTACCTAAATGTTGTGCCAGTCGTTGCAAGTCGAAGATCTATTTTAGGCCATTGAATATGTGTATGGCATGATATTCGTATCTAAAGATGTCCTTGATTATGGCGACAATTATTGTTTCCAGAGCATTTAATTGAAGATAAACATCAGTGTCTGTTGTTGATTATGTTTCTTGTTAGAAAATTCACACTGAAGACAGATCGGTTGAAGCCAACCAAAGAAGTTATGTTTAAAAGTGTAAAGATTACGTTTCACCTCTCTTTAACCTTCAATAAGGTTTTTCAAAGGTTTTTCCATTGTTTCCAGCTAGTTCGTTCGGACATGTGGCCTGTGATTATGTAGGTTTTGTCTGATTCAAGTACCTCATTGAGTTGCACCTCAACACAAACATTGTCTTGAGATCGGACCTTTCTAGATATATTCCTTTTGGTAGACCGATGCATTTAGGTTCGGTGAGCCAAAGGTTTCTTGAACCATATTTGGAAGGGGAACACAAAACATCTACCTGATTTTGATGTTCATAAACAAGAGATCATGAATAGTATCTTCAATCTGAAAACTTTCAACATAAACGCGCGGTAAATAGATAACCAGCTTATTCCCAACCCCTAAAAAAAAAAGAAAATAAAAGAAAAGAAAAAGAAAGGTAAGCCGCTTACAAGCAGATTTGAATCAATTACCTTACTTTATTATCAAGGGCCAAAGTAACAAAAAACCCTATCCACTATGGTACATTTATTCTAAACTTTTTTCCATGACGCTAAAAATCTCAAATTTATATTTGTATGATAAATTTACCTTCTGTCAAAATTCTATAATGAGAACATAAACACCAGGAAGCAAATAGTGTTGACATGATATTCATGTGATTACGACATTATTTTGGCTGGAAAATAATCTAACGGAACCTCAACAAAAGTTAAATGTGTCACGGTGGGTAAAATTTTGGATTTTTTATGTCATAAAAAAAATTATAATATATGTGTCATCATGGACATAATTTGAGATTTTTTATATCACACAAAAATATTTAGTTTGAATTTTTTTGTGGCTTTTTTCCTCAATTCGGTTAAGTTACATCATTATTAAGAGTCAATAATCACGTCAAAGTTAGTTGCAAGTGAAGCCAAAACGATGTGTTAACTTCAAAAATGATGTCGTCAATATAACCACATTCGGTCCATGTCAATTTCGTTTGCCAAGTATTATCCACATGAGCTACCGCATAACATTTTCACCGATTGTCTTGGACAGAAATGTGAAGGAGATACATTCGTCACACCGATAAAAGTTGTGGGTTTTGATGCCTCAAAAATTTTAGCGTGTTAGTGTTAATTGGGCATAGTTTAGCGTTTTTTTTTTTTTTTTTTCCGGTTGGTATTAACAAAGAAAAGGATGACCAGGAATTTGGTGTCCTTTATCAGATACTACCAAAATTTGAGATTATATGGGGAGGTCTGTCATAACGCGGGATAAAAAAAAAAGGATTGCTTGCTTTTATCCGTACCCAGCATAAACTACTAAACGAACAACTTAAACCAAAAATGTCCATTTGTTTTGGTTTGATCTAGTTCGAGTTACCAATATTTTGAATTTTTTTTAACACCTCCAGTTAAACATACTTAGTAGTTCCATAATCAGTTCCATAATCATTTCGGGTGCTTGATTCAAATCGGCAAATTCAAGACGATTAGATCCTTTTATACGATAGGAAATGTGTTTTTCAGAAGAAGCATATCATAGAAAAACAGTCCCTTCAAAAAGCTATATAGGTCAGATATTCTTTCAAATTACTTGGCATGATCAATGTTATTTTCTCCATTTACATGCAAACTTAAACTGTTCATTTTCTCATTGTATTTTGTTTCGCCACACTTAGGAAAGGGTTCTTGCATATGGTCGGAGGCATTGATGAATTTCTAGCTCAAGAACTGAAATCGCCCATCCAAATCCCATTAATTGTATGCAAATGGCTCCAAATGAAGGCCATCTACATAGGCTAAAGACCTGGATATGACCAGTTCGTAGAACTTGTAGGAGGTTTTATGTAGGGGTGGGCATAGTTCTAGGTAGAACTTAAAATTGGAGAACTGAACAGTGAAAACTTATCCGATTTTAAATTTTAAGGTATATACGGTAGGTTTCAGGTTCAACAAATTGGATAGTCTATTTCGATCGGTAGGTTCCAAGTTTTAGATAAATAGTACTTGGAACCTAAACCTAGGATAAGTTTTCACGTTTTTTTTTTTTTTTTTTTTTTTTACCTATGTCTTCATGCGATCTTAAGGTGTAAGGTGGCATTTGATGATGAGTGTATAACATTTAACAATTAGTCCAAACTTTCATTTTATAACTAAGACTTTTACTTTATTAAATTCATATTTTTTGGGTGTCTAATATTGATTCATTACAATCATTCGATTAATAATACAAGTAAAATTTAGGTAAACCCTGAAACAGATTTTGGAAGTTGTGATAAGGTAGGTTCCAAGTTTCAAATTGTGTAGGGTGAGTTTCAAGTTCTAAAAAGGAGGAATTTATACAAATGGGAAAGTTCTAGGTTTTAAGTAGAATATGTATAGAATCTAGAATCGCTCATCCTAATTTCATGAGACTCCAGTTAGTAGTGTCTTCGCGCTTGTGTCCCTAAGTTAAAACAAAACTCTATTATGTTCCCATATTTACTATTTCTTGTAAGATTTTGAAAATGGAAAAAATACCTTATGTTTCCTCACACTATGAAAGAATATTTGTAGTTGTACAAGTTGACACTTATACATTTTTAAAGAGGCATTTTGCAAAACAAAATCCAAATTGCAAAAGCATTGGCAAAAGAAAAGAACGTCAAATTGACTTGCTTTGTGAGGTTTTGGCTAGTAGAACACAATCGGTTCTTCAATATGTGTTGCTTTCCAACGATAATGGAAACGAAAGCATAGCTCATTTGATGCAAGTCTCTATCACTTTTCTTAGTAGAAGTTGATGTATTTGACTTTATACTCATCTCAATTTGTCCTAACCTAGTCATAATTGATCAGTGGAATGCTTTAGATTACTAAAGCTAGCTAAAGCATATAAAAAGTCCTGGCACTGGTTGTTTTATTCTTTTGTTTTTACTTATGGGAAACAAACGGATAGCTTTCTTATTCAAGAAATTGCTCATGTTGATAATACCACCGTAGTACTACCTAATAAAGCTATCGAGCAAACCGAAAGAACAATAGAGACATCGATTTGAGTCGCATCTTTATGAATTTGTTCTCTCACAAGGTCACACAAATTTTGTCCAATTATCATAAGAGAAAGGGTTGAGAGTCATTCACGCCGAATCATGCTACAAAAAGCCATTTTTCTCTATTTAAAATGTCAAAACCAGCAAGTTATCAATCAGGCACATGCTAATAACATCGCAATATTCATAGTACCGCACATGATCTACGGAAAGCACTTCAAAAAATTTTAACCAATAAGTTCCACGGGAAAAAAATAATTTTGGTCGTACCTTTCACTTCTTGAATTAATTATTTAATCCCACGAAAAGTCCATTTTTTTCCATTTTCAAAAGCTAATAAAGCAAGAAATGGCATATACCCCATGTACTTTCTTGCATTAATCTACTAACCCCAAGGCTAATATGATTGAAGATTACTATTATCTGAGTGGTATGGTGATAGACCAAACAAACCCAAAAAAAAATAATTTCATACCAAATTGCCAAATTATTATTTAAATAAAAAAGAACAAAAAAAAAGCCTTATCCACCTCTTTTTTCCCTTTTGTCTTTTGTCACACATACAAAAGCTGTCCCTACCCCTCTCCTAATCTCCAACGCACGCATTAATCTAACCCAAAAGAAAAGATTTGTCCGTACGAAGATCCCCGCAATCTACGGCCTCCTCGACACGACGTATGGGACGGCGACACGTCCGCCCCACGGCGGGCCCCGGCCACCTCGTGCCCCCACGTGGACTCTTGTACTGGATGTCGGGGAACAGGCGAACCCATCAACGACGCGGGACCCACGGTCCCTCTCATCCTTAGATCCTCGTGCAGTGAATCTAGCCCCGCCCCCCGGGGACGCTCCACGCCGCCGCCGATCGCCGCCACGTGGCCGGCCATGGCTGGACCGCCCTCCGATCTCCGTCCCTCTTGGTGGGCGGAGATTTCCAATTTTGCGAAATAGAAACGATGACACGACAGACAAGTTCGAAATGGCATACCTCAAACCTAACACGAGCATGTGAATTAGAGTTTTGGAACGATGGTCTTAAATTCGACATGAATTGGTACACGTGTGTCAAATTTTTTTATATGAATTCGGTGCAAAACACGTTCAATTTGAGCTTTTCTTACTTTTGACTCTCCTCTCGCACATGATACACCTTTAAGCAAATGTCCTCTAGTATATAAGAAGCCATGAATTCTCTGGACATTGGCAAGGACCCGTGGTCTAAATCTTTGTAATTATTCTAAAAAGAGGTGAGTTCTTATTCGGTATGCTCATACAAAAAGTTCTTGGATCTGGGAGAGTAGTTGGGCCACCCTAGGCTAATGGATCTGGCCCACCGATTACGCGTTTTTCTTTGTTCCTCTCGACGCCTTCCTATTATTGCTTTCAAAATACATCATTCGTGTCGTTCTCGCTCAAGTTAAGTTGTCCACCTCTGGTTAGTTAAATAACTTTTACCCTACCCTACATTGAAAGTTTGGCAACATGCTAAGTTCGTGCATGACAGCTATATAGCACGGCTTCGGATGGGGTGAAACAACTTAAAAGTCACGGGATATTTACTTACTTTAACTTAATTGGTTTCGTGACTACAAGATAAAAATGAAAACCCCGCGAAAATCTCGACACCCATTTTCGACCCGTCCCAGCTGTTCCCAAAGAACTTACATACAATCCCAATGACCAAGAGAGATTCTTGTTTTGCCAGTATAAACTCAGCTTTTATCATTCGAGAACCAAGTATTTTGCCAACGTCTTCTCACATCATTTTGTCGGAAAGTGTCTGGCAGGAAACGAAACCCTAGCTAGACACTGCTTTCGAAAGGAAGCCCGATCCATATAACCTCACGACTGCTGTTCCTAGTTCTAGAGAAAGAGAACACTGTAGATTCTAGTTGTTCGGCAGCCCACACGGAAGAAGGTGGACTGCTTCTTTCATTCCCAAATTTGGGTTCGCTGACGTTCCTAGTAATCTAACTGCTTATGGAAGGTACTCGCTGTCTGCTACCAGCCTACAGCTATCATTCACGCTAGGGTTTCACCCTTCTCAATTCCCCATGAGCGCTAGAGAATGGTCAAGTCACGACAGTAAAAAAAAAAGTCTCTCTGGTGGAGGTCCCTCGCCCCCTCTTTAATCACCTGCTTCTTCAAAAACAGCATCAAGGGTTCGACTTTTCCCGGCTGTAAATCTGGGATTTGCGAATTGTGCAGCACAAGTTCCCAGCTCAAAAGGCACGACGTCTTGGCCCGACCCGCGAGCCCCTTTTTTGAATTCTTGCGATGATGGCTCGTTGAAAGGAGGGCTGGAATCATGTGGCTCCATACGCTCGTTTTCTTTGACCGGGACACGTTACTGAACGCCCCGCTTTTCGTTGCTTTTTTCCTCGCCTAATCCCTCACCTAAAAACCCAACTAACGCGAATGATTGTAGGGACTCAGGACTTTGACAGGGGGCCGGTTCAGTCCAAAACATCAAGTCACCCTCAGCTTTTATCTAACCCCGCTTCATGACTTTTCACAGTACTTTTCACTGTACTTGCTGCTTCCTACTTGAGGGCTTTGCAGGTATTTTTGCATGCACGGGCTGAGTCGAGGAGATCGAGGAACAAGAAGCGAGGGACACAGTCGTGGGACTGTACGACTGCGTTTGAAATCTAACTTTTTTTCTGAAGTTTATATATGCGTATACATACATAAATGTATGATTTGAAAAGATAAGTCACAGCAAAAGAGAAGATTTTTTAAATTTTTTTAAATTTTTGGGTATGGTAAAGATGGCAGCATTGTCGCAAAACCTTTTACTTTTCAACCTGTTCCCTCAGGCATCGGGATAGATTAGAATATTCGCATTTGAAAGTAATCTTATCAAAGTTAATTATAATTTCCCTTATACGAGACGGGCATTATCCACCATGTAAAAGATCGAGCGGTTCTTTCATTTTCCACCTGACTGTTACCACACGTGCATGTACATGGATAGCGTAGCCTAGGTCAATCTGGCCGTTTCCTTTTTTTGATCTTGATGTTGCCACTCTCCCTCTTTTTCCTTGCAGAATTTGGAATGATTGGGTTGGAGTTTGAAAAAAATTTCTGACTTTGGAGAATCGCTTTATACTCTCTCTATTCGAGTAGAGTGGTCCTTGGAAGCTCGGAGTAGTCTTTGGATATCCTATCTGGGATCCCTTTTGACACATTTTTTTATCCCTTCAGTTGAATTTAATTTCGTTTAATTATTGATGCTAGCTGTAAGGTGTAGAGGGGGACAGCCTTTTTTGCCAAATTAGGAGTGACCACCCTTTCTTCGTCGTTTAACTATTTATGGAAGGTACGTGCTAGGGCATTAGCTAGTCGTGGTAGGGGACCAATTCTTGGACTGTTATCCATGTGACCATATCCGAAAACAAAGCATACTTGTCTAGAAATGAACATAACTGATTCGAGATCATTAATGACAATGGATTTCAGCTTGATTTTCACCAAAATGTGTATATATATATATATATATATATATATATATATATATATATATATATATAAACATTTATGAGATTTTGTCCTAATTCTGAAAACATACTATCTCTCTTTATCAACAGTGTATATTTATTGTAGGTTTTATTTCAAATTCAGAGCAATCCCTATTGTACCCTCTTCAAATTTTACTAATTCAATCGCCATTACTTCATCAGGACCATAAATACGAGCAATGCCGTGCCATTTCTCTTTACATAATCCCCCAACCCTTTTCTTGCGCACATCAAAAGATACACAAACACTCACCACAAGAACCAAATAGGGGTCACCTAACATGATCACCACAAAACCGCCATTGCTCGCCACCGCCCACGTCTCGCGGAGGAGCCCGGCCGTCGTGTGAAGATCCCATCAAGAGAGCTCGTCCCTTTTCTGTCCCTGTCCTCCTCACTCTTTTTCTCGCGCTGATGGCAGCATGCCGCTGCCTAAATGCCTCGAGTCAAGCCCAACTTTATGACCTCCCCATGGAGTGTTCTAATAAATTTTCAAATCGCATTTGTATCTTCTATTTGCTATCTCTAAACGTATCAAAGTAGTGTGGATGAGAATATGATAAATTGAGGTGGGTTTGGAGTGTTTCTGTTCTTTATTTTGCATTTGACTTTGTACCATTAAGAATTCAATTTTTCAGTACATATAGAAGAATCGAAATTTTTCAAAACACTTAAGCATTGAAGGGTAGAGATTTCTTTTTATTTTTTTTTTTATAATTTTTTTATAAAAATTGAATAATTTTTTCCAATTTCAAACTTTGTAAGCTAAGCGAAAAAAATTCTATTGATTTTACAGAAAAAGGGTGTGGACCAAGTACTGATTTCTTAGGATTAAAAATTTGAATATTGAAAAAATAGAAGGGCTCAATTCTTGTCGTTTTAACTTAACGATTCTCCATAGGGATGATTTAGCTTTGTTTTTTTTCCCCATGCCGTCATATTATTTTCCTTAATCATTCTATAAAGTATGTATCTAGGTCGAATAATCGTATTCCATTTGCGGGAAATAAAATAAAAGAAGGATTATATATCTAATCCTAGCCGAATGTGCTAACCGAAGGCCCAAAACGCCTATGGAGAATGCAAGCCCAGAAGTATTGGACCAGAAGGCTTGAGCCCATTGTGAAAGGAATAGAATGTCCAAGCCTCAAAGAATTAAAATATCTGGTTAAAATCAGAAGAACAATTTATGCGAGGAGGACCGTTGAATTGTGCCTTGAAACATTGAAACCATCTGAATTATTATTGCAAACAAAGTTGAGATCACATGAAGCAGTCGGAATCATTTTGTTATATGTTTTTCCACGGTCCTTATGGGCAATCCTTCTCCGAGATTTAGATTCTGTTTTTTTTTTTTTTTTTTGGTAAAGGGAGATTTAGATTCTATTTGTTTTGCGGAAAATGTTTAATTTGAATAACATTTTCTGAAAAATGATTGGTTATATTGCTTGAAATTATTAAAAAAAATCATTATCAACAACAATTTATGTCTTAATATTTTATTTGGACGACGAAAATATTTTTCGTTCATTTATTTTGTAGGTCAAACAAATGATCATTTTTATAAAATTATTTTCCAAATCATTTATAGGAGTCGTAGAATTGGAGTTCCGTGCATTTCATCTTTCTTGATGAGAAAAGTACAAAAAAAGTTATAAACCTATTGCATTGACACTAATTTAGTCATAAAACCTTTTAACTGGACCGATTTAGTTCTCAACCTTTTTCACATTTGTACTAATTCAGTTTATCCAGCCAATTTAGGCTGGAAGTTGTTGATGTGGATGCCGGTCGTCTTACATTGACGTTGACATTTTTAATATTTTTTTCTTAATTTATTGAATTTTTTAAATTTATTTTTTCCTTTAGTTTTTCCTTTTTCTGGTAGCCATCACCGGCCACTGACCACAACCATGTCTATATTTTTCCTATTACTTTACTACCATATATATTGTGAGTGAGTTATTTATTATTTCATTGTTCATTTAGTAGTTTTGACATCTAATTATCGTAAACTATTGATCCACTTCACATAAGAGTTTTAATTTGATCATCGTTAAATTGAACTAAACTTTCATCCATATAATATGATGCGGAATAAAAATATCTATATTCTAAAATAAAAATAAACTTAAACTTGCAACTATACCTTTAGTTTTCAAACTCTTCTTTTCTAATTTTTCTATCATATATCCATCTTAACAAATTTTAATTTTGTAAACTAACATGCTGCGTTTTGTATGTTTAAGTTTAAGCATTTCCCCTTTTTTATGTTCAACTTAAAAAAAAAAAATCGTTTTCAGTATTTAGGCACAGATTTAGGTCCAACACATTATAAGAATACTCCAAGCGTTAACATCCTCAAGATTATAAGTGACAACATTAATATGCTAACACAGATAAAAACAACATGTAGAAATGACAATATACACCGATAAAACACTTATACCAAGGTATGCCCTATGTAAAGTGCGGGCTTGTGACTAGCACACACTAATTACTAGAAGCACGACACTCGTACAATGAAAAAGTTCATCTCAAGTGACCCTAAATTTCAATGCGAATTATAAGCGAAGTTTTTCGATAAGGGCTTGGAGTAGAGTATGAGCCCTTTATTACAGACAAAGTTGAGATCACACCAAAGGGCGAGAACAAATTTCTACTTCTGTCTCTCCATGATCTTAATGTGCAAGCCATCGCCGAGACTCAGAATCGGGTTGCGACAAATATTGCCTTTCTTCACATTCGTCCATCTGATCGGATTGCAAAAGAAGAGAAATTTTCAGGAATCGCATTGCTTTAGATTGCTGAACTTGCGTACCAAGGCCGTTGGTATCGAGAAGGGTAAGGCGAGTACCTATATTTCGTGACCAGGATATGGAGAAACATCGACAGCAAGGCCCTCGTGTACTCCGCTCCGGCACACTGTTTCATCCCTGATCCGAAAGGCATGAAGTTCTTCAGCATCACATCTGAATCATATTCCTAGAATTGAAAAGGCAGAACGACAGTCAGTGTACCAACTTCGGTGGAGCTCAATTGAAATTGATCACGACAACAATGTACAAGTGCTTTCAATTTGCACCTCACCTTCCAGCGCCATGGGTTGAATGTAAGATGGTCTTTGTATGTCTCGGGATTCAAGTGAAGAGCGGAAGTAGCTATCAACACTCCCCAGTGTGCCGGAATTGTGTATCCTGCAATAATTCCAATCATCATATTGAGTGCTAGAGCTGATGTTGGAGTTTGATGACTTGTCAATATTACATATCGAGATAAAGTACCGTTCCATTCCACATCAGTTTTCGTTCGCCTAAACAATCCCGGCGAGATGTTTCCCAACCTCAAGGATTCATGGATCACCTGTTTTTTTAACAGCAATGGTTCAACAACTGTTCTGTGTACTCTGTATTAAAGAACTTTGACCATTTAGCTAGGAGGCATACTTGAAGAGTAAAAGGCATTGATTTGTATTCCTTCCATGTGATCTGGGATTTCGAAATTTCTCTTTGCTTTATTATTGACTCGTGCTCGTCCTGGAAAAGAGCGCGAATGAAAACTGGGCAAAGATTTTCGTTAAGAGGCCGTAATGCATATGTAATGTAGGATTGGCAGTTCATACGGTGAGTTCTTGCAACGCTCTAGGGTTCTCTTCGAGGAACATCAGAGCCAAAGTTAACGTCGTCGAAACAGAATCGAAAGTGACGAAAAGAAGAGAAAATATGAGTTGGACCAGGAAATCCTCTGTCAAGAATTTCTCTTTACTCATATCTTGCATGACATGGGAAAGGAAGTCATCGTGAAGTCTCCCGTGGGAGGAAAGGCGATTTTTCACGTTTCTTCGAATGATTGACAACGCCTTCCTTCGATCCTGCATTAATTCATATATCAGAGATTGAAAGGAAAGGAATTCATATATCAACGATTTCGTACGATAAGATCGACTTCTAACCAAGAAATTGGTTCATTTTACCTTGAGGCATTTGTGATATATTGTACCCGGTATATTCAAAGGAATGGACAAGAGGCCTTGGACGAACGAAGAGTATAAATCACCCAGTTCCTTCGATGATTGTGTAGGATCATGACTGAACAGTTGCTTTGCACTAAATTCAATTGCCATCTATCAAGAACATCAAAAAGCAAAACGTTATGTTCGACAGATTAACTTGCTTGCAGAAAAGGGAAAGATCGTTCAAAAGCCTTTTCGGTTAATGGCTTCGGTGTTTACAGTTCCTGTGGCATATTTCACATCGATTGATTCTTTGCCTAACCAGCTCGTTATAGTCACTTGCGACACTTCTTCCATCAAAGGAAGCAGCCTCTCCTTCACCGCCTCCATGCCGAAGTGCTTTAGGACTGTGCCTCGGATATATTTGTGAACGTTTGTGACATTGAGGCTCGCCTTGCCTTCTTGTGCAAAGAGCTTCGCAAATGTGTCTAGGGCCCATGACTCGAACAGTTTGCCGTGCTGCTGAAGGACGAAATGGCAGAATTTTGGATCGGCTGATACTATTATCGCCCGACCAGCCACGCTCGTTCGAAATGTCGTCCCGTACCTACATCCGAAGAACCGAGGAAGGGGCATTTTCACAGCCAATCTTACGAAGTAAGATCAGAATTCGCATCATTGATGCTCTATACAACTCGTCCAACAACCATATCCGATAATTATATAGGCATTAATTAAGTAGCTAGTTTAGTAATCTTCGCAATTTCCAACTTATTGATTCTTCTCATCTTATGTACAATCAGTGCTTTAAAAATTGAAGCATTCCAAATTTAGTATGCTTAAAAGCATCAATACACTCATTGCTATGACACAGCATGGTATCAAAGTAAATTGGGGAGAATTACCAAAAAAATCCTCAATCTATTACAATTATGTCAATTTAATTATAAATTTTTTTGACCAATTCAATCCTAAACTTTTTGTATTTGTACCAAATTAGTCCATCCGGCCAATTTTGGTTGGTCAACGCTAATCGACATTTTAAAAATAATATTTTAATATTTTTTGAATTTTTTATATATTTTTTCTTTTTTCATTTATTTTCCTTACCTTTTTCCCTTCCCCTAACCTTAGTGTCGGCGAGGGTCGTCGGCCGACCCTTGTTGGCCACAGGCAAGGGTTGCGATGCCCTCGCCTGGTTTGGGCAAGGGCCGCAATGGCCTCACTTGTGCTGCCACGGTAAGGGTCAGTTGGTGACCCCCGTTGGCGACCCCCGTTGGCGCTAAAGGTTGGGGAAGGGAAAAGGGAAGGAAAAAAAAAATACAAAAAAATTAAAATATTATTTTAAAATTGCCATGTTGGCGCCGGCTAGGTAAAATTGGTTGAATGGACTAAATTAAGACAAATACAAAAAGGTTAGGACTGAATTTGCAAAAAAAAAAAAAAAAAAAAAAACAAGATTTAGAACTCAATTAACAAAAAAAAAATTGAATTGATACAATTGTAATAGATTTATCACTTTGTTGGTAATTTCTCCAAGTAAATTGCACATAATCCCTGTGGAATGATGGCAAAATGCTGCACTTGACAATCTAGGGGTCTAAAAACTCATTTAATTATCCAATGATTTTCATTTATTTTGCAGGCTTTTACACCCTAAAATGCCACTCAAAAGTGAAAAACCTTGTGTTTTATGCCTTCCAAAATGTACAGAAAAAGGACAAAAAAAAAAGAAAGATATTTGATTACCCAAAATCAGCATTTTTCATGTGAAAATAATCTTGGTATCATCAAGTACCTTTGAATTCTATCCTTGAGGAAAGGAACGAGGTCCAAAGAGTCGCCAGGGACCATCAACTGGAGGGTCTCGCCAATGAGAGGAAGCCCGAGAGAACCGGGAGGAAGAACCCCATTGCATTTAGGGTTCCTCCATCTGTAAACCCAGCGACCGAGCCATGCGATGGCCAATGCCAACACGCATGTTCCAATCCACATCGTTTGGTCTTTTTCTCAAGAGAACACCAAGCTTTGGTTGCAGTTGGATGTTGACTGATGGTGATATGTGGTGGGTTTCTTGAATTTCTTTATTCTCTCTCTGTCTCTGTCTCTGTCTCTCTCAATTTGAGGAACTCTACTTTCGTTGGTTCTGTATGGAGATCCAATGCGCAGTGGTCGGTTTAAATAGCGCCAAAGGGATGACCATGGGCATAATCACCAAAAAAAAGGCCCTAAACTTATTGTGTAGATATAAATTCAGTACTAAAATTTTCTATTCGATCAATTTAATCTAACATTTTCAACGATTTGCTAATGTTGTCCTTTTGGCCAATTTAGCCAAAAATCGCTAATGTTGACATCAATCAGTATTTCATGATATGGCCGACTTTAACGTCATTAATTATAGCAATTTATAAAAAAAATGCTGAAATTTATTATTTTATAATTTATTATTTTCTTTTTGTTTTTTTATTTTATTGTGGCCAACAAGGGTTACTGGCCCTCGCTTGCCACAATAAAAAAAAAATCAAAATAAAAATTAAAAATAAAATTATAAAATAAAAAAAATTCAGATATTTTAAATTGTAAAAATTATTCACATTAGCAATTTATGATCAAAATTAACATAAAGGACGACATTGATTAATTGTCAAAAGGTTTAGAACTAAATTAATTAAATTAAAATATTTAAAACTAAATTCATGTACTCACCGAACGACAAGATTGTAATTAATTTATGCAAAAGCATGGGATGGTCTTGGTATTCAGAAAAACCATGTTGCTTGGTTTCTAGTTGGGACGAGAATTTTGGGTCTCATGTAACTCAATATAAGTACTTAGTCTCAATTTCCCCCTACATACAAAAAGAATTAACTATTGAGGGATACATATGTAAGACTCCACTCATAAAAGTTCATTATTTCAGTATCCTTTGAAGGGGCTTGATCCAAATTTCCACTTAGGGTCTCTTCGTTAATGCTTCTATTTTTTTTTTTTTTTTGTTTTTATGTTCTTTTACTCCCCAAAATAGAAAAAAGAACAGAAATTCATTTAGTAATGTCAATTAATTTTTCTCTTCCTTGGAATAGAAAAGTGGCTGAGAAATTGATTTGAAATAGAAAAAAGTAACTTCTTGTTCCTGGGAATAATTTTTAGAAATTAGCTATTTTTTCTTTTCTTTTTTCTTTTCTCTTTCCTCGCCTCTTGCTACTCACCGCCCCCATTGTCCGATCATTGCCACCAATTGTTGTTGGTCGGTGGCAATGACAGTCGTATGGTGAGGGCGACGAGCGAGAAGGAAGAAGAAAAGAAAAGAAATGTAAAAATTATTAAAAAATTAAAAGAAATTCAACGTTACAAAAAATAAATAAATTTGTGGATCGTACTAAATGCATTTATGTTCTTTTTCTATTTCAATAATGGAAATTTTGTGTAGTTATCAAACGTGTTTTTTTACTCAGAAATTGTTCTATGGAATAGAAATAGAAAAAAGTTATTTTGAAAAGAAATTATTTCTCGGAATAGAAACATTACGAAATGGATCCTAAATATTGTCTGCTACAAAGTTAGAGAGCAAATTATTACTCATGCACGGCATTGACGATGTGGCTCGCAAAGCTCTTGCAACTAAGAAAATATTAGGTAAATTGACATGAGGCAAAACAGATTAAAAGATTTATAATTAAATTGGTCAAATAAAAAGGTTTTGAGACTAAATTATACAATATGTTTAAGATTTTTTTTTTTTTGTAATTATCCCAAAATAAACAGTCACCACGTAAATGTACAATTTTTAGGTTTATTTAAATTGATGATCATTTCTTCGAGTTCTCTCCTTTGTATATTCTGATTCTTCACATAAAATAAATTAATTAAATTACACCAAGCTGTCGTTTAAGCACGTGCCAAATAAACTAGTGAGTACGATGGTTGTTGTTGCCTAGCGGTGTGGAGAAAATATTGGCTACGTCTTGTGCTCTAACGTGGCAAACGAGAAGGCACTTCAAATTGCGCCACATGTCCAATGTGGGCCCACATTGTTAGGCCAATCCCCCCCCCACTTTCCTCTCTCCTCTCTCCTCTCTCCTGCCCTCTGTTGACACTTATGTTTTACAAAAAAATCAATCAAAGGAAAAATCAAAAAAATTAATTAATATATATTTTTTATCGGAAAAAAAAAAAAAAAAAACGAAATCGATCGGGTCGGGCCGAATCCAGCCTTGGCCCGACCCGCCCCCTTTCCTTTCCTTTTCTTTTTTCCCTGCGCTAGGCCTGGCCCAGCCCATTTCCTCCTCCAGCCCAGCCCGCGAGCGACTCAGTCGTCTTCCCCAACTGGTCTTTGCTGCAAGACCTGCAAAAAGAGGAACAGAAGCAGATCAGCGACAAAAGGAGCAAAGGATGAGCAGCAACAGGTGGAGCGGGGAGATCGGTGGCAGGCGAGCGGCGTGATCCGCGGGTCGGGGATGCAGTCCAACCGGCAAGCTGGCAGCTGCCGAAGCCATGTGCGCTTGCCGGTCGAGCATAAAAACCAGAGGGGGGGCACCACAAACAGGGGGGACCGAAGACATAGGGAAGAGAGGGAGACGGATAGAGTTTTTGGCCGTCGCCTGGAGCATACCCGTTGCTGGCGGTCTGAAAAAGAAGCGCAACTCGAAGGAAGAGGGTCTTCGGAGGGAGAGAAACACGGAGACAGAGTAGGAGAGGGGAGAGAGGGCCTTTTGGCGAGAGAGCTTGAAGGAAGGAGAGGAGTAGAAACGAAGAGTGATCGGGAAGAAGGAGGCTCGGAATCCACCTCAGCCGAGCACCGCACAGCCATCCCCGACGCGAGCTTGCGCCTCCAAGCCGGAACCACCAAGCCGTGGCTTCCCTTCCCTTGAATTCGAGTTTTTGCAGTGAGTTTCCTGTTTTTGGTTCAACTCGTGTCGATTTCCCAAGGATTCCGGCTCGGGGGGCGTGCGAGGCGACCGGACATTGTTCGATCTATTGATCTCACTCGCCGTTTGCCACCCTCGAGCCGGGTAGGGACCTTCGCCGACCTTTTTCTCTTTGTGCCCTGCCTTCGTCTCGTTCCCTCATATTTTTGCATGGTTTACTGAGTTATGATGTGAGTTTCGGATCCGCTTATGTTGTCCTTTGTTGATGTTGAGCATCCCCTGCCATTTTCGTTGAGCTGTAGTCTAGTTTCGAACCTTGTCATTGTCCGTGGCTGCCTTGAGTTGATGCACCCTAGGTGTTTGATAAAATGCCCTTGAAGCGCTTCGGGGAAAGTAGCCACTACTTTTTGCCGTTTCTGAAGCTCGTGTATAGTCGTCTTGATCGCTAGTTACTGAGGTCGTCTTGCATGAAGCCTTAACTCGTTGATCGTGGGTAGTGGTTAGTGAGGTTGAGCGGTGGCATTTCTTCAAGGGAGACCTTGACAATGGTGTTGTTCTCGGCAAATAAGAGGACGTCGAAAAGGGAGCTTCAGTGAGGAAGGAAATCACGCCTAGTTAAGGGATAGTTAAATAAAGAAAAGAAAACAAGAGAAACAAAGAAAGATTAATGAAAAGAGAGATAACATCAATACGTAAGTCATTTTAAGCGTGTGGACTGGATGGAATTTAAGAGTGTCTGTGTCATTTTCAAAGGTGTAACATTTGTCTTCTTTTTGTCCATTTTCGTGTGTATTTTGCGGATACCCGAACTTGTGGCCGTACATCGCACCTCACGACCATCTTGCGTTTTGCATTTTATATAAATTCGAGTTTGTTGGATAGTGGCGCACGCTGTTCTCGGCCTGGTATGAAATAAATATTTGTCAGGATTATGGTTTTGGCACTTTGAGGTTGGGGTTGAATTCACGGGAAATTCTGGGTTTAATGGAAGCTTCGGACGGAGAAGGAAGCGTGCAGAGTGGAAGACCAACAAAGGGGAATAGAATAACAAAAAAAAAAAAAAAGAAAAGAATAGAAAAAGTGAAAGTAAAACAAAATATGGGAAAAGAAGGAAAAAGTGTCTTCGGGAAGGAGGAGCCGCTGAAGCAGATGGTGCAGAGAAAGAGTACAGCCAAAAAGACAAAATCGAAAAGGAAAAAAAAAAGAGAAAAGAATTAAAAGAAAATAAAAAGAAAATGCGAAAAGTGCACTAGGGTTTTCTGTCGTGGGCTGGGCTCATTGCGAATGTGGGCCGAAAAAGAGTTAAAAAAAAATTCATGGACTTTTATAATCAATTCCGAGCGGCCTTTTAGGGTTAATGTTTTTAGTTTAACGCGATACAATATGGTTCGGATCTGTTTAGTTGGGTTGGGTCTCATGACCCGGTTCGCCCCCTTTTTAAATTAGAATTTTTTTATTATTAATTTAAAAAATAAAAAAATTAATTATTAAAAAAAATTTAAAAACAATTTTTTTAAAAATAAAAAATAAAAAAAATTTCGAAAATTAAAAAATGATGGAGTTTGGTTAGGACTTGCCATTTATTGCCTTTTAGTGTAATTAGGCCTTTAATTGCTTGTATATTGATTATATTGCATGTTTAACTTACCTGTTTAACTATGTTCACAATTGTTTAGTTGCATGTGTTTGATTTTGCTGCAGTTAGGATCCCGGTAGCTATGGTTGTTATTTTAATGATTGTGCACCTGCATGACCACCTCACATGTTAGTGGATAGGTATGAAATCAATCCGAACTGCTTGCCAAAAATTATTTTGTTAAAATGAACAAGATTAGGTACCGAAAGGGCACTAATTAGTTAATTAGTGTAATCAAGTCCCCGACCCTAGATTCTCTGATTTCGTAGAAAGTGAGGTACACTCCCATGCCTCACTTGGTTTCTAGCCGACCCCAATAGGCTAGTGGCGACTCCTTTTATGCAAAATTTTTAAGAATATCCCAATGTCACGCGGGGTATGGGCTTGGGAGAGCTCGCGCCTAATCATGGGCCTTAGATCCGTCCTTTAGGCAATACCCCTAAACCTGTTCCCTCCCCGAGGGTAGGTCGCGATAGCTTGGCGACTCCGCTGGGGACTTGGTTTTAAACCTTAGAGGACTTAGGCCAAAATTAATCTTGTTCAAAAATATTTTTGTTTGGCAGCGAAGACGTTATGTGCATCCATAACATGTCGAATGTTGATTGTTTATGGGAGTTATAAGAGGTGGTGATTTCTAACCTTTATTTTGTAGGGGTACAAGAGTGAATGGTTTATTTATGTTTGAAGTGCTGATTGTTTTTAAATTGTTATGCATGAGTCCCTTGCATTGCACTACACTATAGCACGCACTATCTGCCGCCGGACTGGGGCGCACAGATCATTTAGGATGGTGTTGAGGTGGATACCACTCCGACTACAAGCATGTAGTACGAGTCGCCCACCTTAACCCCGAAATTTCTTTCTTGATGTCAGAGGTCCCCACCCTGGTCTGCGAGCATGCGACACGGGTCGGTCCTTTAACAAAGCCGGAGTCATGGGCAACACGACCTAGCCACGAGCTTGTTGGTTCAGTCCTGTGATCCCATGGCTTCATTTTGGGCCATCTATAGTAGAAATCGAACCACATCCCATGTGCATGTCTATGTAATTGAAAAAAAACAGAGACAAAGGTCGGCATCCATTGTGAGTATCATTTTTATTTTTATTTACTCATTTTGTATTGCATTTTCATCTTGAAATTCGCGGAAATCAATCGAATGCCCTCGGTGTTGTAGGCTTTTGATTAAAAAAAAAAAAAAAGGGGTTGGCAATCATTCTTGAAAGCAAGTTCTAAACACTTTGATTTGGGCCTGTTGAACATATGATTCTGTTAAATTTCTAGTTATGGGCTCAAAATCATTTTCAAAAAAAAAAAAAAAACTTGCAAGTTGTGATTTTATATTGGGGCATGAAAATTGAAATTACATTTTTTTATCAAATTCTCTCATTCTCACATTTTGGACTAAAATGCAAATCATTTTGTGTTCGAATTTCTCAAAATAGAAATCACTTCATTTTTTTTGCAAGAGAAATCAGAAAATCAATCTCTTCAAAAAAAAAAAAAAATTTTCAATGCCTTTTGCATATGAAACTTTTAGAATAAGAGTGGACGTTCGATTGATAGTTGTCAATCGATCTTTTAATGATGCCCCTTCTCTCATGACAAAATCTTGGCGAAATACTGAAACCCTGTAATAAGGACTATGGGGCATGTACCATCACCTCGATTTTGCTGTAAGAAGCGACCTCATTGAGAGATCATTTTCACATACTCCACATACTGACATTGTCATCTTTTTGCAGGTTATGCGTGATGCTCCATGACATTCTCGTGTTTGACCACGTAGAGAAGTGAATTCTAGAGTTGGAGCGAGAGTTGATTTTCACTCTTATCTGTACAAGAGTTTCTTGTATTTTATCATTGTATTTATCTTTGTTAAGAATCTTGTTTTCCATTCTAGATTTTGATTGCAAATCCAATTTATGCTTTTGTATATCATGGCATTTTTTTTTTTTATGATAGAATTCAATTTCATGAAAATCAATCCCTAAAAAAAAGCAAATTCACAAGTGGTTCAAGCAAATCTTTACATCTACCTTCCAAAATGAATTTTAAGAAAGCTTTGCTCAAGGCCCTCTCTACACGAAATCGCTTTCTCCGGTAGGATGAGAAGTTTATCTGAGATCGACATCTGCCTTTTCTAAAAGATAAAAGTGTAGACTCATGGAATTTAAGGATTAAGCATGCGTCGAGGCATTATAGGCGCTAATTTTCCATAAAGGCAAAACAAAGCTGAATTTCGTTCTAAAAGGTTTTTTTTTTGGAGATTGGGCTTTGCCAGCACCAAATTGTTTTTTATGAGTTTTATCAAGAGCCGCATCATATGTTACTAAAAGGCTAGTATTAGGGCTCTTGCGCATTTTGGCAATTAAAGCATTTGAACATTTGGCTGTAAGAGTTTTCCGCAATCAACATTAGAGATTCGTGATGCAAATGCCTTAGGTGCCAAAATAGCCCTCACTTTGCATGATGAGAGAAATGAAGGGAGTTGCCAAGTATTCAAAAGGACGAATTCGAAGGAAGAGTAAATTGTATCGATTCCAATTATCTATTTCTGATACCGTTTCTGACATGATTTTCTTTTCATTGTCAAGGAGACATCAGGGGTTTCAAGTTTTGTAACGTTCCAACAAATGTGATGGAGCATTATTGAGTCCCGTTCATCTTAAACAAAGAAAGATTCAAATGATGAAACAGAGGGGCAATATTATCCATTCCTCCATGAGAGATACCTTGGGATGTTGATCGCTCGACTTTGAAAAGGATGCATCTCGTTCCTAAACTTGATTCTCTTTAGCATAAAAAATGACATGTCCTTTTCTTTGGTACAGGACAGACTCGAATAAAACAAATGTTTGTCATATAAAGAGTGGGAGAACAACGTTCGATTTAGAGAAAAATCTCTCCTTCACCCACCAATGAAATGTGCTGGAACAACATTATCAAATTCATCAAGAATGATGTATCGTTCCTCAGTTGAACCTAATTAAAAATGGAAATAACTCATTTCATCTTCCCTTCTTACAAGGTGATAAAAGTTGCATCTTGACCGTAGAAGTGGCGCCTTCTACCAAGGAATCAGGAAAACGTCAAACACTTAAAGACGAATGCAATGGAAGGATATTGTCGAGTTACCAAATATCCACAAAGGTGAATCCAAGAGATGTTAGCGCTCAAAGGATAAAAGCGAGTAAAGGGTAATGATGTATCGTTTCCAACATTTCAACCCCTAAGGATTTTTGCACTAACATATTCTCTTACATTCTTTACAGGGTTACCAAGTCACCATGCCGCAGGTAAGTACCATTCTTCTCATTTTTTTTAAGTTAAAAAAAAAAGAAAAAGAGAATTTCCATTACAAAAAAATTGGTGCTTTCTTAGAGATAAGCACATAAATGAAAAATTATATATATAAAAAAAAAAAAATTCTTCAAACTTTTTAAGCATCATTTTTATCTCAACATTGTTTTCTCGTTTTGTGGGTTATTCATTTTAAATCAAATTTCCCTATGAAGATTGATCTACTCAGATGATCTCGACAGAGTGAGATTGAGACGTTAACCATGCCAAACAAGAAGTGTTTAGGATGAAGAAAGGCAAGCCCATTTCCAAACACGTCATTCAAACACTTTTGAGAGTTGAATGGAAAATGACCTTCTCTTAGGACGAAGGATTCATTCGTATTGAGCACAAAAATCGAAATGATAAAGACATTTCCTTCATCAATTTCAAGCACCAAGCTGACATCTTGCTATCCCTTTGGGCCGAAAAGAAAAGAAAAGATGATACTTCAAAGTACCCTCATCGAGAACGACCCTACATTGGGGGCAACATAGGGGGTTATGATCATGTTGTAAAGCGAAAGATTGAGAAATATTCTATTACTTTCACTTGCATCAATCTTCTGATGATAGCTTCAGAGGAATTCTCATTAGAGCTCGACTTATCCCAAGGTGAAGAAGAGCATTTCCTTCTCTACCCAAACACTGATATCCATTGTTTTAACCAATTTGGGCCTGATTATTCATTTCTGAACCCTGAGCGATGATCATCTCCCTTCACTGGGGCAAGGCATAAGAATTGACCAAATACAATGGACGGTCACGAGAAAATGTGAAAAGCATCTCGAAAGTCATAAGAGCTATAAAAGTTCAAAGAAAAAAAAAAGTTCGACAAACTAGGGGGCATGAAAAAGCAGTGTGCCTGGTAAAAGCAAGGTCAATGCCCGTCAAGAAAAAAATAGAAGAAAAAAGAAGCCAAAAGGCTGCATCTTATGTGAAAAAAAATTGTCAAAGTCAAAGTGCCTGCGCAAAAGAAAATCATCGCAAATGCAAAGGAAATTAGAAAAAGGAGCAAAGCTCCATTGTAGAAATGATTAGTCAAGGGACTTTCGAGATGCGCAGTGTTTCAAAAGCCAAATGCCTCCGAAAGGTCGAGTGACTTGGTCATGATGCCATGATGATCACTGACTCTTAAAAACCCTCTTGAAAATTTTAAGCCTTTCGAGCCTCTCCCGAGCCAACATTACAACCCTCTTCCAAAGTCTCATCTGATTGGGATGGTTTGAGTGAAAATGAGAATACCACAAAGAAGCTATTGCTTGAAGGAGTGGAAGTAATCCTATCTTGTCTTGTCTTTCAAGTTCTCGACTTGTAAACCCGACGAAGATACAACAAATGTTCCCCTATTGGCCTCAAAGCAAATATTTCCTTTGTGTAAGCCCTAACCGAGCCTATATTGCGATCCTTTCAAAAGACCTTTTTGATCGATCAGATTGTGCTCATCGCGAATGTTTCTGAAAGCCTTTGAGACGGGTTATGTGAGATACCATTAGTAATCAGCTACTTTCCACGTGAATGGATGGGATCAAGCAGCTATTTTATCAAGAGTGTGTGAGAAACCTTTTCTGACTAAGAAGCTCTAGTTTGGCATGCTTAATGAGCCTTCTTCACGAGTCATAGTCGTTTTGATAAGAACTCTCAACTCCTAGAGAATTTGATGATTAATGATATATCCACGAGCAATATGACAATTTTGCGCCACATGATGCTGATTAACATCGAATGTTTTTTCAATGTAGTCGAACTTAGTTTGATTAACTTGTTCAATTAATGATGTGATATTGTCAATAAGTCTCTTGATAACGTCTCTAATGACATTTGCTCAAGTTGAGTTTGACAGGATTCCTCAATGAAATCGTGCAGTTTTCAAGGGGTTAGCGGGTGCTTTCCTAAAAACCAAAGGTTCATGGTCAACATTAAACCAACTCACCTTCTTATGACCCGGTGGGCTTTCCGTAGCCCGGAGTCTTTCAACCCCCTTCTTATGACCCGGTGGGCTTTCCGTAGCCCGGAGTCTTTCAACCCCCTTTCTATGACCCGGTAGGCTTTCCGTAGCCCGGAGTCCTTCTACCCCATTTCTTATGACCCGGTGGGCTTTCCGTAGCCCGGAGTCTTTCAACCCCTTCTATGACCCGGTGGGCTTTCCGTAGCCCTGGGTCCTTCTACCCCTTCTTATGACCCGGTGGGCTTTCCGTAGCCCGGAGTCTTTCAACCCCCTTCTTATGACCCGGTGGGCTTTCCGTAGCCCGGAGTCTTTCAACCCCCTTCTTATGACCCGGTGGGCTTTCCGTAGCCCGGAGTCCTTCTACCCCCTTTCTATAACCCTGTGGGCTTTTCGTAACCCGGAGTCCTTCTACCCCATTTCTTATGACCCAGTGGGCTTTCCATAGCCCGGAGTCCTTCAACCCCCTTTTATGACCCGGTGGGCTTTCCGTAGCCCGAGTCCTTCTACCCCATTTCTTATGACCCGGTGGGCTTTCCGTAGCCCGGAGTCTTTCAACCCCTTCTATGACCCGGTGGGCTTTCCGTAGCCCGAGTCCTTCTACCCCTTCTTATGACCCGGTGGGCTTTCCGTAGCCCGGAGTCTTTCAACCCCCTTCTTATGACCCGGTGGGCTTTCCGTAGCCCGGAGTCTTTCAACCCCCTTCTATGACCCGGTGGGCTTTCCGTAGCCCGAGTCCTTCTACCCCATTTCTTATGACCCTGTGGGCTTTCCGTAACCCGGAGTCCTTCTACCCCATTTCTTATGACCTAGTGGGCTTTCCGTAGCCCGGAGTCCTTCAACCCCCTCTTTATGACCCGGTGGGCTTTCCATAGCCCGGAGTCTTTCAACGCCCTTCTTATGACCCGGTGGGCTTTCCGTAGCCCGGAGTCCTTCTACCCCCTTTCTATGACCCGGTGGGCTTTCCGTAGCCCGAAGTCCATCTCCTTCTTCTTATGACCCAGTGGGCTTCCATAGCCCGGAGTCTTTCTTCCTCTTATTAATAAGACGCGCTTTCATAGTTATGAGTCCTATTCATCGACCCGATACATGCATGTGCGCCTAGGGTTTCTCTACCGCCGAAATCAATTAGGTGTCTTCGGTCTTTGAATGCAATCTCTTCGAGAATACCTTCAAAGAGGGGCAAAAATGCTGACACCTATTTTTTACAAAAATCAATCAAATGAAAAATCAAAAAAATTAATTAATATATATTTTTTATCAAAAAAAAAAAAAAAAAACGAAATCGATCGGGTCGGGCCGAATCCGCCTTGGCCCGACCCGCCCCCTTTCCTTTCCTTTTTTTTTTCCCTTCGCTAGGCTTCGCCCCCATTTCCTCCTCCGGCCCGGCCCGCGAGCGACTCGGTCGTCTTCCCCAACGGTCTTATTGCAAGACCCGCAAAAAGAGGAACGACGGATCGGCGACAAAAGGAGCAAAGGATGAGCAGACAACAGGTGGAGCGGGAGATCGGTGGCGAGCGAGCGGCGTGATCCGCGGGTCGGGGATGCGGTCCAACCGGGCGGGCAAATGCCGAAGCCATGTGCGCTTGCCGGTCGAGCATAAAAACCGAGAGGGGGGCACCACAAACGGGGGGGACCGAAGACATAGGGAAGAGAGGGAGACGGATAGAGTTTTTGGCCGTCGCCGAGCATACCCGTTGCTTGGCGGTCCGAAAAAGAAGCGCAACTCGAAGGAAGAGGGTCTTCGGAGGGAGAGAAACACGGAGACGAGTAGGAGAGGGGAGAGAGGGCCTTTTGGTGAGAGAGCTTGAAGGAAGGAGAGGAGTAGAAACGAAGAGTGATCGGGAAGAAGGAGGCTCGGAATCCACCTCGGCCGAGCACCGCACAGCCATCCCCGACGCGAGCTTGCGCCTCAAGCCGGAACCACCAAGCCGTGGCTTCCCTTCCCTTGAATTCAAGTTTTTGCGGTGAGTTTCCTGTTTTTTGGTTCAACTCGTGTCGATTTCCCAAGGATTCCGGCTCGGGCGTGCGAGGCGACCGGACATTGTTCGATCTATTGATCTCACTCGCCGTTTGCCACCCTCGAGCCGGGTAGGGACCTTCGCCGACCTTTTTCTCTTTGTGCCCCGCCTTCGTCTCGTTCCCTCATATTTTTGCATGGTTTACTGAGTTATGATGTGAGTTTCGGATCCGCTTATGTTGTCCTTTGTTGATGTTGAGCATCCCCTGCCATTTTCGTTGAGCTGTAGTCTAGTTTCGAACCTTGTCATTGTCCGTGGCTGCCTTGAGTTGATGCACCCTAGGTGTTTGATAAAATGCCCTTGAAGCGCTTCGGGAAAGTAGCCACTACTTTTTGCCGTTTCGAAGCTCGTGTATAGTCGTCTTGATCGCTAGTTACTGAGGTCGTCTTGCATGAAGCCTTAACTCGTTGATCGTGGGTAGTGGTTAGTGAGGTTGAGCGGTGGCATTTCTTCAAGGGAGACCTTGACAATGGTGTTGTTCTCGGCAAATAAGAGGACGTCGAAAAGGGAGCTTCAGTGAGGAAGGAAATCACGCCTAGTTAAGGGATAGTTAAATAAAGAAAAGAAAACAAGAGAAACAAAGAAAGATTAATGAAAAGAGAGATAACATCAATACGTAAGTCATTTTAAGCGTGTGGACTGGATGGAATTTAAGAGTGTCTGTGTCATTTTCAAAGGTGTAACATTTGTCTTCTTTTTGTCCATTTTCGTGTGTATTTTGCGGATACCCGAACTTGTGGCCGTACATCGCACCTCACGACCATCTTGCGTTTTGCATTTTATATAAATTCGAGTTTGTTGGATAGTGGCGCACGCTGTTCTCGGCCTGGTATGAAATAAATATTTGTCAGGATTATGGTTTTGGCACTTTGAGGTTGGGGTTGAATTCACGGGAAATTCTGGGTTTAATGGAAGCTTCGGACGGAGAAGGAAGCGTGCAGAGTGGAAGACCAACAAAGGGGAATAGAATAACAAAAAAAAAAGAAAAGAATAGAAAAAGTGAAAGTAAAACAAAATATGGGAAAAGAAGGAAAAAGTGTCTTCGGGAAGGAGGAGCCGCTGAAGCAGATGGTGCAGAGAAAGAGTACAGCCAAAAAGACAAAATCGAAAAGAAAAAAAAAAAAGAGAAAAGAATTAAAAGAAAATAAAAAGAAAATGCGAAAAGTGCACTAGGGTTTTCTGTCGTGGGCTGGGCTCATTGCGAATGTGGGCCGAAAAAAGAGTTAAAAAAAATTCATGGACTTTTATAATCAATTTCGAGCGGCCTTTTAGGGTTAATGTTTTTAGTTTAACGCGATACAATATGGTTCGGATCTGTTTAGTTGGGTTGGGTCTCATGACCCGGTTCGCCCCCTTTTAAATTAGAATTTTTTTATTATTAATTTAAAAAATAAAAAAATTAATTATTAAAAAAAAAATTAAAAACAATTTTTTTAAAAAATAAAAAATAAAAAAAATTTCGAAAATTAAAAAATGATGGAGTTTGGTTAGGACTTGCCATTTATTGCCTTTTAGTGTAATTAGGCCTTTAATTGCTTGTATATTGATTATATTGCATGTTTAACTTACCCGTTTAACTATGTTCACAATTGTTTAGTTGCATGTGTTTGATTTTGCTTTGCAGTTAGGATCCCTAGCTATGGTTGTTATTTTAATGATTGCGCACTGCACGACCACCTCACATGTTAGTGGATAGGTATGAAATCAATCCGAACTGCTTGCCAAAAATTATTTTGTTAAAATGAACAAGATTAAGTACCAAAATGGCACTAATTAGTTAATTAGTGTAATCAAGTCCCCGACCCTACATTCTCTGATTCCGTAGAAAGTGAGGTACACTCCATGCCTCACTTGGTTTCTAGCCGACCCCATAGGCTAGTGGCGACTCCTTTTATGCAAAATTTTTAAGAATATCCCAATGTCACGCGGGGCATGGGGCAGGAGGAGAGGCTCGCGCTAAATTATGGGCGCTTAGATCCGTCCCTTTTAGGCAATACCCTAAACCTGTTCCCTCCCCGAGGGTAGGTCGCGATACCCCCCTATGCACACTCCCTCGGCGAATTTTTCCCCATTTTTCGCTCTTCTCTCTCCCTCCTCTGCATGCTCTCTTGCCCGACCCTCTCTCTTTGATTGCCAGTTTTTTTTTGTGTGGATTTCTATGCATTTCCAATCCGACCCATTTTAGGCCACTTCTGTCTTCACCGACACCAAGAATCGTGGCTTCTTGGAGGGATGTAGGTTCTCCACCTCGTTGTCCACGTCGTTGGAGATTGCGAACCAGAAGGTGAACTCCGGGAGTGCTGGGGTTTCACATCGAAGTCACGATGCAGGGCAGCGATCGAGGAGGCAGGAGTGGGGGCCTCATACTAGCACCTCTTGTGCCCACCGAGAGCTTAGCCAGTGGGGAAGCTTTTGTGACAGATCGAGCACTCGTGCACCTTCCCGGACATATCGGAGGAGGTGGTCGCCGCAGAGGTCGAGGTGGCCGGCTGTTCGTCCGCACCGGCGAAGAGAAAGTGTGTTGGGAGAGAGAAGAGAGGAGAGAGAAAGGTGGGAAGAGTCGGGCGAGAGCGTGCAGAGGAGGGAGAGAGAAGAGAGAGGAGAGAGAAAAGTGGGGAGAAATTCGCCGAGGGAGTATGCAAAGGGGGAGAGAGAAGAGAGAAGAGAGAGGAGAGAGGAGAGAGGAGAGAGGAAAGGGAGGGGATTGGCCTGACAACGTGGGCCCACGTTGGACACATGGCGCAATTTGAGGTGCTTTCTCGTTTGCCATGTTGGAGCACAAGACGTAGCCAATATTTTCTCAGCGGGGCGACCAATGTAGGACAATCACTTAAGTACAACAACCACAATGGCAGTGGTTGTCTGCTAGCCATAGATGAAGTAGGGGTTCACGTGTGTACTTGAGAAAGAGAGGTCACAAGTGATTTTTTTTTTAGGGTAGATGGGGAGAGCGTATGCACTTTGATTTTTTATTTTATTTCAAAGTACTTGAAAATTTCATAATTAATGGAAATTTTTAGATGCGGTGAGTAATAGCTCATCTAAAATTTGATTAATCTCTTAGGTTTTTTTTTTTTTTTTTTTTTTGAGAAGATAAAATATTATTTATTTTATTATTAAGCAAAGACAAACACACTAGTGAGCGAAAAATGGTTTACGATAAGGAAATTATTGTGAAAATCAGGAAAACTAAGGAGGGGCAAAGCAAAGAGTCATTGAATATTCCCCACCGGAAAATCAGAGAGCCTCATTGCTCATGCACGATCCTGACGACGAAGCTGGAAGACTAAGGATGGGTAAAGAGTCATTGAATATTCTCAATCGACACGTCAGCTTCATGACTATGATAAGGAAATTACTGCGAAAATCAAGAAAACTAAGGATGGGCAAAGCAAAGAGGGAAAAGACCACAAAAAACCCAAAACTTTACCCAAAGTGACAAATTTACCCCAATTTTTTTTTTGACATGAAAAACTCATAACTTTGCAAACTATAACGCATTTACCAAATTAAGGGCATTTTCATCTTATTTTTTTTCTATTTTTCCTTTTTCTTTTTCTTTTTTTTTCCTCTTCTTTCTTCCCTCTATCGGCCATGACGGAGGGAAGTCGGCATGGTGAGTGGTTCCCGGTTCTAGTTCGATTCCATCTGGAACCTGGAACCTACCATCGGGTACAGGTTCCTCAATTTTTGGAACCCTAACCTACCCGTCGAAGCAAAACCTAACCTACCCCGTTATAGGTTCGGGGTTGGTTCCACGTTCCAACAGGTTCTTTTTTTTTTTTGTTTTTTTTTTTTTGTTTTTTTCATTTTTCAAATTTGAACTATAATGAAGAAGGAAAGAGACAAACCAAAGCTTATATATCAGCTCAAGCCAAGATCAGAAAAAGGATGGCAACTTAGCAACTTTTGTTGTGACAAACACAAGAAAATCACTAATGCAAGCAACAAACTTCGACCAAGCATGAGTGGTTTTTATTTTAATTTGTTCTAGTTGTTGAGCTCTCGTTCTAGTGTACCTTCTGCTGCCGATACTTGATACGTATAGCACTTAGTGGGCATTCTTTTGCATTCGATTGCAGGTCTTGCAATGTAGATACCATAGTCTTCAGGTCAGATGCCTTATAAGATGTGTAGAATTCCAAAATTGGATTCCACATAAAGTAAAATGTAAGTTAATACCTAGATAATCAAATTGTAAGCTTGTGGCGATGAAAGAAATGCAAGATAGAGAACAGACCCAAGGTGGCATGAGTCATCCAGCGTCCATCTAGCAAGAAATATGGCTGATGCAGCAACTAGAGAAGGAAGAAAACTTAGGAACTCATACTCGACCAATGTCAGCTCTGCAAGGTAATCCGCCAAGTACTCCAATTCAAGACTAGGGCTCTGGAGATTTTACAAGCAGTTGATGGACAAATGGTTAAATTTCTTAAGATCAAGGAATGTGGTATTTTCCTAAGCTCAGGCTAGCATGGAGTAGATCAATGACCCTTACTGCATACATTGCCTGTGCTGCTCAAATAAATCTCTTGAGAAATGAAATATTCGATTCTCTTAGAATGAAAATAACTCCAATGAAAGTAAAGCAAATGAGAGTTCAGTGAGTTGCAGAACCTAAGGAAATTTTTCATAGTGGGCGTGAATATCCGGAAGCCAAAATAATTCAATAGTTGGCCCTCCATTTTTAGTACTTGCCAATACACATCAATGTTAATCTTTTACATCCGAATAGACAACTAAATTCATAGTTTTCTAGAGAAAATATTGTCTAATGTATAATTTGGTGATTCCTTATGGTTAATGTATTTCATACTAATAACTACGGTTGCATAATAATGAAGGTTGAGCAACTGTCGGTGTTGCTCATCTTAGTTAGGCAAAGGAGCAAGCTCAAGCAAGCAAGGACTTTGGCTGTTCCATAAGTCTCTATCACTTGAGCAAAAATGTGGAGGAAAAGCTATTCTGAAAATTGAAAAGAGCAAAAATGCATAGGAAAACCTACCGTCTCATCGTCGATCAGCCGGTAGGCCCCCGCCGGAGTCTCCAAGGGCGTCCTGCGTCGTCCACCGACTGGATAGGTGGAAGGAGAGAGAGAGAGTGGGGGTGTGACTGAGCTGGAGGTGGGGTGGAGGTGGAGGTGGAGGCGGAGGCAAAGGGGTGTGGAGTTAAGGCTGATTGGGCGGCTGGGCGAGCGGCGAGCAGTGTCGGGGCGGCTGGGCGAGCGAGCAGCCTCCATCCAAGCGAATGAGCGGCGTCCAACGGCGACGTCGACGGCAAGTGGCTGAGCGATGAGGCGAGCAAGGGGTGACGACGTCCAGCGGCGGTGTCGAGGGAGGTCGACGACGGCGAGCACGCGGCAACGATGTCATGACGGCGACGAAGACACAAGTCTCACGGCACCAACGGCGACACGGACAGCGCGGCGAAGATGGCGGCGGCCGCGGCTCAACCCACGGCCAAGGAGGGAAGAGCTCGGTTCGGGTGGAGGCGGTGGCGGTTCGAAGCAATGAACGGTGTGGACAGTCAAGCGAGCGCGACAAGAGGTGGTGACGGTGGCTTGGGGACGGCGGTGGCGGTTCACGGTGGCGCGGACAACGCAACAGCTCGTCGAGCTCAACGGCGAAGATGGCTTGTCGGACGAGCGGTGGGTGGTGGTGGTTCGGTGACCAAGAGGTGGTGGTGAGTAGGGTGGGGTGGCGGTGTGGTGGTGGATGAAGCAGCAGCCAGCAAGAGGAAGGAAGGAAGAAGAAGAAGAAGAAGAAGAAGAAGAAGAAGGGGGTTTCGGCCGAGAGAGGGGGAAAGAGAAGAGAAAGAGAGAGAGAGAAGAACAGGAAAAAGTGGGGGAGGCAGGAAGTGACGTGAGGAGGAGAAAAGGGAGAAAAGAAAGAGAGAGAGAGAGAGAGAGAAAGGGGGAAGGGGGAAGAATCGGCAGGGGAAATCACGTGGGGGGGGGAGGAGAGAGAAAGAGAAAAAGAAATCATGTGCTCTAGGGTTTTTTTTTTTTTTTTTTTATTCCGATTCCACCGGTTCCCAGAAAAAATGAATCGAGAACCGGAACCGGTCTCTTTAACCTAAACCGAACTGTACCTCCAGGTTCCCGGTTTTACTGAACCGCGCTCACCCCTAGGTGTCAGGGCGAGGCCGCCTCGCCAACGTCGGGCGAGGGCGGCCTTTATCTCGGGTTGGGCGGCCCTTAGTTGGGTCGGGCGAGGGGTGCCCTCACCCGACACCGGCTTACCTCCGCCATGGTTGGCGGAGAGAGAGAAGAAGAAGAACTTTTTTTTTTCAAAAAAAGTAAAAAGACCAAAATGCCCTATAGTTTAGGGTAAATGTGTCACACGGATAGAAATTCGTGATTTTTTATGTTATGAAAAAAAGTTTGGGGTAAATGTGTCACGGTTGATAAACTTCAGGGTTTTTCATGTCACAAAAAAAAGTTTAAGGTAAATTTGTCACTTTGTGCAAAATTTAAGGTTTTTGGTGATTTTTTCCCAAGCAAAGAAGAAAATCAGAGAGCCTCATTACTCATGCACGATCCCGACAACAAAGCTAGAAGACATCAACCGACCACGTCAACTTCATGACTACGACCCCCCACTCAAAAAAAAGAAGTCATTTACCACCGAATTTCTTTTTTTAAGTTATGAAAAATTGGTACAATGAGAAACCGCAAGGTTTGTGGACCCAATATTCATTCATATTTATCACGGTCCCAATTAGTCTGGTGGCAATAATAAATGACACAAGATCTATTCCTCATCTTCTCATAAAAGAGTCAAAAGTTTTAATAATTACACTATTACCTGTATTTTTAAATTCATTCCCTAAATAATAAAAAAGTATGACTGTCTTCGTATTACTTTTCTACCTTTCTTATGTTTATAAATACCGTGATAGTTCCATTTAAGTATTTTATAATTTATGATCTATATATAGTTGAAATCTCATTCAAAGTTGTATCGAGTTGATATTCCTGCTATTTTAATCTCTTAATTTACAAATTCAACTAGATTCAAATAAGAAAACATGAAACACAAAAAAACTGAAAATTTTATCAATCTAAAAAATTTGGAACAACATTTAGATTAAGTTAAAATTGTAATCAAACATTCTCATGAAAAGACTTATTTTAAAAATAAATATGAATTCGATATAACTTGAAATGAGATTATAGTTTTACGATTGTCGAGATTATAAATTGAAATGAACTTAACTGGACTTATAGTTAAATTTAAAAAAACCAAAAAGATAATAAAAACACAGCATTTATCTTTATTTAGTAATTGGATTGAAATGAAATAAACTATAGTGTAATCATGAATACTTGTGAATAGTGCAGAAGGACTAATTTGACTTTATATTATGGAAATTTGAGAAACGAGATTGTGTCACAACATTCCCAAAGATGAATCACCAAAAGGATGTGTAATAGATTACCATGCTCAAAGACTTAGCGCGGACTCTATCAAGCCCATACTTATTGTAACTTTTGGGATTTTAATTTAATTAGTTTAACATGCAAATTGATTTATTCAAAAGCCACCATTAATCAATTATTGGTAGGTCACCTAGACACCTAAGTTAAGTGTGGCAAAGTATTTTACTTCCACGGACCAAAGATTTATGAATACGGGAACTTGATTATGCTAAATAAATTTAAAACCCTTTTGCTACATGTTCACTTTATTTCCAAAATATTTTGCAGGCAGTGTTTGTCAATTTTAATTTAAGCCACCAATATGCGGGAGGTGATCATCCATGTGCGTCAACAAGAATTTAACCATCAATAATCAAAGCAATATATAAATTGCTAGAGATAAGGGCATAAACATAAATACCTCAAGCAAAGCTCATTAATTGCAATGCATCGAATGTTCTCCAAGATATTAATTAAAAAATGCAGGTTTGTCCTAAACATGATCTTCACATGTAATGACATCTAACTTTTTTTTTTGGTTTTTCTTATTCTTTTTATAAAAATCAAACTATGCAATGCATGAGATGTAATTTTGAATCTAAGTCTATGTGATCCTAATATAACTAATGACATATGACAATGCAATTTATATGCAACCTAATTCAAATGATAGGCAAAAATTATGAACTAATCTAATATGACGTGCAATCTAGTTTATATGAGGCTAAATAAGAAATAACTAAATGTATGTGATGACATGGGAATGATGACATGGCATTGACGACATGGCATGTCATGACATGGCATTGACGACATGGCAATGATGAAACTACTTCTACATGATATATGTATGTTATTGTTTTTTTATGAATTTCTTTTAAGGTTAAAAAGGGAAATTAACTAAAATTTGTAATTATCTAATTTAAACAAGAAAATAATTTAAAATAAATCCTATTCTAAATTAGGCGATTTCCTAATTACTACGTGGCTCATAAATATGTAATTTATCTTAATATGCAATGCAATTTTTTATATTTTTCATAATAGGAACATTTCCTAATTTAGCAATACAAATATAACATGCTCATATAATTCACACATTCATTTTAACCTGAAATAGAAAACAAAAGTAATACGGAATTCGATCTGAAGCTTTAAAGATCGAATTCTCAATTATATGCATGGTTCAATAAGAAATTTCCCATTTGGATGTGCCTATCTCATACCAAATTGTGTTGGAATTGAATAGTCACAATTTAGGCAATTGAATATTTGAATCAAATATAACATAGAAAATTAATTGAATTGGATTATAGACTCAAACAAGCATGACGAAGATTCACAATGATGGTAATTGGCGAGGAATATCAAGAGGTGGGGTAGCAACGTTAGAGACTATGAACATCATAAGGGAATCTATGGATCTTTGATACTTGATTCCTTTGGTGAGGCTAAAGAACTAGGTGTCATGGAGGTCTCCCGAAATTCCATTATATTTCAACTTAGAATGAATAAAAGCTCACTATTTTCACGAGACCGCGCGTTGAACTCTCCCGGCTTGATCCACAAGTCCAATTGGTTTGATTTTCTCCATCAAGAATATTGTTACTTATATTTTCTCATAAAATTCAAGAGAAATATCTTAGTACTCTCCACAAAGTTTGAGCGTGATCCAACGGTTAACAAATGTGAATTCAATGATATCGTGCAACTGCCTGTTCGAATTTTTCCGAGGGCCACAGGAGAGAGAGCTCGTGTGTGTGTGTGTTTTTTTTTTTTTTTTGCTCTCTTGTATCCTTTTTCTTTCTATTAGATAATGGCCAACCTCTGTGAACTCCAAAGCACATACTTATAGGTGATACGAGATGATTAAGCTCAAAATGTGATGCTAAATCATAAAACAAAAAATTGCCAGAAAATAGATTTTTTGCCATGAAAGATTCACTTTTGATGTTTTGCCCTGTAAAATTTGTTGTGGTAGTAAAACTATAGGGACAGGTGTAGTTGACCATGATAAGGATTTTTGGTTGGCCTTATCTATTTTCTTTATGCAAGTTTGATAGTGAAAAGTTTCTCCCTCATCCTGAGGAACAGGGCTCTCATACATATAGAAAGGGAACTTCCATGCGAGCGGGTGTGGCCACGTTCCTATTTTAACTCCAAGAGATATACCTTATCTTTAACAATAGGAAAATCTCTTATTATATCTTATGATTTAAATTGTGATAGTATCAAGTTTAACTGCTCTCCAAGTTTAATTTTAATCAATCAATTCCAACTTGGCACCCCCTATCTATAATTTTTCAGCCACCATAAAGATTTAATGGGCTCAATTTGATTTTTACCTTATCCGCTTGTTCAATTAATTCAATTTTAAACTCATAACCTCTCTCCATTAACTCCAACACTATCTTATGGGCCTAATTAAAATGCTTATAATATTTACATGCAATTTAACTAATATATTTGTTTAGAGGTTGGGGTCAATTCCTAATTTTTCTATGCAATAAATACTTAAATAAGTCGTCAAAATTTAGGTATCAACAGATTGAACAAATAAAAAGTTCAGGGACTAGGCTGAAAATTTTAAATGGTTCGATGACCACATCAAACGAATAAAATTTCTAAAGATGAAATTGCATGTTGAGTAAGAGTTTATGGACTATTTGTATTATATTATCTTCTATCATTTGTTGCAAAATCAGAGAGCTATTACTCATAATAAATGATATGGAATGTAGACTAACAGACTTTGGGTGCCCATGCCATAATTATATCCAACGGCGGGAATGTTCATATGTGGTGAAAAAGATGGTATAACGAGGACTTGCAAGGTATATGGACCCACTTTCAATTCATACATTTTTATGGTGCCAATTTGTTTGTTGATTAATAGTAATAAAGTTGTCAATTTAGTGAGATAACAGGTCCCCATTTGTTCAATGCAGTGGGGGAAATGAAAAGAAATTAGTATCTAAGCACTTATCGATTTCAAGATTAGCAAACCAACAAAGCAATTTCCTTTCTAAAAGTTATATTGCACTTTAAACTCAAAGTGAGAATGCAATTGTCTTGTAAAATCTTTAAGCAAAGTGGGGCCATCATTATTAATCATGTGCTCAAGGCTAATAAGAAAATAATGGCTTTAAAGTCAATCTCAATAATGATCTTATGAAATCCAAGTCGATTTGTGAAGCTGTATTCCAACCACAAAGCCCAAAGTTTTGCTTGTGTTGACAAACATATTCATATGAATGTAGCAAAACCACCAATTTAGTTACTCCTTTCATTTATGAATAAACTTCTTGTGTCGACAAGTCCTGGGTTGCATTTAGAAGTCCCATTGGTATTCAATCTGAAGGTGGATGATCCCATCTTATCAAAATTGGGGAAATGGATGATCCACTTGACATTGAGTTATTCACAATGAACCTTTAATGATTTCGTTTGTGTATGACCAAATTACTTGTACCGAATTTGAAGGAAAACAAAGTTATCTTGGAAAAATGACTTGTTTCTACATTGCAAAAAAGGCCATGTGTCTACTCCAAAAGCTATGCTTCGATCATGATGAAAATTCAGTTGCCCCTTACTAGCAAGATTCAAAAAGAAAAAAAAAAGAAAAAGAAAAAAAATAAAAATATGATAAAAGTATTAATAAATTAAAAGAAACAAAAAAATTTTAAAATCCAACCAACCGCATTTCTGTCTTGAGAATGTAGCATTTTGAATAGTAATCGAACGTTTTCAAAAACTTAAATTATTTTTAGGAGTAGAATAAAAAATTTATTTTTAAATAAAAATTATTCTCGAAAACAAAATAGTTATCAAACACGCCTTTAATTATTAAAGCGTTAAGCACAAACTTCCAAAAAAGTGCATTAAATTACCGAAATAACAAAATAGTTACCAAACACTTGAGGCCCACCGGCTGGCCCAACATCGTCCTCGTAAAAGAAGGACGAAGGCGTTAAATCCGCATGGTGCTCCACTCGGTGTCTCGATCAACTTTTTTTTCAGTTGCCAACGCACGTGCAAAAGAGGTGCGACTCATCAGTTGAGATACGTTGAGACATCGACAGGAGCACTCTGCGGGACAGGGAATGTATGGTGTCTAGAAGGATAGGTTTTAAAAGTTTAGAAAATATGTCTTTCCTCATTTTTTTTATTGAGCCAATGTCTTCAGAAATCTCAAATAAGTATATCTATGTCACAATTTGTCTGGGACTACTAATACTATTCTTACCGTTTATCCCAAATTATTTTTTTACATCATTAGAAATACACTCATGACAAATTTATCAAAATCTTATAGTGAAATTGTGGTAATTGTGGCATAAACATAGTGATTTGAGATTTTTTGTGACATAATGGTTAGTTTGGAATAAATACAACATGCACGTATCGATTTAAAATTTTAGGTTAATATCACAAAAAATCATAAACTGATATACTTGTGATAAATTTTCTTAAGCACATGCATGTATTATTTAAAATTTTAGATTAATGTCACGAAAAACCCTAAACTGGTATACCTATAATAAATTTTCTTAAAACTAATTTTCTGATCATTAAAAATCTCAAACTAATACATTTGCGATAATTTTATCGTATGTTATATCATCTAATTCGACAGTTTGATAATAGAACCTCATGAAAGCTGACTTAGGTTAAATCATTGACATACTAATTTAGAGTTTTTTTTTTGGTAAATTAAGGTAATTTGGGATGAATTTATCGTAAATGTACCGGCTTGAATATTTTTGTCGTGTCAAACTTAAAATTTTTTGCGACATAAAAATAAATTCGGGTAAATATGAAATTCTTAAAAGGGGAAAGCAAACCCCTTTGCGTGAACAAAACGAACGATCGGAATCTCCAGCCAAAGAGATTCAACGAAGAGAGAAATCGAGAAGCTCCTCTCCCTCCCTTCGCCATCTCCATCTCCATCTCCATCGTCGCTCTTCCTCAATTCCAGAACCAGAAGCGAAGAACGAAACCCTAGAAAATCTCTCCCCGCAAAATCCCTTCCCATGTCGACGTTGCCCTCGTCCTCTTCCGCCTCCGCCTCTTCGCAGTTCACCTACCAGACCGGATCTTCCTACTTCCCCCTCCCCTTCCACCTCCAGCAGTCCTCCACCCCGTACGCCGCCGCCGCCGCCGCCGCCCTTCCCCCTCCCCCGCCTCCCGCCGCCGCCGCAGTAGCCGCCGCAGCGACGGCCTACACCGGGCCTGTCTACCCCGCTCCCCCGCCCGCGCCGATCGCCGGCGTCTATGCGCTCCCTCAGTTTCAGCAGGTAAAGTTCGTCCGTCGATTGTGCGGTTGCCGGAGCTGAAGCGCGGGTTTATTGGAGGATTCCGTTGGTCTTGATTTGTTTGGTATGAGCTGTGGAGGGGGATTCTTGTTTAGGCTTAGCTTTAGCGTCTGGAGTAATAAGCTGGAACCAGAAGTGGGCTGCATTTCATTGAATTTGTGTCTTTTAGCTGGTAGAGAGTGGATGGAAAGTTCTGATTATGGAGAGGCATAAACGTAGTTTCTTCCGCAGGAAAAGTTTTGATTTTGTTGAGAATTGATTGAACTTGAAGGATTTTTGTTTGAGCAATTTCTTATGCTAGTGGTGTATACCAATGGACACTATATAGACGTTTGATCCCTTTTTAAAGTTTTCGTTTTTCAAGCGTAGGCGCAGCAACTGTTTCAAAAGGATGCACAGATTATTACACCCGAAGCAATCGAGAGTGTAAAAGCTGCTCTTGCCAGCAGCAACGTTGAATACAAAGCGGAAGCTAAGTAGAAAGCAATACCTCGTAAAGCTGCTGGGCAGTCGTGGGAGGATCCAACACTTGCGGAATGGCCTGAAAGGATGAATCATGGGCCTTTCCTCTTGACTGATATTGGCTTTTGTCTTGTACATGTTGGAGTGGCTTGGCTTGATTCATTAGTAATTTGCATTGCCTGCAAGTCTTTTCCTGTGGTCAACTTGAGAGAGAATTCCAATTTCTTAAAGTTCTTGAGAAGAGTTTCAGCTTCTTTCAAATTGAATTATGTAGAGTTTAGGTGGGGAGCTAAATCCTTAACTTATCCTCTGAAAAACTGGAAATGGTTGATTGATTGTTCATGCTTTGGGATTGGCTTGTGAAAGTGCTTTGGTCTTATGCATTTCGAGTTCCATCTAGTTAAAGTAATTTTGATTTCTAAATACACAAAATCACAGATGGGTAATTTTAGTTTGCTGCTGCTTCCTGTGACATAGCCTCTTGAAAAATTCTGAGCCTGGCAAAGTTCTTGCTTACCTCCATGAATGAGCTGCTGGTAAAAGTAGGTTCAGATTGCATGCTTGATTAGATATTTATGCATGCTATGAAGAACTGGTATATCCTCGTAACTCCCTCAAAGGCAAAGCACATGAATTTTTTAGAGCATCTGAGGGTCCCAGTTTATGGCATCCACAGGAAGTAATCCTTCTTCTAATTGTTCTGGATTTGTTGCTCACTGCATTTCTCAATCTGTATTTTTCAAGAATAAGATTAATTAAATGCCTGTAGCTTTGTTTTGTTTGGTATTGTTATTGATTTTTAGTCAGATTCTTGATATACAATTTCTTTCTGTTGGTGACATACTAACGTTTTGTTATGGTCTTGGTACTTGCAGATGATTATCGATTGTTTTGTGGTGATCTTGGTAATGAGGTGAATGATGATGTACTTTCAAAAGCCTTTTCGCGATTTCCTTCCTTTAACGTGGCCAGGGTATGTTCCTAAACGATTGATATTTTCAGTTTCCTTTGATTGTTGTTTATTACCTGTTGAGTGAAGATGTTGCATTTGTTGCTTCAGATTTTTGTTTGAAGAACTCAGAGCAATTCTGTTATTTTAACTGTTATAAGGTAGGTTATGCTCCTTGTTGCATTGCTCAAGTATACATTGCTATCAGTTCATGCTGGGTAGAAGTTCATTAGGCGTCTCCATGACCCGTGCTTTCTATTAGTGTAAATAGATTGATAATTATAGCAATTTGCAAAATTGGTGCATCTTGTAATCCTGAGTACATTGGAAGGTTAGTTCAACCACACAGATAAATTGATAAGGCAGTATGACTGAAATATTCAACTCGGCATTAGTCGTCCCTGTGTTGCCACAAAAGGTTGATATGGTTCATTAAATAGGCGAGACTCATTTCACACTGTATGCTTTAGCTGTGCTATAGTTAGAAACACTGCCTCGAATGCACCGTACTAATGATACTTGACAGGATAGGCTACTTATAGGGCGATCTGTCAATGATTGAATCCAAATGCAAGATTTAGATGGTGTTTGTAGAACATGCCACAATAGATATGTTATTTAACCGCACAAGTTCTTCCATATTTTCCTGTGTATGGCTAACGACTTTTCCATGATTTCTTTTTTGGGGTGAAATTCCTGGAAAATATAGCTGATTTTCCATATTAATGAGCAAAAGAATAGTCAAGTACTATGTGCACGACTCCTGCAGAGTATACCTCATTTGGATACTTAAAATCCTCCATAGTTAATTAGTAGATTTCATTTCTCTGCTAATATATGCCTCAAGAGGACTAAGTTTCTGGCTCCCTTCCCTGTATCTGCTAGTCTTCAAAGCACATATATGGATGTTGAAAAGTAAATAACTGAATTCCCTTCACACGGTTGATTGATTTTGCTTTTGGTTGTTGCCTTGCTGTATTGATGGGTAACTGTCCTTTCCTGTAGTTTATAAACTTATTGGAACCTTGTTTCTATGCTTTGGACTGTTCAAGTTTTTGTTTTTTTTGTTGAGTCAATTGTTTTTTTGCGATCCAATGCCTATTTGCTAAATCTTCTTGTGGAGACAAGTTCTAAATGCTTACGCAAAATTCGTTAAATTTAGGTTGTCAGAGACAAGCAGACAGGCAAAACCAAGGGCTATGGATTTGTTAGCTTTGCCAACCCAACTGACCTTGCTGCCGCACTCAAGGAGATGAATGGTATTTATATCTTTTTCACTAACTACCAAGTCTACCATTTTGGAGTGTTCAATAGGCATTTGAAATACCTTGGACTATTTCTTGTGGTTGAAAGTGTTAGTTCATCGATTTTGTTAGCTTTTGAATGTTCATTTTTGGCAATCTTTCACATCTTTACCATGGGCATCAGTTCTGAGGCAATAGATTGTTTATCTTTATGAAGCACCTAGCGTGGAGGGGGGATTGTACTTTCAAGATTGCTGCTCTAAGGATCTCTCTTCTGAATGAGGCTTTGATGATTCCTTGTTATCTTATTGTGTTTAGGCCTCTGATGAAAACCCTTTAGCTTCCATTTGAACATTTTGGGTTTCTAGATGACAAGAATTGCTAATCTGCTGTAAAGTCAATTTCACTGTGTGGATACCAACGGACTCGATTTTTTATGTTGAATTACTAGCTCTGCCACATGAGTATAATATGGAAATGCTAGAATTATTTAGACTGGTTTATATAATTCATTTACTAAATGACTGTCAAACTGTATTGGTACTTGAATATGGCCTACTTCTTAATAGGGCCATTCACAGTTTAACATGTCATTTGGTAAACCAATATTGTAAACCAATCTCAATTAGTCTAGGATTGCTCATTGCTCATTGCTCATTTAATATTATAAGATGAGAAATAGTTTATTGTGATTGGCCTTGGATCAGAATGAGCAGTTGGGTTCAACCTTCAGTCTGCCGTGATGGTAATCAATTTTACTATGCGCAACTCCCTATGTGTTACTTTGACCCTGACGTACATGGGTGAGGGACTGAATTGTTTTTAATTATGTATCATTTCAGGTAAGTACGTGGGGAGTCGTCCGATTAAGCTCCGAAAAAGCAACTGGAGGGAGAGAACTGATTATGAGGCTCTAGAACGACATAAGGTATCTTAAGAATCATATCGGCAGAATCAAAGTCAGAAGAAGCCAAAGCTTTCAAAGAAAGGGATATTTCACAAATAGCTTTAGAACATGACTTTTACTCATTTTTATGACGGTGATCTTAAGATTTTCGAGGTTTTTTCTCGCCGTGTATTAAATCTAGTGATCCATGGGCACATTGAAGTCAGAATCAAATTGTGTAATCAGCTGATTTCTATCATCTCATCAGTTTCAGCGTTCTCAGGCCGTCTGCCTAAACGCCATTTCATACTGTCAATGTTCGTTATTTTATCATGGAGTGCTGGTCGCTGGTCGTATGATAATCCGTGCTTCATTTCTTGCATTTCACTTCTTTTCGTTGAATTCCGATGCAGTGTATAGTTTGTTATACTATGGCACATTCGGTGTAGAAACTGTTCCCTATGCTTACATTAGGAACGCCTTTTTGGAATCGCCATTATACTTGGTGGCGGCTCAGGACTGAGCAGGGGTAGAATTCTCAAGGCGCTGAGTAAATAGTTTAGAGAGAGAGAGAGCTGGAACAAAAATTGCCAGCAATAAGTAAATGGTAATCAGAGGGTGGAACGATCTATTTTCAAAGTGGTTAACACAAAATCAATGGTCATTTACCAGAAAAATGATGACAGTAAGGCACAAAATTACTAAATCATCATTGATGACTTTGTCACGCCCGTCCGAAGCAAATTCTTCCTTCCGCATTCCCCCCTTATGAGCAGATTCCATAGTTCTCCAGGTCCAGCTTTGGATCAATGGGTGTCCATGAGTTCGTGCACAGGCATATGTCACGGGCCAATCGATCAACTCTCGATCACACGTAGGCTGACCCATGCGGCCTTAAGGTTTTACCCCTAAGTAGCCTTTCAACATTTGACTCACAAGACTCGTATATAGAGAGAGAAACTCTTAGAGAGAGCTCTGATTTTTTGTATTGCGATTATAAGGGAGGAGACCCTTTATGTACAAATACAAAAAACTCTCCCTTCTAACGAGGAGATTGCACCTTCCCAACTACCCATTTTTGTATTGCTTTATATTGAATGAATTACAATGAAGGGAGGAGACCCCCTTATGTCTCGGGATAAGGTCGTGGGTCGGATGTGTCACAAAAGAACCCTCTTGCAATTCTCACCGTATTCCCTCCACCTAAATCTCCTTGTCGCATCTTCGGCATGAAAGGCTCTCTCTTTCTTGAATTGCCAAAGACTGGAACGGCTTCACTCTCCGCACAAATATTCACGCAACTACCCATATTTACTTCCAACTACCAGCTACTCGCATTTATATTGTATGCGTACAAATACCGTATCATCCGCCCCCAGGAGTATTCTAGAAGACTCAAGAATACTCTAAGTCTCGGGGATAAGGTCGTGGGTCGGATGTGTCACGCCCGTCCTTAAGAACCCTCTTGGCCTAGCATTCTCACGGGCCGTGACATTCTCCCCCACCTAATCAGGCGATGCCCTTGTCGCATCTTCGGCATGAAAGGCTTCGATCTCTTTCTTGAATCGCCAAAGACTCTCCTCGGGCTCCCAACTGGCTTCACTCTCCGGAAGACCCTTCCATCGGATCAAATATTCACGCTTGGCCGCGCAATACCTCTTCCGTTGACTCGATCCGCCAAAATGCTTTCGACTTCTCGATCATACGAGATCTTTGCCCCGAGTGGCGCCCATTGTGACTCCCATTGATCCGGGTCTTCCTCATCAACTTGGAAGGGTTTAAGCATACTTACATGGAAAACCGGATGCACCTTTAGCTTTGGTGGTAGCTCTAGCTTGTATGTGACCTTTCCAACCCGTTGTAGCACCCGAAATGGCCCCTCGTAGCGACGGATCAACCCCTTGTATACGTCCTTGTATCGAAGAACCACGTGCAGCTTGGCCAACACTTGGTCTCCCGCTTAGAACTCCACGTGCCGTCGCTTCTTATCCGCCCATTTCTTCATGCGTTTGGAGGCCTTATGTAGACATGCCCGTGCCAAGTCCGCCTCTTCTTGCATGTTTTTGGCGAACTTATACGCGGGCGGACTACTCCCTCGGTAACCCGAAGCAATTGTGCTCGGGGTGTTCGGTTGCTACCTAGTTGCAACCTCGAACGGACTCTGACCAGTCGACTCGCTCCGTTGCAAGTTGTAGGAGAACCGGGCTACGTCGATCAGCTTCGCCCAATTCACTTACGTCGTGCTCACATAGTGTCGGAGGTAGATCTCCAAGAGAGCATTGACCAGCCCCGTCTGACCGTCGGTTTGGGGATGCAAACTCGTTGACATATTCAGCTCCGACCCCAGCAGCTTGAACAACTCGAACCAGAAACGTCCCGTGAAGCGGGGATCCCAATTGCTCACGATCGTTTGTGGCACTCCCCAATACTTCACCACATGCTTCATGAATAGTTTGGCCGCCTACTCGGCCGGGCAATCCTTTGTCGCAGGTACAAAGGTTGCATACTTTGAGAACTTGTCAACCACCACCATTAGAGTCCGACACCCTTTGGACTTCGGCAGATTGACGATGAAGTCCATGGAAATGCTTTCCCATGGACGAGTTGGAACGGGAAGTGGCTCCAACAAACCCGGCGACGACCGTTGCTCCAGCTTGTCTTGTTGGCACACCAAACAAGTCTTCACATACGCCTCCACGTCATCGCACATTTGTGGCCAATAGTACCGATCTTTGACGAGGGCCAACGTGTGGTGGATCCCTGGATGACCCGCCCACTTTGAGTCGTGGCACTCGCACAAGATCTCCTTTCTTAGCTTCCCATAGAAGGGTACGTACAGCCTCTTTCCCTTGGTGTAGAGGAGTTCGTCCTCACACCAAAACTGTTGGGTCTTACCTTTTGGTATATCCGATGAGGGCTTGAGCTCTTGGATCACGCGTCAACCTCTCCTTGATGCGGTTGACCTAAGGGCAACTCGGTCGACTCACTGTGTGGCTCATCAGCTCTGTCTTTTGGCTCAACGCATCTGCCACGGAGTTGGCCTTCCCCGACTTGTACTCCAACGCGTAGTCGAACTTTGCTAGGAAATCCTACCATCGAGCTTGCTTCGGACTCAGCTTCTTTTGGGTCTGAAAGTAGCTCGTGGCCACGTTGTCTGTTCTTACGATGAACTTTGATCCCAGGATGTAGTGTCTCCACGTTCGAAGGTAGTGCACCACCGCGGTCATCTCCTTCTCCTGGACGGTGTATCGATGCTTGGTGTCGTTCAACTTTCGGGACTCGAACGCCACCGACTGAACGACACCGGATGTCCATCCTGCATAAGAACACCACCGATAGCATAATCGATGCGTCCGTCTCTACCTCATAGGTTTTGGTGTGGCCGGGCAACGCCAACACCGGCTCCTCGGTCATGGCTCGCTTCAATCGGTCGAAGGCTCTTTGGCATCGATCCGTCCACTCCCACGCCTTTTCCTTCTTCAGCAGATCCGTGAGTGGCACGGTGATGCTTGAGTAGCTCCGGATAAACCGCCGGTAATAGTTGGTGAGGCCCAGGAATGACCTCAACGCCGGCACCTTCGTCGGTGGCTCCCATTCGACGATTGATTGAATCTTCACCTTGTCCATTCGCACTCGCCCACCTCCGACGATGTGCCCCAAGAACGGAACTTCCTCTTGGGTGAAGGCACACTTCTTGCGCTTAACGTACAGTTCGTTCTCGCGCAAGACTTGGAAGATTTGCCTTATATGTTCGATGTGTTCTCCCAACGTTCGACTATATATCACAATATCATCTAGGTAAACCAATACGAACCTATCTAGGAAAGGGTGGAGTACCTTGTTCATCATTGTGCAAAAGGTAGCGGGAGCGTTGGTCAAGCCGAATGGCATTACTAGGAACTCGTTGGATCCATATCGCGTCACGCAGGCTGTTTTTGGCTCGTCCCCTTCAGTGATCCGAACTTGATAGTAGCCCGATCGGAGATCCAGCTTGGTAAACCACTGAGCTCCACCAAGTTGATCGAAGAGATTCGCGATGAGTGGGATCGGGTACTTGTTCTTCACAATCAGCTCGTTTAGCGCCCGATAGTTGATGCACATCCACAGTGACCCATCGTGCTTCTTTTGAAATAGGACCGGTGCACCGAACGGGGCTTTTGACGGCCGTATGTAACTCACGTCGAGCAGCTCCTTGAGTTGTCTCCTCAACTCTTCCAATTCGAGTGGCGCCATACGGTAAGGCGCCATGGCAAGCGGTCGAGCATCAGGCACTAGCTCGATCCGGTGATCCACCTCTCTCTTGGGTGGCAACTTCTTCGGCAGCTCCAAAGGCATAACATCCTTGAACAAGTCGAGGACTTGGGCTGCTTCCGTCGGGACTTCTTTCCCTTCACCCTTGTCGTCCTCGATCTTCAAGGCCGCCAGGAAGGTCACTTCACATTTCCTTGCTCCTTTGGTGAGTCGTATGGCCGAGATCATCTTCCGATCACGATCCGACTCGCGATGGACCAGAATCACGCATTGACAGTTCTTGTCCAACACGCATATACATTCGGCAAAGGGAACTACAACCGCATGGATTCTATCTAGGAATTTGATTCCAATGACAATATCGTAGTCGTCAAGTGGAATTACCTCTAGAATTTCTTTGCCTTTCCATGATCCGAGTTGTAGCTCCACGTCTCTCGCAACACCGATCACAGGGACTTCCTTTGAATTCACCGTCTTGAGCCAACCGGCTCCCTTCTCAACCCGTAGGTTAAGTTTCTTTGCGGCTTCCTCTGAGATGAAGATGTTGGATGCTCTCGTGTCCACGAGCGCACTCATCGTGGTCACTCCGATCTTCACGTCCACGAACATCAAGCCTTTAGGCTCCTTCGCCTTCTTGGCCTTGATCATGCTAAGGAGTCGCAGCGATCCCAACCGTGCTTCCTCCCTAGGCTCATCCTCTTTGCAAAGAGCGGCCAACTTGGCCTTGTTCGGGCAATCCCGCGCCATGTGCGGACCGCGCAAAAGAAACAGCTATACGAGCGTACCTTCCTTTGCCCTCCTCCATTTGGCCTCGCATGAGCCCGGTGAGGATGAGGACCAGCTGGTGGTGGTCTATCTTTGGTCGGGCGGTTGTATCTCCCCCGATCTCCCCCACTAGTGGCTTTGTCCCTAGGACGAGTGTCCGGTTAGGATGTGGAAGGTGACGCCTTGTACTCCACGAGCGACTCGGCTACGGTCATGGCCGTAGTAAGATCTCCCACGTTGTACCGCTTCAACTCTTGCTTTGTCCATGGTTTGAGACCACCCATGAATTGGTGAAATGCCTCAACTTCATTCATCGAGGGGATTTGGAGCAGCAACTCCGAAAACCGCTTGATGTAGTTGCACACACCACCCTTTTGCTCGAGATGCTTCAGCTCGTCATGAGCTTCTTCCTCCGCGTAAGCGGGAAAGTAGTTTCGTCGGAGCTCCTCGACAAAACCACCCCAGGTCGCGATAGGATTCCCACACCTATCATTCAATCGACGATGCCACCACAACAATGCACTATCAGCTAAATACATCGATGCAGTGTTTACCCGTGTTTGGTCGTCGTTGATTCCCATGGCCTGGAAATACCGCTCCATGTACCACAGAAAGTTGTCCACATCCTTGGCCACCCGCGAGCCCCGGAATTCCTTCGGCTTCGGCGTGTCCACTTGTGGACCTTGCACCGTGATCACTCCGTTCACGCGTGCAGCTTGTGCTTCAGCGAGCTTACCCGTAAGCTCCGCTATCTCCGCGCGCATGGCCGCCATCGTGGCCTCCAAGGGTTCGTACCGTTGCGTGAGTTCTTCCTGTAGGGTCCCCAGCAACTCGTGGCGGAGTTCTCCCATGCCGATCTTGAGCTCTTGCACATTTGCAACCAGCTCCTCTCTTCTAGCATCAACTCCGTCCACGGTCTGGGTTAGGTCGTCAACCGATCCTTGGACATCGATGACGAACAACTCTAGCTTCGCCATCCATTGTGCAAGATCCCCCGTTGGATCCCTCGAACCACCACGGGTCTTTTTCCCCTTGGCACCGCCCTTCTCGGCGTTCCACCCACGATCAGCACCATCACCACCCATGGCGAGCGCCTCATCAGATCGTGGATTAGCCATTGCACTTGCGCTTGGATCAAAATCAGCTTTGATACCACTTGTCACGGGCCGATCGATCAACTCTCGATCACACGTAGGCTGACCCGTGTGGCCTTAAGGTTTTACTCCTAAGCAGCCTTTCAACACTCGACTCACAAGACTTGTATATAGAGAGAGAAACTCTTAGAGAGAGAAGTTCTAGTTTTTGTATTGCTTGTGAATGAATTACAATGAAGGGAGGAGACCCCTTTATGTACAAGTACAAAGCAAACCGTATCCGTAGATCTCCATTAGTTCTAACGGTGGAGATTGCACCTCCCCAACTACCCATATTTACTCTTAACTACCAGCTACTCGCATTTATATCGTATGCGTACAAATACCGTATCACCCGCCCCCAGTATTATTCTAGAAGACTCGAGAATACTCTAAGTCTCGGGGATATAGGTCGAGGGTCGGATGTGTCATGCCCGTCCTTAAGAACCCTCTTGGCCTGGCATTCTCACGGGCTGTGACACATAGCTTTGTGTCTATGTGCATGCAATTTGTCCAAAAGAATGCTCTCCCCACTTGAAAAATCTATAGCTTCTCTCAGAGCTGCAACTTCCATCATCCGCAGCACTCACCACACACGAGATACCATCTTCTGCACGCGTCACACTATCCTCAAGAACCCACGAACTTCAATCAGGAAGTTGGTCAGGTTTGTTGAGAAAAAGCACCGCCTCTCTCTCTTTCTTTCTCTCTCAACTTCTTCGAATCTCTCTCCACTCCTCCAGACTTTTCTCTCTAGATAATTCTTCAGCTTCAGCCGCAATTGTTGACCCAACAGGTTGCAATAAAATAATAAGGAAGAAGACATATTTGGTGTGGGAAGTCGGTGGATGTGTGCCGACTTTACACCCTATAAACAGGGGTACTTGCCTCTTGTGTGTGTGCGTAAAAGGGGTGTTGTGTAAAGTGTAGTGAGTGTAGAGTGTAGGGGGTCTTGTGCAAGAGTGTTGTGTGGTGTGAGGTGTGGTATGCGGCGTGAGTAAAAGAAATAAAGAGAAAAGAGAAATAAAGAGAAAAGAGAGTAGTCCATCCGTGAGGGTGAGAAAAGAGAGAGTTGTAGGAGTTAGTGTACTCCGAGTATTGTAGGAGCTAATTTGCTCTGAATATTATATGTGATGTGAGGAAAAATTGTAATAGTTAAATTCATATTTTATGAGTTATATTTGTACCACGTTTCCGCCAAGATTCAACAAGGTTCTTCCTAAACCTTTGGTAGTTCATCCAATCGAGTGTGCAAGAAAGCTGATTCGAACTTGTGAGAGATTGCAATGCGTTTGTCAACCTCGATTTAAATGTTTGATTGGCCTGTCTCTCTATCAACTCATTGCCTAGTTTCTGTAAAAATACGCAGTCAGTGGATCATTTTCATTAAATAACATGCTAGTTTGGTTACTATGCACTGAATAATCCAGCAGGAGTACCATATCAACTTGACATGCACGTGCATATGTACCTGGTATAGGCCCTGCTCGCAAAGTATCAAGGAAAAGAGCGCATCTGCAGCAGCACCAACCAGATTGGGACTGAAACAGCAGAGTTTAAACATGAGACGAGATAGCCGGTAATATTCCATTAACAAGGAATAAATCGATGAGTTCCCTACCTATAATCCTCAAAAAGAAGTAGCTGCAATGTTGTACGAAGGAACCGACTAAAATTGCCTTCCTGTAGTTCGCCCTTTGGATTTCTAAGACTCGAGGCATGTGATCCCAAGCCCATCTTCCCACTAGCTGTTTCCTTGTAGTGGTAGGAAGCAAGTGCTCGAAGAGCTCTTAAACACATCTACTTTGTTAAGTGATAAAGTTTCACTTGATTCAATAATCTGATTTAAATAATAATTAAGCATAACTTTTTTTTCATTATGTTTTTTAAAATTCCTATTTCTTGATCCATATCTCGAAATGAATTAAAAGAATGAAAAAAAAATGAAATTATAGCCTAATTAAAAAGAAATCCATTTTATGTAAACATGAATAATTTAACAACTTATGGCTTAGTATTTTTCCTATTACTTTACTATCACATATAGTTATATATATATATATATATATATATATATATATATATATATATATATATATATATATATATATATCGCGAGTGAGTTATTTATTATTTCATTGTTCATTTAGTAGTTTTGACATCTAATTATCATAAACTATCGATCCACTTCACATATAAATAAAGAAAGATGGTTATGAGTTTTAACTTGATCATCGTTAAATTGAACTAAACTTTCATCTATATAATATGATGCAGAATAAAAATATCTATATTCTAAAATAAAAATAAACTTAAACTTGCAACTATACTAATAGTTTTCAAACTCTTCTTTTCTAATTTTTTTTATCATATATCCATCTTAACAAATTTCAATTTTGTAAACTAACATGATGCGTTTTGTATGTTTAAGTTTAAGCATTTCCCCCTTTTTATGTTCAACTTAAAAAGAAAAATAAAAAAAATTCGTTTTCAGTATTTAGGCACAGATTTAGGTCCAACACATTTATAAGAATACTCCAAGCGTTAACATCCTCAAGATTATCAGTGACAACAGTAATATGCTAACACAGATAAAAACAACATGTAGAAATGACAATATATACCGATAAAACACTTATACCAAGGTATGCCCTATGTAAAGTGCGGGCTTGTGACTAGCATATACTAATTAGTAGAAGCACGGCACAAGTACAATGAAAAAGTTTATCTCAAGTGACCCTAAATTTCAATGCAAAGTATAGGCGAAGTTTTTCCATAAGGGCTTGGAGTAGAGTATGAGCTCTTTATTACAGACAAAGTTGAGATCACACCAAAGGGCGAGAACAAATTTCTACTTCTGTCTCTCCATGATCTTAATGTGCACGCTATCGCTGAGACTCAGAATCGGGTTGCGACGAATCTTGCCTTTCTTCACATTTGTCCATCTGATCGGATTGCAAAAGAAGAGAAACTTTCAGGAATCGCATTGCTTTAGATTGCTGAACTTGCATACCAAGGCCGTTGTTATCGAGAAGGGTAAGGCGAGTACCTATATTTGGTGACCAGGATATGGAGAAACATCGACAGCAAGGCCCTCACGTACTCCGCTCCGGCACACTGTTTCATCCCTGATCCGAAAGGCATGAAGTTCTTCAGCGTCACATCTGAATCATATTCCTAGAATTGAAAAGGCAGAACGACAGTCAGTGTACCAACTTCGATGGAGCTCAATTGAAATTGATCACGACAACAATGTACAAGGGCTTTCAATTTGCACCTCACCTTCCAGCGCCATGGGTTGAATGTAAGAGGGTCTTTGTATGTCTCGGGATTCAAGTGAAGAGCGGAAGTAGCTATCAACACTCCCCAGTGTGCCGGAATTGTGTATCCTGCAAGAATTCCAATCATCATATTGAGTGCTAGATCTGATGTTGGAGTTTGACGACTTGTCAATATTACATATCGAGATAAAGTACCGTTCCATTCCACATCAGTTTTCGTTCGCCTAAACAATCCCGGCGAGATGTTTCCCAACCTCAAGGATTCATGGATCACCTGTTTTTTGAACAGCAATGGTTCAACAACTGTTTTGTGTACTCTGTATTAAAGAACTCTGACCATTTAGCTAGGGGGCATACTTGAAGAGTAAAAGGCATCGATTTGTATTCCTTCCATGTGATCGGGGATTTCGAAATTTCTCTTTGCTTTATTATTGACTCGTGCTCGTCCTGGAAAAGAGCGCGAATGAAAAACTGGGCAAAGATTTTCGTTAAGACGCCGTAATGCATATGTAATGTAGGATTGGCAGTTCATACGGTGATTTCTTGCAACGCTCTAGGGTTCTCTTCGAGGAACATCAGAGCCAAAGTTAACGTCGTCGAAACAGAATCGAAAGTGACGAAAAGAAGAGAAAATATGAGTTGGACCAGGAAATCCTCTGTCAAGAATTCCTCTTTACTCATATCTTGCATGACATGGCAAAGGAAGTCATCGTGAAGTCTCCCGTGGGAGGAAAGGCGATCTTTCACGGTTCTTCGAATGATTGACAACGCCTTCCTTCGATCCTGCATTAATTCATATATCAGAGATTGAAACTTAGATTTCCTACGATAAGATCGACTTCTAACCAAGAAATTGGTTCATTTTACCTTGAGGCATTTGTGATATATTGTACCCGGTATATTCAAAGGAATGGACAAGAGGCCTTGGACGAGCGAAGAGTATAAATCACCCAGTTTCTTCGATGATTGTGTAGGATCATGACTGAACAGTAGCTTTGCACTAAATTCGATTACCATCTATCAAGAACATCAAAAAGCAAACGTTATGTTCAACAGATTAACTTGCTTGTAGAAAAGGGAAATATCGGTCAAAAGCCTTTTCGGTTCATGGTTTGGTGTTTACCGTTCCTGTGGCGTATTTCACATCGATCGATTCTTTGCCTAACCAGCTCGTTATAGTCGCTTGCGACACTTCTTCCATCAAAGGAAGCAGCCTCTCCTTCAGGGCCTCCATGCCGAAGTGCTTTAGCATTGTGCCTCGGATATATTTGTGAACGTTTGTGACATTGAGGCTCGCCTCGCCTTCTTGTGCAAAGAGCTTTGCAAATGTGTCTAGGGCCCATGACTCGAACAGTTTGCCGTGCTGCTGAAGGACGAACTGGCAGAATTTTGGATCGGCTGATACTATTATCGCCCGACCAGCCACGCTCGTTCGAAATGTCGTCCCGTACCTACATCCGAAGAACCGACGAAGGGGCATTTTCACAGCCGATCTTACGAAGTAAGATCAGAATTCGCATCATTGATGCTTTATACAACTCGTCCAACAACCATATCCGATAATTACCTAGGCATTAACTAAGTAGCTAGTTTAGTAATCTTTGCAATTTCCAACGTATTGATTCTTCTCATGTTATGTACAATTAGTGCTTTAAAAATCGAAGCATTCCAAATTTAGTATGCTTAAAAGCATCAATACACTCGTTGCTATGACACAGCATGGTACCAAAGTAAATTGGGTAGAATTACCAAAAAAGTCCTCAATCTATTACAATTATGTCAATTTAATTATAAATTTTTTTGGCCAATTCAATCCTAAACTTTTTGTATTTGTACAGATCAGTCCATCCGGCCAATCTTGGTTGGTCGACGCTGATGTAACATTTTTAAAATAATATTTTGATATTTTTTGAATTTTATAATTTTTCTTTTTTCGTTTATTTTCCTTCCCCTTCCCCTTCCCCTAACCTTAGCGCAAGCGAGATCGTCGGCCGACCCTTGCCGGCCATAGGCAAGGGTTGCGACGCCCTCGCCTGGTTTGGGCGAGGGCCACAATGGCCTCACTCGTGCTGCCACGATAAGGGTCAGCTAGTGACCCTCGTCGGCGCTAAAGGTTGGGGAAGGGGAAAGGGAAGGAAAAAAAAATACAAAATACAAAAAAACTAAAATATTATTTTAAAAATGCCATGTTGGCGCCGGCTAGGTAAGATTGGTTGAATGGACTAAAGTAGTACAAATACAAAAGGGTTAAGACTGAATTTGCAAAAAAAAAAAAAAAAAAAAATTAGAATTGAATTAACAAAAAAAAAATTAAATTAGCATAATTGTAATAGATTTATAACTTTCGGTTATTTCTCCAAGTAAATTGCACATAATCCCCGTGAAATGATGGCAAAATGCTGCACTTGACAGTCTAGGGGTCTAAAAACTCATTTAATTATCCAATGATTTTCATTTATTTTGCAGCTTTACACCCTGAAATGCCACTCAAAAGTGAAAAACCTTGTGTTTTATGCCTTCCAAAATGTACAGAAAAAGGACAAAATAAAGATATTTGATTACCCAAAATCAGCATTTTTCATGTGAAAATGATCTTGGTATATCATCAAGTACCTTTTAATTCTATTCTTGAGGAAAGGAATGAGGTCGAAAGAGTCGCCAGGGACCATCAACTGGAGGGTCTCGCCAATGAGAGGAAGCCCGAGAGAACCGGGAGGAAGAACCCCATTGCATTTAGGGTTCCTCCATCTGTAAACCCAGTGACCGAGCCATGCGATGGCCAGTGCCAACACGCATGTTCCGATCACCCACATCGTTTGGTCTTTTTCTCAAGAGAACACGAGGCTTTGGTAGCCTCTGTCTGTGGTGGGTTTCTTGAATTTCTTTATTCTCTCTCTGTCTATGTCTCTCTCAATTTGAGGAACTCTACTTTCGTTGGTTCTATATGGAGATCTAATGCGCAGTGGTTGGTTTAAATAGGGCCAAAGGGATGACCATGGACATAATTACCAAAAAAACCCTAAACTTATTGTGTAGATATAAATTCAGTACTAAATTTTTCTATTCCATCAATTTAATCCTAACATTTTCAACGATTTGCTAATGTTGTCATTTTGGCCAATTTAGCCGAAAATCGCTGATGTGGACATCAATTGTATTACATGACATGACCGACTTTGACGTCATTAATTATAGCAATTTATTAAAAAAAAAAAGGCTGAAATTTATTATTTTATAATTTATTATTTTATTTTATTGTGGCCAACAAGGGTTACCGGCCCTCGCTGGCCACAATAAAAAAATTAAAATTAAAATTAAAAAGAAAATTATAAAATAAAAAAAAGTTCAGATATTTTAAATTGTAAAAATTATTCACATTAGCAATTTCGATCAAAATTAACATAAAGGACGACATTGATTAATTGTCAAAAGGTTTAGAACTAAATTAATTAAATTAAAAGATTTAAAACTAAATTCATGTACTCACCGAACGACAAGATTGTAATTAATTTATGCAAAAAGCATGGGATGGTCTTGGTATTCAGAAAAACCATGTTGCTTGGTTTCTAGTTGGGACGAGAATTTTGGGTCTGATGTAACTCAATATAAGTACTTAGTCTCAATTTCCCCCTACATACAAAAAGAATTAACAATTGAGGGATACATATGTAAGACTCCACTCATGAAAGCTCATTATTTCAGTATCCTTTGAAGGGGCTTGATCCAAATTTGCACTTAGGGTCTCTTCGTTAATGCTTCTATTTTTTTTGTTTTTATGTTCTTTTCCTCCCTAAAATAGAAAAAAGAACAGAAATCCATTTAGTAATGTTAATTAATTTTTCTCTTCCTTGGAATAGAAAAGTGGCTAAGAAATAGATTTGGAATAAAAACAAAAAGTAGAAAAAAGTAATTTCTTGTTCCCGGGAACAATTTCTAGAAATTAGCTATTTTTTCTTTTCTCCTTCCTCGCCTCTTCCCGCTCGCCGCCCCCCGTTGTCCAACCACTACCGCCGACTGTTGCTAGTCGGTGGCGATGGCGGTCGTAGGGCAAGGGCAACGAGCAAGAAGGAAGAAGAAAAGAAAAGAAATGTAAAAAGTATTAACAAAATTAAAAGAAATTATATGTTACAAAAAAAAATTGTGGATCGTACTAAATGCATTTGCGTTCTTTTTCTATTTCGAGAATGGAAATTTTGTTTAGTTATCAAACGTGTTTTTTTACTCATAAATTGTTCCATAGAATAGAAATATAAACAAAAATTATTTATGAAAAGAAATTATTTTTCGGAATAGAAACGTTACGAAATGGATCCTAAATATTGTCTGCTACAAAGTTAGAGAGAAAATTATTACTCATGCACGGCACCGATGATATAGCTCGCAAAATTATTACTCATGCACGGCATTGATGATGTGGCTCACAAAGCTCGTGCAACTAGAAAATATTAGGTGCATTAAATATGTAAATTATAAATAAATTGACATGAGGCAAAACGCATCAAAATGTTTATAATTAAATTGATCAAATAAAAAGGTTTGAGACTAAATTATACAATATATTTAAGACTTTTTTTTTTGTAATTATCCCAAAATAAACAGTCACCACGTAAATGTACAATTTTCAGGTTTATTTAAATTGATGATCATTTATTCGAGTTCCCTCCTATGTATATTCTAATTCTTCACATAAAATAAATTAATTAAATTACACCAAGCGGTCGTTTAAGCACATACCATATAAACTAGTGAGTATGAAGGTTGTTGTTGCCTAGCAGTGCGACCAATGTAGGACAGTCACTTAAGTATGACAACCACAATGGCGGCGGCGGCAACCACTTGAGAAAGAGAGGTCACAGGCGATTTTTTTTTTTTTTTTTGGGGTAGATGGGGAGAGCGTATGCACTTTTATTTTTTCTTTTATTTCAAAGTACCCGAAAATTTCATAATTAATGGAAATTTTTGGATACAGTGAGTAATAGCTCATCCGAAATTTGATTAATGTCTTAGGTTTTTTTTTTCTTGTGAGAAGATAAAAAATTATTTATTTTATTTTATTAAGCAGAAACAAACACTAGTGAACGAAAAATGATTTACGGGAAGGAAATTACTGCAAAAATTAGGAAAACTAAGGATGGGCAAAGCAAAGAGTCATTGAATATTCTCCACCGGAAAAGTCAGAGAGCCTCATTACTCATGCACGATCCCGACGACGAAGCTAGAAGACGTCAACCGACCACGCCAGCTTCATGACTAAGGTATGCCCCCCAGAAAAAAAATGAAGAAGTCATTAACCACCGAATTTATTTGTTTAGTTATGAAAAATTGGTACAATGAGGAACTGCAAGGTTTGTGGACCCAATATTCATTCATATTTATCATGGTCCCAATTAGTCTGGTGGCATTAATAAATGACACAAGATCTATTCCTCATCTTCTCATAAAAGAGTCAAAAGTTTTAATAATTACACTATTACCTGTAAGTTTAAATTCATTCCCTAAATAAATAAAAAAGTATGACTGTCTTCCAATTACTTTTCTACCTTTCTTATGTTTATAAATACCGTGATAGTTCCATTTAAGTATATTATAATTTATGATCTATATATAGTTGAAATCTCATTCAAAGTTGTATTGAGTTGATATTCCTGCTATTTTAATCTCTTAATTTACAAATTCAACTAGATTCAAATAAGAAAACATGAAACACAAAAAAACTGAAAATTTTATCAATCTAAAAATTTGGAACAACATTTAGATTAAGTTAAAATTGTAATCAAACATTCTCATGAAAAGACTTATTTTAAAAATAAATATGAATTCGATATAACTTGAAATGAGATTATAGTTTTACGATTGTCGAGATTATAAATTGAAATGAACTTAACTGGACTTATAGTTAAATTTAAAAACCAAAAAGATAATAAAAACACAGCATTTATCTTTATTTAGTAATTGGATTGAAATGAAATAAACTATAGTGCAATCATGTATACTCGTGAATAGTACAAAAGGACTAATTTGACTTTATATTATGGAAATTTGAGAAACGAGATCGTGTCACAACATTCCCAAAGATGAATCACCAAAAGGATGTGTAATAGATTACCATGCTCAAAGACTTAGCGTGGACTCTATCAAACCCATACTTACCGCAACTTTTGGGTTTTTAATTTAGTTAGTTTAACATGTAAATTGATTTATTCAAAAGTCGCCATTAATCAATTATTGGTAGGTTGCCTAGACACCTAAGGGTGCGTTTGGAAAGGTTTTTGAGGAAAATTTTTGGGGAAATGCAAAAGCCATTGAGTTAAAGGTATTTTTCAAAATGCAAATTGTGTTTGGTAAATTGTATTGTAAAAATCCATTGCGAAGTATCTTTGAGTAAAATGGTGTTTGGAAGAATTATATTTGCAAAAGGCTGTTATTATTCATAAAAAAAAAAAAAAAGTTGGCCGGCTAAGAACAAGTAGTCACCGGCGAGGAGCAGGCGGTCCGGCGAAGGGCAGGCAGTCCGATGCAAGCCATCCGATAGAGGTAGGCGGTCCGGCGAGGGTTGCGTAACCCTCCGGCGAGCGTCGTGGTGACCGGATCCGGTCACCGCGACCCTCGCCCGAAGGTCGGCCAGATCTGGTCGCCGCGACCCTCGCCGGAGGGTTGTAAGGCCCAAACCGTGCGACCTCGCTGGAGGACACGGCGCGTCGGGCAATCCTCCGACGAGGGTCTCAACGACCCAGATCTGGGTTCGTCGGAGGTTGCAAGACCTCGCGATGACCCAAATCTGGGTCGTCGGAGGTCGCGCGACCTCCGACGACCAAATCTGGGTCGCGCTTGAGGTCGCGCGACTAGATCTAGGTCGCGCTGGTCACCGCAAGGTCGCGTGACCTCTGGCGACCCAGATTTGGGTCGCGGCGACGCAACTCGCGGGCGGTCGCTGGGACTCGCGAGCGATCGCCGCGATTTGCTGGGGTTGCGCGACTGGCCGGTGACGGTCGCCGCGACCTCGTCGACCTCAACCGTGACCTCACTGGCCTCTCAAGCTCGTCTCTAATCAATCACGCCACTGGAGAAGAAGGTGAACAGTAGACATGAGGCTTGTGAGAATGCTGAAAGCCCAAGGCAGCCTAAGACCTGCCTTACAAATGCCAGCTTTGCCTTAATGGGACTTCCCAAGCAGTTCCCAAACACCTTTATTTTGGCCCAAAGGCCTTTAGCCCCTTAAAGATACTTGGTAAAGTGGTTTCCAAACGCAGCCTAAGTTAAGTGTGGCAGAGTACTTTACTTCCACGAACCAAAGATTTATAGATACCGGGACTTGATTTTGCTAAATAAATTTAACACCCTTTTGCTACATGTTTACTTTATTTCAAAAATATTTTGCAGGCAGTGTTTGTCAATTTTAATTTAAGCCACCAATATGCGGGAGTGATTATCCATGTGCGTCGACAAGAATCTAACAATCAATAATCAAAGCAATATATAAATTGCTAGAGATAAAGGCATAAACATAAATACCTCAATGCATCGAATGTTCTCCAAAATATTAATTAGAAAATGCAGGTTTGTCCTAAACATGATTTTCACATGTAATGACATCTAACCTATTTTTGGTTTTTCTTATTCTTTTTATAAAAATCAAACTATATGCAATGCATGAGATGTAATTTTGAGTCTAAGTCTATGTGATCCTAATATAACTAATGACATATGACATGCAATTTATATGCAACCTAATTCAAATGATAGGCAAAAATTATGAACTAATCTAATGGGACGTGCAATCTAGTTTATATGAGCCTAAATATGCAATAACTAAATGTATGTGATGACATGGGAATGATGACATAGCATTGATGACATGGCAATGATGAAACTACTTCTCCATGATATATGTATTGCTATTTTTTTTATGAATTCTTTTAAGGCTAAAAAAGGAAATTAACTAAAATTTGTAATCATCTAATTTAAACCAGGAAATAATTTAAACTAAATCCTATTCTAAATTAGGTAATTTCCTAATTACTACGTGGCTCATAAATATTTAATTTGTCTTAATATGCAATGCAATTTTTTATATTTTTCATAATAGGAAAATTTCCTAATTTAGCAATACAAATATAACATGCTCATATAATAATCACATTCACCTTAACCCGAAACAGAAAACAAAAGTAATACGAAATCCGATCTGAAGCTTTAAAGATCGAATTCTCGATTATATGCATGGTTCAAGAAGAAATTTCCCATTTGGATGTGCCTAAAATCTCATACAAATCGTGTTGGAATTGAATAGTCACAATTTAGGCAATTGAATATTTGAATCAAATATAACATAGAAAATTAATTGAATTGGATTATAGACTCAAACGAGCATGATGAAGATTCACAATGATGGTAATTGGCGAGGAATATCAAGAGGTGGGGGTAGCAACGTTAGAGACTATGAACATCATAAGGGAATCTATGAATCTTTGATACTTGATTCCTTTGGCGAGGCTAAAGAACTAGATGTCATGGAGGTCTCTAGAAAATTTCATTATATTTCGATTTAGAATGAATGAAAGCTCACTATTTTCACGAGAACACGCGTTGAACTCTCCCGGCTTGATCCATAAGTCCAATTAGTTTGATTTTCTTCATCAAGAATATTGTTACTTATATTTTATCATAAATTCAAGAGAAATATCTTAATACTCTCCACAAAGTTTGAGCGTGATCCAACGGTTAACAAATGTGAATTCAATGATACCGTGCAACAGCCTGTTGGAATTTTTCCGTGGGCCACAGGAGAGAGAGCTTGTGTGTGTGTGTGTTTTTTTTTTTTGCTCTCGTGTCCTTTTTCTTTTCTATTAGATATGGCCTACCTCTGTGAACTCCAAAGCACATACTTATAAGTGATACGAGATGACTAAGCTCAAAATGTGATGCTAAATCAAAAAACAAAAAAAATGCCAGAAAAGAGTTTTTTTGCCATGAAAGATTCCCTTTTGATGTTTTGCCCCGTAAAATTTGTTACGGTAGTAAAACTATCGGGGCAGGTGTAGTTGACCATGATAAGGATTTTTTGTTGGCCTTATCTATTTTCTTTATCCAAGTTTGATAGTGAAAAGTTTCTACCTCATCTCAGGGCTCTCATACATATAGAAAGGGAACTTCCATGCGAGCGGGGGTGGCCACGTTCCTATCTTAACTCCAAGAGATATACCTTATCTTTAACAATAGGAAAATCTCTTATTATATCTTATGATTTAAATTGTGATAGTATCAAGTTTAACTGCTCTCCAGGTTTAATTTTAATCAATCAATTCCAACTTGGCACCCCCTATCTACAATTTTTCAGCCACCATAAAGATTTAATGGGCTCAATTTAATTTTTACCTTATCCGCTTAGTTCAATTAATTCAATTTTAAACTCATAACCTCTCTCCATTAACTCCAACACTCTCTTATGGGCCTAATTAAAATGTTTATAATATTTACATGCAATTTAACTAATATATTTGTTTAGAGGTTGGGGTCAATTCCTAATTTTTCTATGCAGTAAATACTTAAATAAGTCGTCAAAATTTAGGTATCAACAGATTGAATAAATAGAAAGTTCAAGGACTAGGTTGAAAATTTTGAATGGTTCGATGACCGCATCAAACGAATCAAATTTCTAAAGATGAAATTGCATGTTGAGTAAGAGTTTATGGACTATTTGTATTATATTATCTTCTATCATTTGTTGCAAAATCAGAGAGCTATTACTTATAAATGATATGAAATGTAGACATACAGACTTTGGGTGCCCATGCGATAATTATATCCAACGGCGGGAATGTTCATATGTGGTGAAAAAGATGGTAAAACGAGGACTTGCAAGGTATATGGACCCACTTTCAATTCAGACATTTTTATGGTGCCAATTTGTTTGTTGATTAATAGTAATAAAGTTGTCAATTTAGTGAGATAACAGGTCCCCATTTGTTCGATGCAGTGGGGGAAATGAAAAGAAATTAGTATCTAAGCACTTATCGATTTCAAAATTAGCAAACCAGCAAAGCAATTTCCTTTCTAAAAGTTATATTGCACTTTAAACTCAAAGTAAGAGCGCAATTGTCTTGTAATATCTTTACGCAAAGTAGGGCCATCATTATTAATCATGTGCTCAGGGCTAATAAGAAAATAATGGCTTTAAAGTAAGTCTCTGAAATCCAAATCGATAATCATGTGCTCAGGGCTAATAAGAAAATAATGGCTTTAAAGTAAATCTCAATAATGATCTTATGAAATCCAAGTCGATTTGTAAAGCTGTATTCCAACCACAAAGCCCAAAGTTTTGCTTGTGTTGACAAACATATTCCTACTAATGTAGCAAAATCATCAATTTCGTTACTCCTTTCATTTATGAATAAACTTCTTGTGCCAGCAAGTCCTGGGTTGCATTTAGAAGTCCCATTGGTATTCAATCTAGAAGGTGGATGATCCCATCTTATCAAAATTGGGGAAATGGATGATCCACTTGACATTGAGTTATTCACAATGAACCTTTAATGATTTCGTTTGTGTGTGACCAAATTACTTATACCGAATTTGAAGGAAAACAAAGTTATCCTGGAAAAATGACTTGTTTCTACATTGCCAAAAATGCCATGTGTCTACTCCAAAAGTTATGCTCTTATCATGATGAAAATTCAGTCGCCCCTTACTAACAAAATTCGAAAAGGAAAAAAAAAAGAGAAAAATAATAAAAATATGATAAAAAGTATTAATAAATTAAAAGAAACAAAAAAATTTTAAAATCCAACCAAACGCATTTTTATCTCTTGAGAATGACATTTTGAACATGTCGAACGTTTTCAAAAATTCGAAATTGTTTTCGGGAAGCAAAATAAAAAAATTATTTCTAAGTAAAAATTATTATCGAGAACAAAATAGTTAGCAAACACGCCTTTAATTATTAAAGCGTTAAGCACAAACTTCCGAAAAAGTGCATTAAATTACCGAAATAACAAAATAGTTACCAAACACTTGAGGCCCACCGGCCAGCCCAACATTGTCCTCGTAAAAGAAGGACGGAGGCGTTAAATCCGCACGGTGCTGCACTTGGTGTCTCGATCAACTTTTTTTTCAGGTGCCGACGCACGTGCAAAAGAGGTGGGACTCATCGGTTGAGATACGTTGAGACATCGACAGGAGCACCTGCGGGACAGGGAATTTATGGTGTCTAGAAGGATAGGTTTTAAAAGTTTAGAAAATATATGTCTTTCCTCATTTTCTTTTTTTTTATTGAGCCAATGTCTTCAAAAATCTCAAATAAGTATATCTATATCACAATTTGTCTGGGACTACTAATACTATTCTTACCGTTTATCCCAAATTATTTTTTCACGTTACTAGAAATACACTCATGATAAATTTACCAAAATCTTATAGCAAAATTGTGGTAAATGTGGCATAAACATAGTGATTTGAGATTTTTTGTGACATAATGGTGAGTTCATATCGATTTAAAATTTTAGGTTAATATTACGAAAAATCCCAAACTAGACACTTGTAATAAATTTTCTTAAACGCATGCACGTATTGATTTAAAATTTTAGATTAATATCACGAAAACCCTAAATTAGTATACCTGTAATAAATTTTTTAAAACTAATTTTCTGATCATTAAAAATCTCAAACTAATACATTCACGATAATTTTATCGTATGTTAATTCGGTACATCTCAAATTGGTAAATATCATCTCATTTAGCAATTTGACAATAGAACCTCATGAAAGCTAACTTAGGTAAATTTATCATTGACATACTAATTTAGAGATTTTTTTATGGTAAATAAAGGTAATTTGAGATGAATTTATCATAAATGTACTGGCTTGAAATTTTCTTTTTGTCGCGTCTAGCCTAAAAATTTTGGCGACATAAAAATAAATTTAGGTAAATATGAAATTCTTAAAAGGGAAAAGCAAACCCCTTTGCGTGAACAAAACGAACGATCGGAATCTCCAGCCAAAATCCCTTCCCATGTCGACGTTGCCCTCGTCCTCTTCCGCCTCCGCCTCTTCGCAGTTCACCTACCAGACCGGATCTTCCTACTTCCCCTCCCCTTCCACCTCCAGCAGTCCTCCGCCCCGTACGCCGCCGCCGCCGCCGCCGCCCCTCCCCCTCCCCCGCCGCCTTCCGCCGCCGCCGCAGCGACGGCCTACGCCGGGCCTGTCTACCCCGCTCCCCCGCCCGCGCCGATCGCCGGCGTCTATGCCCTCCCTCCGTTTCAGCAGGTAAAGTTCGTCCGTCGATTGTGCGGTTGCCGGAGCTGAAGCGCGGGTTAATTGGAGGATTCCGTTGGTCTTGATTTGTGTGGTGTGAGCTGTGGAGGGGGATTCTTGTTTAGACTTAGCTTTAGGGTCTGGAGTTATAAGCTGGAACCAGAAGTGGGCTGCATTTCATTGAATTTGTGTTTTTTAGCTGGTAGAGAGTGGATGGAAAGTGTTGGTTTTGGAGAGGCATAAACGTAGTTTCTTCTAGGGGGAAAGTTTTGATTTTTTTGAAAATTGAACGAACTTGAAGGATTTTCGTTTGAGCAATTTCTTATGCTAGTGGTGTATACCAATGGACACTATATAGACGTTTGATCCCTTTTTAAAGTTTTCGTTTTTCAAGCGTAGGCGCAGCAACTGTTTCAAAAGGATGCGCAGATTATTACACCCGAAGCAATCGAGAGTGTAAAAGCTGCTCTTGCCAGCAGCGACATCGAACACAAAGCGGAAGCTAAGTAGAAAGGAATAGCTCGTAAAGCTGCTGGGCAGTCGTGGGAGGATCCAACACTTGCGGAATGGCCTGAAAGTATGAATCATGGGCCTTTCCTCTTGACTGATATTGGCTTTTGTCTTGTACGTGTTGGAGTGGCTTGGCTTGGCTTGATTCATTAGTAATTTGCATTGCCTGCAAGTCTTTTCCTGTGGTCAACTTGAGAGAGAATTCCAATTTCTTAAAGTTCTTGAGAAGAGTTTCAGCTTCTTTCAAATTGAATTATGTAGAGTTTAGGTGGGGAGCTAAATCCTTAACTTATCCTCTGAAAAACTGGAAATGGTTAATTGATTGTTCATGCTTTGGGATTGGCTTGTGAAAGTGCTTTGGTCTTATGCATTTCGAGTTCCATCTAGTTAAAGTAATTTTGATTTCTAAATGCACAAAATCACAGATGGATAATTTTAGTTTGCTGCTGCTTCCTGTGACATAGCCTCTTGAAAAATTCTGAGCCTGGCAAAGTTCTTGCTTACCTCCATGAATGAGCTGCCGGTAAAAGTAGGTTCATATTGCATGCTTGATTAGATATTTATGCATGCTATGAAGAACCAGTATATCCTTGTAACTCCCTCAAAGGCAAAGCACATGAATTTTTTAGAGCATCTGAGGGTCCCAGTTTATGGCATCCACAGGAAGTAATCCTTCTTCTAATTGTTCTGGATTTGTTGCTCGCTGCATTTCTCAATCTGTATTTTTCAAGAATAAGATTAATTAAATGCCTGTAGCTTTGTTTTGTTTGGTATTGTTATTGATTTTTAGTCAGATTCTTGATATACAATATCTTTCTGTCGGTGACATACTAACGTTTCATTATGGTCTTGGTACTTGCAGATGATTATCGATTGTTTTGTGGTGATCTTGGTAATGAGGTGAATGATGACGTACTTTCAAAAGCCTTTTCGCGATTTCCTTCCTTTAACATGGCCAGGGTACGTTCCTGAACGATTGATATTTTCGGTTTCCTTTGATTGTTGTTTATTACCTGTTGAGTGAAGATGTTGCATTTGTTGCTTCAGATTTTTGTTTGAAGAACTCAGAGCAATTCTGTTATTTTAACTGTTATAAGGTAGGTTATGCTCATTGTTGCATTGCTCAAGTATACATCGCTATCAGTTCATGCTGGGTAGAAGTTCATTAGGCGTCTCCATGACCCGTGCTTTCTATTAGTGTAAATAGATTGATAATTATAGCAATTTGCAAAATTGGTGCATCTTGTAATCCTGAGTACATTGGAAGGTTAGTTCAAGCACACAGATAAATTGATAAGGCAGTATGACTGAAATATTCAACTCCGCATTAGTCATCCCTGTGTTGCCACAAAAGGTTGATATGGTTCGTTAAATAGGCGAGACTCATTTCACACTGTATGCTTTAGCCGTGCTATAGTTAGAAACACTGCCTCGAATGCACCGTACTAATGATACTTGACAGGATAGGCTACTTATAGGGCGGTCTGTCAATGGTTGAATCCAAATGCAAGATTTAGATGGTGTTTGTAGAACATGCCACAATAGATATGTTATTTAACCGCACAAGTTCTTCCATATTTTCCTGTGTATGGCTAACGACTTTTCCATGATTTCTTTTTTGGGGTGAAATTCCTGGAAAATGTAGCTGATTTTCCAAATTAATGAGCAAAAGAATAGTCAAGTACTATGTGCACGACTCCTGCAGAGTATACCTCATTTGGATACTTAAAATCCTCCATAGTTAATTAGTAGATTTCATTTCTCTGCTAATATATGCCTCAAGAGGACTAAGTTTCTGGCTCCCTTCCCTGTATCTGCTAGTCTTCAAAGCACATATATGGATGTTGAAAAGTAAATAATTGAATTCCCTTCACACGGTTGATTGATTTTGCTTTTGGTTGTTGCCTTGCTGTATTTATGGGTAACTGTCCTTTCCTGTAGTTTATAAACTTATTGGAACCTTGTTTCTATGATTTGGACTGTTCAAGTTTTGTTTTTTTTGTTGAGTCAATTGTTTTTTTGCGATCCAATGCCTATTTGCTAAATCTTCTTGTGGAGACAAGTTCTAAATGCTTACGCAAAATTCGTTAAATTTAGGTTGTCAGAGACAAGCGGACAGGCAAAACCAAGGGCTATGGATTTGTTAGCTTTGCCAACCCAACTGACCTTGCTGCCGCACTCAAGGAGATGAATGGTATTTATATCTTTTTCACTGACTACCGAGTCTACCATTTTGGAGTGTTTAATAGGCATTTGAAATACCTTGGACTATTTCTTGTGGTTGAAAGTATTAGTTCATCGATTTTGTTAGCTTTTGAATGTTCATTTTTGGCAATCTTTCACATCTTTACCATGGGCATCAGTTCTGAGGCAATAGATCGTTATCTTTATGAAGCACCTAGCGTGGAGGAGGGATTGTACTTTCAAGATTGCTGCTCTAAGGATCTCTTTTCTGAATGAGGCTTTGACGATTCCTTGTTATCTTATTGTGTTTAGGCCTCTGATGAAAACCCTTTAGCTTCCATTTGAACATTTTGGGTTTCTAGATGACAAGAATTGCTAATCTGCTGTAAAGTCAATTTCGCTGTGTGGACACCAACGGACTCGATTTTTTATGTTGAATTACTAGTGCTGCCACATGAGTATAATGTGGAAAATGCTAGAATTATGTAGACTGGTTTATATAATTCATTTACTAAATGACTGTCAAACTGTATTGGTACTTGAATATGGCCTACTTCTTAATAGGGCCATTCACAGTTTAACATGTCATTTAGTAAACCGATATTGTAAACCAATCTCAAGTAGTCTAGGATTGCTCATTGCTCATTTAATATTATAAGACGAGAAATGGTTTATTGTGATCGGCCTTGGATCAGAATGAGCAGTTGGGTTCAACCTTCAGTCTGCCGTGATCATAATCAATTTTACTATGTGTAACTCCCTATGTGTTACCTTGACCCTGACATACATGGGTGAGGGACTGAATTGTTTTTAATTATGTACTATTTCAGGTAAGTACGTGGGGAATCGTCCGATTTACCTCCGGAAAAGCAACTGGAGGGAGAGAACTGATTATGATGCTCTAGGACGACATAAGGTATCTTACGAATCATAACTTGGTTCCTCTCTTTCCCTTCCCAGATCTCACCTTCGCTGCTAACATCTATCTTGTTATTCTGGCAGAATCAAAGTCAGAAGAAGCCAAAGCTTTCAAAGAAGGGGATATTTCACAAATAGCTTCAGAACATGACTTTTACTCATTTTTATGACGGTGATCTTAAGATTTTCGAGGTTTTTTCTCGGCATGTATCAAATCTAGTGATCCATATGGGCACATTGAAGTCAGAATCAAATTATTTTATCACCCGATTTCTATCATCTCATCAGTTTCAGCGTTCTCAGGCCGTCTGCCTAAACGCCATTTCTTACTGTCAATGTCCGTTATTTTATCATGGAATGCTGGTCGCTGGTTGTATGATAATCCGTGCTTCATTTCTTGCATTTCACTTCTTTTCGTTGAATTCCGATGCAGTGTATAGTTTGTTATACTATGGCACATTCGGTGTAGAAACTGTTCCCTATGCTTACATTAGGAACGCCTTTTTGGAATCGCCATTATACTTGGTGGCGGCTCAGGACTGAGCAGGGGTAGAATTCTCAAGGCGCTGAGTAAATAGTTTAGAGAGAGAGAGAGAGAGAGCTGGAACAAAAATTGCCAGCAATAAGGAAATGGTAATCAGAGGGTGGAACGATCTATTTTCAAAGTGGTTAACACAAAATCAATGGTCATTTACCAGGAAAATGATGACAGTAAGGCACAAAATTGCTAAATCATGATTGATGACTTTGTCACGCCCGTCCGAAGCAAATTCTTCCTTCCGCATTCCCCCCTTATGAGCAGATTCCATAGTTCTCCAGGTCCAGCTTTGGATCAATGGGTGTCCATGAGTTCGTGCACAGGCATGGCTTTGTGTTTATGTGCATGCAATTTGTCCAAAAGAATGCTCTCACCAGTTGAAAAATCTATAGCAGCCTCGATTTAAATGTTTGATTGGCCTGTCTCTCTATCAACTCATTGCCTAGTTTCTGTAAAAATACGCAGTCAATGGATCATTCATTAAATAACATCTAGTTTGGTTACTATGCAGTATGCACTAAATAATCGAGCAGGAGTACCATATCAACTTGACATGCACTTGCATATGTACCTGGTATAGGCCCCGCTCGCAAAGTATCAAGGGAAAGAGCGCATCTGCAGCAGCACCAACCAGATTCGGACTGAAACAGCAGAGTTTAAACATGAGACGAGATAGCCGGTAATATTCCATTAACAAGGAATAAATCGATGAGTTCCCTACCTATAATCCTCAAAAAGAAGTAGCTGCAATGTTGTACGAAGGAAACGACTAAAATTGCCTTCCTGTAGTTCGCCCTTTGGATTTCTTAGACTCGAGTGAGTTATTTATTATTTCATTGTTCATTTAGTAGTTTTGACATCTAATTATCATAAACTATTGATCCACTTCACATATGAATAAAGAAAGATGGTTATGAGTTTTAACTTGATCATCGTTAAATTGAACTAAACTTTCATCTATATAATATGATGCAGAATAAAAATATCTATATTCTAAAATAAAAATAAACTTAAACTTGCAACTATACTAATAGTTTTCAAACTCTTCTTTTCTAATTTTTCTATCATATATCCATCTTAACAAATTTTAATTTTGTAAACTAACATGATGCGTTTTGTATGTTTAAGTTTAAGCATTTCCCCCTTTTTATGTTCAACTTAAAAAGAAAAATAAAAAAAATTCCTTTTCAGTATTTAGGCACAGATTTAGGTCCAACACATTTATAAGAATACTCCAAGCATTAACATCCTCAAGATTATAAGTGACAACAGTAATATGCTAACACAGATAAAAACAACATGTAGAAATGACAATATATACCGATAAAACACTTATACCAAGGTATGCCCTATGTAAAGTGCGGGCTTGTGACTAGCATATACTAATTACTAGAAGCACGACACGCGTACAATGAAAAAGTTCATCTCAAGTGACCCTAAATTTCAACGCGAAGTATAGGCGAAGTTTTTCCATAAGGGCTTGGAGTAGAGTATGAGCTCTTTATTACAGACAAACTTGAGATTACACCAAAGGGCGAGAACAAATTTCTACTTCTGTCTCTCCATGATCTTAATGTGCAAGCCATCGCCGAGACTCAGAATCGGGTTGCGACGAATATTGCCTTTCTTCACATTTGTCCATCTGATCGGATTGCAAAAGAAGAGAAACTTTCAGGAATCGCATTGCTTTAGATTGCTGAACTTGCGTACCAAGGCCGTTGGTATCGAGAAGGGTAAGGCGAGTACCTATATTTCGTGACCAGGACATGGAGAAACATCGACAGCAGGGCCCTCGTGTACTCCGCTCCGGCACACTGTCTCATCCCTGATCCGAAAGGCATGAAGTTCTTCAGCATCACATCTGAATCATATTCCTAGAATTGAAAAGGCAGAACGACAGTCAGTGTACCAACTTCGATGGAGCTCAATTGAAATTGATCACGACAACAATGTACAAGTGCTTTCAATTTGCACCTCACCTTCCAGCGCCAAGGGTTGAATGTAAGATGGTCTTTGTATGTCTCGGGATTCAAGTGAAGAGCGGAAGTAGCTATCAACACTCCCCAGTGTCCCGGAATTGTGTATCCTGCAAGAATTCCAATCATCATATGGAGTGCTAGATCTGATGTTGGAGTTTGACAACTTGTCAATATTACATATCGAGATAAAGTACCGTTCCATTCTACATCAGTTTTCGTTCGCCTAAACAATCCTGGCGAGATGTTTCCCAACCTCAAGGATTCATGGATCACCTGTTTTTTGAACAGCAATGGTTCAACAACTGTTTTGTGTACTCTGTATTAAAGAACTTTGACCATTTAGCTAGGGGGCATACTTGAAGAGTAAAAGGCATCGATTTGTATTCCTTCCATGTGATCGGGGATTTCGAAATTTCTCTTTGCTTTATTATTGACTCGTGCTCGTCCTGGAAAAGAGCGCGAATGAAAAACTGGGCAAAGATTTTCGTTAAGACGCCGTAATGCATATGTAATGTAGGATTGGCAGTTCATACGGTGATTTCTTGCAACGCTCTAGGGTTCTCTTCGAGGAACATCAGAGCCAAAGTTAACGTCGTCGAAACAGAATCGAAAGTGACGAAAAGAAGAGAAAATATGAGTTGGACCAGGAAATCCTCTGTCAAGAATTTCTCTTTACTCATATCTTGCATGACATGGGAAAGGAAGTCATCGTGAAGTCTCCCGTGGGAGGAAAGGCGATCTTTCACGTTTCTTCGAATGATTGACAACGCCTTCCTTCGATCCTGCATTAATTCATATATCAGAGATTGAAACTTAGATTTCGTACGATAAGATCGACTTCTAACCAAGTCATTTTACCTTGAGGCATTTGTGATATATTGTACCCGGTATATTCAAAGGAATGGACAAGAGGCCTTGGACGAACAAAGAGTATAAATCACCCAGTTTCTTCGATGATTGTGTAGGATGATGATTGAACAATAGCTTTGCACTAAATTCGATTGCCATCTATCAAGAACATCAAAAGCAAAACGTTATGTTCGACGGATTAACTTGCTTGCAGAAAAGGGAAAGATCGTTCAAAAGCCTTTTCGGTTCATAGCTTCGGTGTTTACAGTTCCTGTGGCGTATTTCACATCGATCGATTCTTTGCCTAACCAGCTCGTTATAGTCGCTTGCGACACTTCTTCCATCAAAGGAAGCAGCCTCTCCTTCAAGGCCTCCATGCCGAAGTGCTTGAGGACCGTGCCTCGGACATATTTGTGAATGTTTGTGACATTGAGGCCCGCGTCGCCTTCTTGTGCAAAGAGCGTCGCAAATGTGTCTAGGGCCCATGCCTCGAACAGTTTGCCGTCCTGCTGAAGGACGAAATGGCAGAATTTTGGATCGGCTGATACTATTATCGCCCGGCCAGCCACGCTTGTTCGAAATGTCGTCCCGTACCTACATCCGAAGAACCGACGAAGGGGAATTTTCACAGCCGATCTTACGAAGTAAGATCAGAATTCGCATCATTGATGCTCTATACAACTCGTCCAACAACCATATCCGATAATTATCTTGGCATTAATTAAGTAGCTAGTTTAGTAATCTTTGCAATTTCCAACGTATTGATTCTTCTTATGTTATGTACAATCAGTGCTTTAAAAATTGAAGCATTCCAAATTTAGTATGCTTAAAAGCATCAATACACTCGTTGCTATGACACAGTTTGGTATCAAAGTAAATTGGGGAGAATTACCAAAAAAGTCCTCAATCTATTACAATTATGTCAATTTAATTATAATTTTTTTTGGCCAATTCAATCCTAAACTTTTTGTATTTGTACTGCATCAGTCCATCCGGCCAATTTTGGCTGGTTGACGCCGATGTGAAATTTTTAAAATAATATTTTAATATTTTTTGAATTTTTATAATTTTTTTTTTTTTCATTTATTTTCCTTCCCCTTCCCCTTCCCCTAACCTTAGTGTCGGCGAGGGTCGTCGGCCAACCCTTGCTAGCCATAGGCAAGGGTTGCGACGCCCGCTCGGTTTGGGCGAGGGCCACAATGGCCTCGCTCATGCCGCCACCTGTAAGGGTCACTGGTGACTCTCGTTGGTGCTAAAGGTTGGGGAAGGGGAAAGGAAAGGAAAAAAATACAAAATACAAAAAAATTAAAATATTATTTTAAAAATGCTATGTTGGCGCCAACTAGATAAGATTGGTTGAATGGACTAAACTAATACAAATACAAAAGGGTTAGGAATGAATTTACAAAAAAAAAAAAAAATAATAAATAATATAGAATTGAATTAACAAAAAAATTAGAATTGAATTGGCATAATTATAATAGATTTATAACTTTGTTGGTAATTTCTCCAAGTAAATTGCACATAATCCCCGTGAAATGATGGCAAAATGCTGCACTTGACAGTCTAGGGGTCTAAAAACTCATTTAATTATCCAATGATTTTCATTTATTTTGCAGCTTTACACCCTGAAATGCCACTCAAAAGTGAAAAACCTTGTGTTTTACGCCTTCCAAAATGTACAGAAAAAGGACAAAATAAAGATATTTGATTACCCAAAATCAGCATTTTTCATGTGAAAATGATCTTGGTGATCATCAAGTACCTTTGAATTCTATCCTTGAGGAAAGGAATGAGGTCGAAAGAGTCGCCAGGGACCATCAACTGGAGGGTCTCGCCAATGAGAGGAAGCCCGAGAGAACCGGGAGGAAGAACCCCACCGCATTTAGGGTTCCTCCATCTGTAAACCCAGTGACAGAGCCATGCGATGGCCAATGCCGACACGAATGTTCCAATCACCCACATCGTTTGGTCTTTTTCTCAAGAGAACACCAGGCTTTGGTGGCTGTTGGATGTTGACTGATGGTGATCTGTGACTACTTTCGTTGGTTCTATATGGAGATCTAATGCGCAGTGGTTGGTTTAAATAGGGCCAAAGGGATGACCATGGGCATAGTTACCAAAAAAACCCTAAACTTATTGTGTAGATATAAATTCAGTACCAAATTTTTCTATTCGATCAATTTAATCCTAACATTTTCAACGATTTGCTAATGTTGTCCTTTTGGCCAATTTAGCCGAAAATTACTCATGTGGACATAAATTGTATTACATGACATGGCCAACTTTGACGTCATTAATTATAGCAATTTATAAAAAAAAAAAAAATGCCGAAATTTATTATCTTCTTTTTTTGTTTTGTTATTTTATTGTGGCCAACAATGGTTACCGGCCCTCGTTGGCCACAATAAAAAAAATCAAAATAAAAATTAAAAAGAAAATTATAAAATAATAAAATAATTCAGATTTTTTAAATTGTAAAAATTATTCACATTAGCAATTTCTGATCAAAATTAACAAAAAGGACGACATTGATTAATTGTCAAAAGGTTTAGAACTAAATTAGTTAAATTAAAAAATTTATGATTAAATTGATATTTGTAGAATAGGTTTAGGATTTTTTTGTGGTTAACCCAATGATCATGTACTCACCTAACGACAAGATTGTAATTAATTTATGCAAAAAGCATGGGATGGTCTTGATATTCAGAAAAACCATGTTGCTTGGTTTCTAGTTGGGACGAGAATTTTGGGTCCCATGTAACTCAATATAAGTACTCAAGTCTCAATTTCCCCCTACATACAAAAATAATTAACTATTGAGGGATACATATGTAAGACTCCACTCATGAAAGCTCATTATTTCAGTATCCTTTGAAGGGGCTTGATCCAAATTTCCACTTAGGGTCTCTTCGTTAATGCTTCTATTTTTTTTTAATGTTCTTTTACTCCCTAAAATAGAAAAAAGAACATAAATCCATTTAGTAACGTCAATTAATTTTTCTTTTCCTTAGAATAGAAAAGTGGTTGAGAAATAGATTTGGAATAAAAACAAGCAGTAGAAAAAAGTAATTTCTTGTTCTCGGGAACAATTTCTAGAAATTAGCTATTTTTTCTTCTTCTTTTTTCTTTTCTCCTTCCTCGCCTCTTGCCGCTCGCCGCCCCCTGTTGTCCGACACCGTTGCCGACTGTTTCTGGTCGATGGCGATGGCGGTTGTAGGGCGAGGGCGACGAGCGAGAAGGAAGAAGAAAAGAAAAGAAATGTAAAAAATATTAAAAATTAAAAGAAATTCTACGTTACAAAAAAATAAATAAATTTGTGGATCGTATTAAATGCATTTATGTTCTTTTTCTATTTCGAGAATGTAAATTTTGTGTAGTTATCAAACGAGTTGTTTTACTTAAATTGTTCCATGAAATAGAAATAAATAAAAAATTATTTCTGAAAAGAAATTATTTCCTAATAAACGTTACGAAACAGATCCTAAATATTGTCTGCTACAAAGTTAGAGAGTAAATTATTACTCATGCACAGCACCGATGATGTAGCTTGCAAAATTATTACTCATGCACGGCACTGACGATGTGGCTCGCAAAGCTCGTGCAACTAAGAAAATAGTAGGTGCATTAAATTTGTAAATTATACATAAATTGACACGAGGCAAAATGGATCAAAAGTTTTATAACTAAATTGGTCAAATAAAAGGTTTGAGACTAAATTATACGATATGTTTAAGGCTTTTTTTTTTTTGTAATTATCCCAAAATAAACAGTCACCACGTAAATGTACAATTTTCAGGTTTATTTAAATTGATGATCATTTCTTCGAGTTCCCTCCTTTGTATATTCTGATTCTTCACATAAAATAAATTAATTAAATTACACCAAGCTCTCGTTTAAGCACGTGCCAAATAAACTAGTGAGTACGAAGGTTGTTGTTGCTTAGCAATGCGACCAGTGTAGGACAGTCACTTAAGTATGACAACCACAATGGCGGCGGTTGTCTGCTAGCCATAGATGAAGTAGGGGTTCACGTGTGTACTTGAGAAAGAGAGGTCACAAGCGATTTCTTTTTTGGTAGATGGGGACATTAGGGAGAGCGTATGCACTTCGATTTTTTATTTTATTTCAAAGTACCTGAAAATTTCATAATTAATGGAAATTTTTAGATGCAGTGAGTAATAGCTCATCCGAAATTTGATTAACCTCTTAGGTTTCTTTTTTTTTTTTTTTTTTTTTTTTTTTTTTGTGAGAAGATAAAATATTATTTATTTATTTTAAAAAACCACCGAAAACTCCAAACTTTATCTAAAGTGACACATTTACCCCAAACTTTTTTTCTCGCGATACGAAAACCCCGAAGCTTGCTAACCGTGACACGTTTACTGTTGAACTTTCATTTGTGATACAAAAATCTTAAACTTTCATTTGTAGGACACATTTACCCTAAATCATAGGGGCATTTTGGTCTTTTTACTTTAAAAAAAATTCTTTTTTTTTTTCCTTTTCTTCTTTCTTCCCTCCGCCGGCCATGGCGGAGGGAGGCCGGCGTCCGGCGAGGGTGGCCCTAGCCGGCCTCGCCCGCCGGGGCGAGGGCCGCCCTCGGGGCTTTGGGTGAGGGGTGCCCTCACCAGACCCTCACCAGATCTGGCAAGGGCCGCCCTCGCCTCCGTCGAGTGAGGGCACCCCTCGCCAGCGTCGGCCCAGGCGAGGGCAGCCATCGCTCGACGCCGGCGAGGGCAGCCGTCACCGATGTTGGCTTCCCTCCGCGGGGCCGGCGGAGAGAAGAAAAAAAGAAAAAAGAAACAGAAAGAATAAGACGAAAATGTCCTTAACGGGGTAAATATGTCACACAGAAAGCTGGTTTGAGGTTTTCGTGTAAAAAAAAATAGTTTTAGGTAAATTTGGGTGAGGGTGCCCTCACCGAGACCCTCACCAGATCGGCGGGCAGGGCCGCCCGCCTCCGTCGAGTGAGGGCACCCCTCGCGCCGTCGGCCCGGGCGAGGGCCATCGCTCGACGCCGGCGAGGGCGGCCGTCACCGATGTTGGCTTCCCTCCGCCGGGGCCGGCGGAGAGAAGAAAAAAAAAAAAAAAAAAGAAACGAAAGAATAAGACGAAAATGTCCTTAACGTAAATATGTCACAGAAAGTTGAGGTTTTCGTGTCATAAAAAATAGTTTTTAGGTAAATTTGTTACTTTGGGTAAAGTTTTGGGTTTTTGGTAGTCTTTTCCCTTTATTTTATTAAGCAAAGACAAACACACTAGTGAGCGAAAAATGGTTTACGTTAAGGAAATTATTGCGAAAATAAGGAAAACTAAGGAGGGGCAAAGCAAAGAGTCATTGAATATTCTCCAGTGGAAAATCAGAGAGCCTCATTACTCATGCACGATCCCGACGACGAAGCTGAAAGACATCAACTGACCACGTCAGCTTCCTGACTAAGATATGCCGCCGCCCCACCACCCCCCAAAAAAAAAAAAAACCAAAAAAGAAGAAGAAGTCATTTACCACCGAATTTCTCTTTTTAGTTATGGAAAATTGGTACAATGAGGAACTGCAAGGTTTGTGGACCCTATATTCATTCATATTTATCATGGTCCCAATTAGTCTGGTGGCATTAATAAATTACACAAGATCTATTCCTCATCTTCTCATAAAAGAGTCAAAAGTTTTAATAATTACACTATTACCTGTATTTTAAAATTCATTCCATAAATTAAATAAAAAGTATGGCTGTCTTCCTATTACTTTTCTACCTTTCTTATGTTTATAAATACCATGATAGTTCCATTTAAGTATATTGTAATTTACGATCTATATATAGTTGAAATCTCATTTAAAGTTGTATCGAGTTTATATTCCTGCTATTTTAATTTCTTAATTTACAAATTCAACTAGATTCAAATAAGAAAACATAAAACACAAAAAAACTGAAAATTTTATCAATCTAAAAGATTTGGAACAACATTTAGATTAAGTTAAAATTGTAGTCAAACATTCTCATGAAAACACTTACTTTTAAAATCAATATGAATTCGATATAACTTGAAATGAGATTGAGAGTTAGAGTAGGAATAGAATAGGACCGAACAAAAAAAAAAATTCAAATGACGGGCAAAAATTATGAACTAATCTAATATGACGTGCAATCTAGTTTATATGAGCCTAAATATGAAAAAACTAAATGTATGTGATGACATGGGAATGATGACATGGCATGTCATGACACGGCATTGACGACATAGCAATGATGAAACTAATTCTACATGATATATGTATGTTATTTTTTTATGAATTTCTTTTAAGGCTAAAAAAGGAAATTAACTAAAATTTGTAATTATCTAATTTAAACCAGTAAATAATTTAAACTGAATCCTATTCTTAATTAGGTAATTTCCTAATTACTACATGGCTCATAAATATGTAATTTATCTGAATATGCAATGCAATTTTTTATATTTTTCATAATAGGGAAATTTCCTAAACTAGCAATACAAATATAACATGCTCATATAATTTACACATTCACCTTAACCCGAAATAGAAAACAAAAGTAATATGGAATCTGATCTAAGCTTTAAAGATCGAATTCTTGATTATATGCATTTCCTATTTGGATGTGCCTAAAATCTCATATCAAGCCGTGTTGGAATTGAATAGCCACAATTTAGGCAATTGAATATTTGAATCAAATATAACATAGAAAATTAATTGAATTGGATTATAGACTCAAACGAGCGTGAGGAAGATTCACAATGATGGTAATTGGTGAGGAACATCAAGAGGTGGAGGTAGCAACGTCAGAGACTATGAACATCATAAGGGAATCTATGGATCTTTGATACTCGATTCCTTTGCCGAGGCTAAAGAACTAGGTGTCACGGAGTCCTCCTGAAAATTTCATTATATTTCGACTTAGAATGAATAAAAGCTCACTATTTTCACAAGACCGCACGTTAAACCCTCCTGGCTTGATCCACAAGTCCAATTAGCTTGATTTTCTCCATCAAGAATATTGTTACTTATATTTTCTCATAAATTCAAGAGAAATATCTTAGTACTCTCCACAAAGTTTTAACGTTATCCAACGGTTAACAAATGTGAACTCAATGATATTGTGCAACTGCTTGGTGGAATTTTTCTGAGGCCCGCGGGAGAGAGAGCTCATGTGTGTTTTTTTCCCTCCTTTTTTTGCTCTCTTGTGTCCTTTTTCTTTTCTATTAGATATCGCCGACCCCCTCTGTGAACTCCAAAGCACATACTTATAGGTGATACGAGATGATTAAGCTCAAAATGTGATGCTAAATCATAAAACAAAAAATTGTCAGAAAAGTGTTCTTTTGCAATGAAAGATTCCTTTTTGATGTTTTGCCCTGTAAAATTTGTCGCGGCAGTAAAAAACTATCGGGACAGGTGGAGTTGATCACGAAAAGGATTTTTGCTTGGCCTTATCTATTTTCTTTATCCAAGTTTGATAGTGAAAAGTTTCTACCTCATCTTGAGGAACAGGGCTATGATCAGGAAAAGGGCCTCTTGGCCATACATATAGAAAGGGAACTTCCATGCGAGCGGGGGTGGCCACGTTCCTATTTAACTCCAAGAGATATACCTTATCTTTAACAATAGGAAAATCTCTTATTATATCTTATGATTTAAATTGTGATAGTATCAAGTTTAACTGCTCTCCAAGTTTACTTTTAATAAATCAATTCCAACTTGGCACCCCCTATCTACAATTTTTCAGCCACCATAAAGATTTAATGGGCTCAATTTGATTTTTACCTTATCCGCTTAGTTCAATTAATTCAATTAAACTCATAGCCTCTCTCCATTAACTCCAAGACTATCTTATGGGCCTAATTAAAATGCTTATAATATCTACATGCAATTTAACTAACATATTTGTTTAGGGTTGGAGTCGATTCCTAATTTTTCTATGCAATAAATACTTAAATAAGTCATCAAAATTTAGGTATCAATAGATTGAACAAATAGAAAGTTTAGGGACTAGGCTAAAAATTTTAAATGGTTCAATGACCACATCAAACGAATCAAATTTCTAAAGATGAAATTGCATGTTGTAAGAGTTTATGGAGTATTTGTATTATATTATCTTCTATCATCTGTTGCAAAATTAGAGAGCTATTACTCATAAACGATATGGAATGTAGACTAACATACCTTGGGCACCCATGCAATAATCATATCCAATGGCGGGAATGTTCATATGTGGTGAAAAAGATGGGATAACGAGGACTTGCAAGGTATATGGACCCACTTTCAATTCTGACATTTTTATGGTGCCAATTTGTTTGTTGATTGATAGTAATAAAGTTGTCAACTTAGTGAGGACATTATCTTGATACTAGGTCCCCATTTGTTTGATGCGGTGGGGGTAATGAAAAGAAATTAGTATCTAAGCACTTATCAATTTCAAAATTAGCAAACTAGTCGACAGAGCAATTTCATTTCCAAAAGTTATATTGTACTTTAAACTCAAAGTGAAAGTGCAACTGTCTTCTAATATCTTTAAGCAACGTAGGGCCATCATTATTAATCATGTGCTCAAGGCTAATAAGAAAGTAATGGCTTTAAAGTCAATCTCAATAATGATCTTATGAAATCCAAGTCGTTTTGTGAAGTTGCATTCCAACCACAAAGCCCAAAGTTTTGCTTGTGTCGACAAACATATTCCTATGAATGTAGCAAAACCACCAATTCAGTCATTCCTTTCATTTCTAAATAAACTTCCTGCACCAGCAAGTCCTAGGTTGCATTTAGAAGCCCCATTGGTATTCAATCTGGAAGGTGGATGATCCCATCTTATCAAAATTGGGGAAATGGATGATCTACTTGACATTGAGTTATTCGCAATGAACCTTTAATGATTTTGTTTGTGTTTGACCAAATTACTTGTACCGAATTTGAAGGAAAACAAAGTTATCCTGGAAAATTGACTTGTTTCTACATTGACAAAAAGGCCACACGTCTACTCCAAAAGTTATGCTCCAATCATGATGAAAATTCAGTCACCCCTTAGACCAATACTAAATATTGAAAATGTAATGCCATTTAGTATGGCGATTCCACTAGACATAGGGAAATTTCATATAGGCCTAACTTATCTATCACTCCCAATTTGGATAATTAGGCTAGACCGCCATCTCCCCTTGGGGCTAGGATGGTTAAATGTATTGGATTGAACAAGCAGCCAATGTGGTACTACGGCAATTAGGAGCTAATGGAGGGGTTGTCATGGTTGTTTTTAGAAAACTACATTCGGATTGGGTCGATGATGTTCCCTATCCTAGGGGATTTAAAATGCTTGACTTTGCCATTGTTATCGGCGAAGATGATCGATTGATCACGAAGCATATTGGTTGGTTTTTGGCTCAATGTGGTGAGGCGTGTACAAATGAATGTCAAAGACTTAGATTGTTTCCTTTGTCTTTATTTAAGATAGCTTTCACTTGGTATATAAATCTATTAGCCCATTCAATATATAATTAGGCTGAGATGGAAATGCAATTTCATTCTCAATTTTATCGGTTGATACCTAAAGTAATGGTGATAGACTTGGCTCAAGGCGAAACACCAAGGGAAATGGAAAGTTAATGAATCACTAAGTGAGCACAAACAATTACTCTCAAGGAGACAGTGCTTACACTTAGCGCTAGCTCTCCTAAGCCCATGCCAATTGCAACTTGCAATCTCAATTCAATTTCATAATTTACCTACCTTTTGGATTCACCACTTATCAATTATGAGTTAATTAGACACCTAAATAAGACACAGGAGTATGTCTTGATATCATGAGCCAGGGATTATGAATACAGGGATTTGTTACTCTATATTAATCACACACCTTTTAGTACATTTTCTATTTATTTCGAAAATGTTTTGCAAGCAATCTTTGTTGGTTTTGGCCCTAAATTACTAACGTGTGAGAGAGAATCATGCAAAAGCTCAATCAATAATGCAACACTCAATAATCAAAACAACAAATAAATTACTGAAAATATTTTTAAAAAAAAACCATGTAATGCATAATATAGAATATAAAAATAAAAAAATAAAAAAACATATAAAAAAATTCATAATTTTTTTTTTTTTTTTAAATTGCAAAAATTGTCCAAGTTAGTGTTGTCTATATCATGTAAGGTGGCCAACATTCACGTTACCAAATTCTAGTAATTGACCGAAAGAACTACATTAGCAAATTATAAAATGGTTTAGAATTAAATTGGCAAAATTGAAAAATTTGATACTAAATTGGCATCCATACAATATATCTAGAACTTTTTTAGTAATTATCTTGAAATAAGCAATCAATGCATGAATATGCATTTTCTAGGTTTATTTAAAGTGATGATCATTTCTTCAGGTTCCCTCCTTCTACATTTTGATTTCTTCACATAACTTTAATTAATTAAATTAGACCAAGTTATGGTCCAAACACGAGCCAAATAAACTAGTGAGTACGATGGTCATTTTTGCCTAGGGCCTAGTGGTGTGATGTGATCAATGTTCAAGTGGTCACGTAAGTACGACGACCACAATAATGGATGTGTACTGGCTAGAGCTAAACTCCGGGCCCATTTGTACATGGACCCACTTTCAATTCAAACATTTATTGGGGTTCCAATTTGTTTGTTGATGGTAATAAAGTTGTCAATTTGTTAAGGAGTTATCTTGATAAACATTTCCCGCGTGTTCAATACGGTGTTGGTTCCACACTCCAGTTATCTTAATATTGAGCATTAAGATAGATTTCATATGTGTCCGAATGACTTTTATAATGGATGTGTACTGGCTAGAGCTAAACTCCGGACCCATTTGTACATAACTGGATAATGGATGTGTACTGGCTAGAGCTAAACTCCGGGCCCATTTGTACATGGACCCACTTTCAATTCAGACATTTATTGGGGTTCCAATTTGTTTGTTGATGGTAATAAAGTTGTCAATTTGTTAAGGAGTTATCTTGATAAACATTTCCCGCGTGTTCAATACGGTGTTGGTTCCACACTCCAGTTATCTTAATATTGAGCATTAAGATAGATTTCATATGTGTCGAATGACTTTTATATATTCTTTTTACTTAATCAAAATCTTAAATTGCATAATTCAATTTTTTTCTTTCTATCCATATAACATAAAATTCTTATAATATATAAATGTTAGCACATAAATTTGCAGTATAAATTTTTTTGTGATTATTTGAGATTCGAATAGCATATTAAGTTTTCTTGTGGGAAGTTAAAAAGTTGTCCATTCCCTTAGGTTAATAAGGATAGTGTCACCAAGGGTCTGTTTATTAACATTTCTATTTTTTTGTTTTTTTGTTCTTTCGCTCATCGTAATAGAAAAAGAATAGAAATTCATTTAATAAAATTAATTAATTTTTTTATTCCCTAAATAAAATAATGGGTAGGAATAGATTTGGAACGAAACAAATCTTGTTCTCAATAACAATTTTTAAAAATAAGTTACTTTCTCTTTTCTTCTTCCTCGCTCGCTCACCGACCGCTGCCGCTGTTCGACCATTGCCAGGGGTGGGGTGGTTAGACAGAGGGGGCGGTGACCGGCCACAAAGAAGGAGAAAGAAGAAGAGAAAGGAAAAAGAAAAAAAAAGAGAGAAAAATAATAAAAATATGATAAAAGTATTAATAAATTAAAAAGAAACAAAAAAAAAAATTTAAGAATCCTACCAAACGCATTTCTATCTTGGGAATAAACATTTTGAACAGTAACCAAACGTTTTAAAAAATTCAGAACTGTTCCTAAGAATAGAATAAAAAATCATTTCGAATAAAAATTATTCCCGAGAACATAATGGTGCACCCTTAATTATTAAAGCGTTAAGCACAAACTTCTAAAAAAGTGACCCACCCATGGGCAGTGCAGATGGCGTGAGTGCTCTCCCTCATTGCCGAGGTCGAGAGTTCGAACCCTCTCATTGCATTTCCATGACTTAAGTGGGGGTCCTAGGGGTAGATTATTAGGCCAGCCTCACGTCTAAATAGCGGCTTGCGACGAGGCCTGACGGTGTTACCGAGCATCGAAAGGTTGTGTGATCTTCGAAAGGTGATCTCAGGGCGGTTCCTCGATCATAAAAATAAAATAAAATAAACTTCTAAAATAGTGCATTAAATTACCGAAATAATTTTTTTTTTTGTTATTATATTCTTTTTATAAAATATCATCAAGCTGTTGAAAGGACGATATAATAAAGTGATGACCGAAACCCAATCTAGATTATGTCAAATCAACCCAATATTGCCTGGTCGGGATAGAGTGAACGTGCCTGGACGTCCTACCAATCCATTGACATCTTCGTTCCTACGCATGTCTCGACATTTATTGACCGTCGATGCGTACCTCATTTACGTGCTTCCACGGTTGAAAAGACAAGTGAAGCAGCGCTGCAGCGGGTAGGTAGAGGGACTGGCTTCTATATTAACTTTAATTTAGTTCGTCCAGAGCGTAAGCATGGACGAGCTCCATAGCCTGAGGAAAAGCCCACAACACTTGACCCTATAAACGAGCCCACCAGGAACTTACATCAGGCCCAAACACTTAAGGCCCACCGGTCGGCCCAATAAAGGAAGGACGGAGGCGTTAAAATCCGCACGGTGCTCCACTCCCACCCACTCGGTGTCTCGATCAACTTTTTGCCGACGCACGTGCAAATGAGGTGCGACCCATCGGTTGCAATACGTCGAGACATCGATAGGAGCACTCTGCGGGACAGGAAATTTATGGTGCCTAGAAGGATAGGTTTTAAAAGTTTAGAAAGTGCACGTCTTTCCTCATTTTTATATCGAGCTAATGCCATCAGACATCTCGAATTAGTATATCTATATCACATTTTGCTCGAGACTACTAGTACCATTGTTATCAGTTATCCCAAATTATTTTTTCACGTCATTAGAAATACCCTCGTGACAAATTTATTAAAATCTCTTAGTGAAATTGTGGTAAATATAGTATAAGTGTAGCGGTTTAAGAATTTTTGTGACATAATGGTGAGTTTGGAATAAATATGGCATGCATGCATTAATTTAAAATTTTAGGTTAATATAACAAAAAATCTTAAATTAGTATATTTGTGATAAATTTTTCTAACATTAATTTTCTAATCACTAAAAACCCTAAACTAACACATTCGCGACAAATCTATCATACGTTAATTTTACCACAGACCGACACATCTTAAACTAATAAATATCATCTAACTAAGTAGTTTGACGGAAGAATTTCATGGACACTAATTAAACTAAATTTATCACGGACATATTAATTTAAGGTTTTTTTTATGATAAAAAAGGTAATTCAAGATGAATTTATCATAAATGTACCGGATTCGAATTTTCTTGTCGTATCAGCCTTAAAATGTTTTGCAAAAAAGAAAATAAATTTGGGCAAATATGAAATTCTTAAAAGGGAAAAAGCAAACCCCTTTGCGTGAACAAAACGAACGATCGGAATCTCCAGCCAAAACGATTCAACGAAGAGAGAAATCGAGAAGCTCCTCTCCTTTCCCTTCGCCATCTCCATATCCATCGTCGCTCTCCCCTCAATTCCAGAACCAGAAGCGAAGATCGAAACCCTAGAAAATCTCTCCGCCCCGCAAAATCCCTTCCCATGTCGACGTTGCCCTCGTCCTCTTCCGCCTCCGCCTCTTCGCAGTTCACCTACCAGACCGGATCTTCCCTACTTCCCCTCCCCTTCCACCTCCAGCAGTCCTCCGCCCCGTACGCCGCCGCGGCCCCTCCCCCTCCCCCGCCGCCCGCCGCCGCAGCCGCCGCCGCCGCCGCAGTAGCCGCCGCAGCGACGGCCTATGCCGGGCCTGTCTACCCCGCTCCCCCGCCCGCGCCGATCGCCGGCGTCTATGCCCTCCCTCAGTTTCAGCAGGTAAAGTTCGTCCGTCGATTGTGCGGTTGCCGGAGCTGAAGCGCGGGTTAATTGGGCGATTCCGTTGGTCTTGATTTGTGTGGTGTGAGCTGTGGCGGTGGATTCTTGTTTAGACTTAGCTTTAGGGTCTGGAGTTATAAGCTGGAACCAGAAGTGGGCTGCATTTCATTGAATTTGAGTTTTTTAGCTGGTAGAGAGTGGATGGAAAGTGTGTTGGTTATGGAGAGGCATAAACGTAGTTTCTTCTAGGGGGAAAGTTTTGATTTTGTTGAGAATTGAACGAACTTGAAGCATTTTTGTTTGAGCAATTTCTTATGCTAGTGGTGTATACCAATGGAGACTATATAGACGTTTGATCCCCTTTTAAAGTTTTCGTTTTTCACGCATAGGCGCAGCAATTGTTTCAAAAGGATGCACAGATTATTACACCCGAAGCAATCGAGAGTGTAAAAGCTGCTCTTGCCAGCAGCGACATCGAGCACAAAGCAGAAGCTAAGAAGAAAGCAGTACCTCGTAAAGCTGCTGGGCAGTCGTGGGAGGATCCAACACTTGCGGAATGGCCTGAAAGTATGAATCATGGGCCTTTCCTCTCGACTGATATTGGCTTTTGTCTTGTACATGTTGGAGTGGCTTGGCTGGATTCATTAGTAATTTGCATTGCCTGCAAGTCTTTTCCTGTGGTCAACTTGAGAGAGAATTCCGATTTCTTAAAGTTCTTGAGAAGAGTTTGAGCTTCTTTCAAATTGAATTATGTAGAGTTTAGGTGGGGAGCTAAATCCTTAACTTATCCTCTGAAAAACTGGAAATGGTTAATTGATTGTTCATGCTTTGGGATTGGCTTGTGAAAGTGCTTTGGTCTTATGCATTTCGAGTTCCATCTAGTTAAAGTAATTTTGATTTCTAAATACACAAAATCACAGATGGATAATTTTAGTTTGCTTCTGCTTCCTGTGACATAGCCTCTTGAAAAATTCTGAGCCTGGCAAAGTTCTTGCTTACCTCCTTGAATGAGCTGCTGGTAAATGTAGGTTTATATTGCATGCTTGATTAGATATTTATGCATGCTATGAAGAACCAGTATATCCTCATAACTCCCTCAAAGGCAAAGCACGTGAATTTTTTAGAGCATCTGAGGGTCCCAGTTTATGGCATCCACAGGAAGTAATCCTTCTTCTAATTGTTCTGGATTTGTTGCTCGCTGCATTTCTCAATCTGTATTTTTCAATAATAGGATTAATTAAATGCCTGTAGCTTTGTTTTGTTTGGCATTGTTATTGATTTTTAGTCAGATTCTTGATATGCAATTTCTTTCTGTCGGTGACATACTAACGTTTCATTATGGTCTTGGTTTTGCAGATGATTATCGATTGTTTTGTGGTGATCTTGGTAATGAGGTGAATGATGATGTACTTTCAAAAGCCTTTTCTCGATTTCCTTCCTTTAACATGGCCAGGGTACGTTCCTGAAACATTGATAATTTCAGTTTCCTTTGATTGTTGTTTATTACCTGTTGAGTGAAGATGTTGCATTTCTTGCTTCAGATTTTTGTTTGAAGAACTCAGAGCAATTCTGTTATTTTAACTGTTATAAGGTAGGTTATGCTCATTGTTGCATTGCTCAAGTATACATCGCTATTAGTTCATGCTGGGTAGAAGTTCATTAGGTGTCCGCATGACCTGTGCTTTCTATTAGTGTAAATAGATTGATAATTATAGCAATTTGCAAAATTGGTGCATCTTGTAATCCTGAGTACATTGGAAGGTTAGTTCAAGCACACAGATAAATTGATAAGGCAGAATGACTGAAATATTCAACTCGGCATTAGTCATCCCTGTGTTGCCACAAAAGGTTGATATGGTTCGTTAAATAGGTGAGACTCATTTCACACTGTATGCTTTAGCTGTGCTATAGTTAGAAACACTGCCTTGAATGCATCGTACTAATGATACTTGACAGGATAGGCTACTTATAGGGCAATCTGTCAATGATTGAATCCAAATGCAAGATTTAGATGGTGTTTGTAGAACACGCCACAATAGATATGTTATTTAACCGCACAAGTTCTTCCATATTTTCCTGTGTATGGCTAACGACTTTTCCATGATTTCTTTTTTGGGGTGAAATTCCTGGAAAATGTAGCTGATTTTCCAAATTAATGAGCAAAAGAAAAGTCGAGTACTATTTGCACAACTCCTTCAGAGTATACCTCATTTGGATACTTAAAATCCTTCATAGTTAATTTGTAGATTTCATTTCTCTGCTAATATATGCCTCAAGAGGACTAAGTTTTTGGCTCCCTTCCCTGCATCTGCTAGTCTTCAAAGCACATAAATGGATGTTGAAAAGTAAATAACTGAATTCCCTTCACACGGTTGATTGATTTTGCTTTTGGTTGTTTCCTTGCTGTATTGATGGGTAAATGTCCTTTCCTGTAGTTTATAAACTTATTGGAACCTTGTTTCTATGCTTTGGACTGTTCAAGTTTTTGTTTTTTTTGTTGAGTCAATTGTATTTTTGCGATCCAATGCCCATTTGCTAAATCTTCTTGTGGAGACAAGTTCTAAATGCTTACACAAAATTTGTTAAATTTAGGTTGTCAGAGACAAGCGGACAGGCAAAACCAAGGGCTATGGATTTGTTAGCTTTGCCAACCCAACTGACCTTGCTGCTGCACTCAAGGAGATGAATGGTATTTATATCTTTTTCACTGACTACTGAGTGTACCATTTTGGAGTGTTTAATAGGCATTTGAAATACCTTGGACCATTTCTTGTGGTTGAAAGTATTAGTTCATCGATTTTGTTAGCTTTTGAATGTTCATTTTTGGCAATCTTTCACATCTTTACCATGGGCATCAGTTCTGAGGCAATAGACCGTTATCTTTATGAAGCACCTCGCGTGGTGGAGGGATTGTACTTTAAAGATTGCTGCTCTAAGGATCTCTTTTCTGAATGAGGCTTTGATGATTCCTTGTTATCTTATTCTGTTTAGGCCTCTGATGAAAACCCTTTAGCTTCCATTTGAACATTTTGGGTTTCTAGATGACAAGAATTGCTAATCTGCTGTAAAGTCAATTTCGCTGTGTGGACACCATCGGACTCGATTTTTTATGTTGAATTACTAGCGCTGCCACATGAGTATAATGTGGAAAATGCTAGAATTATTTAGACTGGTTTATATAATTCATTTACTAAATGACTGTCAAACTGTATTGGTACTTGAATATGGCCTACTTCTTAATGGGACCATTCACAGTTTAACATCATATAGTAAACCAATATTGTAAACCAATCTCAATTAGTCTAGGATTGCTCGTTGCTCATTTAATATTATAAGATGAGAAATGGTTTATTGGGATCAGCCTTGGATCAGAATGAGCAGTTGGGTTCAACCTTCAGTCTGCCGTGAATGTAATCAATTTTACTATGTGTAACTCCCTATGTGTTACCTTGACCCTGACATACATGGGTGAGGGACTGAATTGTTTTTAATTATGTACTATTTCAGGTAAGTACGTGGGGAATCGTCCGATTAAGCTCCGGAAAAGCAACTGGAGGGAGAGAACTGATTATGATGCTCTAGGACGACATAAGGTATCTTACGAATCATAACTTGGTTCCTCTCTTTCCCTTCCCAGATCTCACCTTCGCTGCTAACATCTATCTTGTTATTCTGGCAGAATCAAAGTCAGAAGAAGCCAAAGCTTTCAAAGAAGGGGATATTTCACAAATAGCTTCAGAACATGACTTTTACTCATTTTTATGACGGTGATCTTAAGATTTTCTATTAAATCTAGTGATCCATATGGGCACATTGAAGTCAGAATCAAATTATGTAATCACCCGATTTCTATCATCTCATTAGTTTCAGCGTTCTCAGGCCGTCTGCCTAAACGCCATTTCATACTGTCAATGTTCACGCCTAAACACCATTTCATACTGTCAATGCCATGCCGGACGTAAGATAATCCGTGCTTCATTTCTTGCATTTCACTTCTTTCAGTTGAATTCCGATGCAGTATATAGTTTGTTATACTATGGCACATTCGGCGTAGAAACTGTTCCCTATGCTTACATTAGGAACGCCTTTTTGGAATCACCATTATACTTAGTGGCGGCTCAGGACTGAGCAGGGGTAGAATTCTCAAGGCGCTGAGTAAATAGTAGAGAGCTGGAACAAAAACTGCCAGCAATAAGTAAATAGTAATCATAGGATGGAACGATCTGTTTTCAAAGTGGTTAACACAAAATCAACGGTCATTTACCAGACAAATGATAACCGTAAGGCACAAAATTGCTAAATCATCATTGATGACTTTGTCACGCCCGTCCGAAGCAAATTCTTCCTTCCGCATTCCCCCCTTATGAGCAGATTCCATAGTTCTCCAGGTCCAGCTTTGGATCAATGGGTGTCCATGAGTTCGTGCACAGGCATACCTTTGTGTCTATGTGCATGCAATTTGTCCAAAAGAATGCCCTCACCACTTGAAAAATCTATAGCTTCTCTCAGAGCTGCAACTTCCATCATCCGCAGCACTCACCACACACGAGATACCATCTTCTGCACGCGTCACACTATCCTCAAGAACCCACGAACTTCAATCAGGAAGTTGGTCAGGTTCTTCCTAAACCTTTGGTAGTTCATCCGATCGAGTGTGCAAGAAAGCTGATTCGAACTTGTGAGAGATTGCAATGCGTTTGTCAGCCTCGATTTAAATGTTTGATTGGCCTGTCTCTCTATCAACTCATTGCCTAGTTTCTGTAAAAAAATATGCAGTCAGTAGATCATTTTCATTAAATAACATGCTAGTTTGGTTACTATGCACTAAATAATCCAGCAGGAGTACCATATCAACTTGACATGCACGTGCATATGTACCTGGTATAGGCCCTGCTCGCAAAGTATCAAGGGAAAGAGCGCATCTGCAGCAGCACCAACCAGATCGGGACTGAAACAGCAGAGTTTAAACATGAGACGAGATAGCCAATAATATTCCATTAACAAGGAATAAATCGATGAGTTCCCCACCTATAATCCTCAAAAAGAAGTAGCTGCAATGTTGTACGAAGGAACCGACTAAAAATGCCTTCCTGTACTTCACCCTTTGGATTTCTAAGACTCGAGGCATGCGATCCCAAGCCCATCTTCCCACTAGCTGTTTCCTTGTAGTGGTAGGAGGCAAGTGCTCGAAGAGCTCTTAAACACATGTTAACCACTTCTGAATCCTAAAATCATGAGGAGAAAGTAACATTTTCACATTTCAAAAAGAAATAAAGCCACAGGCCAAAGTAAACGCATATCAACCAAGCACCATGGAGAAGAATGCCAATTTTGATGGTGCTATTTACTGGAGCCATGAGCAACAAAGAAATATATATAAGGAACAACTTTCTTCTGACTGACTCATCATCTTATAGCCACTTTCACAAAGAACAGCTGAATGCATTACCTGATGATGTAGACCAAATTCAAGAGTCTCAAGAATATGACTAAAGGCTTCCTTGTTTAGTTGTCCCACCATTTCAGGATATACTTCCAACATATGTGACAGCAAAGAGAAGTACTGCGGTGATAAAAAGAAAAGAGGGGAGTAAACATCAAGCAGAACTCAGAAAAATTCCCAGGTCCATTTCTTGTATGACGTGGATGACTCAACTCACATCACGACAGAGCTTGGGGTACTTCAGCAACTCCAAAGATATCAGAGGAGTGACTATATGAAGACCATAGAAGACAACCTGCAAAGTTGAAAATTAGACACCATCTAACACAACTCTTTGTGCTTTGCATTATAAGATTCACCTGAGATATGCTTGTTCCATGGGCTTCCAAAGAATCCGATGAAAAATCAACCTACACTTGATCAAGTATGGTGGAGTAAATGATTTATGATAGCAAAATACAGAAAACATTAAGAAATGCACAACATGAAATAATCAATTAACAGAAATGTAAGAATACCAGATCCTTTGAACAAAGGCTAGAAAGGAGTTGAAGCAGAGCCCGCAGATCTTTGTATTTCTCTGTTTTTGCATCATTAAGCAAGCTGCTTGACAGACTTAAAGAAATCTGGGAAGAAGGCAGAAAACCAAAATAATCAGTCACCTATAAGATAGTAAAAGAAGAAGCATAAATACTGGCAGCTGGAAAAATCTGTCACAACGTCCGTTTTGTAAATTATGGATGCTACGAAAGCAAAACAAGAGATGGAAAAGGGCTTCAACTAAGACTACTTCAAAATCTTCTAGAGAAACTCAGCCAGCCAACAAGAAGAGTCTACCTACAGATAGTTTTCTTACCTTGCCAATATTGTGAGATGAGTAAAGTTGAAGTAAGCGCATGCAGTAATCAATAACAACTGTGGTCTCCTTTGCTTCAAGGTAGGTAATTTGCCCGTCCACCCATTCAGCAACGAACTTAAGCAGCAAATAAATAACTGCAGACTACACAATTAAAAGGGGTTAGTCTCAAATAAACCTTTGGCATCCAATACGATAATTCAGTCAAGTGTGTCTACTGCAGCTCAAAAGTGGAATAATAATATAGATTGACATCACAATCTAAGAGAAATATCCCATTACAGAACACAAGCTTGTGCATATAATATTAGGTAGTCTGCTGATGATAACATTGGAAATCCTTTTCATCATTCTCTAAGTCAAGAAATTTTCTATGAATTCGAGTATAGCATTTTTTGATTTTTAACCTTAAAGACAGAATTTGTTATTTCAGCTTTGGTTGTTGAGAAAAACTGCATAGGGATTCACAGAGCTGCATAAACTAGAAACTTGTGCGACCAGAAGTAAACACCATCAAAAATTATATGTTCTTCTTTTGCTGAGAAAACAACTATGAATTTCTAACTACATAAACATACATCAGTGATTTGCTGGACCTAAATTCTTTGCTGTGATGCAGATTCCATTTTTACTTGAATAACAAGTTAACATGGGAAGGATTGTGCTAAGTTTATACATGAATACCTCATGCTTATAAACTTCAAGAAGAATCAATGTAGAATTTAATATTGAAAACCCCATCTCATATATGGACTTCTGCATTCGAGGTTCCGTTGCACTGGCAGCTCCACGAAGCCGCTCCAACAGGCAACTAACCTACACAGCCCACTTCAATGAAAAATGAGGAAGAAAATGGTAACTGACAGGTGTGTAGTTAAACAATTGGACCTTGTTGCCGCAAGTTGGTGTAAAAAGAATCCATCCCTTACCGACAGGATAATATCTGGCTGTTCAGCAACTCTTTTCAAGTCATTCCTGGAGGATATCTCTACGAGGTATGTTGTCATATGTCCCATAAGATTTCTCACATACCTGAGAACACACCTCGGCGTTAGTCCTGAGGCAAAATCAATGCTTTAAATTATTCCTGAACAAAGAGGAGAACTGCACTCACTGATTTGCTGGCTCAGAATCTCTAAAGCCAGATGCAGAAAGAACAAGTGTTTGAGCCAAGGATTTCTAACAAATAGAGAGAAGACGTTCAGCAAAATGGAGAAAGTACCATAACCCATTTGAGAAAACTATAACTCCTACCTGGTGAGATGCATTCAACATAAACAGCGTTTTCTCATTAGCAAAAGCAATGGCCAGCTTGCTCCAGGATTCCTGTGAAATACATCAAGACAGAGTTGACATTTATGCCAAAATAACAAGAATTTTAAGTTTTTCAAAGTATCTACTTGCCAGTATTCACGGTTATTGATAACAAGACAAAAATTAGGTAGCTTACCAGCGTTACAAGGTGGATGCATATGTTCTTTTGCCTAACTAGTGCATGAAGCAGCTGGTAACAGGTCAGGCCCTACAAAAAGTAGAAAAAGTATTAATTAGTCCATCCTTTTGAAAAAGTTTCTAAAATCCTGAAAAAGTATTAACACAGTGGTTCGGGGGCAATGCCCTAATTATGGGAAGCAGAAGTATTCTTGAAGCAGGAGCGAGCAATTTCAGCACAAATGTAAAAACCATCACACGATAATGCATCATATGGTACTTAAAACAAAATATGCATCGCTTAAGCAAGTTGTAATGCCAAAGATAGAACAGAAATAGCAGTTCATCAGAAATTTTCTGGAGCGATCTGCAGAATATGCCTCTCTTCTGCAATGAGTTCTAATGCTTCCGTTGTTTTATTCTGTTTTTTCTCTTCCAATCTCTGTCTGTCATTCTTTCTGCCTATTACCGTCACCTTTTGTTTTTCCATATGTGTGATTGTTGACTGAACACTATTTCATTTCTTCTGTGATGAGTTCTAATGCTCCTACTTTTTTGTTTTTTCTTCCTCAATTTCTCCCTCTCATTCTTTTTACCTATTCCCGTCACCTTCTTCTGTTCCTTAATCAATGCTTATAAACTAAAATCTATTTAGTTACTTCCATCAAATTAATCTGCTTCCCTCAATTGGGTATGCAGAGGGAAGCAGAAAATAATTCTTCCTCTTTTTTTTTTTTTTTTTTTATCCTCTTTCGACTGGGGGCACTGAAGTGTTCTATTTGTGACCTTTGTATTATAACAGTAGGTAAAGACACCCAAATACCAACATCTAGGGCCTGACACAAATTACGTAGTTACTTTTCAGGACCCAAAGGAATTGCAAGAAAATATGAGATATTTTAGCTGCAGAGAATTGTAAAGCAACAGTAGCTCCCTTTTTTATCATGGCACACTAACCTATGCAAATCACAGCACATAAAACAGAAATATACATATAGAAATAGAATTTTCTGTGATAGTAAGTAATCATGTGAATACTAGCTAAAGAGAAGCTTAACCAGTGACTGTACCTGCAAGAACTTCTCCCCTGGATAGGACATGAATGTTGTTATGGCTACCTGGACAATGATGTCAAGCACAGTCTTGCCATGATCATACTCACTGAAATATCTGAGTACAGTTCGCCCAGAACCTATTGACTGAACTTGGTGCATATTATCAACTTTTGAACTATAACTGCTGTCTTGAGATTCTTCTGGTGACATTAGATAAGTTTGGGACCATCTCGCAAGGAACCATATTATAGCCTAAAAAAGGTATTTGCTTCAATACATAAATCAAGAGCAACGCTAGTGCAAAGTGAAAAGCCCACACAAGTCCAAGCATGCCAACAATGTGTAGTTTATTGAATGAAAAAGAATACAATGAAGAGTGCTATATGTGACAATAGAAATGATGACATGCAATTTCTCTATGTATCTACTGCCAAAATCTTCTGGAGAAGGGTCAAAATAGATAGCTTTTTTAAATGCTGTGGCTTATATTACTAATTGCATGTTTGGACTGATAGGAAACTCTTGTACAACATCCTAAAGTAATCGTTATATAAAATACCAACTTATTCCCAGTGACGATCTCTTTCTATATGTAAATAAGAACAAACAGCACCCAAATTAACTGGGGATGAACTTGATATGTACCTCCATTAGTCGAGGACTGAAAAATGATGATCTACTTTCCGGATTCAAGCTTTGTTCAGCAAACCTGATGATTGAGCTGCGACAACAAAGGAGAATCATATAAAAATATTCCACGTGAAGGATCAATCATTCTCGTTAGACAGAGTAAAACATGCTCTGGTAGCACCGCTGTCCCGTGGGGTAAAGTATGAAAGTGAATAGGAAAAAGAAAAAAAAAAAACGGTTGCATTGGCAAGCTAGTCATCTTTACGCAACTGCAACCAAATGAAGACTGACTGTCTCCAAGCCGTGTAGCACAGCTAATAGGCCAGACAATTAAATTAAGCACACAGAAGAACAAATGTACATTGCCTACCGCTGTCCTGTGGGGTAAAGTATGAAGGTGAATAAAAAACCGCATGGTTGCATTGGCAAGCTAGTCATCCTTACACAACTGCAACCAAATGGAAGACTGACTATGTGTCCAAGCCGTGTAGCACAGCTAATAGGCCAGACAATTAAATTAAGCACGCAGAAGAACAAGTGTACATTGCCTATTTTCAACTACTTCAGCTACAAACAAAGAACAGTCACAAGATTTTCTTTTGATTCTTGTTATTTGCATATATAGCAATTTCAATTTATTGTAGAACGAGAACAAGAGCGTCTACACATCTTATAACCACTGGTAAATTAATAAAAAATTAATTAACTGTGGATGTCCAATGAAAATCTTTATCAGCAAGCATCTTCGTCTAGCATCATCCATTGTTGGTCAATCCAATATTACACCACAACAGATGTTTCGTCATATACCTGAAAGTTTCAGGTATGATGATATGTTTGTGCAACACAACATGTCAAGCGTGTTAAGAGTCATGACCCAGCACGAATGCACACAAGACACGACTAGAGGACAAATTCGTACTTGAGTTATTCTCTGCAGAGTCTGACAGTAGCGTGGAAGCAAAGAAAGTCAGAAGGTGAAAGTTCTGATGTTGCTATCAGATGGCTGGAACTAGACTTGAAGCAGAAGGCTTCAGTAGGAAAAGTTAAAGGAGGTTTTCACAAAAGCACTTTTCTTTATGCCCTTGCACGCCCTTTTGTACAAAGAGGATGCATTTTATGACTAAATCCTTGTCAAGGGAATTGTTTGAATGTTAAATCTACTACACGTAGATGTATGTGCCGCTGTCTCATGAGGTATATAATGAAAAGTACCTACAAAGGATGACAACAGGATTATTATCTGGTTCCACGAAGTCCGCAAAACGCCTTTGTATAGCAATTGGAACCTGCAATCACATTGCATAAGCACAAAGCATCAAGTTATGGGATTACTACTTGAATATGTCATCCTGAACCTTAAAATATATCTTGCATTATCTTTAATGAAGAGATCTTAGCATGGAAATGGTTTGCATGGCAAACATGTATGAGCAACAAGCATTCTGTCCCTACAGGAGCCAGCACACGTATCTTATGCCACTTTGCTCTACCATCACCATATTCTGAAGAATCTTGATTTATGGTCCTTTTGAAGATCTCATGTGTTCTCAGACCTCACCTATGCCTACTGTATGGAGTCATGATGGTAAACTTATGGCTTCTTTTTAAAGCATCCGAACACCTCAGATTTCATATGTCAAAACCACATCAAACAAGTTTCTTCCATCTTATCGTCAATTGCCTGTCCCCCATCATTGATTAAAACATTGTCAAATCTATTCTCTCATTCTAGCTTCTCTTCATTGGCTCATCTTTGCTTTCTATTGCACGACAGGAGCATGTCTGCCCTCAGAAGTGCCATCAAAGATTAATACATGGGAAAAGGTTCATTTTCTGCAGTGAACTTCTTTACAAACATTCTGGTGAAATTTGGTTCATCCCATTCTCAGGAAGAAAATTGACAGTGAGATTCTTGGACCTCTTGTGCATGCTTAACATCAGACATATTTGGCCCCATCCATGCATGCTAGGTTAACGAACACAATTTGATTTCACGGCACTAGAGTGGATCCTATATTAGGAGGATTTTTCCCGGGTTAGTACAGGAACAACAGAGAACTGCAAGATGGCAAAGTAGAGATGCAAAGTAAGTCTGCAACATGCATCTCATGGAACTGACAAATAAAAAGCAAGGAGCAAAAATCATTTTTTGCACCAGGTTCATGTGAGACATGTGAGCTGTCAAATTTGCTGGGTCCCACATGAGACACACGTCATCTAACAGCTCACATGGATCACATTAGGCTCACATAAGCTGGGTGTTTTTAAAAATTGCTAAGCAAGAAGGCTGTTTTGAATCCGACATTTTATTGGTGATCATGAGACACCCTTCAAGCACAGAGAGCTTGTCTCTTTTCTCTACAAGCAGGGCCAACAATTTCAAAGAGAGAAGTAGCCATTTCCTAGTGGATGTTTAGCCAAACGGACTGTAAAACTCCTGGCAAAGCTCAAACTTTTTGTTGCATCACACACATATACCTCTCTCTAAAAAACAATATTATGATGAACAGGCAAACACAACACAATGCCAAATCAAGAAATCTCATCATTCTGAAAAAAAATCAATTTAATCTAAAGCAACAGTTATTTTCTTCAAAGAATTAACCAATGATAAACTTCAAGTTTGTAGTAAAAAATTACAGTCTAAAGGCAAACATTGACAATGTACCAGGGGTGTCTCTCCTTCGCCTTCATCAGCAAGTACATGACCCGTTATTAGCAACAAAGAATAGAGTTCTTCCAAGGTTTCAGTTGGATCGAAAGAGCCCCCACCCTACATATTGCGTATATAATTTAGTAGATAAGCCACGGACATTGAGAATGGAAGAAACATGAAAATCTATTAGGAGAAGGCAAGACGCGGATAAGAAATATTTTAAACGGAAGAATCCAAGAATTTTATCAAAGCAACCCATAGCATGGTAAGCTATGAATTGACTGGCTCATGACAGACTAATACTTCTGAACAACCTCATCAGCATACATCAAGGTTCTGTACTTATAAATACACCAAAATTTTTAACTGTTTCTGGAGAGATCCCCAGATCAGCCAAAAGAAAACAATCAATCACTAAACAACTTGGAGAAACATGGAAGTTAACCTGGATGCTTTACTGACACTTCCTCCAAAACCTTCCCTCTATTTGCTAATCTCCTTTCCAAGCGTAGTCTCTATGTCATTTACAGGTATTCCACCTAAAGTTGCCTTTTGTTTCCTTTTTTGTGCACTAGCACCATATTTTTACCAAGAAAACCAACCACCTACGGGAACCTAATCTTTCGATTACCTTGCAAATGAATGAGCAGAAAATTGAGTAAAATAAGTCAATTAAGAAAATGTCCAATCTCAGCAGTTCCTAATATGGCAAAGGGAGTAACTGCATCAAATATAGGATAGCAGTTTGAATAACAAATTAAAATTCACCAATCAATCTCCATGGCAAGTACTAGGCATCCAAATACTTTCCAGGAAAAAAAATAACCAAAGAAAATGCTGCCCCTTGAGCAAAGGCCATCAAATATATCAAAGAGAACCTGATGTAGACGTGAAAACCGTTCAGTGCAATGTCTTGTGAGCAAAGGTATTGCAAAATCAATAGCGGCTCTTCCAATAAGAGCATAAGAGCTTAGCCTTTCATCCATTGCTGTAAAAATAGGTTGACAATGAAAACCGTCAAGGATTAAAATCTAATGAAGGCACTATGCTAACAAAAGGAACTAAAGCCATGAAGGAAAGGCAAAGATGAATAACTTCCAACATTGAACTGACTCACCAGAAATGGAAGTGTAAATATAGTCTGAGTCAGAATCGTCATTGAACGCAGAAGCAGAAGCGGCTGTGGTACAAAGATTTAGCCAAATGCTTATGGCAGAGAAACAAAGTGATGCTGCACACAACCTACATAATTACCTTTTAACTCAGACTCTACAATGTATGCGAAGAGGGTGGCCGCAGCATCAACACCTTCAGGTGGAAGCAGTACAATCCCAGCAGCACTACCCAGCGGCTAATAATAGGAAATGAGTTGTTTCAAAATGATGGTTCATGGTTCAAAACGAGAAACTTTAGAAGATAAAGTGAATCAGATTATCCAAATGAAGGACTCAGGCTATACTGGTCAACCTTCCCGAACTAACAAACAAAGATCTTCATTATAATTAGGACATTTTACTGATACACAGCTAATGCTTAGCCATTCACCTGAATTATTTGAAAAGCGCTCACCCTCATCTATGGAGTAGAGATAAGCAACTTACTAAAAAATGGATCCTGGGCATTTTCTTTCTATGTTTCTAGAAGCAAATGATATCATTGCACGCATCTATGTAACATTGACAATGTATACCATGAGCAGTGCAGTCCAGGTATCTAGTAAGATATCACGCGCCTCCCAGCTCCATGTTTCCTCATCAGGGTCCTTTGTCATGAGGACTTTTATGACTTCACACATCAAGGTAGATAACAGGGTAAAGGTACCAAATGGCCTGACAAGTGGAATAAGTCAACATGTTTTAGGCATTACACATGGATAACAGCTATCAAGTATCAATCCAGCTATTAAGAGCTCTGTGCATCATTACATGACATAAAGAATTAAGCATGAACAGAAGAATAACCTAATTGATTTAAGGAGTTGATTAAACATAGTTGGGCTTGTTACAGTTGCCATAGCCAACAATGCCCGGCAACCATCGAGCATCTCACTGCATTAACAAGAAAGAAGAAATTGAGGGATCACTAAACATAGTGAGAGAAATAGCCAGCAGCTGATGTGATTCAGAGAAAAGTGACCTTTCACTTGTTCCACATTCAATCTGTTTTGAAACAAGATCTGGTGGGTCTATCCATGGTATAATCCCTGAAAGCAGTTGTAGCAGATGATGCTCCTGTAGTTGTCCATTGTCTGCATATTAAATGATGACTGGTGTCAGCTAAATGAATTCTTAAAATCAAGAGGAAATCAGAAAAATGGCAGATTTTTACAGCTTTATCAAACTGATGTTAATAAACGCTAATGGAAGGAAATGCATTTCCTTAAATTTCATGAATGAAGAGACATTAATAACAAACTCAGGGAAAGTGCTCCGTGATTTCCTAATAGCAATTCAGGGCGTCAAATCAGTTTGCCATTTCAGAATAACAATGCAATCTAGGCACTGGCTCAAGCAGCAATATTGATATACAGCTTATTACTAGACGACCAGCCTTGCATCAGAAATGAACCACAACATTCGTTCTTCAATCAGTCTTCATGATGGCATTTACTTGGTCCTTACTCCCACCAAAATAAACCTCAGGACATTGTTAGTTTGCCACCTTCACCAGATTAATTAGTATATTGCTAACATTGAATATACGATTCGCCAGCATACTTCCACCCTGATCAGTCTTTCAGAAGCGCTTGAAAATAATATGCTACCAAACACAAGCAAAACAAACAATTGGAGGATTAAACTGATAATGGCATCGTAAACTGCTTCAACCCAAAAAGGAGACGAGAATTTGTTGCTTTAAAGACAAATTAAACATTCAATTTTGAGTTGTGCATGTACCTGAAGGAAATATCGTGCCTGTCAAAGAACAGTACTGCAGAATAAGCTTTCGAGCAGAAACTGCAATTAGGGAGTCTATCGAAAAACCTTCATGGGAAAACTTCCGTCTAAGAGCGGTGTATAAGTTCAACAGCCAAACAATATCTCCGCTAGAAATTAAGATGTCACGCCATCCAGGACCAGGCTATTAACAGCAAATAGAACCAGGATAACATCATCAATACAGGGGCAGAGATATCTCCAAGTATGGCAATCCATCCCACCAGACACAGGAAAACATTGTACAGGATCAGATGAAAAGGTCAAACATTCTACTACAGAAGTTATTAAGAATAGAAAAGAACCAGCAAGCACTGATAATATGTGGAATGATCAGACAATTTCGTCACTCTTCTCCCAGTTCTTAAGTCAGTTATCTGAATAAGCCAGCAAGACTGGTTGCACATAATGAGAAGCTTTTGAGAAAACAAACCTGCACTAAGATACACTCGGTCCTGCTGGACAATGGAGTATCATGTCTAATTCCACTTGAGAAAACATTCACCCCTTTTTTGCCATTTGAGTCGCATCGGAATTCCCAATTCAGAATTTGGAGAATGAGACGAAGTGCAGCTGTACAAACTTTAACCTCATCTGCTGCAGAATCAGACCCAGTTATTTTGTTTGCAACACTTAGAGCAGCATCACGTGTCCAACAATAGAATACCTACCATAAAGTACAGTGAAGAACATATAAATAGGGTGTCATATAACATGATGCATGATTTACAGGAACATGTCTGAATAGCCAGCCATTCTATACGGGCAGCTACTTTCGTAGTAAGCATGAGAAAAGAGGTGTGAGCAGTGATACGTGCCTTCAAATAGTCCAGCTCTAGTGACCTGCGGCATTGCTCATGGAACTCCCTAGGAAGGCCCATAACACTCGATGTAGAAGGAGAAAACTCTGATACCTGAGGGGGGCAAAAAAGTAATCCTAAGGGCAAAAGCAAGCAAGAAAGGCCATTCAGATACTATGCACTGAAAACTATATATGATTGCAAAAGCCCCACATACCAAGGATTCCAAAAAATTGATTCCTATGAACTGCGCATGTATACCATGAATCCCCAGAGAAGCCTGTTTAATCTGTAGAGGGAAGATTGTCAGATACCAAAAAGGGAGAAAGATATATGTATATATATTAGCAAAGTGTATCCTGAAACAGCATGACATATGGGTTCAAAGAGTGGGAAAGGAAAAAGTTTATAAAAGAGAGATTAATAGAAAAAGGAATGCGAATTTCAAGGCATCCTTGTAAACTTATGCATCATAACATAATCTCTCATAAATCAAACTCCATGCACGATGTAAGGCTCAAAAAGAACAATTTTATAAGCTTTATTCTTCAGTAATAATATGAAGCACTTTATTTGATTTACTACATCATGGAAGCAGATTTTCGAGGTTGAGATAATTCATGCTTCCCCACTGTAAATGTTTAGAGCAACAAAGTAAATGGATTTCTTGGTAAAAATCATACAGCATTCCCTCCAAAAGTAGCAACAACAAACTAAAATCAACAGAAAACATTAATTGAGAGAGAGAGAGAGAGAGAGAGAGAGAGAGAGAGAGAGAAGCCCTATTTCTAAATCATCCCTGAAACGGTGACTTGACAATCTGACTATTCAGTTTTCTTTTTCTATTTTAAGTTCTTAAAAACAGAAGACAGAACACCCTCCCTATAAGCTCGAAGGATGGACTGCTCATATAAATCTACAAAGCATTAAGGGGACGTTGATGCATTAAGGGGAAGAATAGCTGACAAAGCAAAAGAAAAAAACCCGTCACCCACAGAACAAGACAACAGCAAATAATAATTATCTACGATGGAAAACTCTGTAGTTTATACATCTTTCAGGAGTATGCCACTAGTTAGGAAAAGGGACAACAAAGCTCATGTAGATGTAAGGAGCATGCAGCACAGACAGTTGCCCCAGTAGTTACTAGTGTGATTCACCGAAGATTGGGAAGATTTAGGTACTTCTAAAAGAAGGCCAAAACCAAGGAAAAGTGATAGAAGGGGCTAGCAAACAAATTCAGGAAGAAACATGAATTTATCAGCGGTTGAAAAGAAAACACACTATCACATAAACACTTTCTCAGAGATGCTTCTAGAGTCTCAATACTTGTGAACTCATTAGAAGCACAATCTGTCTACTGCTAATGGAGCCACAATTAGCTCACTTTGAATCTGTACCCACAGGATTGAAGAATATAGGCATAGGGAAGAGGGCAAACATAACTGTTTATAAGGTGTCTTACTTCATAACCATTTGTCATCCAAATGGTAATTGATCAAGTCTTCTATCTATTTAAAAAAAAATCCGCAAGGACACGAGCTACAAATCTGATAAGCAAATGCATAATAAGGGCAGGAGAAGAGCACAAAAATAACTCGATGCAAGTATATTAAAAAATATGGATATCAGAGAGGAAAGATACCTGGTGAAAAAAGGTCTCTTTCTCAGCTGTGGAGAAATCATGCCTTTGCAGGATATTTACATGCATAGCAAAAAGTGATCTTGTTAGAATGCATCTAGTGATGGATGTATGGCACTTATGAGTGATGGAAGAAAACTAGCGATACAACTAGACAAATGTACTCCACTAGGTTAGACACAAGGAAAGGACGTAACTTGTCTTTCGGGATAGAATAATGCTTGCTCTACATTATGCCCAAGATGACTATAGGAGCTTAATGTCTCTACCAGATCAAGAAATGCATCTCAAGCCCAAGCTCCTCTGTTCAAGTTAATCTAGGACAGCTCTACTATAGCATCAGTGACTCTAGCCCCACCACCCCGACCCCAACACCCTTTTTTTTTCTTTCCCCAACCCTCTGTCTCCCTCTCCTCATTCCAGTTGTCGACTATGAGATTCAGGTCTCATACACAGTGGAATGTAGACAATTACTTGATATTTTAGAATCTTGGGAAACTTTTTCGAGCTTGGCTGACAGTTATGATTAATGTCAAGATGTTAAAAAAGGTTTTATATGAAGCTAAAGCCTCCACAGGCACTCCCATATGGCAAGATGGTGGCTTGAGACACTTGAAGCTACATGGCAATTCATCGCCTCCAAACCAACATAGTCCCCATCACATTTGATGAACAATGGCCAGTGTATCGAGGGCGACACTAACAGTGCATAGTGAATTCATTTAAACCAGATTTTCAAACAAATAGGATATGACATGATATATCATGATTACGTCATCCCCAATTATCAACACCAAATACTGACAGTCAAGCATGACATAGGTGATTAAGGACCAAGTGCTACCTGAAGAATCCAGCCATATGTAATGCTATAGCAATGGGTAATTGGGACAACTGCGTTTAAGGTGGCCCACGAGAGTAGTCAGATGAACAGGTCAAGTTTGCTTTTGCAAATGACAGAATTTGTATTTGTGGGGCGATGTTCACTTTGTTCTACCTTTTTATGATAAGGAACTTCATTAAAGACCTAAAAAGTTCATATGGAACAGAATATACAAAGGCCTATCACCATAATACCTAAAAGAAAAAATTAAGCAGTTAGCTACCCATACTTTACACATGCATTGGACTTCACATGACACCCAAAAGAAGAAATTTAAGATGGTCAGCCAACAAGAAAGAGGTGACCACCTTACTTTTTTTCCGAGCACAAACCCAAGATATTCCTTCCGAATAAGAACCATGTTCAACTCACCAGCCTCTTTTAAGCAACTGAGCAGCCACTGATGAAACCTTTGCTAGGACATAGCCCTCAGGTGAACCAGCATGTCGCATAGCAAAGCCAAGACAAAAACTACAATTGAAGTAGCAACTCATTGTGAGAAGAGCTAACTAAGTCGAGAAATGCTTAAAAATGAACATTACATTAGAAGAATGACAGTATGATATCACTAGGTGCTGCTTATATGAAGAGGAGAGGAATGAAAATGTAATACTAATATAGTGACAAAATTGACAAGGGAACCGCTACCAATCTTGAAGTTCTCCAGAGGGTTAAGGTAAATCTAGCAAGAAATATACCTAACCAAGCTTCTCCTGTCCTCAGCAGTGAGAAAAGCCCATTCTCTGATAGCTGCATCTCGTATTGCTCCAGCAGCCTGAAACCTTGCATTTGCCACCTGAGAGTTTTCTACAATAGAAAATTGAGTTACCAGCTCAGCCGTTCATGTTCTGAATTGTTAACATCCACAAATCTAAACTAGCAACAACAGACATTGAATCCAAATAAAGTTGCCGATAAATCCAGTACCCCAGGATCAGACAGCTACAGAATGCTTCATTGGGACTTTTAAGCATTCTCTAGAAAGAGGTTATGCTATTAAGTTAGGCTCAGGACGGATCTGATACATAAACAAGAATTATGAAATGCCTCTACTTGCCGGTACCCCTCCAGCAATACTTTCTTATTCTTTGCAACAACAAAAATAAAAATAATTACACATTTCTGAGTCTATTCTCCAGTAAGTGATGGCAACTTTCAACAGCTTTTCTTTGCCACATAACTCTTCAAAGAAATTTTACCACCAAGTCAAAAGATAAAATAAATCCCCTATCCATAACTAGTGTTGAATATGACCAAGACTTTTACTTACCGAGAATAAATTGGCACGCCTTGTATGGCTGAGGCGATCGAGACAGAGACAATATAGTAGCTTCAGCTGCTGCCGGGTTTAGATGCATCTGGCAGGACAAATACGGCTGCTTGTCAGAGCCAAGTTCCAGATCATATGTGCCACAAACACTCAAATAGCCCCAATTTTCACACGGAGCTAATCCTAGTTCTCTTCACCAAAAAAAATACAAAAACAAGGAGAAGAAGAAGGAGAAGAAGAAAAACATAAGCTAATCCTAGAATAGAGCCGGGAAACCACATGGATCATACGCACGACGCATAACAAATCGAAACCCCGAGAAACACACTCGGTCAGTCGACTCTCGTGGAGAAACAAGATAACGCCACCAGGCATCATGATCAAAGGCACAGCATTTTCCTTTCCGAGCCATTAACCAATAAGCCACAACTGCTCTCAATCTAACACATCGAGTACCGGCAACACGAAGCAAAACAACAACAAAAAAATCCACGAAAAGATCGTTCTCACCGGCGTCCGAACTCAAAAGGCGCGCCTCGATCGAACGAAACGATCAAAAAGGACTCAACAAATCTAAAACAGCGCGAAAGGAGATCGTGTAGAATTTCCGGCGACGGCTCATCGCTACTCAGCCCCTGTTTCCTCACCAAGCCACGACGCGGTGCGGTTAGCGCTGCGAGCGAGAGAGAGAGAGAGAGAGAGACCTGAATGGAGGTGCAGGCGGCTTCGATGGCGCGCATGGTGGACTCGAGGTGGGCGAGCTCGGCACCGGCGCCGGCTCCGGCGCCGTCTCCTCCGCCGGTAAATCCCTGCATCGCTCGCTCGATCGAGAGAGAGAGAGAGAGAGAGAGAGAGGAAGCTGAGAAGCGGCACAGTCTCTTTTGCTCCTTTCTTTCTTGAACTTGGTGGAAAAGAGAGAGACTTGGTTTTGTTTTTTTCTACCAGCGGCGCTCCCTTTTTTCTAGGTAGATGGTAGAAGCTCGAAAATTGATGGATCCATTCACAAGTGGAAATATTTCGACCAAAAAAAAAAAAATTCACAAGTGGAAATATCTCCACTTAGGAAAAAAAAATAATAAATTATCAACGGATGTAGTAAGATTTATAGATAATTAAGTGAGATTTGTTTAATTGAGGTAGCACTGCATTGTAAAGTGTTATAATTTATAGTGTTATAATTTATATGTTTGGCGGTATTTAAGTTTGTTACTTTGTATTGATTCTTAAGATGATATTTATTGTACTGCAAAAATATGATATCGTAACGTCTCAATGAAAGTTATCATGCATGTAATGGAAAGTTGTTAATTTTTTTTTGTGCTATCACTTCGCACGGTATTAATATTCGTATGTGATGTTTTCTTATCATGGAGTGAGCATGAGAGCCTGTCCATCATTTCTAAGAGTTCCTGTGCAATAGTGCTGAAAATTCTCCTCAAATGAACCTAATTAATTAATTAAAAAATGCCAATTGTAAGAATTTACAAAGTTTGAGTGGAATGACATGAAACTGGCATTTGAGTGGCATTTGCCCCTTAAGGAGAACATGTTGAGATCTTGAATTTAGCACCTCAATCAATAGTTTCCAACACAAAACATTGTCTGCTTTCGGCTCTTGTCCCCTGCTGACTTTCCTGAAGAGGCTTTAGCAAAAGACAGAAAGAGGTCTCAACTTTTTCTTTTCTTTTCATCCTGTTCATGGCATAACAAAGTTGCAAATTTAAGGAAGTCATTGTGTCGCGGATGCATCGAGGCTCCTGGATAAACTCGAGGTTGCAGAGAGAAATTGCGCAGAGGTCTGTTCTATACTACAGAGTACAAGAAAACAAATACTCACTCAAATCAATTTACAGCTATAGAACCAAAAGTATTCTTGGAAAAGGAGTCATATGCATTGAAGTTGAACTGCCAATCAGTTCTCCTATCACAGCAGATACTATATTTTATAGTCTTGACTTGAGCAGATACTATCTTTTATAGTCATGACTCGTGCCTGCCGATTTTCTAATGAAGCTTTTACCTTCAGTTATATCACTATATGTGTATAAAGACCTGACTTTCTGACAAGGTTGTACCACAGAAAAGCATGAAGTCCACCAGACATAACCAAACCCTAATTCAGGAGATTCAACCAGTTAAAAATTGGGACAGTTGCTCCTAGATCTCGTGTTACTACTCAGTTTCCAAATAACTAAGCTCTTTGTAAACACCAAGTATGGGAAACGTTCTGTTCAAATGCTTAAATGAATCTTCAGAAATAGCATCAATGGTGGTAAGAGAATTCCATTACCTTGGCTCTCCATCCTACAAAACCGATCCCTTCAATCAACAATATAAAAGCGACTTCGTTCAGTCGGATTCCCTATTTCGACCATGACAGCCAACGCTTCAATTGCATCATCTATCCTTTTCACTTTGCTCAACCCAAGTAGAACAATGTTATAACCGATCACCGTATGATTGAACCCGCTCCTTTCTATGTCTACCAACAATCTTAGAGCCTCATTCACCATACCATTTTTACACAACCAAGATATGAGTGAATTATAGGTGATATCGTCGGGGTCAATCCCTTTGTTTACCATTTCTGATATTATCTCCAGAGCCTTATATCTATCTCCAGAACTCCAGAGCGCACTAAACATTGTGTTATAAAAACTAACATCAGGAGAACAACCAACTTCATCTAACTTTGCAAAGATCTCCAAAGCCTAATCACGCTTTCCATTCTAGTAAAGAGTGGCAAGGATTGTATTGTAGTTTACAATATCTGGCAAGCATCCTTTATATATCATCCAATCTAAAAAAAATTATCGCCATGTTTAATTTTCCCTCCTTGCATAATGCAGCGATCATAACTATAAGCATCTAGAGTCAACACATTCTCAACAATAACCTTTGAGACACTCATTGCGTCCTCAATTTCCCTCTCACGGCACAAAGAGCTAATGATAATGATGTAGGTTGAAAGTCATACTATAGCAGGTAATCATCGATCATGAAAGCGACGGAAGTACCATGAAATCTCATCAGAGAAGCAAGTCGAGATAGCCATGTTATGCAAAGAAACTCAAAAAGATAAAGAAAAAAAAAGAATAAAAGTGCTTTAGATTCTATTCTATGAGAAACACAATCAATCTCCTCACCGCTGATTGTCACACAACTTTAATGATAGCCATGACCCCATGACTATAATTGTACTTATGGGTTTGAAGATACTGATAATGTCCCTCACTTTTTTGCATGATTTCCGCAGTCAAAATCACATTACATTTACGGCACAAACATTAAAAGTATACATATTAGAATTTAAAGCTTAAAGTTTCACAAGACTCACTTTTTATCATGTGTGAACCCTACTATCTAAACATGACATGTGCCGCACATAGCACACCATGCTGTCCGCAAGTTTATCGAATGACTCAGCCTCATCCTCGTGTGCACGAGAGTAGTGGGCAGCGGTAGAAAAATATGTAGTTCGGAATTTTTAAGGAAAGTGATATGTGCATAATAAGAGAGGGGTAAGGAGAGAGTGTGGCTACGTTTGATTCAGCTTTGGAAATAAGCCTTGGGGAAATGCAATTATCTTTGACTTAAAGGGCTTTGGAAAATGTAAATTATGTTTGGTAAAAAATTCTTTGCAAAGTTATTTTGGTGTAAAAAGTATTTGACAAAGCTTTTTTTATAAAGGGTTTTTGGATTTCACTTTTATTTTTTATTAAAAAATATTAAACTATTTACTGACTCTAGTGAAGGTTAGGATAGTTTTGGTACAATGAGAGGTAAAACCAAAAAACTAAAAAATTTATGATTGTAATTTTTTTTTTTAAATAGTTCTAACATTTGACCAAATGCTGAAAACTCAAAGCTGGTTCTTATCAGTATTGGGCTTTCAACTTTCCCAAGGTTAGCATTTGACTGAAAGCCCGTTGGACAGGCTTGCCAAACACCGCAGCATTTCCCTAATGGGTTTTGGAGGCTGAAAGACCCTTGAGAAAACTAAACCAAATGTACCCTGTGTCAACAGATGAGCTAGGCAATTGCCAAACCAAGTTTAGACAAGGCTTGAGAATGGCTGTCATATTCTAGAAAGCAAATCGGTATGCTAATTTCTCATCCTCAAATCTGTCTTTCCCAAGGGTTAGTGTCCCAACGAATAAGTAACTAAAGGAGTGATTTCATGGGATTGCCTTAAGATACTCCTAATGTTAAAACAACTATGTAACTTAATGAAGGACTATGGCAGAAAGTTCTTAGGCGCTTTTAAGCCCTTTTGGCAGACTATGACTAATTGCACGGTTAGAAAAGAGGGCTCCCCATCGCGCCGTTCCAATTTCAATTTTGATTGATGAGGTTGATCTGCCAGTTTAAGCATCAATATAGTTGATTGAATTGGCCGCTAGTAAATAACCAAATATAACACGTGGGCTAAGGGTCAAGTTGGTAATTTTTGTTTACATCTCTCCCTTCCGGAGCGTAGGTATCATATATGCCTCCAAAATAAAGATCTGGTACCATCACTCCACACCAGTCCTTGCCTCCGTCCCATAGTTTTAACTCAACAAACTTCCGTCTAGCAAATATGATGGTCCTAATGATGATCCTGCACATATTTTTGTGTATATCTTACTATTGGTTTTAAAAAAATCTCGTGAATTAACTTGGGTTACGAGGGTAGTTCTGGTTGTATTGATTGCATCCTTTGGTGTAACTGGTTATCATTGGATGATAATTATACTTTCCAAAAATTGAAATTATTGATCAATTGAGGAACAATATCAACATTTTTGTTCAATAAGATACCAAAGTGGATGATTGACTCATTACATATTAGAAATAATCGCTGGAAATCTTTTGATAATATGGATTCCTATTTCTCAATGATACCCCATGTTGACACCTAAATTTTGGCGGCCCATTTAATCATTTATCGTATTAAAAAATTAGGGTTAATTTTATCCCTAAAAATAAATAAATAAATAAATAATAATAATAATAATAATAATAATAATAATATTATTATTATTATTATTATTATTATTATTATTATTATTATTATTATTATTATTATTATTAATTGCATAGCATATAAATTTAGGTGCATTTATTTTTAATTTGCATTTTTGCATTTACATTGGGCCGGTGACGGATGAGTTCGAATTGATGCTTCAGAAACTTTAATTTGATGAGTCGGGTTAAGCCTACGAAGAAAGAAAATTGGCCCAAGCCCGTATCCTTGGGGAGATTTTACAGATTTATCTTTGTGAGATTTCAATTCAAAAGCAAATATTACGTTTGGAAAAGAAATTTTTGCGGATATGGTTTTGGAAAATTAAAAATCCTAATCCGTGGCCTATAAATAAATTAATACGCTTAGGGTTTTGGGGAGGGCCACATTTTATTGATACACGCGGCCACAGATATAGATAGAGTGAGAGAAAGAGAGAGAATTCATCTTCATCCATGGGAGCTTTTCGCGTCCTGTATCGCCAGAAATCACCAAGGGCTCGCACTTGACCGGGCCGCGTTGGTTTGTTTCTCTACCTCGCCGCCGCTGCCCACCGAGTCCCCACGCTCTTGCCGCCCCGACCTCTATCTAGAGGTTCTTCAATGGGCACAAAAGGGTGTTCCCAATGTAAAAGAGGTGGTGAAATTTGTCCTGTTTTGCCTACCTTTTTTTTTTTAAAAGGGTGAAGCTTGACAGCAAAGTGAACATAGAGCGTAGGGTCTGCGCATGTAGGAGAAATCGTGAAGGAGACCCGCACTTGGAGAATTGAATATTCCGTTACACACTAAGTCTACAAAGTCAAATTCTCTCTGCTACTTGGAGACTCATGCCCATTCTCCATTAAAATCTCACTTTCATCTCCTTTCTCTCTCGAGGGAATACACGCCCAAGTCCTCGGTTGCACAGATTTTGCTGCTGTTGCTTCAACGACGGGTTATTGTTCGAGATCTCCACCATCAAGGCGTCTCCGCAGCTACCTCGCAGATCCAAATCAGGTCTTTGTTGCAGCCAAATCACGATCAACAACTTTACAGCGACACGTGTAGGTATCTTGGCGAAATTTTAGAAGATTGCAATCCGGGCCCAATGCGTTTCGTGACTTCTACAATATCCTTGAGGCCATCACCACATCTACAATATCCTTGAGGCCATCACCACACGAGTCTCTTGTCGTGTGCTGACCCGAGACCCATTTGCTGTGCCGAGCCTCACCTACGAGCCTTCACCGGACACGCACCAAGTCGAAGTGCTGGGTTTTCTGTTTTGCAGGCTATTTAGAATATTCGGGTCAAGACGTGTGAGTTCCGTGGACAGCTACCGCGAGCCATTGTTGGTCATCCTCATTGTGATTCGTAATCTGCCGTCAATCCAAACTCAGAAAAAATATCTGGGCGATATCACAAAGTAGGTAAGAATTTGGATTAATTCAGTTTCATATATCTTATGCCTAATTCGCAGATTGCAATCATGTTTGAATGTTCAGTTGATATTGTCATGTCCAAAAGAAATCTTTTATCCCTCATGAATTGGGAAATCTTCTTAATTTCGCAATGTGCATATGATCGACAGCCCGATTTCACGCTTGAAATATGGCCACGATCGCACGGAAAAGTCGCTAATCCGATCTCACGCTCGAGATTCGATTCGCGGTTATTATAAAATCGGCCAACCCAATCTCATGCGCAAGATATGGTTCATCAATTTTGGATATCAATCTTATCTTATCGGATGTGATGTCGTGTCGTTTGAGTCAACTTTGTTTTTGTAAAAAAAAAAATCCAAAAAATCTGAGTTAGATTAGGTTCATTCTAGAATTGGAGGTTTATTATTTCGAATTTTGAAAAATATAAAATCAAAGAAATGCATTCATTTAGGATGTTAGTGTTTTTATAAAATTTGAATTGCACGTTTAATTATTTGGCAATTTTAATTTCGAATTTCATAAGAGAAAAATAAAAAATTAGAATTAAGGCATTCTTTGCACGTCATTACATATTAGGATAGATTGCATGCTTATTAAGAAAATAAATAAATAAAAATCATGTGCGCATCATATAAAATTAGGTTCATGAAATGCACGTCATTTAGTGATTGTTGCTAGGTTCATTTAATTAGAAATTGCCCGTCATTAGGATTATGTCATTTTGGTTAATTTAGATTGCATATTTAATTACTGCATGTTCATGAAGAAAATACAAAAAAAATTAGTTTACTCAGGTCATATAGTTTAGGCTATACTACCATGTCATGTCATTTCATGTTAGATTAGTAGCATGCATTGCATAAAGCATGATTCTCATTAAATAAATGAAAACAAAAAAAGTCATTGCATGTTAATTAGAAATCATATCTAGGACTGTTGATGTGAATTTTGATCTAACAACGCAGATGCTTTTGTTGTTATGAGGTAAGTCCTGCAATTTATTTACTGCTTTACTTGGGTGTTAAATTGATGGCTTGTGCACCTGTATGATCGCCTCACATGTTAGGGAAATAGATTTAAAATCAATCCAAACTGCTTGCAAAACATTTTTTCGAAATAAAAGAGAAAGGTACCGAAAGGGCGTTAGAGAAATCTAGCATAACCAAGTCCCCGAACTCATAATCTCTAGTTCGTAGGAGTAAAATAATTCTCCCATTATTTTACTTAGGTGTCTAATCGACCTACCACAAATTGATTAGTGGTGACTCCCTTTTGCATGCTAGATATTTGAACCTAAATTGCGAATTGGTATGGGCTTGGGAGAGCCGAGTTAAGTCTAGGCTTAACAATCCATTAGCCAAACCCTAGGTGGTTCACCCGAAAAATTGGTCGCGACACCCCATGATCAAGACAATTGGCTAAATCCTATGAAACCATTTTGTAGAAGTTCATTGATATCTTATTTTTATAAAGCAAATCAACTTCGATTCTTGAATAATCCACATCGCTTCCGCTTCTATTATAACAAAAGAATTCCCTTTATGTAGAATTTAGCCCAATGCTTTATTTCCGTCCTAGTTGATATTGATTCGACATTAAAAGTATATTGATTTTTCCCCAATAACCGAATACTTTTGTCTGTAAATACTGCATATATTCAATATTCAAAGTATAAGGGGATGGACATACGATGAAAAGCGCATTCAACCTCTTTTGCAACCCCCTTTTTTCTTTATTTCCAATTCTTCGAATCTAGATTCCTAGATCACAACTCGATTCAGTTTCATCTATATGTATCTTAGTTGAATTTAATTTGTGAAAAAATAGGATTTAAAGAAGAATAGAATCATTAAAAATCAGAAACAAGAATCACATAATATCCAATATTTAACTCTTAAAGAGTAGAGAAGCAAAAAGAAAACCTTTCTTTATTGTGATAATAGATATTTCTCTACTCTGTTTCTATCTATATATAGAATAGGTATTCCCTGGGACGGAAGGATTCGAACCTCCGAATAGCGGGACCAAAACCCGTTGCCTTACCACTTGGCCACGCCCCATTTCAATTTCTATTCAATACTACTAAACAGTAGTATTGTTTTTGGTTGTTCGTCAATTCCAATCTAAAATAAATATCTATGGACTCTATTGTTCCTAGGGTTTTGACACGTGTAGATATACAATGAAGCTGAATTTATTGATCATTACATATAATTCAATTAAGATATTGTATAAAAGTATGATTTCTTCTATTCTTCCTTTGAAGCATTGACAAAAGAGAGAAAAGAGAGAGAATTGGTTATATTTTTTTGGATCATCCTCATTTGAGGCAAAAAAATTTGGGTTAGTCAAGTTAAGGGTTGTGTAGTATGTCAAAAGCGCTTTCTCTAGATTGTAAGTTCACTTGAAACAAAGTTCGGTGGAGGAAGTTATAGCATGAACAATTTCAGCTCGCAAACTGTGCATAATAAACAACAATGGGTATCTGCTATGAACGAGTTTAAATAAATTCATGGATTGAGATATCTCGATCCCTAAATTCACGGATTGAGATATCTCGATCCCTAAATTCACTAGCAAATTGCACGGATATTTTTCTCATTTGATACCACCTTCACTTATTCCAACATGAGTTTCATCTCACTTTGGCCCTATAACTCATCAACAAATATTTTTCTCGTACTAGGGAATATGTCAAAGCATATTTTTCTGCAGCAGAAAAATAGAAATTTCACCAATGTGATATAAATATTTTTGATGAGGTCTAATGCAATATATCTTACCACTTCATATGAAGATGATATCTCCATCAACACCGCTTTTTCCAATGATGGCATATTTTTGTATATTAATTTCTTCCGCTGTAGCAGTCATGTAGAAGAGGGAAGCAATAGAATTTGAGTATGAACTAAATTGAGAAAACAACACTAGGGAAAAGAAGGCAATACCTTCAAGGGGAGATCGTCCAGTATAACCTATGCGCCACACTTTTTTGCTTCTTCGTTTGCGGCACAAAATTCGTTCACGGGATCACCACATAAATAGTCGCGATCGTGGCATAATTCAAAAAATACAAGCTTCACTCAAACGTTTCTTAAACTTGATCAAGGAACACAAGTTAAAAAAAAAAAAATGCAAATGTAGCATGAATAGAAAAACACCTTGTGTTTGAAGATACTAATAACTCCTTCACTTTTTTGCATGATTTCTGCAGTCAAAACCACGTTACATTCATGGCATAAACATTAAAAGTACACATATTAGAATTTAAAGCTTGAAATTTCACAAGACTCGCTTTTTTATCATGTGTGACCCATACTAAGTAAATATGACACATGCCGCGCATAGTGAACACCATGTCGTCCGCAAGTGTATCGAATGACTCGGTCTCATCCTCATGCACACGAGTAGTAGGCAGCGGTAGAAAAATTTGGTGTTCGGAATTTATAAGGAAAGTGATATGTGCACAAGAAGAGAGGGGCAAGAGGATAGAGTGTGTCAAGAGATGAGCCAGGCAATTGCCAAACCGAGTTGAGACGAGGCCTGAGAATGGCTGTCAAATCCTCATTCATCCTCCTTCGAAGCATTGACAACACTAATGAGAGAGGAGAGAGAGAATTGGTTATATTTTTTTGGATCATCCTCAATCAGGGGTAAGTTTCTTCGGTTTCTAGGTAGATTTTGGGTCGGTTAAATTAAGGGTTGTGTAGTATATTGAAAGCACTTTCTGTAGATCATAAGTTCTCTTGAAATCAAGCTTAGTGGAGGAACTTATAGCGCGAACAAATTCAGCTCGTGAACTGCTCATAATAGACAACAATGGGTGTTCGCTATGAGCGAGTTTAAATAAATTCCCGATTTAAGATATTTCGATCCCTTAATTCACTAGTGGAATACTATACATATTCTTTACATATCATGCCATGTCCTATTAGAAACCAAGCACGACAACTTAAATCAAGCATAAAAATCATTTATCCAAAAAACCAATGAATCACCAATCAAAATCCCCATAGTGAAAATAGAAAAACTACCTTGTGTTTGGTACCATCTTCACTTATTCCAACATGAATTTCATCTCACTCTAACCATATAATTCTTCAACAAATATTTTCCTCGTGCTAGAGAATATGCATCTTGCACATAATCTTCCGCTCCATAATGGCACCACCACCACCAGGCACCCCAGGCGCAGGCACATGAAATTAGCGACCTCCAGAGAAGGCGGCGGCTACAGATGCTGGATCCATACTGAGAGAGCGGGAGAGACCTTAGCGTCGGAAGAGAGGGTTATGGTGGTTTCAGAAAATTTGAAAAACCTTAAAGTTGTGCTTTTGTTGCTGCTCATTGAAAGAAAAATGAAGGGGAATCGGGTGCTCTTTAGTCTTTCCTGGAGTGTGTTTTCATTTGCAGAAACCAAAAAGGCCGGACCGAAGAAAATAAATTTCGTGACAACGTACGACCAATGCGTTAGGGCGTTGACTCAAACATCGACGAGGGAAAGAGAGAAGAAAAATGACTTTTCTCTTCGGCGTGCTTTAATTTTAGATGGCTACGGAGTACGGAGCAATAATGCATGGTACGAGCTGACTGATTCCCCCACTCTACCAATGTTAAATTGTTAATTATAATTAAAATTATGTATTAATTACAAGAAGATTGATTTAAAAATGATGATGCCAATTATAACTATTTTGACTTGGTCATATTTAGATTAATAAACGATATCTCAAATAATAGGTAAATCACTGCAGGAATGATGATTATGTTATTTGGATAATATAATACGCGATATAATAGTCGGCATAAATATGCACCCACTATTTGGGACGATGATCTAAATTTCATAATTTCATATTATATAACTTGTAACATGTTATAATTTGATTTCAAATTGTATCAATCGATGCTCGAATTTTAAATGTAATTACTATTTCAACCACACTGTTAATTATGTAATAAAAATAAATTTAATTGCATATTATATCATTAAGTACAACTTATTACCTTAAATTATTTATTAATTTTATATATTATATAGCAATTTCTTGATGATATATATATAGAGTTTTACACTCGTGATCGGTACCAAGTAATAACTACCGTGACATATTATTTACTTTGATGCAATTCTTGGCCATATGCTTAACTTTTAATCATAATCAATAAATAAATTATTAAAAGTATAAATCAACATTTGATATAACATATTACATATAATAATTTATATAGGAAACTAAACTAATGAATCATAATTAGTTTTGATATTCCTTCAAATCTTTATCTTAGGGGTATTTTCAGAATTCTTATTCTATTGCCATCGTTACATACGTCATTTAAAATGGGTGTGATATTACTTAACCCGTGTAGCGTGATGACTATTATAGCTTTATTACGTAAGTGTACTTGTTATTGCATTACAGCCTTATTTCGTTATTACAAATCAAATGGGTTGGAAATATCCGTTATCAATTTAGCGATGGTGCGCCAGGTTACATGACATCATCGCATTAAGTAATAGATCCTAACTCGAGATCATAATCAGTCGAAATTAACTTGATTGGTTGGTCTAGTTTCAAAGAAGATCGGTCCAATTTAGCGATGGTGCGCCATGTTCTGATTGCAAAGAAGCTTTTGAATTTTTTCAAGCAATCTCTTTTCTTTTGGAATGCATAGTATAGGGGCTACATATTAGGCATTACTCGATAATCTGGGATTGTCGGGTTAGAATGTTAGACGATCAAGCTAAGTAAGTCAATTACGTATGAACTGAACTGAGATGGAATGTTCTGATTGCACTAAATCATGAAAACAAGGTTGTGGGAGAGCAATACAAGCATCGTGCTACTAGGTGAAGCAGTGGAATGCTACACCCTAGATAGTGAGAGTCCAGTAGCCGAAAGTATCACCAGTTTATGCTCCGACCCGAGTAGCATGGGGCATGTGGAATCCCATGTGAATCAACATGGACCACTTTGCAAGGTTAAATACTCCTAGGTGACCCATAGCGAAGTAGTACCGTGAGAGAAAAGTGAAAAGAATCCCCATCAGGGAGTGAGATAAAACATGAAATCGTAAGCTCCCAAGCAGTGGGAGGAGACTATTAAGACTCTGACCGCGTGCTTGTTGAAGAATGAGCTGGCGACCCTACATACAAAGGATTCCAAAAAATTGATTCCTATCAACTGCGCATGGATACCATGAATCCCCAAAGAGGCATGTTTAATCTATAGAGGGAAGATTGTCAGATACAAAAAAGGGAGAAAGATATATGTATATATATTAGCAAAGTGTATCCTAAAACAGCATGGCATGCGGGTTTAAAGAGTGGGATAGGAAAAAGTTTATAAAAGAAGGATCTATAGACAAAGGAATGTGAATTTCAAGGCATCCTTGTAAACTTATGCATCATAACATAGTCTCTCATAAACCAAACTCCTTGTAAGATGTAAGGCTCAAAGAGAACAATTTTAAAAGCTTTATCCTTCGGTAATAATACAAAGCACTTTTTTTTTTTATTTACTACCGTCATGGAAGCAGATTGTTCGAGGTTGAAATGACCCATGCTTTCCCACTTTTAAGTGTTTAGAGCAACAAAGCAAAAATGGATTCCTCGGTAAAAATTGTAGTGTTCCCTCCAATAATAGCAACGACAAAGTAAAATCAAGAGAAAACGTCAATTGATTGAGAGAGAGAGAGAGAGAGCAGCCCTATTTCTAAATCATTCCCGAAAACAGTGACCTAACAATCTGACTAATCAGTTTTCTTTTTCTATTTTAAGTTCTTCAAAACAGAAGATATAACACCTCAAAGCATTAAGGGGACGTTGATGCATTAAGGGGAAGAATAACTGACAAATCAAAGAGAAAGAACATGTCACCTACAGAACAAGACAACAGCAAACTATAGTTATCTACGATGCAAATCTTAGTAGTTTATACATCTTTCAGGAGTACGCCATTAGTAAGGAAAAGGGACAACAAAGCTCATGTAGATGTAAGGAGAATGTAGCAGACAGTTGCCCCAGTAGTTACTAGTGTGATTCACCAAAGATTGGGAAGATTTAAGTACTTCTAAAAGAAGGCCAAAACCAGGGAAGAGGGATGGAAGGGGCTAGCAAGCAATTTCAGGAAGAGAAACATGAATTTATCAGAGGTTGAAAAAAAAAAAAAAAAACACACTGTCGCATAAACGCTTCCTCAGCGATGCTTCTATGGTCTCATGGAATCATGGATACTTGTTGCCTCCAACGTAAGGCATACTCCACTGGAAAAGGAGGCTAGTTATACGGTGCCCACTAAACACATCTCTAATGGCTACAAAACTTGTGAACTCATTAGAAGCACAGTCCGTCTACTGCTAATGGAGCCACGATTAGCTCACTTGGAATCTGTACCCACAGGATTGAAGAACATAAGCATAGGGAAGGGGGCGGACATAACTGTTTATTAGGTGTCTTAGTTCATTACTATTTGTCATCCCAATAGTAATTGATCAAGTCTTCTATCAATTAGGAAAAAAAAAAATCCACAAGGACACAAGAGCTACAAATCTGATACGCAAATGCATAATAAGGGCAAAAGAACAGCACAAGAATAACTTGACGCAAGTATATTCGAAGATATGGATATCAGAGAGGATAGATACCTGGTGAAAAAAGGTCTCTTTCTCAGCTGTGGAGAAATCATGCCTTCGCAGGATATTTACATGCATAGCGTAAAGTGATCTTGTTAGCATGCATCTAGTGATGGATATATCGCACTTCTGAGTGACGGAAGAAAACTAGCGATATAACTAGACAAATGTACTCCACTAGGTTAGACAAAAGGAAAGCATGTAACTTGTCTTTCGAGATAGAATAATGCTTGCTCTACATTACGCCAAAGATGACTTATCTGATCAAGAGATGCATCTCAAGCCCAAGCTCCTCTGTGACTTTAGCCCCACTACCCCAACCCCCATGCCCCTTTTTTCTCTTTCCCCAACCCTCTATCTCATTCTAGTTGTCGGCTATGAGATTCAAGTCTCACGCACGGTGGAAAGTAGACAATTGCTTTAAAATTTAGAATCTTGGTCAACTTTTTCGAGCTTGGCTGACAGTTATGATTAATGCCAAGTTGTTGGAAAGGCTTTACATGGAGCATCCACATGGACTCCCAGTCGGCGAGATGGTGGCTTGTGACGCTTGAAGCTACATGGCAATCCATTGCCTCCAAATCCAACATACTCCCATCATATTTGACAAACAATGGCCAGTGTCTCGAGGGCGACAACGACAGTGCATAGCAAATTCATATAAACCAGACTTTCAAATAAACAGGATGTGACGTGATATATCATTATTACATCATCCCCAATTATGAACACCAAATACCAACAGTGAAGCCTGACAGAGGTGACTAAGGACCGGGTGCTACGTGAACGATCCAGCCATGTGTAATGCTATAGCAATGGGGAATGGGCCAACGGCGTTCAAGGTGGCCCACGAGAATAGTGAGATGAACAGGTTAAGTTTGCTTTTGCAAAAGACAACATTTGTATTTGCGAGGCGATGTTCACTTTGCTCTGCCTTTTTGTGATAAGTAGCTTCATTAAAGACCTAAAAAGTTCAGAAAGGACAGAATATCCAAAGGCCTACCGCCATATTAATACCCAAAAGAAAAAATTAAGTCGTTAGCTACCTATACTTTACACATGCAATGGACTTTACTCGACACCCAAAAGAAGAAATTTAAGGTGGTCAGCCAACAAGAAAGAGGTGACCATCTTAATTTTTTTCCAAGCACAAACCCAGGATATTCCTTCTGAATAGGAACAATGTTTAACTAAGCAAAGGAGCAGCCACTGATGAAACCTTTGCTAGGACATAGCCCTCGGGTGAACCAGCATGTTGCACGGCAAAGCCAAGATAAAAACTACAAATAAAGTTGCAACTCAATGTGAGGAGAACTAAGTTGAGAAATGCTGAAAAATGGACATTACATCAGAAGAATGACGGTATGATATCACTAGGTGCCGCGTATATGAAGAGGAGACGAATGGAAACGTAATACTAACATAGTTACAAAATTGACAAGGGGACCGCTACCAATCTTGAATTTCTCCAGAGGTTTAAAGTCAATCTACCAAGTTTCTCCTGTCCTCAGCAGTGAGAAAAGCCCATCCTCTGATAGCTGCATCTCGTATTGTTCCAGCAGCTTGAAACCTTGCATTTGCCACCGGATAGTTTTCTAAAATAGAAAATCGAGTTGCCAGCTTAGCCATTCATGTTCTGAAAATTGAGCTTCTCCACGCTTCTAGCCCTCTTGAGCTTCTTGTACAGCTATGTAATGATTCTATGAGTTTGAATACCACCTTTGGACTAAAGAGGGGATCAACGGTCTAGATTAACCCTAGGGACCCTCCCCTTCTATCGGAACACCTCATTCACAAGTAATAACACTATGCTGCTTTGCTCCATATAATCCTTGTGTTCGAGTTTGTGTAAGGTTGACATGGGAGAAATTCTAAATCCGCACGGGTGTGAGATTGTTCGAAATTGACCGACTCGTGACATATATCCATACATATCATGTGCGACCCAAAAAATCCCACACGAGGGATGGCTTTAATTTTTGAAATATCACGGAACACGATAAAACGAAGGTAAATTATTAAGTGATGCAGAGAAATTTATAGTTAATTGCATATAATTTGTTTAATTGAGATGGTGTTGCGCTATGAAGATTTGTAATTTGTATGTTCGGTAATATTACATTTGTTACTCCGTATTAATTCTTAAGATGGTATTTATTGCATTACAAAAATATGGTATCATAATGCCCCAATGAAAGTTACCATGCAATGGAAAGTCGTCTCAATAAAAGTTATCATGCAGTGGAAAGTTATTTTTTTCGTGTTGTATGGACGCTAATATTTGCACATGATATTTTCTTATCATGCAATAAGTCAGAGTCGAGTTGATCTTATTTAGTGAGAGCCTGTCCTTCATTTCTTGTAAAGTTCCTGTGCACCAGTGATGAAAATTATCCTCAACTAAACCTAATTAATTGATTACAAATTCCAATTGTAAATATTTATGAATTTAACATTATTGTGTCTTGTGAGCCTAGTACCAAGTAAAGAAAAAAAGGTATTTTGGAAGTTCATCTTAGGCCCAACCTCATACCCAATAATGTAAAGAGCGAAAGCAAGCCAACCTAAAATCTTTTTCCACACTCACTTCATGCAATTGACATCCTCCTTCTTCAGGAGGAGATAGTTATTTGAAAGCTGGAATGACGTGAAACTGGCAATTGAGTGACTTTTGCCCCTCAAAAGAAAACATGTTGAGATCCTGAATTTAGCACCTCAAGGAACAATTCCAACACAAGACATTGTCTGCTTTCAGCTCTTGCCCTCGGCTGACTTCCCTGAGGAGGCTTTAGCAAAAGACAGAAGGTGGTCTCAACTTTTTTTCCCTCATTCTGTTTATTGTATACCAAGCTTGCAAATTTAAGGGAGTCATCATGACACGGATGCCTCCAGGCAACCCAGATAAACTCGAGGTTGTGCAAAACAACGTTTTTGGTTGAGGGGACGCAGAGAGAAATTGCATAGAGGTCTGTTCTAAACTGCATAGTACAAGAAAACCAATACTCATTCCGATCAATTTACAGCTACAGAACCAAAAGTAATCTTGGAAAAGGACTCATGTGCTGCAAGGCCATGTTGCTCTCTCTTGGTAAAATGAATGACAAACTAAACACAGAAAAAGGAAATGGCAAAACAATTTTTGTTGTATTTTGCATGTACCGTCTGAATGAAAAAACTCAGGTTTATCTGCAACAGCACGAGGATTCATTTTTCATCAAGCATTGAGCATACGGTGGTTCACATGTTGAACTGCCAATCAGTACTCCTATCACAGCAGATACTATTATAGCCATGACTTGCACCTGCTGCTTTTCCGACGAAGTTCTTACCTTCAACCGTATTGCCATGTGTCTAAAGACCTGACTCTCTGACAAAATTGTACTGCAGAACAGCACGAAGTCCTCGAGACAAAACCAAACCGTAATCCAGGGGATTCTACCTGTTAAAAATGGGACAATTGCTCCTAGATCTTATGTTGCTACTTAGTTTCCGAGTAACTAAGCTCTTTGTAAACACCAAGCATGGGAAACGTCCTTTTCAAACGCTTAAATGAATCTTCAGAAATAGCATCAATGGCAGTAAGAGAATTGGCCAGTTCCATCGCCTCGGCTCTCCATCCTGCAAAACTTATCCCTTCAATCAACAATATAAAAGTGGTTTCGTTTGGTCGGATTCCTTTTTCGACCATGACAGCAAGCACTTCAATTGCATCATCTATCCTATTCACTTTGCTCAACCCAAGTAGAACAATGTTATAACTGATCACCGTTGAATTGAACCCGCTCCTTTCCATGTCTACCAACAAACTGAGAGCCTCATCCACCATACCATCTCTACACAAACAAGATATGAGCGAATTATAGGTGATATTGTCGGGGTCAATCCCTTTGCTTACCATTTCCGATATCATCTCCAGAGCCCTATATCTATCTCCAGAGCTCCAAAGCGCGCTAAACATTGTGTTATAAGAACTAACATTAGGAGAACAACCAACTTCATCTAACTTTGCGAAGATCTCCAAAGCCTGGTCACGATTTCCATTCTTGCAAAGAGTGGCAAGGATTGTATTGTAGTTTACAATATCTGGCAAGCATCCGTTAGATATCATCTGATCTAGAAATTTTATCGCCATGTCTAATTTTCCCTCCTTGCACAATGCAGCGATCAGCGGATCATAACTATAAGCATCTGGAGTCAACCCATTCTCAACCATAACCTTTAAGACACTCATTGCGTCCTCAATTTTCCCCTCACGGCATAGAGAGCTAATGAAAATGCTGTAGGTTACAACATTCGGTTCACACCCTTCCACCATCATCTCTTCCACCAACTTCTCACCATCATCCCATTTCCCTTGATTCAAAAGTGCCCTCAGGAGGATATTATAAGATATAACATCGGGTTTGCAACCCCGAGAATTCAAGCTTTTAACAAACTCAAGAGCTCGATCCACCATCCCTTCTCTGCACAATCCCCTAATTATCGCATTATAGGTGTACATGTCTGGTCGCAGCCCTCTCGATAACATCTCATCCAAAAGTTTCAGAGATTTATCAAGCCCGCCCTCCATAATAGTCGCCTCTATCAATATAGTGAATGTAATCACACTCGGCTGGCAATCGTCCTTCAATAACTGATCCAACACCTTGAGAGCCAAATCGAGCTTCCCCCTACTACAAAGACTCCCAATCATGATATTATACGTGACGACATCCGGCGAGAACCCCTGGCTGCTCATCCTCTGAAGGACCCGATTGGCGGATTCGACCCGATTCGCCTTGCAAAAGCCGCTGATGACCGCATTATATGAGAACACATCCGGCTTGCCATACTTCTCCAAAATCTCCATGACCCGGACCGCCTTCTCGAAGTTCCTCGACTTGAACAACCCTTTAATGAGCTTTGTGCAAAGAATGACATCAGGCTTATACCCTCTTGTCACCATGCGCTCGAGAAAGTACAGGGCCTCAGTGAACTTGCCCGCTTTGCAGGACCTACCGAAGAGCTTGATCCAATGGGCGTCCTTGGAATCAGGGGACTGGACATGGGTCAGCCTGGTGTCGGCAAAAGCACTGATCTTTGGTGGGTTCAAGGAGGGTTTAGCTTCGTTCGGTTGATTGAGATGTCCACACCTAACAAAGGTGCGAACTTGGTGCGAACGTGAAGTGGGTTTTGGTTGGGAGGCGAAGGGGAGGGCCTGAGGCAAGAGCTCTAGCGAGCCAAGCGACGCCATCAGGTGACGATGCTTCTTCTTGGCCTCCCCACTTCTAACGTGATGGCTTCTGTGTCATATAATCCAGAGGAAGAAGATGACGACGACAGAGAAACGAGACAGGTTACTTACCTCGGTGTTTTGGGTTCGGTGCTCTGCTCTCCCTCCTCGTCCGCGAATGAAGAAACTGAAGAGGGAAAGAGAGGAAGGAGTTTTGGCGGTCGAGAGGCGGTGAACCAAAAATGAAATCTCGTTGGAGGAGCGGACATGATGATGACGATTAAGATAAGGGCAGACGCAGACAAAAGTGGCAACGAAAACGCTGTCGCTTGACTGGACATGGCTGCTTGTCTGAATCCGAACGCTCAATGTTGGTCGAATCCTATTTATTCACTCTCGACTTACTTTTTACAAGTTTGTAAAATGTCCTTGTTTTCCTTCCCTTCCAAAATGTATTGGTCCGTTTGTTGTCCTTGTTTTCCTTCCCTTGTATCCCCATTCTTGATCGATGTCCAAGAGAAACTCGATAATAACAGGGAATTCTTCAAATTGAACAGGCCATATCATAGGGACCACACATAATGTAACCCGTCAAGGCATCTCCGAATGTGAAGTTGGGTTGAAATTTTTAGATTAACGCCGCATGTTTGAGTTTTGAGTACAAGCAAAAACAACTAGAACCATATCCATCTTGATGTGTAATGTATTGTATATACCGCATGATTGATGTGGTAGGAAGCACTAACTACAACCCACAAAACATGTCGGGGCGTGTTTCTGCGAGATCAAGTATGGTTTCCACTCTAATCCCATTTGGAGGATCTTGTGGAGTATTCCTAGATCAATAAGAGCCACTCTCTTCTATTAATCTGTTCATGTCTGGCTATTCTCACTCTACTCTTCTTTTTCTAGTGCCAGACCCAGTTTTGTGTATACTCATTTGATCCTTCAACAGGATTGAAAAATTGCTCCCACTTGTTCCTAGTGAGCTAATCTGCATCCTTCATGTGCTACTTCGCATACAATCACCATACCAAATTCTTCTATGACACCTTTTCCAAGGTTTATAGTGGTTAATTTGATGGGATGAGTACAAGCAGCGTTTCATATGGATTACTCTGCCTGTATGAAGTTCGAAAGGTGATAGTTCGATCTTCTCCACATGGTCATTTCACTGGTACCATCGCATGCTGTACAAATATTCAAAGTACATGCGGCATCCGCACGCCAATTTCAGACTGGGATATACATTGATATCACTTGAGCATATGATTTGCTTGGCAAAATTGAAATAACTGAAAACAAACGGCTTGAAGAACCATTGGCTTCATTATACAGAACTACAAGATGTCCAATTCACTTGAAGTTAACTAACAGCATGTGAGTCTCCAAACCACAATAGCAGAATTAACTTGTGAAATTTACAAAGAAAGCAACAGCAGCTGCCATAATGCCATCTTCTCCATCAGATAAATATGTTAAGACCCAACAGAAGAAAAAAGAAACGCAATTGTTATGTTTGTCACCACTGATGTTGCCTTCCATATACTGAGGGATGAAGTATTGGAGCTCCATATCTGCAAAATGTTTTGCCCATATTGACATATGTAAAACAGCTTAACACAGTAAATGAGCAGAGCAACGGCGCTGAGTTTGACTTTTGCTTATGGCTCCTACAGATTCTGCCCATGCGCAGCTCCAGTTACTTCTGTATCTTCTGCTGAAGACCCACAGAGGAAGGAGCTATTGGGGCAAAATTCACTCAGCAAGTCATTCATATTCCTTGCTGTTAGCCTTTGTCGCAGTTCAATCTCAAGAGGACTGGGCATTTGCTGATTAAGAAAGGAATATCAGCATACAACCGTTGTCTTGTAACCAAGAAGAAGTGGAAGAAGTAGAAGAAGAAGATGAAGAAGAAAATGCATACGAGAAAATTCTCATCTTGGTATGAAAAGCAAAATTTCATTATTAAAGTTTCTACAGAACCTGGCATGAACTAGCATTGTGCACGTGAACTGACTATTACCTTTGCCAACCATAAGATGTAAGTAGTGGAATATAGTGCCTGCGCTTGGAAATCACCAAAGTGATCATCTTGGACAACCAAACAGGAGCCAACAAGGTCCAGCTCCTTATCCAAAAAGAAGCTGGGGTCCGTGGTCTGTTCAGCAATATAATTGGAATTGCAGGACATAGAATGGGCATGAGTTGTGAAATGTCTTATCCAGCACAGGGAGAGGAAGCGACGGTAGAGCCACAAACCCTGGAAAGGTTTAAGTACTGCGATCTCAGGAAATCAAAGGATCTTTTTAAACATTGAACTTAAAGCACAAAGAAATGAATTATGAGCATGTCATTCTGGATCCGGCCTCATTCTTTTAGCTTGTGTGAGACAAGTATAATCAACCTTCTAGCAAAAATAAGCCCCTTATTAGTTTAATCCGAGACAAGTGCAGAGAAACGACTTGCACAACTACTTTTAGATATGAAATAGCCTATATTTGTTGGGTAATTCTTTCTTTGATCTTTCCGAACCTTGGATTTCATGACAGATGTCGGACATTCATTTTCCTAAAACAATTAGAAAGCAGTAGAAACTCTAGTTGTTCTCTGAGTCCAACCTCAGTAATACAGACACATAAAACATGATAAAAAGGAGGGAATGAAGACTCTACCTCTCTGCCAATGTATCTCTTTATCAAAATTTCATCCCAGTCAAGCTCATCCTGTGACAATTCGAGTGAGTGAAATTAAAAACGTGGTTGAAATGCATACATATCCGAGCTTTAAAGCAACTTACAGAGTCACACCTTCCAACATTGATAAACTTCAAAACTGCAATCGACAGATGAAACTCCATCCTTGCAGCAGAGGTCCTCCAGGATCCTCATCATAAGCCGCTACCACATATCCAAAACTCAAGATCAGTGATGACCTTTTGCAGCATATATACATCAATAATTATGCGTGATTGTCAAACTGTAAAATGCCTTTCATCATGCTGTTATCACTTGATCATTAAAATAGAATATTAGACACTCCTTCCATCTGACAAATCCAACCAACAGAATTGGTAGCAGCAAAGCAGCAAGAACTAAAGATTCGCAACAGCATAGAAGCTCCCAGGCATGACTTGTAGAAATGAATCAATGTGAGTTCTAAAAACATATCGTTGAGTGGAACCCTACTGAGTACTCCATGGTTTGGGATGTCCCTTTGCTAAAAATACCTTCAGCATGGGCAGGCAATATCAACAACTGGTCCAACAATCAATTCTTAAGTGCTCATTATTTGTTCATAATCAAATTAATACATACGTATATCTATGCTGTTTGGTATGTGAAGAAAATATTTCGATTCTTGCTGTCATCAATTATCATATCAGATAAAATGAAATGGGAGTATGATATACTTTGACAGAGAACTCACTCTGCGATAATTAAAGCATGAACTATCAGCGACATGCAATCCAGCCCAAGTTTTGGTTTCCTTCAATTCATATATCACCTGAGAGTAAACATGCAACACCTTAGAGGTAAATAATTGCATGCAATTGAAAACATCAAAGTCAATCCAAGAAAGCATCAGCAAACCATCGGCTCCTCAATGAGAAGCAGAGACGCTATTTTGAACTCAGTCAACTTCCCCCATCATGCAAATGCATTTCTATTCAATCTTCAACATACAACAACTGCATGTTTCATTTAATTGATATATCCATATGCTTACTTGTTCCTTTGTCATGTATGAAACCAACCAACAGCGATGATTCCAGGCACGGTAATTCATCTTTGATCTCTGCACGTGAACAAGTAACAACTGAGAAGAGAAACTACTTCCATCAATATCTCACATGACAGAACTTCTAAGCACCAGACCATCAATTTACCACAGAAAAAAAAGTATAAGGTGTGTCCCAACTCCCAAGGTAATACATCACACTGATTCAAACAATAAGAACAAAGAAAGGCTATAGAAGAATTCACTGAAATAATATGAGAAAGCTTCCACTGGATATCTATTCCATCATTGTCTTGTCATTTGATGTCAAAGGCTCACGTGTCAAATCGTGAAGTCTATTTTGCTACAATTGAGTAAATATTTTGAAAATTTAAAAACTTTCATCCGAACAGATTTTAAACATCCAAACGCAAAGAAGGCCAACCAGTTGAACATAATTTATGTCAAACATGCATCCACTACGGAGAAGACATAAAAAACGGCACATCTAACATTTCCACATATGTAAGGTTAGTACAAGAAATGATACAATAACAAAAGTAATTTAGCAACAGGCGTCACAATGAAAGCAACAACTGTGGCAAGTACAAAGCTGACAGTCCGCTGCTGACACATTCACTATTTCCTCCCTATGGCATTCCTCTACCCTGACGTTAATGGTTTTGACATTTCAAAAGACAAAGTGAAGCTATACTAAGCAACACATGAACACCTGCAGAGAGTTATTCTATCGCATAACCATGCTGTCTCCTTGACATATGCAGTGTAAATAAATTTTGTCATATCCTGTCTACCGTCAGATAAGTTACAAACAGCTGCAATAAGACCATCACAACACTTGGCAAAAAAAAAAAAAAAAAAAAAAAAAAAATGACAATCACAGCACATGAATATTAGTGAACCTTTATTATCAAATAGTATCCAGTTCCTGGACTCGGATTAAACCTCGGCTATCTTCTCCACTAGCTCAGACTCTTTCATGATAATCTCCGGAAGAGATGAAGTTTGTCCAGCAATCCTCTTGATCACCCAACGCCTGGCAAGTAAGTGGAATGCTACAATGAGTTTATATATATGCAGTAATAATATATACAGCGAATGAATCGTGAGAATCATTGGAAGGCAAATTCCAGTGAAGAGTTAATATTTAGAATGCAAACCATAGGCATCACTTTACCTAACACTGGCTAAACCAATTTTTTCATGAAAATAATAGACCAACAATATCATCAAGAGTCCAACATTCCTTCAAGGATAGAATCTTTTAAAAGAAGGCGTCAAGCATATATTGTCACTTTGTGAAATGATAGGAAAAAGAGAGTCAAGTACATTACCTATGGCTCCACGCTTGATCGCTTTTAGGAGAATAAGAAAGGATGAGTTCTGACAAGCGTAGTTCATCCATGTACATTGAGAAGGACTCCTCCTTTGATGCAACTAGCTTTCTGCTTGAGAAATCAGAAACTATAACCAGGCATCAGGAAAAGGTTACCAGCTTGACAAGGACAAAGAATTACCAGGCATCATAATGGAAACTAGCCAGGGAAAGCAACATAATCATAGTGTTCAATCACTCCAAACCAAGATTAGTAGGCAGGAAAGAAGCACAATAAGGCCTCGAGGCCCTCGACTATATCCTATCAAACAAAATTTGGTGCATGTAACTTCGCAGGTTCTTCGGTGCAGTGTACTAATCACCACATTGCCCAGCTAAACTATTTCTGCGGGATTTCCAGATTAGAAAATTCACGGGAACCAAAAATGCACCGGTACAGATGTCACTAGCACAAAACATGATGTAGCATCCACTTCATCAGCAGTTTTTCACCAAACTACTGCCTTCGATGACTTAATGTAAGGGTACTAGTTTTTGTCCGTTCTAGAAGTGGAATGGCAAGATTATCCTGCCCATGACATAAATTCACCAAAATGACCCAAAACCGTGTTAACGGTACAAACCCACATACAACAAGGATTACAGATTCCCCTTCGCAATAACATACATAAACCAGACTGACTAGGAAAGCATCGCAATTCCAACCATGAAGTCTATCGTATGACATCGCCACTCCGAAGCACAAATCAACTCAAGCAAAGAGAGCAAAATGACAAAGTACAATTAGACCAGCAACGGACCTCGAATTCCAGGCAGTACCGAAATCAGAGCTCACCAACAACAGAGCCCTGCTATGCTTCATCACCTCGCTTCCAATCCCTCCACCCCCACCATCACCGCCGAGCCGCATCGCATCCTGTAATCTCGGACCGCGTCGAAAACCGCCCGCCTCGCCTCTTTGTACAGCGGCAAGAGCACCTCGGTCGAGATTCCCAGCTTCCCGTCCCTGCTCCAAAATCTCGGATTCTTGGGACCCGGAGCATCGACGCCCTCCTCCCCGCTCAGCGACGCGAGCTGGGTCGGGTGAATGAACCCAACTTCGTCGCTGTAACGGGGTGAGAACCAAGACCCGGAAGAGATATCACCAAGAAAAAGCCATTATCAAGATCGCGCCATCGACGGGATCGCAAGAAAAAGGGAAAAAAAAAAAAGATCGAATTTTTCTTTGCGTTTTCAGAAGGAAAAGATGGATGGAGAGAAGGGTGTCGACTGGCGAGCTCACATGAGTGGATCGGACTCCAGGATGAGCTCGAGCTCGGCCAAGGGATTCTCGCCGGCGCCGTCGACGGGGCGGTGGTCGGCCATTTGCAGTGCCTCTCTCTCTCTCTCAGTCGGAGACGAAGAACTTGCTGGGAACGACTGACCCGAATAGATCCGACAACCCGGGCGTGGGGCTCCGGGACAGCCCGCATCGGATCTCCGATTGGTATAGGAAATTATGAATGAGGTGTATTTATTTTATTTTATTTTATCTGGTAAGAGTAAGATTTGTAGACTTTACTGAAAAGATGTACAAGGAAGGAGGCCTGGCACCAACAAAGGGCAAACACTCAAAATAATAGAAAAGTCAAAAAGAGTGTAAGGGTGCCGTGTGGTTTCAGCGAAGAGCCAAAAGGAGAAAAAAGGCAAAAGAGAAAAACCAACAACAAAAAGGGGCAATCACAATCAGTCAAAGATAGACGGATGAAGATCCTAGTTTTGTCCTTGATAGTCATAAGGTGCATCTTCAAAGCCGGGAGGTAAAATATCTGATTATGAAGGATGATATTGTTCCTCTCATTCCAGATGAGATAGCATAACGCATCAACAACAAAGCAAGTCAATGACTGGTGAAAGCTTCCATCGGCAATATGTTTGGTAGTCCAATCTAGATTTTCCACTTAGGATTTATTTTGCCAAGCGAGATTGCATTTGGCCACCAATAAAGTGCGAGGCTACTAGTTGTATGACAACCAAAAAATAGATGATCGATCGAGTCCGGCCGACATGAACAAAAGGCACGTATAACATAAGGGATTTTGCCATAAGCAAGTAACGATACCTGGGTTGGCAACCATTATGAATAATCGCCATGTGTGAAATCGGTATCGATGAGGCAGCGAGGGACTCCAGATAAATGAGGACCATGGCACCGAAAGTCCTCTACGGCGAATTAAGTTCCAGGCCGATGCAAAGAGAAAACACTCAAGGGTTGTCCAAGGCATTGGAGACGGTCATTCTCGTGGCTGAGGACCGGGAGAGGTTCTCCCCAGTTCGTGAAAGGGGGCAGAAGAGGAGACCATCAGCAACCGAAGCCAATCGAGAACATTTATTTGCTATCTAGAATATCCAAGACCTTTAATTTTATTTTATTTTTAAAGAAGAAAGAAAACATTTATGCAGTATGATTCGGAGTTGTCTAAAAATGAAGATGCGGCTTCTTCTTACTTAGTGGAATTTAAAAACGTGACGGGCAATGAGAAAACAATTACTTTTTTCCTTTTGAATTCTAGATAGATTTTTACAACCCAACTGAGCGCGTCAACAATTAATGATTAAACTAGGTTAGATTAGAATGTTAAGTACAGAATTTTGGATAGAAACTGATGATTAAGAACCGACTATCGAAATTGTCATGCTCGATCAATCAACCTCATGGCGTGATTAGCGACATGTGGTCACTAATGGCTAAAAAATGAATGAAGTTTGTACAATTACGACATTGCTACATTTCGTAAGTTCAATCATTATATATTTGTTTGGTTGCAAATCGCTTCTAAGAGGCAATGTATGATGCACTGCATACTTAGACTTCATTGAGCCAAATCATCAATAGCAAAAACACAATAATTATGGCATTTTCGTAATTACAAATTATGGAGTATTTATTGCAGATTTACAGTTTTTTTTTTCACTTTCTATTTGTAATTTAAAAGCATTTCGAATTGGTTAAAACTTACAAACATTGAAATTCACTATCGCTCGAATCCATTCACAAATTCCCATTATTTAAATTGGACAAAATTTAATATTACTTCTTTATTTTTGTGCATTGACAAACACAGTCCAAGAATGTATTCGTCTTGTTAATAAATGGAGTTAAACTACCAAAAAGAAATCTCAACTGTCGTCAATGCGACATTTTCCTTTCATTTAAGAACTAATAGCTACAACACATTGTCCAAACTATTTAATATTATTCTTCGGCTGAAAAAAAAAATGAGGGACGGTACCCTTAAAAAGAACTAGAAATCTAAAAAAGGAAAAACTAAAAGGGGCATATATAGAGAGAAAAGCTTTGCAAATCTGTCATGCTCTACTACCGGCAAACGGAAATTAATTATTTGGCTCGTTACACATACAATATGAATCGAACAAGAGAAAATGTGATATGAAATAGCTCAATAGAATTTGGGCATTTAATAGGTATTCATGCACCAAAATGGAAAGGCTATTAATACTTCAATATTCATTATATCAAGGTTAACTTAGCGAATCTTATCCTACAGCCATATCCAACTCACCTAATTTGTTAGATCCTTATACGAGAAGCATTTAATGCTTCATGATTTACCATATTTAGATTCTCAAATATAAATCGAGTGGATAAATATTTGTCCGACCTTATTTAGTAAATATATTCCTATCGAAAATCCTAGTAAGTTCCGCAGCATGGGGCGGGTAAAGAGGCAGAGGCCAGAGCTACCCCATATTTAGAAAGTTCACAGGTACTTTCTTGCTTCCAAAATACGAGGAAAATCACGCAAATAATAATTAATAATAATAATAAAAATCAACACCATCTCCATCCCGCGCCACGTGGCCGCGGCACGTGACGGGTCACGCGCGAGCTGGAGCTCGTCTTCTTCATCCCCTCTCCTCCCCCGGCCATCCCCCTCCTTCCCTTTCTCTCTCTATCTCTACAAAACAAAAACGATTTTCGGTTCCCCGAAAAATAAATTTTCTCGGCAAAATTGGAATTTTCTCTCTCTAATAAACCGCATCAATCCCGACGCGGCCAGCAATTTTCCTTCCCTTTACCTCACTTTCCCGTCGTTTTCTCGCTCACTTTCCCACCGCTCCTCCCCGTCCCTTCCTCCGACGGTCGATGAAACCTTCAATTCTGTAGATTCTCTCCCCGCCGGCGGCAGCCGCATTCCGGATCGCTCCTCTCGTTCGCCTCGCGGCGCTCGACCTCGCTTCCCCGCGCGCGCCCGCGCATATATAGAAACCGCGGCCCGCCGGAGTTCGATTCGAGGGAGGGGGGGTGCAGCTTCGAGGCAGCTCCTCCGTCTTTTTTCTCGATTCTCTAGGGTTTGGCTGGCGATCTCGCGTTGCGGCGAGCGGGTGTGTTGTGTATGATTTTGCGCGCCGCGAGCCGCCGTGGATGAGAGCTTGGTGCCGGATTCGATGAACATGGACATCGCGGTCGGCGACGTCGCGTCCCTCGACGCGGACCTGCTGCAGCTCGGCGAGCTGTCCCCCGGGGCCCTCAAATCGAACCCTAGCTTCGTGGAGAGGATCTTCGACCAGTGGCTCTCGCTTCCCGAGAGCAATCGCCTGGTACGCGCGTCTCGTGGCTCTTGTCATTCGAGTATGCTCTCGCGCGCGCGTTTAAAGTAGCTGCTTTCGCGTTTTTCTTTTACTTCGGTTGGTGTGTCTTTGTCGCCCCTCGTTCGTGGTGATTTTGCGGGGACCAGCTGGATTTGGTTCATTTTTAAGTTTTGGCAAGCTGTTAGTTTGTTTGGCTGTCATGACTGATGGCGTGGTTAATCTTGTTGTTGAAGTTGAATGTTTTGTTGCTCGATCATCATGTTTTGGTAGCGGAGAAGCGATAGTGGGAGACCTAATGGTCGAATGGGCAAAAGGTGTTGCTCTGTGCATTTAAACCACGGTGCATTTCTTTGGTATCATGAGAATTTATTTGACACCTTATGTAAATAGGGTAATGTTTTCGTAATGTTTTAATCTTCGAACTTGTGTTTGGTTCAATAATTGGACATCAGCATGGTAATGTCGAGGCTAATACATAATGCATTTGAGTATGAAGTACCATGGCCATTAAGCAAATCTCATGCATGCCAGCAAGAATAGATGGAGGCATTAATCGAGTAATTTGAAGATTTCAAAGGGTAGGTGATTGTACAACGGTTTACATGATCAATTTCCTTGTAGAAATAGTGATAAAATGGCAGATTTATTCTGCACATTGCCAAGTGATCATGCTTTTATAGTAATAAATATAATCCTTCGATCATGTGGGTCAATGGCTGTGGAGAAAAGATGAATGGTTGAGGTTTCTTATAGTGGGTAGATGTTGGCTTTAGGATTCTTAAGCTTGGAAAGCACTTATGGTATTACCACGTGTGACCATGGGAGGAACATTAATGAGGGGAAAAAGTATCTGCCGTGACGATTCAAGAAGTTGTGCCCACCCTGACTAATTGTGCTTCTAATGCTAATTAAACCTTCTGCTTTACTGATGTGGAATTAACTTCCATATCGCCCTTCTACTGGATGCTGACGTTGCAGAGTACGGATGGGCAGCTCTTCTCCGACATATTTTACCAACGGATGAAAAGATTACTTTTATACAATAGAAGAAAATCTCAGACTTTAGATCTAGATATCAGTATTTATTCTGGGATCTCAATTCACCTTGGTTGGATTATGCAAACATGGGATGTGATTACATGTTCATGGGATTTAACCTCACTTGATTTTTATTTATATACTAGTTTTGCAAACACGCTAATGGCAAGATTTGATATGAGTATCCCTTCATTTAGGAAAAATCTATCATGTAAATTTTGTTAGTAAATTTGACAACCCTTGCTTTAATAAGAATTTCGCTAAAGTACATGTATAGTTAATATTTAAGGCTGAATAGGTAGGACCCCTACTTTTAAAAGGGAGTATAGCCGAGGTCTCCAGAAACATGGGCTTCATATCAGATTTCACCAAACAACTTGAGGTTTTTGTGGAGTCTTTCCTCTTCCTGTTCCTTGATTGATTAAAATGTATAATTTGCTTTGTGGCGAGGGTGTCCACTAGATTCTCAAGACCAGATGCTCGTCTATGGTGATATTGTATGATCAGATATTAAATAAATTTATATAATGGTGGGTGCATCTTTCTGGCTACTTTTATCCATCAAGTAGTCCATGCTAGTGCATCAGATGTGCTTGATACACTTCTATTGTATGTGAAGGGAAGGGAGAAAGCTCATGGGAACTCATCAATGGAAAGGTTCTTGGTAGGATGTGCCCGTTAGAAGCATTCTTAAGTTCAAAGGCTGGGAGACCTACATTTAATAATTTGCTTAAAAATTCTGTTTGCAGACTAGAAATTGTCCATGGAGAAATGGCCATATAGTAAGTACTGTTGATTACTGAAAGAGGTTTAGTCATGGAAGTTCCAGAAATGCTCTTCTTGCTTAATGGCAAAGGGTGATCTGCCACTCTGGAGAGACTTTTTGGGCAATGAAATCTTGTGCTTGTTATGATGCCAGATGTCCTTGAGGGGGGTAGCATTGAATTGAGCCATTTGAGATGGATGTCTGAGTAGGGAATGGGAGGGATCCTGACATCCACAGAACTCAGAGTGCACTGTGGGTATATGATTTCTGTTCTAGAAGGATCAAATTAAAAGGATAGCAGTTCTTTGGTTCTTTTTTTTTTTTTTTTTTTTGGCTAGGAGGATTAGAGGATGCTTTGGCGAATAAAAATTACATGCAGATGGAGGGATGGCGTGGGACCTAGACCTCTCCAGGAAGCTTAAGATTGGGAAACTGAACATGCATAATGGCTGCACAGTGGGGATGGGAACTCTACAGTAATATAGGCTTGTGGGATCTATTTCCTGGACAAAACAGAAGGTGACCATCTTCATTTTCCATAGATTATTTCTTGGAAATTACGACACTGGAAGGATGAGCTTTCTAATTTAAAGAGTGCTTGCCTTGGATTCCTGGCTAAGGACAATTTAAAGAAACCAGGTCAGGTGCTACTGCTGTCCAATAGGCATTCCCTCAATAGGCAGAATTTACAACTCGCATCTCATCTTCTTTAACATTACTAAGAGATTAAAAATCTTGGAATCAAGCCATGCCACTCTTTCCGCATCAGTTGGGCCATTTTGGGATTTATGACAGGGGAACTTGCAGTGCGGTCAAGGATGACTTCTTGTAAAAGTGGAAATATCATGTTTTTGGGTTAGTTGGATAAAGAAATAGGAAGTCTCCCTGAAACAAAGAAGGTCCTGTGGTTGCTGTAAAAGATTGGTAACTAAGCACCCTTAAATTTGTGTCTTCAGCACTAGCCCTTTGGGTGCTCAGTTCTTGAAATTTTTGGATCTCTTTCACAATGTGGTAAAGGGGGGCACCCCTTCATGCTCTTTAATTAAGATTTTTGACTTTCCTAGATATTTCTGCACTGAATAGTGATGTGCAACATGCTTGCTGAGTCAGTTTTCAACAGCACTAAAGATTACCATCTCCATTTGTTTGGTTTCTTAGGGTTGTTGAAGCTCATCATTGCAAGCATATTCTCCTTGCCTTTCTGATTATTGGAAGGATTGGTATGTGAACTGTGCAATTGAAAGAGAACTGAATTTGAACTGTTTGATGTTGACTTTCATTATCAAATTCTTTAGAGGGGTGGGTTGGGGAAATGGTTTCCATTCTATGATGTGGAATTGTTTGAGTATGAAGATAATTTTGAGAATTTACAAAGTGATGGTCATATTTAAGGGTGGGACTGGAGTTGGGGATATTTGTTGAACATCACTTTGCATGCCGCTAAATGATAAGTTGGGAAATGGTTTCCATTTAATGACGTAGAATTGTTCCTATGGAGATAATTTGGAAACTTTGCAAGATGATGGCCATTGGTAGGAGGGGAACTGGAGTTGTTGGGGATATTAGTCTAGGATCACTTTGCATATCGTTAAACACTAAGGTTCGATAGTAGGCTGTTGCAGTTGACTACACAAATCCTGTATCTTGTCCTCTATCATGGCAACTCAGATCTAAATCGGCCTTACCTTCAATGCCCCATGAGAACTTCTCATCTAAGATAAACCAATTTTACTTTGGGTTTAACTTCCAACTGCCTTTTTGGAGAATCCACTACATAAAGCGCCGTAAACTTTACCATAGTTGTAATACTCTCGATTCAGTTTGAGAGGTATTTGTGCTGGAATGTGCTGCTTTTGCTTTCTTTCTTTCTTTCCTCTTGAATCTTGTGAACCAAAACAGCTTTTTGAACTGCTCGATTGGTCTTCATTCTCTATGAGTGTTCTGGGATAATTTATCTCACTTTTCTATTAAGCATAAGTGCATTTCATTTTTTATTTTTTTGTCTGAAGCATAAATTTTACAAATTTCGTCTAGTTTTGACTGTTGGTTGTTTTGAGAATTATGTTTATGATCTAGCCATCAAGCATTGGAACTGATATTATTTTAGCATGCCACACAATAATGATGTTCATCTTTGCTTATTTTCCAGCTCTCCTTATCAGGTGTTTATTGATGCTGCTATTTTGATGGATGTAGGTGACATCATTGCTTAATGATGCAAAGGCAGGTCATTCTCTGAATGCCCTTGGAAACTCTTCTACTGCAACTTCTTCCGCAAGCAATTCACTACCTTCACTATTTCCTGCTGGCAGTACGCCTCCACTTTCTCCAAGAAGCACTTCTGGTTCTCCTCGCATGATAAAACAGAGGGCTGGCCCTTCTAATTTAGGCTCTCCCTTGAAAGTAGTGAGTGAGCCAGTCAGAGAAATAATCCCCCAGGTTCTCCTTACTCTTATAAATTGTATCGTGTAAGCTTTTAATCCTCTCTTCCCTTTTGATGATGCATTTTTTTGTGCTTCTGCTTTGCAGTTTTACTTTCAGAATGGTCGACCCCCTCCAGTTGAATTGAGAGAACAATGTTTGTATAGAATCAATCATTTTTTCTATGGTCGTTCAGAAGGATTGCAGATAAATGGTGAGACCTTCTTTAGTCCGTGTGACATGCATAGAAGTGGTCTTTTGATTGCTTGTTGGTCTTACAGAGTTTAAGCTTGTAACTCGGGAAATATGCAAGCTGCCATCATTCTTCTCAACAACTCTGTTCCGGAAAATTGATTGTAACGGTACAGGATTTGTGACGAGGTATGCACTCCTAGTCAGGCAAATACAAATTATTTGACGCCCTTCCAAACGATCTTCACCAGAAGTACGCAAGATATTGGTTTGTTAGCAAAAACTTGTGAGATGTTTTTGGTATAATTTTCTATTAAATGCTCTTCAGGGATGCATTTATTGATTATTGGGTCAATGGCAATATGATGACAAAGGATATAGCTTCTCAGATATTTACAATTTTGAAGCAACCAGAGCTCAGATATCTTACTCAGGTTTGCTGCTGTCTGTTTCCTTCTTATATGTTGTAGTCCTTGTTGGCTATTAGAATAGGTGTTTTACGATTGATATTGGTGATTATATAATATTTGCTTTGAGATTACCGTGAATTTACTTTTGTTACACTGTTAGGCTCATAAATTGTTGCTTACAAAATTTTCCTTCTTTATAACAGGATGACTTTAGACCTGTGCTTCAAGAACTTTTGGCCACTCATCCAGGTCTGGAGTTTTTGCAGAGCACACCTGAGTTTCAGGATAGATATGGTTCGTTCTAAAACCATTCAATCAGCTTTCTTAGTTCCTTGGTCAAAGTCAATTCCTGTTATAAATGTATACTGGCCAAATGAAATGTGTTTGATCAATTTTGGAGCTCAACTTTTGCTGTAACACTGTTGTGTGTTTGGATATCATCTAATTATTGCGGGGGAAAAAAAAGATTTTTGCATGCAGTACTTAAGGAATCCACTAAATACCTTCCTGTTGGAGTGAGTTTGTTGTTGTAGAGCATAATTACTAGATGTTCACTGACTCATGGAGCTCTTGAAGCACAGAAGTGTTTAACTGTGAAAGCCATGAATTTAGGATCCTTAATTCAGTACAGCATATGAGGAAAAAAAAAAAAGAGAAAAGAAATGAAATGAAATGAAAAGGTGCAGTCTACCAGCAAGTAAAGGCATGAGTTCAAGCTTTGACCAAAAAAAAAAAAAGTATGAGTTCAAGCTCTGTGGACGAAGTTGCATGATTATTTAAACTGTCATGTGTCAAGCAGAAATATAGGTTGTATATTTATGGATTTTCCTTAGGTCTTTTGTTTCTTTTCAGGTTCTAATTTAAAGTTTTCATTCTTATGATATTGATGTAATTGGGCCAAATTGAGTTGACATGATTTTTTCTTCAAACTTCTCTTGAGACAAAACTTCCAAGCTCAAAACATGACTTGAGATGGGCTCACTGAAGCATGTAATGCACTCAGCCTCAATAAGCAAAAACTTAGTTTCATGTTAAGCTTGAGAAATAATTGAAATCGAGCTGGAGTGGAACTCGAGTTTCAAGTGACAATTATAATTTGAATATAATTATGCGAAGCTTATGAAGATAGCTAAAGTGTGGAAAAAATTAATTAACCAATTAGGCTCACTCAATTGAATTATTTTCAAGATCAAGGTTTGCAGTAGAAGTTCAAACTACTTGAACTCAATACTGAAGCTCCTCTTGGTTAATGGCTAATACACACATTCTGGAAATTTCTCCTCCTTTGACAGTCAATATTTGGCTGGTTATCTGGTTCTTTTAAATTATGTGTTTATCAAACAGCTATCCTTGGTGGTCGAAAAACAAAAAAAGGATGGCTTTCCTTTAATAATTGCCTTCATCCACTTGGTTAAGACGATGGAACAATTTCTAGTCTCATATGTTTTGTAAGATAAATGATATAATGCTTAATATAAACTCAGTTGGCCCGTGGAAATTGTATAAACGAAGAGACTGTTTTGGTTAATATGTCTGCTAATTTTCTTTTAGGTAACTTGGTACATATAGCTAACAACCTTGAGAAATTCAGCATAGTGATATCTGTGTTAGCAAAGAAAAGACAAGTAGAACTGACGTTTCTGCCCCATATTTCTTTAGAAAACAGTACTGTTAACTGATACTGATCCTTTTATTCCGCTTTTCAATTGGCTTGATTGGCGACAGAACTCTTCTTTTCCATCCTTGTGATTGCAACTAGCTGTCTATATTTCTTGAAGAGGAAACTTATATGTATGGAATTTGGTTTGCAATCAGAGCACTTTCATTCTCCGTTCAGTGTAATGACCTTTTGCTATTTGCTTGGTATCTGTCATTCTTTACCTGAATTTGAGTTGCTCATTTACATATTTTCTTAGTCTAATGTATGAGCTGCTGTATGAGGTGTATAGAACACAGAACCTTATGCAGATATTGACTATTACAGTAAAGCTCAATCGCTTTTTCAGATATACTGAAGGCGTTCCTCATTATCTGATGCAACTCTTCATTTTCTTTGCAGCTGATACTGTAATATACCGAATATTTTACTACATAAATAGGGCTGGAAATGGGCAACTTACCCTGAGGGAGCTGAAACGTGGAAACTTAATAGATGCAATGCAACATGCTGATGAAGAAGAAGATATCAACAAAGTATTGAGGTAGATTGATTTTTAAACTAAAGATGATTCCATTAAGATGTCATAAATCTTCCCTCATACACAGGGCTTATGATTTGTCAAGTTTTGTATTAAATGCAGATAAGTACCATCTATACATAACTTTTTAAAGTTGTGCTCAAAAGATTTAATATGTTTACATCAGAAATGAAGTAGTTTATTTAGTCATGTTCAGTCAGGCATCTTAACTATGAATTTGAGTAGTGACTAAAAAGTTCGAGCAGTTGATGTTGCAAAACTTTCCTGTTATAGCATCTTTGTGGTGTTTGGTACTTATATTATTCTTCACATCAGGTACTTCTCTTATGAGCATTTCTATGTAATATACTGCAAGTGGTGGGAACTGGACACGGATCATGATTTCTTAATAGACAAGGAGAACCTTATCAGATATGGTAATCATGCATTGACTTACCGAATTGTCGACAGAATATTTTCTCAGGTTTGTGTTAGCTGGATCACTTGCCCTTTTCATTTGTAGAAAGGTTATATGATCCTTGCAAAGGAGATGGCTCTTCAATTGATTTTTAGTCCTGTGCTTTCTTACTTGTATTCTTTTGTTCTCTTTATCATAGATTTTCTCTTTGATAGCTTTGTTTTATCATCTCAGGTTCCAAGGAAGTTTACAAGCAAAGTTGAAGGAAAAATGGGATATGAAGATTTTGTTTACTTCATATTATCTGAGGAGGATAAGTCATCTGAGCCTAGTCTCGAATATTGGTATTGTGGCTGGAATTCCTTTGAATAAGATATCATGGTTGAGTATAAAAAAGTTGTGGTCTTGGTAATAATGGTGGGGATCTAATTATTGCTATTCACTCAGGTCATCAGATGGAAATATTACTATGTTAACTTGTCTGTAAAATATTGTAATCATCCTAAAATCATTTTAGTAAAGGCTCCAAATTCAGTGGGGGGCTAAAAATTTTCAGATCATAGTAACCTTTTAATGTTATGGTGAGGATTTGAGAAGCTATCTTTTGCCAACTGGTGTTTGGATAATCTTATGGTTTTCTCAAGGCCATTACTTGTTTAGCAGCAAGGTAACTTATAGCTGTGAGCTTGAATTTTCTTAATGACTTCTTCTCAATGCAATGGAATTATTTGTTCCATTGCTTTAAAAAAATTGAAATTAGATAATGAAAATGATTCTTGTAAATTGGTGAGGCTGTAAAGTGCCTGATTGCCTTAAATTGCCATGGGAAGCAACAGGTTGAAGCTGTTGAATCATCAAATGGAAGATGTTGAAAGCAAAGTGTTATTTTCTGATTTCTATTGAGAGATTTGACCTTTGGATATGGCAACCGTAGAATATATCTGGCTGGTCCATGTCCTGGTTGACACTTTCTACTTCATTGTCTTTAAGTTTACCTTTTCGATCCTACAATTAGAGGTTCCTGCACTTAACTTAGATTGTAAAAAAGAGAGCCAGTCAAATGGCAGTTCCTTTTGCTGGTGCACCGGCCTTAATATTCTAAATAGAATGCTTTATCTCTCCACCTGGTGCTTATTCACTTCTTTGTGCTTAGGTTCGGTTAATTTCATTTATTGCAGTGAGAGTAGTGTTTCCTGCTGAGATGTCTTAATCACCAAAAAAGCATTAATTAGATGGTGCAATGTTTAAACTTCATTTTTTGTCCTTTTGTAATCCTTTGTAGCTACCAACATGAGTAAGCTACAGAAATTGGGAAAAAGCAAGTTATATCCTTTATTGTGATTTGTTTGCGAACCATCTTGTTTACCTCAATACAACTTTACAGGCTGAATTTTTTGTGTAGGTTCAAGTGCATAGATTTGGATGGGAATGGAGTTTTAACAAGGAACGAAATGCAGTTCTTTTATGAGGAGCAGTTGCATCGAATGGAATGCATGGCACAAGAACCAGTGCTTTTTGAGGATATTTTGTGCCAGATCATTGACATGATTGGACCTGAGGTTAACCTTTTTCTTCTATTTAATTCCTGAGTTTACTCGAAGGATATGAATTGATCAAAAATGGAATTCCAACCTCCTTGCCTGTGGGTTTCCCATCATTATTTCATAATAATTCTTTCCAGACTATTTGAACCATGTTGTAGTTGGTCTTTTCCTACCCAGCATGGAGACACTAGTCCATCTCATGCTTGTTTCTGAATGCATTCATGCATTAACCCCTGAAATTTTCTTGCTTGCAGAATGAGAGTTATGTTACACTACATGATCTTAAAGGTTGTAAACTCTCTGGAAGTGTTTTCAATATCCTATTCAACCTCAATAAATTTATGGCCTTTGAAACTCGTGATCCATTTCTGATTCGTCAGGTATTTGCTTATTTTCATTTTGATGTTTGTCAACGACGGGAAAATTGCGGTGCCATGCTTCTTGGCCAGGTTTATTGCAGCTTGATAATTTCCTATCTTGACATGAAACAGGAGAGGGAGAACCCTACCTTGACTGAATGGGATCGCTTTGCGCACAGAGAATATATTAGGCTGTCAATGGAAGAAGATGTCGAAGATGCATCAAATGGAAGTGCAGAAGTTTGGGATGAATCGCTTGAGGCTCCCTTCTGAGACCACCCAGGTGAGTTGGATTTCCTACAATTATCTTGAGATACGAGTATGGGCATCATTCAGGTTTGTGGAATGGAACATTGAAATTTGATAAATTAATGGATCCCTTTAAGGCTGTGGCTACTTAGATAAATGCAACTTCATCCTAGGATAAACTTTAAGTTCACTGCCTTGAAAAGCCCCCTTTGATAAGTTTGTGACAGAAAAGAATATTAAAAAATGAGATAGAAGTTTATGATTCATGCTTGAAACATGTCATTTTCTGCGCAACTTACTCATTAGATCTCAATGCTGCCTTCTCGAGAGATTCTGCCGAAGCAAAGTTTTGACAATATGCCCAGCTCATATCTGCAGAGTGTTAATGCGGAATACTTACACTTCCACTTTCTTGGTCCGATTGTTTCTAATATCTAATGACCAATAAAAAAAAGGACAGCTTTGTCCGAGATATGCATCTATCCTAACTAATTTGCCTCCCATTTTTCTTTCTTGGACTTGTTCTTATGGAATTTCTTCTTTAAGTAGTTGTTTTCTCCTCCTGTAGATTATGAATAGAAGCTTTGATCATTCTCCGTGCTAGTTGGTGGGCTGGAAGTCATCTTGCGAAATTTGACCCGAAGTGGCTGTGCATCCATCAGAACTCAAACTTGGTGACAGCTGTTTGGTCTTATCTTGGATTTCCTTCAGAAGATGGCCTTTGATTTTATTTGTTTGCTTTAGCTGACTGATAGTGAGGGACTAACAGTGGAATGTTTCAGAGCCACCGTAGCATGAGGGCAAAGTTTCTGCAAAGGTGTAAGCAGAGAGAGTTTAAGTGCGTCAAGGCCCAAAAGGGGTAGTTCGGGGGACATCGAGTTTCTATTCTTAAGTGTATGGTATGTCATTTTTTCCCCTATGGTAGCGGGTTGGTCATCCCTTCTTGAACATAGGTTGTTCCTTAAGAAAAACTAAGTGTGTATGTTCATTTACCGAGTGTTAAGTAGGTAGGCACATTTTTGTCTTCTTTTAGAGCCCTATCTTTTAGCAAATTTTGTTCATATATTGATAACTTATACCTTAATAGTTGATGTGACAGTTTTCATTGAATCGCCTCGGCTCTTGTTCAGAGTGATATATTTCTTGATGGTTTTAATGGAGTAGCTGTGAGGAGATTTTTCTGACTTGGTGCCGATGAAACAGATCGATGGAAATTTTTGCCAGATCCACCCATCATAAGGCAAAACCATGTTATCGTTTGCCTTTGGATGAACTTGTTCAAAGCACATTTGTGCGTATCTAGTGTCTGAGAAATCTCCCGTGTCTTGAACCATAGTAGACAGTTTGATCCCTTCATGCTGTCGAAATTCTTTGTGCTGCTAGAAGACCTGTCCTCATGTTGTCGATGCCCATCACGTGACACCATGATTTTATTTCGTCTTCTGAATCATTTTGAGCGGCACGGCAAGTCCCGATCATACAGGATGCGGGCGGAGCCAAATTCTTGCTCAATGCATGTCGGGTTACTGAGTATCTCTAGCCATTGCGCTTCTTCACTCGGAGATTGAGCACATAAACCTAGCAATGACATTCCGCCGAATTTAATTGGAAATAGAAAGCCGACATATCATCGACATCAACTTCTTTCTCTGGTTGTGAAGACACGTGACGTCGAATGATGTTCGACCGAGGGGCCTCGTCCAGATTGGATTTGATAACAATACGTTGGTCAAATTTCGAATGGGATTTCTGTGAAAGCCGAGACACAGGCCATGTCTGGCCTCAGAAACTACACCGACCGGGGACGAGATTAGGTTTACTCGGGAACACGGACTGTAGGCGTATCAGGGGAAGATACGCAGGATTTCGTTCCCCATCTCATGACGGCAGCATTTCGCAGGATTCGCCAGTTATGATGAAATCTGGGATACCTGATAACGTCGTCTAGGAATTAGCACGACATGATGAGATTAGGAACTTAAAACTCGTTGGGTACAGAGCGAAGGACCGGAAGCAGAGGGAGCCCCCCATCTTTTTCAGGTCAGTAAAGGTCGAATTTTGGAAGCTTTTTCCTCTGACAAAGCTTAGGAGCAAAACCCCAAAAAAAGAAAAAAAAGAAAAGAAAAGAAATGTTTGAATACAGGAGAGAGAGAGAGAGAGAGAGAGGGGCTTCGGTAGTGTTTGGCAGACGAGGGCAGAGGGGACCAGGGACGGTGAAGAACAGGGCATGTGTTCTCAGAGCCCAGCATGCCCCCAAGTTGCAGTAATGGCTCGGAAGCGTTTAACGTGACCTCCCATTGGCTCAATCCCGCTCCATTATTTCGAGAGTAGGGTAGTACTTCCTATTCTTCTTGACATGTTGCTCCCTCCCAACTTTTTACATCTTTGTAATGGTTGACGCAAAGACACCTCATCGCATATTTCCCTGCCATCTCAATGCTCATCCTCGCACCTCATTTTGCTCATGGATACGTCAAATTCTCAGTTCATTAATACGGAAATTAAACTTTCCGGGAAAGTTTGTGTATCCAGGAGAAATTTCGGGCCGAATAACCGCGGGGTGTCACGTTGAGTGGGCAAAGGGTATCTTTTTTTTTTTTTAACCTAGGATCCTAGATTTGATCGATACATTCATACATTCTTTTTATAACATCGAGTGATCGTGATTACAAATTATGTCATGATGAATAAATATGAGTGCCCCAATCACTGGCCGCGGTGGCTCTGTTGGATAAAGACTTCATTGATCCTTAGTGAGGGGTTCGAAACACAGTGAATGCACGTCCCGCTAGCGTCACCTCAGGTTTACCTCGCCAGCTACTGGCTGTATGAGAGTTCTTGGTCACCAAAAAAAAAAAAATAAAAATAAATAAATATGAGTCGTGATGGTTTCGCTGGATAAGGGTTCCGTTGATTTTTCCCCAAATGTGAGGGTTCGAAACCCAGTGGAGGTGCTTGGTATTTTAAGTGTGATGTCGAGGTGATGGGTCCTTTGCTAGCGTCACCCGGGTTTACCTCGCCGGTGGCATCTTAAGTGTGATGTCGAAGTGGTGGATCCTTTGCTAGCGTCATCCGGGTTTACCTCGCCGGCTGTACGGAGATTCCCGAGTCATAAAAAAAAAAATAATAAATAAATATGAGTGTCCCAAATAGAAGATCTTCACATCCATTGACGATATTTAAATTTCCGCTTGGAGAGAAGTAATTGTTTTCGGTTGTCAACGGATTGTATAAATCGGTCTAGAGAGAGAACAACGAACGCATCGCGCACGTACGAAAAACAGAGGATTGCATTAGCCGTCTCACTCTCATTCCTACTTCTTCAAGATTTTCCCTTTCTTCTTTCCCAATTTTCTGTGATGTTGATCCGAGATGGAGAAATCATCGTATGTGAATCGGAAGAAGCGGAAGCAAGACGGTCGGGTAGGGTGGTCCCTGGGAGACCCCCCCCACCCTAAGTGCAGTACGATCCAAGTCATAGGAAAGCTACAAAGGAAATCCACCGTACCATCTTCATCGTTCCTCGAGATCTACTTTGACAACCAAAGTCCTTTATTTCATCGTACCTAATCAGATGTTAAGTTAAGCGACCGTGGAACGCGATATTAAAGTACAGACGTTGCTCGTTTCGATTCGAGGATGGTGACTTGACGTATTGCAACGAGTCGGAACGTGTCATCGATCGATTGTAGTGCTAGGCACCACCTTGTGTTCCAAAAGCATGCCTGCTTAGCTCATCTGATAGCCCTTGTCCGACAAAAGAAGTTTCAATTTCACGCCGTATAGATGATTTTTCTAAGAGTGCATGGAATTGTCTTGTAGTTAGCTCAATTTTGACATTTCGGAAGTTGAATTTTTCTATGGTCAAGTGTGAAGTAATAATCGTCAAGAAATACTTTGAATTCCCGATTCATGCAAAATGCCTCACAAACAGACAACGGCAAACCCTAACCCTGTGATTGTCTAAAGTCATCCTCTAAACCGTTGGAATGGGCGACTTGAGAAAAGAGAAGAGAATCTTGATACACTATGACGAATGATGGGTTTCGTCAACCCAATGTCGTTGTCCTTCGATGAAATTGATCTAAATTGATGCACATATTATCCCTATTAGTAAACTTCAAAAAACAATTAGATTCCAAACCTCAAAGCTGTCTCGACGACGACAAAGAAGATTGGCAATAAAATAAAGTCCTTGTGGATGCTCTCGTGGACTCTTCAAGGCCACGTTTGGCTTTGAAGTGTCGGTAGCAGGGGGATTAATGACGAGCTTTAATTAGCATCCAATCCCCTCCTCTCTAATGAGATCTACCATTTCCTCAAGGATTCCAAGCACAGATCCAATTTTGCCAACGTGTTCAATGCTGGGCGTTTCAAAAGGGGAAGAAAATTTCGATCTCGAGGGCCACGGATAATCTCCGACGTCGGTACAAACTGCACAATATTAAATGCTCGAATCTTATCGATAGCAAGTCGTCGGATGCAGATCCGGATGAAATGACATGGTGACGTTACGTCGATGATACATGAAAGTAATTCTGACATTGTTGGGTATAAACTATCGTCTTAGGGAGTTTTGCTTATTCGGTTGGTGAAGAATTCCAAAAGAAATTAAGTTGGAACCGTCCAAAAGGGTGTTTTGGAAGAAGCCCAACGCTCGTTTTTCCAATTTTGATTTTTGTCCCCCTCTATGTGCTCGGGTCGCAACCGCGCACCCCACCTAAGTCGCTCCACCGCCGTTGGATCTCCCGCTGGTGGGCCCGGCATCTCCATCCAAAAAGTCAAATTGACCCCGATCAAATCAAATCGATTAACTTAATTAATGCGAAAAAAACAAGGAGACATTGATATAGATATTTCTCAAATTTTGACCCAAAATGCAATTTAATCTTTAAATTTTTAATTCATTCAATATAATTTATGAATTTTTAACTTTACTCCTAAATTGTATGAATTTTTTTTTTTTTTTTTTTATGATCCCTGAACCATCATACAGCCAAGCGGGCGCAAAACTAAGTGAAGACTAAGACGTGGGGTTTTATCCCCGTACAGCGGCGTGTGGCGCAAACCGTGGGAGCAGACTAGGCCCATCTCCCACAGTACTCCACTTAAGTCGCGCGATAGGGATGGAGTTTTGAACCTTTCCTCTCCTGGATGAGGGGGTAGAGCGCAATCCAGTGTGTTCGCCACGGAGGTAGGTAACTGTATGAAATAATTCAACATTGTTGTTCCATTAAATTCGGAGACAATAGTGAACATTTCACATGTACCAAAGTTTACAGTATATCGTATAGCTAAAATTTAAGGATTGTGTCGAGCAGATTAAAATTCCGACAACCGCAGCGCGTGTCGACCAAAGTTCTAGACCACCCCATAAAACAAATTCAAACCCGCAGCCTTTTATAGAATTTTCTTAAATCGACATTGTGGACTTTAAGACGTTAACTTTCTTTAGTTTTGTTACCTTGTATCTACCCCAAAAAAAAAAAAAAAAAAAATTCAAATCCGCCGGACGGCACTCTTGCAATACCGCCCCGACCCGAGCCCCACTTCCGGACGCGGGTCCCGGATGGCAGTCTCGTGATTCGGGGCCGACTCCGGGGGCGTACTGGTGAAAGGAGTGCCCCCCCTCTCCTTCTTCTCTACAAACTACACATCCCCCACACACCTGAACAATACGCGCAGGCAGTAGCAGCAGAGCGGAGCGGAGCGAAGAGAGAGAGAGAGAGAGAGATCTGAGTCGGCGAGTCGACGACCGAGTCCGCCTGCGGGGTCAGCGCCGAACAGTGGGAAAAGGTCGCCCCGGGGATATTTCTTCAGGTCCTCGTGGGGAAGAGAGCGCGTCCCCACCGTTGGATCTGCCCCCCGCGACGTCGCGCCCGCCGCCCGATCCCTCTCCCGCACGGATCGCGGTCCCTCTCTCTCTCTCTCTTTCTCTGTGTCTCCGCCCTGACTGGCGGATGCTTTTCTTCTCCCCCATCATCATCAGCATCGGTGGTGGCCACGCCGCGTGATTCGATCGCGCGCGGGGGGGAAGGTGTGGGGGGGAAGGGGACTCTCGATTGGAGTTCTTGGCCTCGCGTTCGCAGGTGATCGCCCTTTGTCTTTCGTTTTCTTTTTCGGGTCTTTTTTCGGAGCTCGATTTGATTCGAAAGAGGCGATTTTGAAAGCAGTTTCTTTGTCAGTGCGAGAGCTGCTGGTTCGAAGTGAGCGCGATGATGTCGAGGCTTCTTCCTTGTTTTTTTTTTTTTTTTTTTGAAAAAAGATTCGGATTTTGTTGCGCAATTCGAGCTTCACGCTGTGGTTTTTCTTGTTTTCCGTTTTAATTACAGTGCTCGCCGGGTGGTGCTGCTGGTCGGTTTTCGGAGGCGTAATTTGGGTTCCGAAGGATCTGAGATGGGTAGAACTGGAGGGGTCGATTGCGCTCGGCGGAAGCTCGAGTCTTTGCTGTTGGTGATTTGAAAAGTCTGAAACTTTCGAGATGAATGGGAAGTGGTGGATTGTAAGTCTAGATGTGTCAATAGGAAGTTGTAGAATTTGCATCGAAGTTTACTGAAGGAGAGTGGAAATGGTGCTGTGTATGTGTTAGAAGTAATCAAATCGGGGAGAAAAGGATTCTAGAGAGGCGATGGAAGATCACTCGAAGTATGTCCACAGTCCTGCTCACTTGGCGGTTTTGCGTCGCGACCACACTTCCCTCAAGCGCATTATTTCCTCCCTCCCGCGGCTTGCGAAGGCTGGCGAGGTTAACACTGAAGCCGAATCCCTCGAGGCCGAGCAGAGGGCGGATGCTGTCTCAGCCGTCATTGATCGGCGTGATGTTCCCGGGAGGGAGACGCCTCTCCACCTTGCGGTGCGTATCCGGGATCCGATATCTGCGGAGATTTTGATGGCAGCTGGTGCAGATTGGAGTCTCCAGAATGAGAATGGCTGGAGCGCTCTGCAAGAAGCTGTATGCACTAGAGAGGAATCGATCGCTATGATTATTGCACGCCACTATCAGCCCCTAGCTTGGGCCAAATGGTGCCGGAGACTTCCTCGTATAGTTGCTTCAGCGGCTCGTATACGTGATTTCTATATGGAGATAACTTTCCATTTTGAGAGTTCTGTGATTCCATTCATTGGTCGCATTGCTCCATCGGATACGTATCGCATTTGGAAGCGTGGTTCCAACCTTCGAGCTGATATGACTCTGGCTGGTTTTGATGGTTTTCGAATCCAGAGATCGGATCAGACTTTTCTGTTTCTTGGGGATGGCTATTCTTCTGAGGATGGTAACATATCTTTGCCCAGGGGGTCTTTAATTGTTCTTGCACACAAGGAGAAAGAAATCACAAATGCTTTGGAAGGAGCTGGTGCCCAACCAAGTGAAGCAGAAGTTGCACATGAGGTAGCCTTAATGTCTCAAACGAATATGTATAGGCCAGGCATTGATGTTACTCAGGCAGAGCTTGTCCCACATTTAAATTGGAGGCGGCAAGAAAGGACTGAGATGGTTGGGAATTGGAAAGCTAAAGTCTATGATATGCTCCATGTGATGGTCAGTGTGAAGTCGAGGAGGGTTCCTGGTGCTATGACAGATGAGGAGCTTTTTGCTGTGGAGGATGAAGAAAGGATGGTTAATGGTGGTGAAAATGATGATTATGATGATGTCTTGACCGCTGAGGAGAGGGCTCAGTTAGAATCTGCGCTCCATATGGGAAATGCTGATGGTCTAGAGGATGACGATAATGCGATAGATGACTGTCATGAAAATGGTTCAGCAGGTGCTCATGAAAATTGTGAATCCAATGGTGCTCTTAAGGAGAAGAAGAGCTGGTTTGGTTGGAAGAAGGGGGCAAAGAGTGGAAGTGATGATTCTGATGATACAAAAATATTAAAGAAGTTCTCGAAGTTGGCTCCGGAAGGTAGCAATCAGAAGTCAACGGATCATCAAAAAGCATCCTCTGAGCTTGCTAAGGATGACTTGGTAGATTCTAAGAAGGGAAAGGAGAAAATTTCCAAGAAAAAGAAGAAGAAAGTAGTGGCCAATGGTGAATCTAAGCACGAAAGTGAGTATAAAAAGGGTCTGAGACCTGTTCTTTATTTGACCCCAGACTTCCCTCTGAAAACAGATGAGCTCTTACCTTTGCTTGACATCTTGGCCAACAAAGTTAAGGCTATTAGGAGACTCAGGGAGCTTCTGACTACAAAACTTCCATCGGGCACATTTCCTGTCAAGGTAAGTTTTCTGCATCTGTTGGTTCTCATTTTATTGTTGTACTGGCTTTTCCAGCCTTTTGTTTTGGCTGGTAGGGCAGATCTATCATGGCTTGGGTTGGTGCAGTTTATTATGTTTTTCTGTGTTTCGGTTACACCAAACTCATGGTTTGCCATGTTGCAATCTTAAATCTCTAAGAACAGTTATCTGCTAATGTACGTGTGTGATGTACATGCGTACATGCATGTGCATGAGGCTGAGGCACTCAGTACATAATAGTCATGTGGTAAAACTGCTTTGGGGCATGTCATGAGTTTTAATGTGCGATTGGTTTTCAAATTGTCTTTGTAATCGAAAAAAAAGTCGAGAAACCTCGCAGATTGGTGTATTCCAGACTTATCATGGTCAAGCTAAAGAGACGTATGTTGTTGTTACTTGTTACATAACTGGGTTTGGCATTTGTGGGGTTGTGATTTCAGAAACATATCATGTCTTTCTTATAACTTGTGCTCTTTCTTAGATGGATGTCCTTTTCTGCTGGATTAAGGTTATAAAATGCTGTTGGAGATCATTGTTCTCGAAAACAATATGATGAAAAGTTATGAGTAACTTCCAAAGACATCGAAGAATTTATGACAAACAGATTTACGACTTGTGGTTACAACAACTAGAAACTTTGCCATGGAAAATTACTTGGAAACAAATTAGAAAAGGCAGTGGTTGCGGTGTTGGCACTTGCATTCTATCATCAGATGATCATCTAACTGAATATGGCATATTCGTTGCAGCTTGCTATACCTATTGTTCCCACCATCAGAGTTCTTGTCACATTTACAAAGTTCGAGGAACTTCAACCCCTGGAAGAATTTTCAACCCCTCCCTCAAGCCCAGCGCATTTCCAGGATGCGAAATCGAAAGAATCTGAAGGGTCCACGTCATGGATTTCTTGGATGAGAGGGAGTCGTGGTGGGCAATCTAGTGACAGTGATAGTCATCGTTACAAAGATGACTTTGAGCCATTCCACATTCCGTCAGACTACACCTGGGTTGATGCGAATGAGAAGAAACGTCGCATGAAAGCAAAGAAAGCTAAGAGCAGGAAGCATAAGAAACCAGCAGCTGCCAGAAGTGGGGATGCAGGGCATCATAGGAGTGAACATGTGGAAGAACAATAGCTTCTTTGTTACTCATAGCTTCAAACTCTCGGTGTGGAATGAGAGCAAAAGGCCATTGTGTATGAAAATCTAACATCATTCTTCTGGTTGGAATTCATCTCAGAGGTTATGGGAGAGATTTCTGGGGGGCAATTGTGTCTGCCTGAAGAGTTGAAGATCAGTGGTTGCTCGAGAAGAAGAGCAAGGATCTTCTTTAATTGTTGTATGGCCCTTGTGATGAGGAGCCGGTAATGGAATTCGATCTTCACATTGCTTTAACTGTCTGTTTCTATTGTAGTTGCCAAACAACGATCTTTGTATCTAAATCTTCCATTGTTTTACATAAACATGTCATGATGATTGATGAGTATTCTTTTTGAACTGTCTTTTGGGCAAAACCCGATCCGGTAGTGCACTTTTTTTATCTGAGAAAAATGACCGGGGGTAGTTTCGGTTTTGCAGGAATTGACAGTAAATCTAAGTCAATGAGTTGGGACATCTTTAGTTTCATAAGTCCTGTATTGTTCTGAAAGGTACAAATATAAGGTTACAGCTTATTGGGAAGTGTTGTGACGTAGTCCAGTGCTTGTTCTATACTTGGCTTCTCTATATTCAATTAATCGCCTTCATATTCAATTATCCTCTCTACATTTTAGAAACTTTTGGAGGTCGTCTGCTCCTCTCTGTCTAACCATATTCAATCTAATTATATGTTTGGCAGCTTATAATGAACGTTTACCACTCAGTAGTTCGCTTTGAATAAATGATAATGCATTAGCTATACTGACAACTTTCATGTTATCCAAATTGTATGGATTTGCCAAACTGGGTTTGCTCAGAGGAGTAGCTAGCTGGATCGCACCTCGTCAAGGGTCTTTCCACTTCATCCTGAAGTTGTCATTAGAGGAACCAATTAGCTCCTGGATCACCACGAAGTAATCTCAACTTTGTATTAAGAATGCTCAAAACGGTTAGTCCAATCCCATCATGGAATTGGCACTGAACCCTAACATCTCGCCAGCTATGAGGTCACTCGAGGAATAGCAAAACGACAAGGCGAACTACAAAAGGGCAATAAAGAGAAGGAAATTCAGTAAAATTGAAGAGAGGGAAAGTGAGAGGAGACTAGAGAGAGAGAATAGGTGTTGGGGCTTTTGCACTTATCTAATTTTATTCGTCAGAAAGACCGATCAGATAAATTTCGTATTTACAAAATCGAGAGAGAATTTATGTTTTCAGGAGTAATTGTTGAATCCCAAATAATAGATTTCAAATATAAGAATGTCCCACGGCAATTTACATCGAAATTAAAACAAATCGTAATTTATTCTGACTAGTCACAACGGGAGAAGACATCAAATGGAATAAAACAAATGGAGAAAAAAAAAATAGCTTCCGCATCTCCAACGGTCACTTTTTTGGGCCGCCTACTTCTCCTCCTTCAAACTTTCCACCTCCTTCTCTCTCTCACAGAAGTCAATGAACGCTTGCGAACCAGCCGTTTGAATCTCGACCCTTTATGATGGGTTGCCTTTTGGGTTGTTTTAATGCTTCCAAGCATCACCGGCGCTCCAGATCAGCTCAAATCTCTCCTTCCAAGCCTCAAGTATGGTTCTTCCACTATTTTCTTCTGTAATTTCTCTGTCTTCCCTTCTGTTTTGGCTATAAAGCTCTGATCTTTTTGGCTCGTTTCGCATCCCAGAGCCAGGCCAAAGCTCTTTTGCCCGCTAGATCCATAGAGAAAACAGAAACCGAAGCTCTCATTGAGATCAAAACAGATTCAGGGTAATGGGTTTGGTGGGGTTTAGGATTTCATCTTGGGATTTTTCTTGGGGTTTTACTTGGTGAATATCAATTCAGTCTTTTGAGGAGTTGGGGTCATTTGTTTTTTTTTTTTTTTTTTGCAGCGTGAGTGATGAGAAGCAGTTGGAGCAGCCCAACCATGGCAAGAAGAAAGTTGCATTTGATTTGAATGTCAAGACTTATGAGGTTTTGCCTGCTGTTGAAGAAGAAGAAGAAGAAGAAGAAGAAGAAGAAGAAGTTGGGGTTGGTGATGTTTGGATTGGTGTAAAAGAGGCGAAAGAGAGAGAAAGCGAATCGGTTCGTCGTTCGACTTTAGTAGAATCAAATGGGTCATCTTGCGCTTTGAGCAATAGGTACGCGGATTGCGCAAGCAGTGACGATGAGCTTGGAGGCACAGACCTTGAAGACACCGATGTAGAAGAGGACGGAGTTGGCGTTTGTGATGGAGAGCTTGAGGCAGAAGAAGAATCATCCGAGTCTCTGTTTTCTCTGTCGATAGATTCTAGGAAACATTTCTTCGTCGCTGAAGCTGGGGAAAAGGAAGAGGTTAACAGTCCATTCCCCGCGAAGAGTTCATGCCGGAATGAACTCGACGCGCCTGCTTTCAACCAGAGTGTTCCATTTGGGAGCGAGCACGTCGATTCGGTGTTAAAACCAGTTGAAAATCTTCCTCGGCGGAAAGCTGTCACAGCAAGAGCAAATTCTCCAACAAAGAACCAGGACAAAGAGAATGTCCACAAGGAGCAAGAGGTTCTCTCGTCCACTGGACCAAAGCCCACTTTCACGCCAGCCAATCACCTTGGTAAAAGAAGTTCAAACAATTCTAGGTTCACTGGCCAAGAAATTGCAGTCGATACAAGCCTTTCGAGCTGGTTGGTTGATTCCGAAGCCACACCCAAGTCCAAATGTAGCAATGACTCGGTCGGAAATTCACCATCAGAAAGAGCTAGCACGCCCAGGAGCGACAGAGGCCAGCCAGTTGGAGGAGTGCCTACTGTAGAAGACCTCGGACAGTTCTCTGTTTGTACATCTCCAAGGTGGTCGAGAGGCCGGACTCCTGACGAACCGCCTGTTTTAGGTACCGTGGGGAGTTATTGGAGCCACACTGGGCAAGTCGTGGAGTAGGACTCATGCTCTTCCTGCAAGGTTTCTTGTTATGTGTATGTCAACAAGCTTTCTTGTTATGCAGAATACTCCATTTGCAGCTCGGTTGGAGAGTACTTTAGAGGGGAGGTAGAATGGCATGTAGCTAGGAAGGCACGCTTTCTGGGAGGCTATCCTTTATTATTTTTGTATGTGATATCTAGCAACGTATTCCCTGATTTCAATTCTCATTTAGAAGCATTGACACGGTTGAAGTTTACCTCAGATTGCTTTATTCTTCGTTCCCATATGTATCTGTGTGAACTTCTTTGGTGACAGTTTCGATGAACTCAACTTCTGCGAAATTCAATGAATATTTGTATTCACACTGTTTTCAATTTGTAAAATCTGTTTGAAGTCGGTTGGTCTGACGGAAAACGCATGGCCCAATCGGGAGACTTAGTCCAAAAAAAGGATATTCTTATTTTGATATATTGATATTACTTTTCATTTACATTTGAAATATTAATTTGTAAGTAAAAGAAAGAGAGCCATTTTCCATAATCAATTGATAATTAAAATGATGATCGTTATAAAATCGTTACAAAATAATGGAGGGTTTATGAAAATAAATCAAACATTATAAAGCCGTTGTTATAAAGTTGTTATAAAATGTTACAAAGCCGTTTTACATTAATGGTGGACAAAAACCTATTACAAATTGATGATGGTAAAAAATCGTTATAGAGTTAATGGCTTTCAATATTTCAAAACTGTTGAAATATCTAACAATTTTTCACATATTTCAAAAGGTTTTGAAAAGAAATAAAAGAAATGAAAAACTATTGAAATATCCAACAATCTTCCATATATTTCAAAAGGTTTTGAAAAGAAATGAAAGAAATAATGATGGGTTATTGGATAGTATTGGTCAAAACTAGTGTTTGTTAGGCTATAAACCAACCATAGAAAGAGTAAAATATAATTCATGAAATCATTGGTGATGTTTGAAACTTCTATGAATAAAGAGTTGCTTTTTGTGAATAATAATTTTCATCAATTATATTACACTCCCACAAAATTTGTTGTTCAATGCACAATTTTGCATAAATAGGTCATACAAGTGCATGGTTTATTCATAAGTGCTCTCAAGATTACCATTAACAATTTTCGTAGGAGCAACCCCACTATATACTTACACAAGTGATTTCATCAAGTGTATTCTATAGTTTAATACATTAGTAATAATGCCTATGGAATTCATTAAGAGCTTAGCTCAACCTTTTTTTGTTTATAATTTTGTAAGCCACTCATCATCTCACCCTGAAGCTCGAAGATCTCCAAATTTCAACTGCTTATGATAGTAATGACACTGTTGAGATAGTTAATGGCCATGGTATGCTCATTGCACATGTTGGTTCCACCATCATCTCATCATCTTCTTCACCTCTTCACCTCAAATCTATATTTCACCCACAGCTTTACACAATTTACTCTATATTTACCATTTTTCCAAAGATAACAATTGTCTCTTTCACTTCGATGCCTTTGGCTTTTATATTATGGACAATGACTCGGGGAGGATACTATATTAAGGGCTAGTTGAGAAAGGCTTATACCCACTTTGTACTCCACCATCATCTACCACTATAAAGGTTCATGATAATTTCTCCATCACCACGAACTAGTGGCATGCTCTGCTTGGTCACCCCTCCCATGACATTCAATGGGTCATTTTCTCAATCATTTTTGTTTCCAATAAATCGGGCTCTTGCATTTCCACATCATGTCAGTGAGTGAAGAGTCACAAGCTTTCTTTTTCCAAGTCTCATTCTACCTCTAATCGTCCTCTAGAATAATTACAATGTGATGTATGGGGCCATGCTCCCACATTATCTTGTTCTCATTATTCCTATTATGTTATCTTTGTCAATGATTTTTCCAAATACTTCTGGTTATTTCCTATGAGATTAAAATACTATTTTTATGACATCTTTCTTAATTTTAAAAAGCAAGTTGAAAATCTTTTACTGCACACTATCACCACATTTCACTGACAATGGTGGCAAATTCACAAGTAATACCTTTAACAATTTTCTTTAATCATATGGCATTATACATGCATATTCTTACTTCCACCCACCAAAACAAAATGTGCTATGGAGTGCAAGCACTGCCACATTGTTGAAATTGGCTTAGCTATGATGACCCATGCTCATAGATACCTTCTCAATTTTTGTAAGAAGCCTTCACCACATCCATTTACTTGATTAATTGTATGCCCATACTTCAACATCATACTTTTCCCCATATCAATCCTTATTTCACACCCCCTGATTATTCACAATGACAAACTTTTGGTTCTCTTGCTTCCCATGCTTTGACATAACAATGCTAACAAATTGCAACTTCGATTGATCCCCTGTTATTTTATAGGCTATATCTCCAATCATAAAGGGTATCATTGTATGGATCTCTTATCTAGTCGAGCATACATTTCTTATTATGTTGTCTTTCATGAGACTAAGTTTCCTTACTCCCACCTCACTCCCACTCATTGCTCACATCTTCCACCTCATTGTATCGATTTCTTTGGAGTCATTCAAGTTGAGCATGTTTATTTTAGTCCTTCCACTACTTCACAGATCGATCTCACATCTAATAACACTTCCTTGGTGCCTTCTTCATCAACTACCGAACCTACCTTCTAGATCTCTGGCCAACCCCTTTCTCCACCTATTGACAATCAACTTGTCCCTCATTCTTCCACTCACCCAATGCAAATAAGGTCTAAATATAGCATTATCAACAAAAGGCATTTTCCCACACCCTTCACCCACTTCCGCTTGCATTTACTGCCAACCATATTTTCGAGCCAACATGTTACTCTCAAGTGGTTAAGGACTCTTAATGGCGTCATGTCATTGATCAAGAATTTACCTCTCTTCAATTACAATAAACATGGTCTTTGGTCCCTTATGATCCCGCTATGAATGTAATGGGCTGAAAATGGGTATTTCCAATCAAACGAAATTTGGATGGCTCCATTAGTTGCTACAATGCTCGCCTTGTTGCTAAGGGTTTTCATCAATAGCCAGGTGTTGGCTTTGTTGAGACTTTTAGTCTCATGGTAAAACCTACCACCATTCAAATTATTTTATCTCTTGTGGTCTCTTGCAATTGGTTACTTCGACGATTAGATATCAAATGTGAATTTTTACTTGGTGATTTGCAGGAAACAATGTTCATGTCCCGGCCTCCAAGCTATGTTGATTCGAGCAAACCTAATCATGTTTGTCACATAAATAAATCCATTTGTGGCCTCTGTCAAGCCCCTTGAGCTTGGTATGAAAAGTTCAGTTCAAAACTCTATGAGTTTGGACTCATCGCCTCCAACTCTAATCCATCATTGTTCATCTTCCACCAAGGGCATATAGCCTTATATCTCCTCTTGTATGTTGATGATATCATACTCACTGCAATGATTCTTCAACATTGCAGCAGTTAATCTCATATCTTGGCCATCATTTTCACATGAAGGACCTCGAACCTCTTTCTTATTTTCTTGGTGTTCAAGTGACACGTAATTCCAAAGGCATACAACTTAATAAGACGAAGTATATTATGGATGTTCTGCAGCATGCAAATATGGACAGACGTAAACTAGTCCCAATGTCTACGGTGTCTCAAAAACTTGGCCAAGGTGATGGCCCTTCGCTGTTGGATCCCACTGTTTATTAGAGACTTGTTGGAGCACTGCAGTATGTTACTATGACGCGTCCTGACATTTCTTTTACCGTCAATCAAATTTGTTAGTTCCTAAAGTCTCTAACTAAGGATCATCTTGTGGCGTTCAAATGCATTTTGTGTTATTTGAAAGGTGCAATCACTCACCATCTTCACTTTCGTCCAGGCTAACACCACCTCACTACCTACCATGACGCCAACTGAATTAGTTTGGCTATGTTCATTGTTACGTGAACTGCATAGTCCATTCTTTATGCTGGTCACTATTTGGTGTGATAACGTTTCAGCAATCTCACTTGCTTACAATCCAATTTTTCATTCAAGAACAAAACATGTTGCTGTTGATTTTCATTACGTCAGGGAACTAGTTGGGCGTAAGACTCACGGTTCAATTCATCTCCACCAAATATCAAATTATAGATTTGTTCACAAAAGGTCTGAGTTCTAATTGCATCAGATTTTTGCAGACCAAGCTTCACCTTCAGTCTACCATGCTCGAACTTGTGGGGGATGATAACATATCATCCTAAAACCTAGTAACTTGATCTCTTCCGTCTTTCTAAAAAAATTCTTTCTTCAATTTGAGGATACTTTCCTTGATTTAATGAACCAATTTTGCCTTCATCATGTAACTGTGTATCTATTTAACTGGTACATCAATAGAGATATGAAGGGAAAATAAAAAAATTCAAAGTTCCCTTTACGTTCTTTAGTTATAACTTCGGACAACTTTCTTTAGTGACGGCTTAGGTGTCACCTTGATTTGATGAATTGGACACAAAATCCCATGGTAAACTTCAGGCTTAGGCGTCAACTTGATTTGATGAATTGGACACTGAATGCCACGGTAACCTGCAGAGCATAACACAGGATCTTCGAGTTCACCGGAGGAACATGGGCAATGCAACACATGTTCCCATGTTTTTACGATTGTGACAGCCTACACTTCTACGCAGATACTTAAAACAATAAATAAGTTACATGTTTCTTGATTCAGCTCTCTTTCTTCAAAGCCTCCAGTTTTTCCTGCGATGCCTTCAGTTTTGCTGTCAGTTGCTCCCGATTCACCGTCAGTACCACCACGTTGGCTTTCATTTAGTCCACTTCTTGCTGTACGCCTTCAATTTTTTCATCCAGCTTTGCAAGGGCAGGTTTCTCTTTCACCTGAAAAATTGACTCAAGTTCCTTTAGTTATTGTATCCGAAATGATCGTAAAATGGTTAACGGCGACTCCTACGAGAAAGTATAGTTTATGTGCATGTGCTCTTGACTTCTATGCTGCAGATGATACGTATTCCATGTACTTTGAATTATTCATATACTAAAACTTCGACTGACCTTGGTCCTAATTTCTTATAAACTTATATTTAACATGAGCTAATGATTAGGAGATGTATCTGTTTTCATCTTCCATTATTTGATGCATTAGATTATTGCTTATAACCTTATTTGATCATATCCATTTCCGGCATTGCATACCCAGAGGATCAACTTACCGGAGATACTGCACATATAACGTGAGCAATCAAGTCGCATACTTTGCAATAGTAAGCCCATAGCTCCGGATCCCTTGTTTGCTCGCAAATGTCAGCACTAGTACTCCCCAGAATCATCTTCAACAATTGATTCGTGGAGGGTCAACACATCAATGTGATGGTCGCTTTTGATGGTTTGTGGTATCTAAAGGCAATCGTAGTGAATATGGACATTGCACAACTCACAACAGTAGAGGTCAATCACGCATGTCTTACCGCAGGCTTTGCAATGTAAGTTGGGGTTTGCGCTTTCTCTGAAAATAAGTAAGACCATGCGCATGGAGTGGATGCTTTAGAGTTGGCTTTTGGACACGAGAAAGATGCAGTTTGAAGTTGCTACAGTCTTCATAGCGGTAGCAGATCCTGCCTGTGATTAATTCCCACAGACATTGCAATCGCTGGAGGGAGGTTCACCGACAAGAACAAGTTGATGCTGATGGTGAGAGGGGTTTAAATTCGATAGCGCTTCAGCACATGATTTGTGGAGCACAATGTTATTTCATCGATAAACTGGACCCTGGCAATGCTTGCCACAACTATCGCAAAAGCAGTGGCGGGAACCCCGTGCATGAGCAAGTGTCAACTCAGACTCTTCTATCAGATTTTCAAGTGTCATACTTGCTCCCTGCTCAAGATATGCGCAAGTTTGAAGAGCACAAGGGATGTGAAGATTGATGTCACATTTTCGCAACTGTATACTTCTTCACTGCCATATAAATCAAGGCAGCTGATACAAGGTGAATTCACAAAATAATCGAAAGGATTCCAGGTTTGTCGAGAGAAGGTCAGAGGATGGTCAAATCGAGGAAGTGTTGAATCTCTCTGGACAGCGATTGGAGACATTGCTCATGGACGAAGAAAGAGCAGTCTGGACAGCCATAGAATTTACCTGACATTTGCTGGTCGCAAGCTTCGCAACGGACTTGCATCTCCTTCTCTGTGCAGTAGAATGCCAGCGGATGTTGGTGGAAGAAGTGATCGGTTGGATGGCTACCGTCTTCTGCCTTCTCCCTCGGACTGCCCGAGAGGCTGAGCTTCCCTCGCACGGTCATGGCAGAAATTGAACCTGCAGTCTTTGCAGTGGTAACACACGACATTGGAGGTCTTTTCGACGAAAGACGAGAGTGAGGGGGCGGAGAGAGTGGAAAGGGTGACGCTGTATCTCCTGGGGCGACTCCGCACATGTTTTGTGGAGAAAGAAAACACAGCTGCGGCACCCATACACCTCCCCTGACAGCTGCAGATCGCATGCTTCGCATTTTATGTTGTATTCCTGTTCAACGTCAAGCGACGCCAACGGGCATTGATGTGCAAAATGTTCAAACGTCGCCTGCTCTGGACCAGGCTCCTTGTCCAGCAGAAGACTCGCCATTGCACAGCCGACATGCAGATCGAACGGGCACGAGCTGCAGTAGAATTCCCAAGGATGACACGAACTTCCACCCCACTTGCAGTAGAATCCCCATTTATGAAGACCCCTCTCGCAAGCAGGACAGCACAAAGCGCCGAGACCACAAATGTAACTGCCATCTTGATTGAATTACACTTCGCTGGCCCCTCTGTAGCGGTGCATGTCGCCAGCCCCGAGGGTGAGGGTGTGGTTGGGGTGGAGGGGGTGGTGCTGTATCTGAGAAGGTATTTTGGCGGTGGACGACGCCTGAAGGTAAAAGTCGCATCGTTCACAACAGTAGATGGAAGCGGAACCATGGATTCTCGACCCGCACACCCTGCATTCGAGGATATTACGGTGTTCGCTCAACTTTCGCTGGTGCAAGGCATGATGATGAAGGGGATGTTCGAGAGTATACATTTGAGAAAGAGAGAGAGGAAGGGACAGCTGGATGAAGAGAAAAGTTGCAACGTTAACCTTATATGATGTATCCAGAATGATATGTCGATATTTATTTGCCTTGCTCAATAATTGAGATGTAAATTTAATTTATAAGTCTAGACTCCCCAATTAAGGATTTATTTTTCCTAATATCGACGTATGATATTTGAATTAATTATTAAATCAGAGTTATGAAACTCTTGGACTGGGGTGCTTTGATGTTTTAGAGTTTAATGCAGCAACTACTTATTTGTCCTTTGGGCAATCTCTGCAGGTCATACCAAACATTCTCCAACAAATACTACAGCGCCTATCTTGCTACATTTGTCTAATCATCTAACGTCACATGCATCACCATGGAGCTGTCGGTCATATGAATCTCTTAACTCATATGCTGCGTTTGGCAGTCAGGATATTCGGGATCATTCGAATGCATGACTAACTTTCTGATGAAAAATGGATTGTCCCTTTTCTCTTGAATGGATCGGTTACAAGAGCGTGAGGGCTTGTAATTGTGTGTCTAAACGCAGAAGATTCTGAAAGGGTCCGACATTGACGTCAGCACGCGATGTGCTACAAATCTACTTTTGGGACGATGCCGCCATTCAAGAATCAAGAAACGATGTGCATGGACATCTTATCTTAGCAGATCCAAAATTCAACGACTAGAATCATGTCATAGGAATGCCAACATCAGGAACATTATTTCTCATTGCATGACAAAATCCTACTCCTTTTACCTCTGTGGACCTTTATACCTGCAGGTCAAGTCGATGGAGTGATTGCCATTCCAGTCCTGTCCCCTCAGTTTCCAATGCATGGCTACTACTACTACTTTTAGTAAACCTTCACTAGTCAAAGTCAACATATATGATAAACACCCGGATCCAAAATTCAGCAACTTGAATCATCTACTTTTGGTTCACATGTCATAGGAATGCCAACATCAGGATCATTATTTCTCAGTCCATGACCAAATCCTCCTCTTTCCACCTCTGATGGACCTTTATATCCGCAGGTCAAGTCAATGGAGTGATTGCCATTCGAGTCCTATCCCCTCAGTTTCCAATGCATGGCTACTACTCCTTCGTCTACCTCTAGTAAACCTTCACTAGTCAAGTCAACATACATGATAAACACCCTCTGCTCCAGAATCTTAACGTGCAGGGCATCAATAGATGGGCTGGTTGTCTCATCTGTTGTCGCTATTTGCAGCTTGGGGATTGGCCACGAATCGTTCCCTGTTAATTTTGCAGTCTTGCCGCATCAGATTTGATGGACGTTCCTGCTGGAGTTCGACTATTGTCAGCATACTGTATACCATAAAGGCTTTAATAGAGAGCAATGAATTTAGACTAACAATATGACTGGCAAGGAGAAAATGTTTGGGTGCATCGTCATGTCTTGCGTTTATCAAAACCAAATCGAGAGTCAATTATTAAAATATATCATTGCAGGAGTTCGTTCGGTCAGCTCAATGGATTATAGGAAAACTGAGAGAAGCTGCTATTGACCCAAATGTTAAGGTCCCTTTGCCTTCCATGGGAGGAGGGCTCGCCAGCCCTGCCATTCATCGATGTTTGACTAAGTATTTTCTCTCTTGGTAATGCCGCGTGACAGCATCATACGGAGAAGCAACAAGAACTTTTTAGAATTCAAATGTACAGTGGGTTGAGATTCATATTATAAGGCATTGTGATTGACTTGTTACATCATACTCGAAATTTTACCAGTATGTAAACTACAGTACAATCAAGCGCTGCTGCACACGGAGTGCCAGATTCACCGGAAGAAAAATGTAAAAGGATCAGCAATGCTATTTTTGTAGAGGGTCCTATCATTACAGAGTTTCACCAAAAAACAATTATTTTTTTTACATTAAAAAAAAGAACAATATTGGTTATTGAAATGAGCCTTATTGGACTACGCTAACATTCCTTTGATCTTAACGATATGATCTCCTATGTTATCCGGAGAGAACGTCATGTTTTTCTGTCCATCTCATAGAAACACAGGTGGAGTTTCTTGAAATGATCAATTGAAAGAGGAGAGATCTCATGCCTAAACAATTTAACCTAAACAATCCAGCATCTCAATACCTATCAATAGTAAAAGTTGGGTGGAATGAAACTTTTGTCCTTATGTCACATCATCACAAAGTTCCATTTCCTTCCACTTTCCTTAATATTAATTAAACACTGTTTTATAAATTTGAAAAAACTTAATTATCGTACTTAATCTCATATATGCGTCCAGAACAATAGGTCATCATCAACAAACGAACACCAAACTTGAAGTCTTTATCTTGATTAAAGTAACTCACAAAGGGATGTGGAATTGAGATCCTCTTTCTCTAGCTACGTGACTCATGTCATATACTCTTGTTTTGGCTATGATTGAAATGTGGGAGATTGTAACAAATTGGTCCAACAAAGGGAGGGGAAGAATCACTGAAGTGAGAGAACTCGGATAAGGAGCAACTCTTAATAGGCTTTTACAATGGTGAATTGGGCATGAATGAACTGAATTACATGTTGAATATAGGGAGAGTATTATTGAATTTTATATGTGAGATTGGAATGAACTCATAAGAGGGTTCATATGACGTATAAAAATTATTTAGCATTGAAATTTCAATATGAAGTGTGCTCATATCATAGCGCTATTAGGATGGCGACCTAGTGCTTGTGTTAAAAATTTTTGGATGTGTGTGGGCTGTGAAAGTATGGTTTTGGTATTAGTTATAGTTTTTGGTTAGTAATGTGTGCAAGTGTATGGTATAGTTTGTAGTGGATGGACAAGGGATAGACTAGGATAATTGAAGGAAGAACATGGGATATGGGAAATAATTTCATTAGTTGGATAAAATAATTTTACAATAGTTGAAGGAAGTGTTGGTAGAGGAGCTTCATGATATGGAGTATATTCTCATGCTCCTCTCACCCTCTTACATTTGTTGTTTTGCTATGCTCCCCCCTCTTTCCTATTTATAGGGACTAAATACAGCATTCTAGATTTATGTGGAATGTTGTCCACTTAGGCTTTTCTAGGAAATATCAATCTTGAAGTTTCTAGAAATTTTAGAAAAAATGGATCACAATTTCCAACAAAAAAAAATGGATCACAATTTATGTGGAGGAGCTTTATGATATGGAGTATATTCTCATGCTCCTCTCACCCCCTTACATTTGTTGTTTTGCTATCTCCCCCCTCTTTCCTATTTATAGGGACTAAATACAACATTCTAGATTTATGTGGAATGTTGTCCACTTAGGCTTTTCTAGCTTGTTCTAGAATTTCTTCTTCATCTTTGTCAGGAATTGAAGGCAAGCAATAAAACAGATCGTGGAAAGAAGAATGATGTATGGAAGTTTTTCTTGTATTCTCTGTATTGTAATTGTACAAGTCTTCTCTGTTTATAATACAGAGTGTATATACAAAGAAAAGGCAATGTAATATTCTACAAATCAATCTAATGTCTAATTGATTTTCTATAATCAGAATATGCATCAATCTAAGATCCCGATATATTTCAAGAATAATTCGCATATCTTCCAACACTCCCCCTCAAGCTGGTGGCTTGTAGATGTCCAAGACACTTAGCTTGCTTAGTAGATATGCGTGTTGTCTTTGACATAGGGCTTTGGTAAATACATCTGCAGGTTGTTCAGTAGTTCCAATCCCTCTTGTCTCGACTATCCCTTCTTGAATCTTCTCTCGAGTGAAGTGGCAATCCACTTCTATGTGCTTGGTCCTTTCATGCATTACGGGATTCGCTGCAAGCTTCAGAGCTGATTCATTATCACAGAATAATCTCGTCGGTCCCTTTAGCCGTATTCCAAGATCACCAAGTAGACCTCGTATCCACACAATTTCACACGTGGTCTTCGCCATAGCCCGATATTCTGCTTCAGGCGAGGATAGAGAAACCGTCGCTTGCTTCTTGGTTTTCCATGAAAGAAGAGAATCCCCCAACATAATACAAAACCCAGTTATGGATCTTCGACTCATGGGACATGTCGCATAGTCTGCATCGCAGTATGCTGTCATTTCCATGTTACATCTTCTAGACAAGTATCCCGAGTCCCGGACATCCCTTCAAGTACTTTACCACTTTTAGAGCGGCATTCATATGAGATTCCTTTGGTTTGTGCATGAATTGACTAAGATTTTGCACTGCATATGATATATCCGGTCTGGTCATGGTCAGATAAATAAGTTTTCCAACAAGCTTTTGATAACTTGTCGGATCCTTCAATATGGGATCATCCTGAGAAATTCCTTCAGTGTGATCTGCTGTAGTTAACCTGATGTTCTGCTCGATTGGGATGACAGATGGCCTGCATCCTGATAAACCAGCCTCTGATATAATTTCCAATACGAACTTCCTCTGACTGAGTGAAATTCCTTGATGAGATCGAGCGATCTCAATCCCAAGAAAATATTTTGGCGCTCCCAGATCTTTTATATGAAATGTAGTGTGCAAATATTTCTTCAGGCTCTCTATTGCAATTTCATCATTCCCCATAATGAGAATATCATCTACATATATCATCAAGTAAATAGATGACGTACCTCTGGTCCATGTGAACAAAGCATAGTCATACTTGGATTGTTTGAAGTTTGCATTGGTGAGAGCATTAGCGAATTTAGCATACCACTGTCTGGAAGCTTGTTTCAGCCCATAAAAGGACTTGCGGAGACGACATACTCTAGTCTCCCCCTGTCTCCGTAATCCCTGAGGAATATCCATGTAAATTTCTTCATCTAGATCACCATGAAGAAAAGCGTTATGAACGTCCATTTGGTGCAAGGACCAATCATGGATGGCTGCAACTGACAGGAATGATCGGACAGTGACATCTTTAGCAACAGGGGAGAATGTTTCGTGATAGTCGAAACCTTCTCGTTGCGTATATCCCTTTGCCACTAATCGAGCTTTGTATCTTTCAATGGATCCATCAGCTCGATACTTAACTTTATATACCCATTTACACCCGATGGACTTCCTGTTTGTTGGCAAAGGAACTATCTCCCAAGTGTGATTATCAGTTAAGGCCTGTAATTCTGCATTCATGGCCTTTTGCCAACGTGGGTCATTGCATGCCTCATCATAACTAGATGGTTCTTTCTCATCGGATATACGACTAATACAACATCTATGCTCTGACGAAAGTTGGTCAAAAGAGACATAAGAAGATGTTGGATAGGGAATACCTGGTCCGTTAAGTGAGGCACAGACATAGTCCTTTGTCCACGTGGGCGGTTTCGTAGCGCGCCCCGATCGTCTTGGGTGATCCATAGGTGGTGGAGGTGGAGAAAGGTCCGCAGCTGTGGGATTGCCAGAATCATCTTCAACATTCATTTGAATAACAGGGTCATTGATCAATGTTGCTGGTATGTTTGATTGATCAATGTTGTTGGAGGAAGATGGAATATCTTGGCCTGGTGATACTGCAACAAAATATTCAGGAGATACATTCTCCTCAATAGAGGATCTAGGGAGGCTGGTGGAGACATCCAAATCCTCGGAAGATTCACGAAATGGGAAGATAGTTTCGTGAAAAATGACATCCCCAACACAAAAAATCTCCTGTAGATGGATCGAGAACATAATAACCCTTCTGGAGGGTAGGATAACCCATGAAAATACACCGCCTTGCTCGTGGACTCATTTTGTCTCGAGGCCCCACAGTTGCAGAATAGCAAAGACAACCAAAAACTCGTAGATGATCTATTGCTGGTTTTTTTTGATAAAGTAATTCGAATGGTGATTTACCAGCTAATATTCGAGTAGGCATACGGTTGATGAGATAAGCTGCAGTGAGGACACAATCTCCCCAATATATTTCCGGAATAGATCCTTGAAACTTCAAAGCACGAGCAACCTCCAAAGAAATGACGATGTTTGCGTTCTACCACTCCATTCATTTGTGGAGTATAGATACGGAGCTTTCATGTAAAATACCATGAAGTGAGAAAAGTGATCTGCAATCATGACTAAAGAATTCCTTCCCATTGTCGGTTCGTATCCGCATGGATCGACTTCCCAAACTGATTTTTAGTCGAGTGATGAACGTTTTTAATTGAAATGGAACTGTGCCTTTGATTGCATCAAGAACACCCATGTTGCCCGGGTGATCATCCACAATTGTTAGAAAATATCGGGAATTATCACGATGTGGTGTGTGATATGGTCCCCAGACATCCACATGAATTAAAGAAAAAACAGTGGTGGAACGCGTTGTATGCAAAGGGAAAGATGTGCGAGACTGTTTGGCAAGTGGACAAACAGGACATTTAGAATAAGGAAAGAAAACACTATGTCCCATTCTTGAATGTAAAGAAAGTCTTTATCATTGGCAATGGCGTTACACAATGACAATTTATTGAAAGGAATTGAATTCAAATCTAGATGACTTGGAATACGGTCCAGAAATATAGACCTTCGAAAAGACTACCCAAGCCCATCGGTTTCCCGGTCGAAAGGGCACTGAAAAAAACATGTGTCGGCATTAAAGAGAACTTGACAGGAATTTTCCTTGCAGACTTTGGATACGGAAATGAGATTGAATTGAAATTGTGGGACATAAAGGACATTTTCAGGATGATTTGAGGACTAAGTTGAACGGTCCCTGTCAATGTGACATGAGTAATATTCCCATTTGGAAGCTGCACGAGATATAGGCGTGGCCAATTGCCTATGCATTCTTGAAAAAAACTTGATATCACAAATAATATGATCACTAGCTCCCGAGTCAACTATCCATGCCCTTTTTGAAATTGAATTAATCAGGCAATGAGATATACCTGAAAAACTTGTTCCCTTATTTCCAATGTCTGTTTTCTGCAATGCCTGCATCAATTGCTGATATTGCCCATATGTAATTGGCCGGTCATTGTTTGATCCAGTATGTCCAGTCACCTGATAAGCTGCAGAATATTCTTTCTTTTTGCCTTTTTCTCCTGGCTTTCCATGTAATTTCCAGCAATTATCTATGGTATGATGTGGACGTTTGCAATGCTCACAGTATAATTTACCTCGCCCCCTGGAATTTTGACCAAAATTCCGAATTGATGCGGAATAAATCTGGCCGTCGGATGATTTAATCGTGGAATAATCTCCACCGTCCGATGCAGCATAGGGATCAACTCCTTGTAGACCGTCAGATCTTCGCGTGAAATCAAGACCGTCAGATCTCCGCGGGTAATCGAGACCATCAGATCTCCGCGTGAAATCAAGACCATCGGATCTTCGCGAGAGATCTGAGCCATCAGATCGCCGGATTGCATCCCCGCCATTGGTTCCCTCTCTTTTAAACCCTCTTTCGCCATTTGCGAACCCTAGCCCCTCACGAATTTCTCTCTCGCGGGCTAGGGTTCTTGCCCCCGATTCTCGTCCGCGGCGTTCTCCGCGAAGAGCGAGGGCAACGGACTCGCTCCCCCGTGTCGTCTCCGGTCTTTGTGAGCCGCCGGCTCTCTTCTTGGGCCGCCGTGGAAGATCCGGCCGAGAGGCGGCACGGGGTCCATCGCCAAGATCTGCGAACGAAAGGTGAGATAGGTTTCGTTCAAAATCAAGAGAAAACGAGTGGATTTCTCCCTCTCCTTTATGGATGCATGCTCTTTGCCCGAGGGTTTTGGGGTTCCCTCGAGTTTTTCTTACGTAGCCTCGAGCTCGTTCCCGGAGCGATGACAGGCTTATTGTATACCGTGACGGATAGATTTCCTTGCTTCGATCCGTGAGTTCCCGCATGAGACAAAAATTTTCGCTCTATCGAGCTTTCCATACATTTCTTTTATGTTGTCCCACATGGTTTTTGAATCTTCCGTCGGTGGGAGGCCTGCTGCGACGTCTGGTGAGACGCAGTTACCGATCCATGTGCGGATCAGGTGATTGCACTTTCGCCAGTGCCTTGCCAGCCTCTCATCCGACGGAATGGGTATCGTTCCGTCAAGAAATCCGTCTTTATCTTTGGTTACCAAGGCTCGCCGGAAGTCTTGCGACCATTTGTTGTATTTTTCTGGCCCGGTTAATTGCAGGCTGATCAGTCGCAATTCTGGACCGTCGGCAGTTGATACGTGCAATGGATCGCCTGGCTCCGGTCGGCCGGTTTTGGCCGCAATTGGAAACGGTAAGAATCCGGGTGATAGATTCGGGTAGGGATTCGTCCCTGCGCCCGACCCATTGAATCCGGTCCCAAGACCCGCATTGAAAAATCCCGGATGGGGGTTTGTTCCGGAACCCGCTTCTCCAGACCCGTTTGCTCGTTCTGTCTCGGCGGCTGAGTTTGCCCCGCTTGCGGTTGGTAGACTCCCGTCAGGTTGAACGTTGCTTTGATAACTTGTTACCCCCGGCAATGATGGATTCGGCCCTTGCCCGATGTACCAAGGATAAGGTACCCATTGGTAAGGATGGCCCGGAATGGGCTGCCCCATATTTGCCTGAGCCGGTAACATCTGCCATTGAGTCTGGGTTGGTTGCTGGGTTGTAGAGATTGTAGGTATTGCAGGTGCGTGACCTTGTGTCTCTTCTGTGGCTTCGCCTGCATGAGGAGGAGCAGATATTCCAGAGAGCAAATTCTCTGGATTTGGTAAGATTCTGTTTCTTCTTCCTTCAGAATTTGATTCTTTCGTTAATCAAGACTTTGATGTCTTGCAGCTTCGAAAATGTAATCGATCGCGGAAAATGGAGCTTAAAGCCTAAGCTCGATACCATGTCGGGAATTGAAGGCAAGCAATAAAAAACAGATCGTGGAAAGAAGAATGATGTATGGAAGTTTTTCTTGTATTCTCTGTATTGTAATTGTACAAGTCTTCTCTGTTTATAATACATAGTGTATATACAAAGAAAAAGGCAATGTAATATTCTACAAATCAATCTAATGTCTAATTGATTTTCTATAATCAGAATATGCATCAATCTAAGATCCCGATATATTTCAAGAATAATTCGCATATCTTCCAACAATCTTGGCTTTTGCTTGCTTGCATTCCCATGTGAATCTTCTAGATTCATTTAGCAACCTCCATTCTCAACAATTCTAGACAATTCTTCAACATGGATGCTGGACTTTTCTTCTTTCTTCCGGAAACTTCATCTAGGGAATTCTAGATTGTAGTTTAGCAACTCTAGGTCTAGAAAATGGATCACCATTTCCAACAGCTTGCCTGTACTACTATAAACGATATAGACCGGTAGGGAAAAATTGGTCTCCATGGAAATAAAATTCAAAACCCAACACCACATCGTCTTTAAGCATAGCAAAATCCAACAACTAGGATCATCTACTCTTGGTTCAAACGTAAAACGGTTTGAAGACCATTGGGCTGCTAAGGCCCTCTCTGGTAACAAGAAGAGTTTTGTTAAGCACTTCCTTAGTTGGTTCTCTTCGCGCATAAGCCTTTGTGTGAACTCGATTTTCTTGGACGAATGTTCTTGTGGAAATAAAGATTTGGCATTGGAAAATGAAAGGTCAGATTTTCCGAGAAAGCTTGGACGTGTAGTTCTAATTTTTGCGCTCTCCTATCTTTTGCGTTGATTTCTATTCGGTTAACTTGATCATCCCCTATATTGCACAGTTCTTTCTTAAATCAGCAAAATATATAGGAGCAAAATAAATCTCCCATAGCATAATTACCACGGTTGGTATCATAACTAAAAGTTCTCCTTATTGGCAATATACTTCACGCCACTAAATTTTTGTAATGGCGAAATCATTGAAATATTCTAGATTAAAATTAAAATAAAAAAAAAAAAAAAAAAAAAACAGATAAGATAAGATATGTTTCATGATCTTTTTTCTCTTGAAATGTATTGTCGGTACGCCAAGTATTTTAGTCGTGCCATATTTTTTTTCCTTTTTTTTTTATTGAAGAAGTCGACATGAGAGTGCGGACACTGTTAGATGCTTGAAAAGTCATTGATCAAATGATTATATGCTAATAGAGTGAGTTGAGCAAGACTAAAGTGAGATTATTTTTTCACTTTTTGGAAACTTCTATTAATAAAGAAAACTAAGCGATGATGGTTTTGATATACCGATACTTTGTCTTCCTCGTTTTCTAGCTTAATTAGCGAATTCCATTTTAAGCAATGTTAGGCAGGTATGAATTTGAAATTATTTTTTTTCCTGATTTCATGTGGTTAACGATTCAACTTACTCTATATCGACGGGAGAATATTTCACAAAAGAAAGTACATGATGGGGAGGACCTATAATCGTAACAATAGTTCTTTGAGTACATAAAGCAGAAGAAAAGAACATCCCTTGGCACATGGTAATCCTTTTTTGGCATTAAAGAAAACCTATCAAAGAGGGACATAACAAATATTGAGTCTTTCGCAACTTATGGATAAAAAAAAAAAATCGAAGGATATTTTCCATCATGCTTGAAGAGCAGATGAACTTATCCAAGTACTACAGGTATGCAATCATCGAGATGCAAATGCTTAGATCGATTATAGAGATGACGAAGAAAAGAAAAAAATACCTCAAGCCCTATTTGCAAGTGAATAGAAATGATATTCTCAAACTATATATAAAAAAAAAATTCAAACAGAGGGAAGAATCTAATCAGATTATTTATGGAGCCGCAATAGTAAATGTGATATATATTTGAATAAGGGACATAAAAAAAAAGTCATAGAATGTAAATGCTTGTATCTACTTCGCAGGGGACATAAATAGCAAGAGGACATAGGAATGATATCTATTCCTCGATCCATCTTCAACATATCAACTCACAGAGATCATTAACATGGGATGATTTTATAAAAATAAAAAAATAAAGAAATCAGATTTACATGGTTTGATCTTAATATCAGTATCTACGTTTATGAGAAGAGCCAGAGCAAGTAGCAAATAATTCATTATAATCTAAGTTCACGGAGAAAGCCAACAGCAAATAATATATTATAATTGAAAAATCAAAGTTTACAATCGCTCACACGCTCGAATATTTCTTGCATCTAGATTTAAGCTCAAACCCAACAGTGTTTATAAATAAACAACTCGAACGTAAACTTATGGCATAAAATCACCCCGTATTTAAGCTCAAATTAAAACACTCTACATACGCCGAAAAAAAGAAGAAGAACTCTAGCGTTTGACTTTTTACTCGTGTTCTTTCTTTCTTGATAGCGTGGCTTCTACAGCGGCTTCTCTGGACTTGCAGCTTCCTTCTATTTTAACCCATGTGGGGCTCAGCAAGGAAGAAACCCTCGTTTTTTGGCTTCTATATGTGTGGCCAAGGTCAACAATTTTGACCCTGGGTCCCACTTCTTCAGAAGGGATTTGACCTTTGCAGTGAAAGGGAAAGAAAACCTTCGCTTTACTTTCTTACACAATTTTCTTTTCCTTCATAAACAAAATATAATAAAATTTGTAATAGATGGGCCCAAATCTTTTATCTTACAGCGTCCAATGTTTCATCTCTAGTTAAAGACTTCCTCCATGCATGAGATTTAAATCCGTCTAAGAAAATCTTTCTTAACAAATTCGGCTAGTAAATCGTTATCTAAATTTAAACTCTAGACATTAATCTAACATGATACGTAGACCTAGTATAAGAACTGTATAATAAGTACTATTGTCTATAACCGAGTCAAATGTACTATGTATATATTGATAATCATGATTGATTTAGATGCTTTGAAATATTTATTTTTTGGCCCCGTAACTATAATACATTGTCGTTCTATTATCTATATAAAATTATAGCAAAACCAAATATTCATCTATAGAATGAGATATCAGAAGCAAAACTAAATATTCATCTATAGATTGAGATATCAAAAAGTTGTTCTCGTAGGCTTTTTACTTTTGTTAGAGAACTCTTTAAAGATTTATTTGAAAATGGAATATACACATGCGTTGCCCTAGTCTTTACCTTCAAAGGTTTTTTTTTTTTTTTTTTTTTTTTTTAAATGAAGGAGAAAAGGAAGATTCGTTCTAGGCCGTCCGAATTAATTGTGCGGATAAGTCCATATCTTCAAGGTTAATCTTAAGTTTTAAAATGTTATCCTTCACCTTTAGAGAAACTGTGATCTATAAGGAAACATTTGCTGGGGCGAACACTCTTTGGAGCTTCAGAATGGGTGCGATAACAGAGAGCTTTCCATGATCAGTTAGTGTTCGCTCTTCTTCTCAAACCCTTAACCATGATCATCTGTTCGTGTTCGCTTCCTCCAGAAATTGTGGTCATCGAGATCATGAAGCGATTGCCGGTGAAATCTCTCCTCCGATTCCGGTGCGTTTCCCGGATGTGGTATACCATCATCAATCACCCTTGTTTCGTGGCCCAACGCTTGAAACATTCCGCTCTCGATGCCGCCAATTGGTATCTCGTGTGCCTGGATCGGTTCGATCCTGTCCAGAGCCTGTACTGCTCGCTGTTTTCCAACGGGTCCCTTACTGTGCCATCCAAGTGTCGAATCGAAATTCCCCTCGTTGCTCCTCCCAAGTGTCACGGTTTTATGGGTTCGTGTAATGGTTTGATCTGGATCACAGAAATCTCCCGAAGTGATCATAGTCAGACGATGTATCTGTCGAATTTGTTCACCAGAAAGCACAGGGCAGTTCGACCACGGCGTCCGGAGCATCGGCCTGTTTCCATGGAGGCCGCTCATGTAGTTTCAGGGTTTGGCTTTGACGCTAGGTCTAGTGACTATAAGATTGTAAGGATTCTCCATTTTCCAGATGTTCGCGGTCGATGCTTCGGCCTGATAAAGCCTCGAGTCGAGATCTATTCACTCCATATGGATTCCTGGAGGACTTTAAAATGCGAGGTTCCTACTTTCTGCAACCATAAACCCGCAATCTTCTTGAATGGGAATCTGCACTGGTTTGTTTCTAGGCTCGGTGATCTGCGGGAAGAGGGTTGACTAGTGAGCCATTTGACGAAATGGCTCCGCCGAAAGAGCTTTTGCACGAGGCTGTGTGTAGCAGTGTTGAATGACTTGCTGGCTGTGTTAATTAATCGTGGTGATGTAGTTCTGTATCCCCAATTTCATTCAATTTGTTCTGTTTGGATTATGAGCGACTATGGTGTGCCTGAGTCTTGGACTAAGTTATATACTTTCGAGGCTTGTGGACTAGTGATGGGATTTCATGGCTTCATGGGGTGGAGGACGAGTTTCTTGGAATCCGATCACGAGACAATTTGCAAATCTTCCATTGTCGACGACATGCGATATGGTCACTGTCGTGGAGAGTATCGTTTCACTTTAGATATGACTCGATTGCTACTATATTTACTAGTATGACAGATTGATTCTGCTTGCATAAGAGTTGAAAGAGTCATAAATTTAGAAGATCTAGTCTTATTTGTAATCCGCTCATTTACTTTTGGTACTTTTTACAAGCTTTAGAATGCTTATGCATTTTCACTTTGACTTCTTCTTTGGACTAGGCAAAGCGTGTTCTCCTTGCAATTTGCACCCTGAAAAACTTGAATTTTTCAGTTTCCATAAGACCACACCAGTTTGAATTACCTTATTTAAACACATGCTGAGAATTTAAAAATGCCGTGAAGACAAAGATTACCAAAGAGGCGGTAGGGGTGTCATGGGTTAAGTTGCAACTGTAAATTATTATCTACATGCGCACATGTTTGATTGTTTGATGATTTGGATTACACAAATTTAGGTTATAGTTTCTTGTCTTTGAGAATGTATCAAATGAATTAACGATATAAATTTGTGCAACTGCTATATTTCACCTAAAGTATGCATTGGTGCTCGTCCCACAGTTGTGTCGGCTTGCAAAAAGCTAAATAAATGCCTACGTTCTTTTAATAAAAGAAAAATGCACACATATACGCATACATGGAAAAAATGATCTGTTTACAATGAAATATTCGAACGGTATGCTTATCACAGTCATTATATACGGAGGTTGACAATTTATTATCAGCGTTATTATTAAGGAGTGTCAAAAATAGTCGAACTGAAATTTTCGGGTCTTTTTGGTCCGGATCTTATTTGATTCGATTTGATTCATAATGAAGGGGATTCGAATAATTTGACACGTCGGTATTGTTTTTTCTTCCCTTCTCACCTGCATTGTCAAGAATCCTAACGAAGCATTATAATTCATCAAAAGAAAATATTTAAAGATTCAATCTAAAAATTGACAAAAAGGTCTCATCATAAGGCAGGGGTTGCTGGCGTAGGAGACCAGCAAGCAAGTTTTACCATTCTCCCTATAGCTTCATTGTTTTAATAATTGCATCATTGGATGCTTTCATTCTTTAGAGTTAAGGACAAAAATCGGAAGCGTAGTTGTATAATTACGGTTAGTAATATCTTCGAAACTGGAACATTATTAGAGAAACATATGTAAATGTTGTCTCATGATTAGAAAATTCACAATATCAATAATTAATGGGGCCTTTTGAAAGATTCTCCTAAAGAGATTTAGCTAATATGGTCTTTCGGCCATAATGGAGATTACTTGAATACGATTTAATCTATTGAAAAATATCAGTTTTGTTAGACGAAAAGATGGGAGATTTTGATAATTCATCCTTTTGATATGTTATCATGCTTGTGATAATTGAAGTGGAATGACTCTCCGAGAAAGAATTGCCCTCGGCGGTGATGTTAGGACCTAATCAAACCTATTTCAAAGGGCTATTCTCCATACTAATCAAAATGCTTTGGATTTAATCGATGAATTGACAAAATTGGAAAAATACCAAAAAAAGTCCTAAGCCTCTTATACTTGTGCTAATTTAGTACTAAATATTTCAATTTGACTAATTGAATCCTAAACATTTTGATAATTTGCCAATATAGTCAATTCCATCAATTTTAACTGGAAATCGCCGATATGGATACTGATTATCCTACGTGCCATAATTGATATTGACATTGACAATTTTTATTGGATTTTATTATTTTTCATATTACTTTTTACATTTTTTTTCCTGTTCTTTTATTTTTTTTACTCTTTCTTTGTCAGTCCCTAAGCCTCAACAATGGCCGGCAACTGACCAATGGCAATGAGTGGTGAGGATTACCCTTGCTAGAGGACAACGAGGGTGGACCTTTTTGGCTTCAGGCAAGGCTCCCCCTCGCTCGGATCTAGTGAGGGGCAACCTTACTAGATTCAAATGAGGCTCCACCTTGCCAACCTTGCTTGAAGCTACTAAGATCGACCCTCATTGCTATCTTATAACTTCAGCTTGTTAAGATATACTCTATGCAAAGCTTATCCAGTTATTGCGGAGTTAAATGATGATATACTTTTTGAAGAATAAAAATGAACGATTTGATCCCTAAGGTTTTTGTTAAGACTAATCAGGACTAGGAACTAACAAGATACGTGGATTAGAAGCCTTCTGAGGCAGTGAGAGCAACACTGATTACTATTTACTTCTTGTAGGATTAGTAATAGCGTGCTCTATAATCCAAAAGAACTTCTCAAATTCTAAGTTAGTTCGTTTCACTGACGAAATGTCACATAAAAATAAAAATTCCAGATTCGCCTTCCCAAGTAACCCCTACATCTTTTCAGTGGAGCAAGAAGAGCGTAGTTCAAGGTCATCGGGCCGGACCTCCTCATGGAACCGCCATTCGCGCAGTTGCCAGCCGAGTTCATTGAATTCGTTGTGTACTCACTTTTCACTAAGCTCGGGGACAATGAAGGCGGGGTTGTTGGTAAGGACTTCCGCTTCCGAGGTTTCAAATTGTGCGAGCGCTTTCAAGGAAATTGAGCAGCTTCCACATCGGAACGATGGCCCCGATCTTTCCTTCTTCACGAAGATGTTCGAGCAGTATTTCTGCTTGAACCAGAAACTGAAATCGATAGATGGAGCAACGGGAAGGAAAAGAGGGAGGATAGACTTGAAGAGAACGTGCTCGATTAATTTCGGAGACGTTTAGGAATTAGAACCTTTTCCTTAAAATAAGAAAAGAAAAATGCGTCAAATGTGTATTCGATTATGTTGGTTTAGTTTTTCATCTCATAGATCAAATTAGGCATCAAATTATATATTAGCATATTTTCGAGGCCCGGTTAACTCCATGGTTATTCATATATCTCCAAAGAGTTACTATCTTTAAAAATCTAAATCAATAAAATATTTAAGAATTCTAATTCATCGGCATAGGTTTATTCTAGAATACCCTATATCATAAACAATGAAAAGAACTTAATAAGAAGTTCACTTGAAGTTGAGCCACGTGATATGATTACAAGCAAGTTTTATATGCTTATTTCATAGATTAATGGATATATATGTGTGTGTAGAAATTTAGGAGAAACTACTCTGAGTTTTATTCTCTAGAGAATGAATATTTACATCATCTAACATTTTTATAGCTGCTACTACACCCTAAAACATAGTAAACAAATTCCTAAAAGCTAACAAACAAAATCTGGAAAAATAAAATCCGAAAAATTTGGAAAATCTGGAAGATCTGGAAAATCTGGAAACAAAATAACCAGAAAATCCTATTCTGATTTTCTACACTCTCCCTCAAGCTGGGTTATGAATGTCTATCATACCCAGCTTGCACCTTAGAGTCTTGAAACTATTTCTGGATAAAACCTTGGTCAGTATGTCCGTTGTTTGATGATTGGTTGGAACATACGAGAGCTTCAAGATTCCTTCCTCGAGTTTTTCTTTGATGAAATGTCGATCGATCTCCACATGCTTTGTTCTATCATGATGAACCGGGTTCTTGGCAATCTCAATAGCAGCTTTGTTGTCACATAATAATGACATAAGATTGGTATTAGTGAATCCTAGTTCATTTAAGATTCTTCTCAGTCATATGCCTTCACATATTTCTTGACACATTGCTCTAAACTCCGCTTCAGCACTGCTCCTAGCAACAATGGGTTGCTTCTTGCTTCTCCAAGTAACCATGTTGCCCCACATAAAGGTACAATACCCTGTTGTCGACCTTTGGTCCATGAGAGATCCAACCCAATCTGCATCTGTAAATATCTCCACGTTTCTCTCCTCCGTTTTCTTAAAGTAGAGCCCTCTTCCAGGACTTTTCTTCAAGTACTGTAAGATTCGAAAAACTATCTGCATGTGTTTCTCTGTTGGTCAGTTCATGTATCTACTAACCATACTTACTGTAAAACCAATGTCTGGCCGAGTATGCGAGAGATAGATTAGTTTGCCAACTAATCTTTGATACCTCCCTTTGTCCGTTAATGGTCATTCTTCTTCCATCTCAATTTTATTTGTAAAATCCATGGGTGTGTCACCGGTTTACACCCAAGCATACCAGTTTCTTTCAAAAGATCAAGAGTATATTTGCATTGGGAAATTGCAATTCTTTTCCGTGACCGAGCTACCTCCATACCTAGGAAGTATTTGAGTTGACCTAGGTCTTTAACCTCGAATTCTTCTGCCAAGATATTCTTCAGTTTTCCAATCTCCTCCAGATTATCACCAGTTAGGATTATATCATCGACATATACAATCATTACTGCTCTTTTACCTTCAGCTGACTTCTTGACAAATATTGTATGATTTGTTTGACATTGAATGAAATTCAGCTTCTTAACGACCCTTGTTAAACTCTCGAACCAAGCACGAGGTGATTGCTTTAGGCTGTATAGGGATTTCTTGAGTTTGCATATCTTGTTGAAGCTCTCTTTAGTGTCAATTCCCGGTGGAACCTCCATAAAGACTTCTTCCTCCAATTCCCCATTCAAAAAGGCATTCTTTATGTCTAATTGATGTAGGGGCCAGTCCAAGTTAGCTGCAAGGGAGAGCAACACCCGAATGGAGTTTAGTTTGGCCACCGGAGCGAAGGTTTCTTCATAGTCTATACCATATGATTGCGTGAATCCCTTAGCAACTAGCCTTGCCTTGAAATGATCAACACTACCATCAACATTGTGCTTAACTATAAAGACCCACTTACATCCCACCAATTTCTTCCCAGCTGGCAATTCTGTATATTCCCAAGTATTATTCTTCTCAAGTGCATGAATTTCCTCAAGAACCTCTTTTTTCCACTCGGATTGAGCAAGTGCCTCCTGGATATTCTTGGGAATTTGAATGTTGCTCAACGTTGAAACAAATGCCTTGTATTTATGAGACAACTTTTCATAAGACACAAAATTGTTAATAGGATGTTGAGTGCACTGTCTCTTCCCTTTCCTAAGAGCAATGGGCTAATCAAGATCATCAAGTACAACAAAATTTTTTGAGCTTATAGGAGCATTACCTTCATCTATTGTGGGTCTTGAACTCAGGTCTGTCTCTTGAGTCGGTTTTGATGTAGTACGGTCCTCCAACTCCTTTTGAGTTGTCCGCCTAGAGTAGACAATTACCTCTTTATTTTTGTCTTGTGTAGTATCTTGAATGGGTAGACACGAAAGACTTTCGGATGTTGGATGACTCTCGGATGTTGGAATGGGTAGACACGGAAGATAAGCAGAATTGGTATTTGTTTGTTGTGATATGAGTGAATGGAAAATGTCCCAAAAATAATATTCCTCACAACTCTCCCCCTGAATGGTATTTTTGGAGTGAAAGGGCTGGTGCTCAAAGAAGGTAACATCCATGATGGTATAAAAACGATTTGTTTGTGGATAATAACACTTATATCCACTTTGATTTGGAGCGTATCCTAGAAACACACATTTGAGGGACTTGGGATCTAGCTTGCTACGATGTTGCTGATTTATATGAACAAATGTTGTGCAACTGAATACTTTGAGTGGGATATGTGAGGCAAAACGAATATGTGGGTAGGTACGAAGTAGACTCTGAAATGGGGTTTGGAAATCTAGGACACGGGAATGCATACAATTAATGAGATATGTAGCTGTCAACATTGCTTCTCCCCAAAAATGTTTATGAACATGGGTGGTTAACATAAGAGAACGAGCAACTTCCAAAAGATGCCTATTTTTCCTCTCCGCTACTCTATTTTGTTGTGGAGTGTCTACACAAGAGCTAATATGCATGATATCATGGCTATTTAGATATGACCTGAGCTGTGAGTGAAAGTATTCTCTCCTGTTATCCGTTTTGAAAACTTGGATTTTTGTGCTGAATTGGGTTTGGATAATTAGGTTGAAGATTTGAAAAATTTGGCTAATATATGATTTTTTTTTCATTAGAAAAAGCCAAGTGAGTCTTGTATGATCATCAATGAAAGTAACAAACCACCAAGAACCAGAAATGTTATTGACACGAGAAGGTCCCCAAATATCGCTATGAATCATATGAAATGGATGAGAAGACTTATAAGGTTGCAAAGGATACGAACTGCAAGTATGTTTGGATAATTGACACACCTCACATTGAAGTTTTATTGAATCTTTATTGAACAAAGAAGGTAGCAATCTTTTTAAGTACAAGAAATTTGGATGACCTAACCTATAGTGCCACAATCTTACGTCACTCTCTTCTTTAGCACGAGATGCTACACATGACATCTTCTTGTTTTTCCATCCTGAGGCATTAACTCGCAGAAGGTAGAGACCCGCATCCATCTCAGCATTGCTAATTGTCATCCCCAAGTTCAAAACCTGAAATTCACATGAGTGTGGGAAAAACTTAGTAATGCAACCTAAATCTTTGGTTAACTTGCTAATGGAGAGAAGATTATAGCTGAGTTTGGGAATAAATAATACTGAATTCAGTGTTATATCTTTTGAAATAACCACTTATCCAACACCAGCCACCTTTGAGCAAGAACCATCAGCAATTCAAACACTAGTGCCATTTTGACATGGATTGTACTCGTTGAACACCATGATATCTCCGGTCATGTGGTCGGATGCTCCTAAGTCTACAACCCAAGAGGTGATCTTCTCCTGTTTAGTACTAAAGACATTTAGAGAATTACCTCGTTGAGCTATCGTTGTTGTACTAACCCCTTCTGGATGGGTTGCCTTCTAAACTAATTCTTGTAGCAGCTTTTTTAGCATCTCTAGCTGCTCTTTGTTAAAGGGACTCAAATCTACCAAAGCGATTGTTTCGGTTTGGACTACGTTGCTTCTACTCTCTCAATTTTGAGTAGGATGTGAGGCTGATGGCTTCCAATCATCTGGCCGACCATGAATTTTCCAGCATGTGTCTTTTGTGTGACCCGTTCGTTTGCAATGATCACACCATGGACGACCACCCCTTCATTGGTTGTTGTTGTTTGATTGAGTGCCTTGACTGTAGGATAGTTGAGATCCTCGAGCTATTAGAGTAGAATTTGCTGGATTGGTCTGGTTGTTTGAAGAACCAAGCATCACCTTTCGCCGAGTCTCTTCTCTCCCGACCTCAGCAAAAACTTCTCGTACACTAGGTACGGGCTTTATGCTCAGAATTCGTCCACATACCTCATCAAGCTCTTGATTCAAACCTAACCAAAATTTTTAGATGCGTTCTCGATCTTGAATCTGCTTGTACTGCTTGCTATCTTCAGGACAACTCCACATCATATCTTCTAGCATGTCAAGTTGCTGCCAATGACGTATGAGTTGGTTAAAATAATCAGTGACAGAAGATTCCCCTTGCCTTAGGTCATGGAGAATGCCCTTGATCTCGAAAATGGCCGAGGTGTTATCTTTGTTTGAATAAGTTTCATGAACAGCATCCCAAATCTCCTTTACTGTCTTGTAGTACATGAAATTCTCCCCTGTTTCATTCGTCATTGAATTCAGCAGCCAGCACATCACCATGTTATTTTCCGCCTTCCATGTTCGATAATTTGGGCTCGTCTCCTCAGGTTATACGGTAGCTCCAGTTAGGTAATCTTCTTTACCTTTTCCGCAAACAAAAATCATGACAGAATGGGACCATTGATTGAAGTTGTGACCAGTAAGTTTATGACCGGTGATGAGAAGAGTTCCACCTTCGGATACATTGATAGGTTGGGTAATGTAAGGAGAGTTCTGAGCTCTAGGGTCTGAGGTTTCACTCCCAACCTTGCTTGCCTTGGCAGCTCTAGGGTATTTTGTCATGGTGGAAACACTCATAAATAAGGTAGAAGAGAATGGTCTAGATCGAGCTCTGATACCATGTAGAAATTTAGGAGAAACTACTATGAGTTTTATTCTCCAGAGAATGAATATTTACATGAGGCATCTAACCTTTTTATAGCTGCTACAGCACCCTAAAGCGTAGTAAACAAATTCCTAAAAGCTAACAAACAAAATCTGGAAAATCTGGAAGATTTGGAAACAAAATAACCAGAAAATCCGATTCTAATTTTCAACAATATATATATACACATAGAGACACTCCCACACGTGATACAACACATTTACCTCCTAATACCAATCGAAATATTCAACTTGATAATGGTGAAACTCTATATATATATCCATTATAAGAGTTTTTCATATGTAGATTATATTAATTGATAATATAATTTACCGTTTACAAAATTAGTTTAAGATGAGATAAAAGGTTTCTTAATTAGTCTAATATGAGATTGGCTAGTATAGGTTAAGTTGAGCCCGGCTCGTAATGAGAGGGCGCCTAGTTAAAAACTCTATAAATGGTGCTCAAGTCTTTCCTCTAACCCTAACACACACAATTATCTTCACAAATGAGAGTTTACTAAGTGCTAAGAGCGGGGGATCATTTCATTGAGCAAGTGATACAAAGGGTAATAGAGAATAAATTCTTGAGTTTGGATTGTCGTTATTCTGCATCAAGGACGATTGTCCAAATTAGGTACGTAAATCTCTTTATATGATTACATATGTATTGTTTGTTCTAGCTATGGAGATCTTGATTGCTCTTTCGCGTCTTACATGTGATATCAGAGCAGCCATAGCCTAGAAGTCAAACGCATAGTTTTTTTTTTTTTTTGTCGTTTTTCATGATTTTTTGTTCAATAAAAATCATAATCACAAAAATGGAACGGGCTTGTCAAGACAAGCAAAACCATTGTTGATGCACTGCCAAGGAAGGCCACATGCGTCCCCACATGCGGCCATGTGCCGCTAGGTGGCGGTGTGCATCTAGCACATGCCCTCATGCACGCCCACGCACGAGGCTAACATCACTGGATGCAAACGCAGGTCCTCAGTTAACCCGACCCAATGACGAGGGCCCAACCAGAGTCCGACCCTGTTCTTCGTTGACCAAACCAGTCAACCGATTGGACCAATTGTTGGCCGTTGAGTCAATTGATTGGACCAATTGTTGGCTGTTGACTGGTCGGACCGGTCAGTCGGTCAAACCAGCGATCAGATGGGTTCAAGTCGTGTACTTCGGATGCGCATACGAGCGCATCCAGACTCTAATTGAGGCGTTCTTGGAGTCTATGTGCTCATATAGAGATGCTCTACATTGTGATATATTTATTTTTTTACATTTGATAATTTTATGGATGTGAAAATACGTAAAGAATCTTAAATATGTGTATTTTTTTTTATTTTACTGTATTTTTTGTGATTTTGGAAGTATAGGTGCTGACTCACATAAATATCATGAAATAAAGAATGTGTAGAGTGTGATTTATCGATAACTTGTATATTGTTCAATATGCATCAATGATAAAACAATATAATTGGCATGGCATGTGATTTTAATAACAAATTGTCCTTATCATCAAGTCTAAAATCACATATATAAGGTAAATGTGAGACATAAAGTTTATATTCCTAGTATGAGAGAGTTTCAAGGATTCAATCGAGTTGTGACTAGTAAAGTAACACACTTGATTGGGTTTAAGAAATATCGGTCTCGTATTATAGTGGGATGTCTCGTGTACTAGTGCGTGGTCATATTTCCAAATGAGGTAATTGTGTATTAGTTCATGTAGGGATATATGTACAACATATGGTTGAGAAACGACTAATCCTAGTGGTTCATACATCCAAAAGTGATCATTCACGAAAGTTAGAATAGATTCTCATGGTCGCTATCATGTTGAGAGCATACAATTAAATGTTATATATTCTGCCTAAAGGTGATTATGTGATGATATATGTAACTCTCTAGATGTGTACTTATACGGTTTCAAGTTACACAGTACTCACATGATACCAATTATATACATTACTCGTTATTTTAATCACCTTATTTGTAATCAATAACTCCATAATTATTGAGATTCTTATTAGTTCAAATTTTAAGTAATGAAAAAAGGATTTTCTGTTTGGAATGGAGCTGGCAGATGTTTAAATTGTTCTTATAAAGAATAGACTAGTAGATCACGCTACCGACGATAAAAAAAAAAAAAAAAAAAAAAAAAAAAAAAAAAAAAAAATCCTGAAAAGCACATTTTGCTGCTTCGTAAGAGAGTAATCGAATTTGTTTGTTATTCATAAAACGTTTCATTAAAGTGGTTTATCAGCTGACTACACTGCTAAAAATATGATAAAGGTCTTGGTGGCTTGAAATTACGTATTGTCTAATGCTGAGAGTATGACACATCTAGAAGGAATGGTAAAGATTACGTTCTAAAGATGATATATTTGAAATCTAAAAATTATACTCATGAAGGAACTCATGAAATCACCAGTCACTCTGACAGTCTGGGTCCTAAGATAGAATCTTTCAAGAAGAATATGCGATTGTTACTTCTTTTTAAAAAGAAAGGTCACGTAAAGATAGACTACAATAAATATATAAAACTTGGATGTCCAAGCGTAAGCCTATAATTAATGATTCTTCGGCATTATTTATGAATCCAATACCTATTATAAGTTCATTCAATTTATGGTGGCTAGATAGTAGTGTAACAAATTATGTTGTTTACCATAAGCGAATTCATATATTAAAGAAAGCCAAATTAGGGTAAATCATAACTCACAGAGGGAATCAAAGGTAAAGTCGACGTCGAGTTTGTGGAATATATCATTTTAATTCTAGATTATGGTTTTAATTAAAAAATATTTATTTTATATACTTTCTTTGATATGGAACTTAGTTTCCGTATCATGCTGAATATATGTAGCTAAAAAAAAAGTTATTTTTATGTTCATTAATTCAAATAAGGTTGAGTACTACATTATGTTCAATGGATTGTACAGATTGTATTTAATTTCCAATGATTGTTTTCAAAAGACTTCTACTTAATGGACAATCTTATACATTAACGTCTTGATCATATGTCTAAAGAAAGAATGAAAAGGCTGGTAAAGTTGACTTACTGTCTACTCTTAAAAGTTACCTAAAGACTTGCATAGACTATTGTAAAAGTAAGATGACTAAGATAAATAATAAAATTGTAGTATGAAATTCTGATCTGTTGGAGGTCATTCACATTGATTTTAGTGTGCCTTATATGGTAATGTTGTATAGAAATTTTTATTTCAACACAGTTATTGACACCTATTTCTTCTATACTTGATTAAGGAAAAGTCTAAATCTCTGGATAAATTTGAGATTTTTTCGGACTAAAATCGAAAAAATAGTTGGGATAAGTCTTAAAGGTTGTCAGACCTAACCGTGACGGTAAGTATTTTGACAAGTATGGCAATGCTAGACAGTTTAAAATGTCACTTGTCAAATACTTGAAAGATTCTGGGATAATAACTTAATTTACTATGACCAAAAATCTTGAATATAATGGTGTGGCCGAAAGGCGCAACATCCCTCTTATAGAGATTATGAGGAGTATAATCAGTAGGACTAATTTATCTGAGTTTTTGTGCGGTAACGCTTTGAGTGATCTTTTTACATACAAAATCATGTTTCTATCAAAGTTGTTCCATTGACTCATTTTGAATTATAGACTAAATATAAATCTAACTTGAATCATCTTAAGATTTGCAGGTGTCCTGCAGAAGTGATGTTATATAATCCAATATTAAGCATGTTGAAATTCAAAATGGGTATCGATTTTATAACCCCGATGAAGATACAAGAATTGTGGAATCACAAACAGTAAAGTTGCTGGAATTCAACGTAGTCATAGATGATAGCTATTCTCAAACTATTAAGGATAATAATACAACAGAAATCACTTTGTTTTTGTCTTTGCTTATATAGACAATTGCGGAGTCTCCTACACCACAGACTAAGCCTGCTGAGGTTCGAGATACTATTATTGAGATAGTTCTTGATGAAGTTTTTTAAGCCTTTCAAGTACGTAATGAAGTGATTATAACTCCACTTAAGAGATATGTTAAGGAGAGATAATCAGTTATACCATCAGACTATATAATCTATCTATGAGAACATAATATTGTTTCTTATCCTCACTCATATATACGATTATATGCAATAAAAGATGAAATGCAATCTATGAAACATAATAGTGTTTGGAAATTTGTTGAGTTACTTGAAGGTTACGAAATCATTAGCTGCAAATGGATGTATAAGACTAAAAGGGATTTTAAAGAAAGATTAAGTAGTTTAAAACCAAACTAGTAGCCAAGTGTTTCACTGAGAATGAATGAGTGGACTATGAAGAAATATTTTTCTAATTTCTTATAAAGATTCTTTCAGAATGAACATGGCATTAATATCTCATTTTGATATGGAATTATGTTAAAACTATCTTTTTAAATAAATACATTGACAAAGAAGTCTATATGGTGCAACTTGAAGGTTTTGCAGTTGATGATTGAGGTAAACTTGTATGTAGACTAAAAAGTCTTATCCATAACCTCAAGCAAGTTTCTAGACAATATTACTAAAGTTTTATAATGCTATCAGTTCGTTCAATTTTGTTGAGAATAAGGGAAATTAGTAAATATACTACAAGGTTAGTAGGAAGATTTATTTTTCTCGCACTCTATGTACATAATATCTTACTTACAAGCGGTGATCTTGAATTATCACATGAAACAAAGTAGATATTATCGAAAAAAAATTAACATAAAGGACCTTGATGAGATCCGTAAGGATCATTCTCGCTATATATTGGGTTTATCTCAAAGGATATTTGTTGATCGTATTTTACAAAGATTCAGTAGACAACATTGCAAGCCAGGAATTACGCCTATCATTAAGGGTGATGAATTGAATCTGTCACAACGTCTTTATTCAAACATTGATTAAATGATGTATCTTGAGTTTAGGCACTTGAAAATATTATATATGCTCAAATTTGCATTAAACTAAATATCATTTTTGTGACAGGACTTCTAGGGAAATATTAGTTAATTTCAGGACACGATTACTAGATTATTGCCAAAAAAAAAAATGAGGTACTTAAAAAGAACAAAATATTATATGCTAATTTACAGACATGTACAAGTCATGTAGTAGGATATTTAGATACAAACTTTACCGACTTTTAGGATAACATAAAGTTGACAACATAATACATTTTTATATTATTAAGAGGTATAGTAAACAAAAATCTATTTCAATTTCTACTATGTAAACGGAGTTTGTAGTATACTTTTCGATTGTTACTTAGGTTATTTGGTTTCGAAACCTCATTAAGGAGTTAACTATATTTAACCTTATGAATAGACCCATATAGTTGTATTGAGACAATAACTCTACAATGTTATTTACTAATAACAATAAAAGTCTCAAGGGGTCTAAGAACATGGCGGTCAAGTTTTTTATCATAAATGAAACAGTACATAATTGTGATATTACAGTAGAGCATGTTTCTACAGATGATATGGTTGCAGATTTACTAACTAAAGGCATACGTTCTTGTGCAACATGTCATTAGCATGGACTTAAGAGCATCTTGGAATACTATTATTTAATGAGAGCTACATTTATTTTTGCTCTGATAAAGTTTACATTTGTATTTGTTACATATAGTAACATTTTGATATGTATCGACTTTTACATTCAATAAAGTATTTATGAATATATTGTTATTATGTTGAAAACGTATTGATGAAAATCTCAAGGTATTATACAAAAATTGAGTGAAGGCTAGGAGCATCTAATTATTAACCTTGAGCTTATATCTTGTTACACAGAAATATTAACCATAAGGATAAGACATATGAAGATTCATTGAGCCATAAAGATATTCTCATGTAGCATAGGTTTATATGACATTTAAGGTAAAAGATTGTTGACTAACAAAGAGGATAACACATAAGGTATTGCTCTCTATGAAAGGTCTTATCCATTTGCCACACTAATATATTAAATCAATAACAATAAAGTTAAAAGCACTCATAACCATGAAGGTTCTAAGTGTATACATACAGTTACCGTCATGATTTGATGTTTAAGACTTTATGGGATATGATTGATTATTAAGAATTATCTCTAGATTAAAGTGTAAACATACAGAATAATTTCAATTAATATAACCCAAGCAAGAGAACATAAGAGTTTTTTCTGATGTGGACTATATTAATTAATGTTATAATTTACCATTTTACGATATTAGTCTAAGGTGAAATAAAAGATTTCTTAATTAGTCTAATATGAGGCTGGCTAGTATGAGCTGAGTTGAGTTCAATCCGTAATGAGAGGGCATGGTTGGAAACTGTATAAATAGTATTCAAGTATCTCCTCTAATCCTAACACACAATTATCCTCATGAAAGAGCGTTTACTAATCGCTAAGGTGAAAGACCATCTCATTGAACCAGTAATATAAAGGGCAATAGAGAAAAAATTCTTGAGTTTGGATCATTGCTATTCCGCGTAAAAAATGATAATCCAAATTAGGTGCACCAATCTCTTTACATTATTACATCTATATTCTTGGTTCTAGAAAACCTCATATTTATCGCTAGCCAAGGAAAATACTATAGAGTTCTTGGTTGCATTTTCGTGTCTTATATGTGGTATCGGAAATCATAGTTTTGCAACCATGCCTACAATTCAAAGCTTCTAAAGAAAATCGATGGAAACAAGAAAAATGATAATCTAATGAAGAGGGTAGAACCCATTTAGTAAAAGCCAAGCAGATAAAATTTCCAATTTTGAAAAAGAAAATGGGGGCTTTTAGGCCATTAAACTGTAAAATTATAGGTTCATCGTATTAAACGGTCTCTCTCCTCATGGAACTGCTAGTCCCTTAGTCGCCTGCAAAGTTTTTTGGCCACTAAAAACCTCAAACTGTACATTTGTGACAAATTTACCATTCTTAATTTCCTTTAAATTTTACCATCAAATTATTAAATTGGATAACACATGACAATTGATAGTTATATTAGTTTGGGATTTTACACTATATTTGTCACATATATACTAATTTATACATTTTTGTTGTATAATCCAATTTAACAAAAAATAACAAAGAGTAAACTAGTTATAAATATACCAATTTTGGATTTTTTATAACCAAAAAATTAATTTTGTATAAATTTGTCACATGTATAGCAAATTGAGATTTTTCATGATATTAATCATAAAATAAATCTTTCAAAAATTATAAACGTAACTAATAAACAAAGCCACCTCCCATGATCACAGAAACTATTTCACAAAAACCATAAAAGGAAACGCGAACATTTATGACCTGTTTGGTAACTAGTCAAACACAGAGGTGAATATGGTCCGAGTTGGGCCGATCCAACACTTAACTCAGAGACCAACTCGCATAGTATTGGTCCTCAATTTTTAGAACCGAAAACCAACTCTATGAGTCTGGTCCGATTCCGAAGTCAACCTGGGACCAACCATTTATTTTTTTGTTTCCCTTTTCATATTCCTTAAAAGGACAAACGTATTATTTCATATTACATATTCATCAATAATGTGACAGTGGACAACCAAATTATTAACACAATAAATATTAAACATAAATATAAGATAAGATAACAATGGAAACTTACATTAAATTATAAAAATGAACATGCAAGGCGAGAGAATAGAGGCGAGCTGCAAGACGTGTAAATGGAGGCAAGAGACAAGGCAAGTGAGGCAAGCGAAGAGAGGCGAGTCATGAGCAAGGCAAGTGAGGCCAAAGTGGGCGAGCAAGGCTACAGTAAGTGAAGAGAATTTTTTTTTTTTTTTTTTATCGAATTCGATATGGTTTCTACCTTCTAATTTACATGACAACTTGAATTGCAAAGAGAATAAAGGAGAAGATGTTAGAATTTAGAGTAGACAAAAACATATATTACATAATATATTAGATATAATATATATAATATTATGTACAGGGTTAGTCCGGGTTGGATTAACTCTAAACTCCTAAGACCTAAAACCGATCCGCACAATGTAAGGTCAAGGGATCTTAAAACCAAAGACCGGCCCAGTCCCTCTAAAGAGTGAACCAGCACCGGCCAAGTTGGGCCAGTCCACGGTTGACTGTGGACCGATGCTTACCCCTAGTCAAACAGTAACTATTAGTCAAACAGTAACTATTTATGTTCTTTTATTCCTCAAAATATAAAATAAACAAAAAAAAAGATACAAAAGTATGTTTGGTAAAGTCTTTATTCTCAAGAACAGAATCGTAGAAAAATTTGCTTCTTTGTTCTCGAGTACAACTCATGATTCAAGCCCAAACCTTCTTTTTTCTTTTCTTTTTATTTTCTTTCTTTTGTCTTCCTCTTCTTCTTCATCTTCTTCCTGTAACCAAGGCGACGGCCAGCAATCGGCCAAACTCGTTGAAGCTTCACCAGCCCTCAACAAGGTTCCCCAAAAATCTAATAAAAATATTTTAAAATTACAAGAAATTTTAAGTCAAAAAAATTTGAGGTATACCAACCACATTTCTATTCCAGAGATATACCAAATGCCTTCGAATGCTTAGAAACTTATCGAGAGAACAAAATTTAAAAAAAAAAAAAATCATTTCTAAGCAAAAATTGTTCTAAAAAATAGATTGCTTACTAAAAGCACCCTTAACAATGCAAAAGCACGAAACCGTTCCTTGCCTATGTACGAGTCTAAACATAATTGATATCCTAGATTTAAAACAATGCTCCCTTGAATCACCTAATAAACAAGTCCCACCATCGAGGTCACGAGTTAATTAGATGCTTGTCACACCCTTCGTGCGGGCATTTTCACACTTTGCCAGCTGACTCGAGCTGACGAAGTAATACCTGATCCTCAGAATGCAAAGTATCCAAGGAATCAAACATATGCCCAATTCTTAATCGGCGAAAAATATTTTCCGAGCTGGTAAGCCATTGTCATTTGCCTTCGGTAAAGAAACCCGGCCAGCCCTACTTATATTGCAGCTAGATACCTATCCTGGTGGCATTTTGTACAGCTAGGTCAGCGACTGGTTGTTGGGTGAGAATCGCAACTCCTGATCTACTTCCTGTGCCAGAGAAGAGCTCACAGTAAGATGGTACACAAACAGCTTAAATGTAAGTCCAATTGCCCTCTTGGTCTGGCTTAAGGCCCAAATTCAGGTACATGAGTTAGCATAATCAAAGCATATAGTATAAGATGGAGAAGAAAAAAAAAATTTATAAGGGGCAAATGCTACTTTCATAAAATTAAAATCCTGTTTGGGGGATTCAAGGAATGGGTTTGCTTGATTATGCATATCATAAATGATATTCTGAGCCGCAAGTAAGAGCTGGAAAACAGACTGCAAAAAGATTCTTAAATGTTATTTGTAGCCCTCAAAAGAATTTAGCTCTTTGACACCCATGACAAAGATCAAGGTAAATCATACCAACACATGTTCTGCTCGTAAGGAAATAAAAGTGAAATAACCTTCTTTTCATATCTCGGCAATGTGAACTTTTGCAACAGCATTTGAAGGCCTTCACAGGATGATCTTTATCATCGAAATCAATACCATAATCCTGAAATTAAGTAAAGCATAACCATAGTTGATACGGTAACACACTTCAATTCTCGTTGAAGCAAAAATTAGTGAAAAATGGACATAAAAAAGAGACAAATAAAGAATCCTTGGCTTTGGCATGATTCTAAAAGTTTTATCTCAAACCATTGCTTCCTGGTGATAGGGAAATAAATGATATAACAGAAAGCACTGTGCTGAGGCCATAGTGAGCACCAATCGGAATGACTATTATAAAAATGGAAACCATTAATCATTTATCAGTCCACAAGGCCAAAAGTGCTTTTCATCAGCCAGGGAGGACCAACGACGTCCAAAGAGCCCACTTAAGGTGACAGAGGAACAAATATGAGTCAGAAATAAGAGAGAGAGATTTTGTTTTTTCATACGGAACTACTTCATAGATAGTTTGTCAATACTCCTTACCCAATTCAACTCTTCAAAAGCACCAACTTTTCGGGTAGTGAAAAACGCAATCTGCAAAAAAGAAAGTCCATCAACAATCACGAGCCTCTTCATTCTAAAGAACATAATAAAAATCCCACGACATTACACCAGAAATCCTGCTCTTGCAATAACATAAACAAAGTCAAACCCAGTGATTCTCATACATGATAATAGTGTCGATCAGGTGTCTCTACTTCAACCGGAATATCTATCAAGTTTGCATCAAAACATCTGCAAAAATATGGAGAAATGTCACAAATGGATGACACGTTAGTAGGATCAAGTAACATGCGCCATGAATATATTTTGCAGAGCTTACTCCGGTCTTCAGCTTAAAACTCAGAACAAGATATATACTATGGGTACTAGAAGTTCCAACTGACAAAATTGTCCAAGACAAGAGATATAAAAGAAGGCACATGCTAAAGAGATATAAGCAATAATGGTCGGATTCTGTGGATTTTTAAAAGTATTGTTATTTTAATAAAGAATAACATTATAGTGTTTGTATGAAGGCAAAAAGCACCTATGTTAAAATAAAATAGAATTCGCAATGAATGTTTTCTATAGGAAAATAAATGGGATCATATTTCACAATGGTAATAAGAGTTAAACTGTTGTTATGGATCAAAAGAATCTTCCACCCCAAAAAGTTCAAATAGGGTTTGTTGCAAAAGGTGCTTCCAAACTCCTGTAAGGCTTCTCTAAAGCACAAGAAGTACTCAGTCCTATTCTGCCACTCCAGCGACCATGGGTGATTTTCTTCTTACACAAAGTAATGTAACTCCCTCTTTCCAAGGCAGCATATTAATTCCCCAGTAGAACAGAAAGAGGAACAAGAAGAAGAAACGATATCTGACAAGTAAGAAAGCCTAGGTACTAAAACCAACAATTTGGCTCCATGGTGCAAGGCCTAATCAAAGACAATCATCAAAGACATACCTGTGATTAATGAACCTGGCAACATTGCCATGATACGTTGCATCCAAACACAGAGCCTCTTCATCCTGCAGGTGTCCTTCTGATCCCCAATCTGCATCAAGCATTACTGGATATGTATGTCTCTCACGGCCCTTTTTTTGCATATTACGATCATATAGCTCTGTATTTGTCACTATTTCCCCCACATATTCACAAACAAATGTTCCCTTAGGTAATTCCTCAAGTGTTCTGACACCCCAGCCTTTTCCTTCTCCAGTTAAGAAAACCTGAGGATAGAGGAAAAGCATCTAGATAAAAGAAGCAACATAATTCAGATCTTCAAACTAGATTATCATGAGGAGGGAGAGAGCAGTAGATTCTCAAAAAGTTACAGACATTATAAGATATGTACTTCTATTATATGATTGTTCACCCAAAACATGACATGATCATTAAGCAATTCGGATCTTCAAGTAATTTCACGCATTTGACATATGTATTGAAATTCTTCAAATGAAAGATGTTAACTTATATAATTTACCACTGACTCAATCCCCTGAACCATGAACATTGGATAAAACAGTTAAATGCTGATATGTTGTGTATCTGGAAATAGCCAACTTACCAACTTTTTACCCCAAAAAGAATGATCAACCATTATTTTGTGTTCTTTAAAACACAGGCACAATGAACCAGGCAATACTTTACCATGGTTGTGGCTTTTTTTTTTTTTTCTAAAATTGTCATTCATTACAGAGAAATGAGATATTTTACCATAATTCTATGTTCCATTACCACAGTTAATACGTATAAATAAGACTTTTCTACCATGACGCGTCACTAATATGGGCAACAAGAGATATATATGCATCGTAATATGGCAAAACTAGCAAACAGTGGAGTATATATATATCACCTTACACAAATAATAATAGAGTGCACAAAAGTTTGAACATGATAACCAAAAATCAACTATGAATAATTTGGCAATCAGTTCGGATCAAATTGCAACCAAAAAGATGCTCGCACCAAATGATTTAAGGAAGATACTCACTTGCAACTTACACGTTATCCCTCTCTGTACTACTCTATTTCCACAGTGCATATCACATCCACATTTTCTCCAGCATTCTTTAATAAACTTGCGAATCAGATGGCCCTTGCATTTTTCAGGTCTTGAATCATTACTAGACCTCTCTATTGGGCAATCTTGACAGTATACAAAATCCTTCTCTCGGGGATTCACTTTCAATGATTTACAAGATTCTAGAAACACTTCCTTGAGCTGACCTACTGGTGTATAGGCAAACTCCCCACCAGTTTCACGGGCACAAGCACATGGCAGTTTTGAGGAGAGACAGTCACCCATACAACTTAAACAGCAATCCTCATCCGCAATACGAGCCAGTGAAATTTGCACATGAGCACTTTGGTAAATTATGTTATATGGTATGTAATTAAAGGCAGGAAGGTGCTCGTTTCTAGGATCATCTGCCAGAGAAATTTTCACTTTTTCAGCACCTTTGGTTATGTCAGTGAGATCGATAAAACGGCCTTTTCGTGAACTGCAATGGTGGCGACGAGCATTGGTAGGACCGCTTGAACTTGTACTAGCAATTGAATTTGAAACTTCTGAGTCCTTCCCCAAATCACTTAGAACCTTTGTGTTTGGACCAGTAATCCCATTGGAGTTCGAGACATTTCTTATGATGTCAGCAGATGATTTAGCTTCTGAATCCAATGGAGAATGTTGATCTAAGCATGCCAATTGCCAAACCAAATAAATCAGAATGAATAACAGTAAATAATTCTTGCAGAATGAAAACTATATCCTCGAGGCCTACTGGAATTGTTTCTACAGAACATCAAGCTATCCTGAATTACAAACTTGCCAGATACCAAATTTTCTACCCAGGAGAATGAGAAGAATGTGTCCCTCAGACAAAACACTAGGTGTGCATCTAGTTAAAATCGTATTCTTCTAATCAATGCAGCATACTCAATATTTTAATTTGCTTCTTTAAAAAAGAGGTGTAGATTGTCAGATATATGGACCAACTTAATTATGAATTTCACCCGAACAAAAAAGAACAAATACCATTATACTAATATCTGCCAAAAATGCCAACTGAATCTATTACAATTTCCAGAAATGAATGAACAGCTTGTTTCGCTTCTACAAAAAGCTAAACAAGGAATTCCACACAGTATGCATTCCAGAGATAAAAAAGAAAACTATCGCAAGATGGAAAACTTCAATTCAAAACATGAATATCTGTACGAGTTTCACACTATCAAAGAAGCTCTTCCAGATGAAGAACAAAAAGATCATAAACTACAACAGTAGCTCTCACCTATCATTCACCCAAATATACACATCAAAGGCATAATCGAACTCCTCACTAAAGAATATGCTGTAGCCCAAGTGCCTTACCTGATGGCAGACTGCATATAACAAACTACACATACCTGAATGGCCTAGTCGGGTAGACTCAATCAAAGGAGGCAATGTTGCGATGGAATTTGCTTTTGCCCTACTAAGCTCTTTCTTACAAATTTTACCAGGCAGAACTTCTTCTGAAATCTGACCCAGTCCAGCCTCCCCAATTGAGTTACTATATAAAGTTGGAGAGGATGCGGATGCTTCCCTAGAAGCCATCTCTTCACTAGATGAAGAGCTTGTCTGCTTCGCTGGGTTACTGTGCTGCATGTTAGGCAGTTGAAAATCATGGTTGGTTCCATCTCTAAAACTTCATTGTGATGACTCCAAAAATCCATTGGAAGAAATTGATAGTTCATGATCTTCTGAAGCTACATTTTTCATATTGACAAATACCTGGTTTTCCTGCTTTTCGAAGTGTGGCCTCTTAGATGGTCTTTCACAACCATCTTGCCCTGCAGTACTCCCATTTCCATCACCTATATTCTGTATCAAAACAAGAGAGAAATATTAATGAACAAAGGTGAACTCCACCAATAATATAGAAAAAGTGTACACTTGGGCAGGAGATGACAGCACTGGAACAAAATGATCATGCATCTAAAACTAAGCAATCACAGTAACTTCCAAGTTTTCTGAGATACCCTGTTAGGATACTCAATGAAAACAAATAGAACTCCTCTCAACCAAAAATATTAAAACAAAAGAGATATCAGATGGAAGCACAAAAGAATTAAGTGGCGACCTTATCTTCTTTGGACTCATAATATGTATCTATGAGTGTCCGGAAATTCTCTCCTTCTATTAGTTCCCACTTTTTGTTGTATACTCTTAAAAGCTGCTTCAAAATTGGCTTCACCTCCTCATCAGGAATGCCCAAAGCCCTCGTGGCTGCAAACGCCTGGCGCACCTTAACATGTGGAGCCATCAACTGATCCAGAAAAACTACTCCTGATGATTATATCTTCTCATTTACTGCAATGTCGCCTGAATTCGTAATGTCTATCAGATCAAAGTCAGAAAAGAAAGAACAGTTAATTCATAGGCAATTCATTAGTCAGATCATCGAAAGGAGAATTGACAATTGACTCAAATTTAATCGAGAGTCGCCTTCTCCCTTAAAGACAGATTTTGAATATTTCTACTTTCCTCGATCGATACGCTCAACCCAACTATCTGTTCTGCTGTTTTCATCCTATCATCGCCATGCCATAGATAGAATCCCACTAAAGAGAACTGACTGCTACATGCAGCCAAGAGAAGTACAAAAATACTAAGCAACTCCAACAACAAAGTGCGTCCCCCCAGAACCACATCAACTTCGCTTCAACCAACTCCCAAGAACACCAATATCACACGCCCCACTCAGGACGTACTACCATCACATCTCAGAAGTCTCCAACAATCTCAGCACGCATGATTTCGTCCCACACACCCCGTCAAGTCTCGTCTTTTCTTTGCCGAAAATCATAAAAACACTAGCTTTCTCCGACGACGATCGAAACGATCGAAAGCGGAAACCAAAATCCACCGCATCACACCCCCAGCCAGCAAAGAACACACAAGCGCAAACAGAGTCCAAGCATTGCCCCCCCCTGGAGAGAGGGGCAACGCGTCAACACGCGCGGTTCCGCATACCGACCTGTCGACGGCGCTCCAGGGGAGGCGAGGAAGAAGTGGAAAAGGACAATGCGCTGATCACGTCATGCAAAAGAGCGCGCTTTCTCCCCGATCACAAAAGAAGGCCTCCGCGCCGGCGCCGGAATCCGACCGCCACAGGAGGAGGATCCGCCGTCCGCCGCCCGCCACCGCCGCCGGGGAGCCTCGCCGCCGCGACGCGCACGAGAGCCCGGAGGCGAGGAATTCGATTCGGCGAGGGTTTGACTCGTCGCAGAGAATTTGCAGAGACCCGGGAGGAAGGAACTGAGAGCGAAAGAAAGAGAGTGTGGGGCGCATGGAAAGCGCGTGTAGATGATTACGGAGGCGGTTTCCACGTGCGGGCGAGTGCACTAACGGGCGCCTTTTCATTGGCCGGGCGCGGGACGGGACGCCCGGGGGCGGGTCGATTTCGCCACGCGTCGCGGCGAGGGCGGCGGGAAGCGGGTCGCTCTCGGTGGGCCCGAGCGCAGGGGATCGGTGCCCCCCCTCGAGCGACCGAGGTATATTTTGATTACCCAAGTCACCGTTCTCTAAGAGGAAGGTGGGATTTTGTGGGGCCTCGCCCCCCGTCGGCCTTGTGCGATTTATGCATGCAAAGCGTCTGCGCTTACGCATCGAAATTACTTTATGGACCACCTATTATTTAATTCTGACCAAAATTTAAAAAAAAAAAGTTTTATCTAATTAAATTATTTAATTTGGATGCCCCTAAGCTTGATTATCATTCGGGATTGATACTTTTATTCGCCGTCGATCGCATTGATAGTGATAATATTTTCGAATAATTTGTGATTGAATTTTCAGTTATGACGCGAACTTGTTATATATAAAGCAAAGTCGAAAAAAATTATACTTTTTTTCAAAAAGCATGTCAAGATGAATTTTTTGATATTTTCCTTCAAAATTTAAAGATTAGCTTAGAGACCGGAATGCGATTTCTAATATCTTCTCCCTCTTTTGGGGTTTATATTCGTATTGGGTGCTTGATCTTGGAAAATCTTGGGGATGTATTGAGTTGGAGATGCTCCTACCTTATGACTAATTTCAAAAGCTGTAGACCGAATTTACACAGGTGACCTTCGTCATAGTTACTCTGATTGGCGATTAGCAAAATGTCCTCAAAAGGCTACGTTAGTTAGATTTGATTGGATTTTGTACCAAACATTTTGTAATCAATTGGAGTGATTAACTTTTTTTCTTCAAATGATAAACCAGCTATCTAAGGCTGACAACTCTTATTTAAATTGGTTACCGATGTTCCTTATATTTTTTAAAAAAGACCAATCTGTCTTATCGTTTACTAAGTTTTGTTTTTATTTTCTTACCTACAATCTAAATTTACAAACTATCATATGTATTTACTGACTTTTATTTAGTGACTAGTAAATTTTCTTTGATTAAGTTATTACATAACATTTGATTACCAATCGTCATTTAAATTACTTACCAATATCAACTTGTTTCTTCTTAGATTTATGAAATTTGCTATTGAATTACCACTTTTAGCTGCCTTGCTTACCATATTTTAAATTTACCAAGTTTCGTTAGAAAATACCAACTTCAAATGGACTGATTACCAACTTTTCTCCAATTAACTTACTGACAAGTTTTGTATAGCTAATAAAATTTATTTGAATTAGTTACAAATGTTCATTGGGTTTTTTCCGAACAAATTTCTCTTATCTTTGACAAACTGAAAACTTCTCTTGTCATTTATCAATTGTATTTATCTTTCTAAACAAATTTAATTAACTTTTTTCCGATTAAGTTATTATCAAAATTGGTAACTTCCAAACTTTGAAAAGAGTTTGTAATATCAAAAAGGTTATAGAAAGTTACAAATTATCTTTAAAAAAAGAAGAAGTCATTGGTCAATTCTTCTTGTGGTAGATTTTTTTTTTTTTTTTTTTTTTTTTTTTTTTTTTTGCGATTAGTCATTGAAATTTTCCAGCACAGAAAAGAATTTAATATTAAATTAGAGACGAAAGAGGAATGAAGCATATCCCAACTGTTCCTCACGTGAACAAACACAGACGTTCAAGCACTTTTTTCTAATTTTAAAAAATAAACTTTCAAATAAGTATAGTGGGCAAACGATATGGGGGCATTCATACCTCGTTCGGCAACCATGCTGGTGTAAACAATTTCATGTTCAAACTACCCACACATCTTTTGCTTGGTTCACAAGATTTAGTCGAGTATTTCATTAGTCAAATACTCATAGGAACATAATACTAGGTAACATAATTTTGATACAGTGCTCACTTTAACACCAAAACTTTTCAAATATCCCTTCAGCGCTATTTTACTTTTCCAATGATCCACTTAGACTTTGTTTGGTCGTGAAGATTTCTAACAAGATAAGATTAGATGAGATAAAATATGAAATTCACTAATTTTGTTATATCATATTCATTGTTTAGTGATTGTAATAATAAAATCGAATATATTTTCATCATATCATGTACATTATTTGGTATAAATTACATATCAAAATAAATGAACAAAAAATTTTACAAATTGAGATAATAAAAATCTCTTGTGACACTCTAGCTTCCTCTCTTTTTCAATAAATTTATTTTTTATTTCTTTATTTTCCTTCCATCATTCTCTAATAAATTTTATTAAATAGTAAACTATAGTAATATTTATAATACTAAAATATCTAAAATATGTAATAAATATAAATATATATTATATATTGAATTTATATTATAAGATAGAATTAAATTCAAATATATAAAATAAATATAAGATTAAATCTAAAAACTAAATTGTTAAATTTTGTTATTTTGAATTTCTTATATTCAAATCCAAACATTAGTTATATTGAAATATAATATTAATTTTGTTAATTTAAAAAGTTTGTTATTAAAAAAAATAACTTTCTCATTATAGATATACGAAATTCTATTTACTTGTATCTTACATCATCATGGGATAATTTTATCAAACCAAAATCCCTTTATATTCGATTTTGTCTTGTCTTGAGTAAGCATCAAATACATGATAGGATAAATTTTTATCGTATCATGAATTTTATTCTGATTGTCAAACGCAGCTTTACATGTCAACTCCGATTGGGGATGCCAAAAATCCAACATCTACAACCGACGTGGCTCACTAGTGCTCTGAATCAACATAAATAGCCCCAAAACAACGTGGTTCAGCAAGTTTGCCCCAAATTTAAACCCTAATTTGGACAAATCATGTTTTTCTGTTGATGTGATTGGAAGGGAAAATTGTACCTATTCTTCTTGTTGTTGATTTGATTGGATTACCTCATGGTCTTTGAGTGTCCTCGGCAATTTGATGTGAAGTGTGCAGGAGTTATGGTGCTTGGAAAAGCTTGACATGTTGAATTCTGCAAAACTTGAACAAATTGAAAACTGCAAAACCCGAAGAAAAGCAATCTGGATGACGCAAGTATCCAAGCATTTCAAGAAGAAGAAGAAGTGAGATTTTCATGGCCCACATGAAGCTCTCCAATTATTTGAAAGGCAGAGATTATTTTTTTCATTGGGTTTTTTTTGCCATAATTTATTGCCAGAGACACTTTGATAGATCATTTTTCCTCCAACATGACATTGTATTGATTTAATGAAAGTTTTGATAATAAAATGAGTATCGTATGAAAGTTATAACACTCGTAACACTCTTTGCCGAGACTTACTTATCTAAGTAGACAACATCATCATTATCGAGAGAAAAAAAAAATGTTACTATAAAAAAATGAAAAAGGCATGGATTAAATTATAATCACAAGACGAACAATCACATCCATGTACAGTGAAATCCGCCCTTTCTAACAAGTTTACCCTAATTAGAAAGAAAGTGACATTTCACAAGTCACGTATCTAAAGCCAAATAAATTGACGTAGTCCCCAAAAGTCATATCTGCTCCATCTGCATCATCTCTCTATTTCTTACTGCCTGAGTGAGAGAGTAGTCAAAGGCCGCGTGTGGCTTGGAAGACTCGTGAGTTCTCCTCAACAGTCTGCAGCAAAAAAATCATGTTCGGCACTCGTTAAACAAGAAGTTCGATTCGATGTCGCGAGAAAAAGTAGGATGTCGAGTAACCAAAACGACCGAATACAGAAGGAGATTGCTTGCGTAAAACACTGTTTACGCTAGCGATCCGTGCTCGCTCACCATCGTCTTTGCTGCCGCACGATCTGATGAGCAACAAGAAGAGAAGCCTAACACCAGAGCTCCAGCTCCTCCCAGCACGATCGCTATTTGCTTTCCTGATTCTTCTCCATTTCCGCTCCCTGTTCAACACAACAACCGTGCATGAATTGCAACCATCCAAGCCACATTTTCTTTAGAATAGAAAAAGAGTGAAATCTGGTCATTATAAAGGATGAGAAAAGACAACTAGCAGGCTTTTTGTATTCTTATTCATTCTCGGCATCTCAAGAATATAAATTTGCATATGTTGCCTATGAGATATTGCATGCATATTGTATATCTTGTAATAACATAGTGTGACCGAACAATTTATAATCCGACCTATTGCAGTTATCGCAAATTTCGTTACATGTGATCTAGTCCTTGGACACAAATTAGGTGTGACAATTTACCTGGAAACCCATTACCGCCATTGCCTCCGCCGTTGCCGCCGCCTCCCCCTCCGCCTCCCCCGTAATAATACTGAAAGCTCACCGAACATCGGTCGAGGAAAACCCCACCGTTGACTGACTGTGGGCACTCCTCCTTCACCACCTCCACCGCCACGTTCACGCACTCCCCGCAGTCGCACGGCCCCAGTTCCGCGTCGCACTCCGCCTCCACCTGGAACGGCCCGTACTCCGTCTCGTACCTCCCTCCCGCTCCCGCTTTCCCCTGCACCACGCCTTCCTCGAGCGCTTCGAGAGCCGCGTCTCTCTTCACCACAAACCCCTCGATCCCCCCCGCTTGGCCCGACTCGTCGCAGTTCTTGTGATCGATCCCATACTTGGATACGCCAGCGCCCCCACCACGTGGCAAGATCTCGGCCTTCTGGATAGAGAACTGGTCGGTCTCGTACTGGAGGGAGCACCCGGAGAGCCGAATCTTACCAGCGATTGACTTGTTGCATAGAGTACGCGATATCTCGGGGATCCTAGCGACGCACTGATGGCACTGGTAGTCGGTGAGAGCGGTATTGCACTGGAACCGGCCGGAGACGCCGGAGAGAGAGTCCCCGACTGTGGCCTTGTAGAACTTGGATTGGTAGGAGCGAGAGACTAGTTCCTGGAACAGGGACGAGAGCGTCTGGGAATGAGATAATCCATGTGAGTCCGTGAATGTGTCGCCGGAGCAGTTATTGTACACAAACGAGGTGTAGTTTGTGCTCGGTTTAAGCAGACCGTTGGCGCAAGGCATGACAAACCCTAGAACAACAGAGAAAATCAGCAGAGAAAATGGAGAGAGCGTTTCCATTAGATCAAGATTTGAACCAGTTCTTGTCGAGACGACTGGAGGTAAAAATCAGGAGGACATAATTCAAGATGGTGGGGAAGAGAAGTGAGCAAGTGAACCAATCAAACTCCTTTAAATGTGGTAATAAAATACTATGGATTGGTGAATGTCATGTGGTTTTATTGGAAGTTGGTGGCTTGGAATATTATTTTCTTGCCAACCTTCATCTAACCTGTCATTTCTCAATTTGGATGGAGAAGACCACGGGAGTGAGCGCAAGTACAAGCCCGTCAAATTAAAGTGAGAAGCATGGCTTGTGCCGTCATGATTGTTCAAGAAATTTTAGTGAAGTGGTTGATCAATACATACCAGTTTTGCTAATTGGACCGTGCTGAGCGCAAGTTACTGCAGTTTTCCCCTAGCTTTTCGTGTGCAACACAGCCAGCATCGAATGGATGAGGACCGATGGCCTGGCGGGAATAGATTGACAATTCTATAGTGCGGGGTCGCCAGCTCACTTGATTATGATAGCAGGCCGTGTGTAACTTGTTCAAGTAGAATGGGTCCTGGACCCCTGCCTCGTCGGTGGGGCTATATGCTAATGTGGCTTGTCTACCTTGGATCTATAGATCATGAGAGATGCGCGATGAGTGACAATCTCTCTACCCCTTGTGATAAGGTTGAAGCAAATAGCCCAATCAGTTGCACTTGCCCGCTTAACGTGAAAAGGCAGGAACACTATTTAATGTTATGAGATGAATCACATATGGTTAGTGAAATTTGAGGGATTGTCAGATTCGACTTCCCTTTGACGTGTGACCTAGGGCAAAGCATCAATCCAAGGTCAATTCTGGATCAACCCTAAATTGGTCCAACCCAATTGGTCCTAATTTGGTTCTTGGTTCTAGGATCGCTAGAACTTGTATTGTATGGGTTGATCCTCGGTCTTGAGGCTTCAGCGTTGGTCCAAATTGGACCAACCCTGTAGATATATATTCCAAACTGTAGTATATAACTTAAAGTGTCTAGTGCCTTCTCCTTTTTCTTCGTATTTATAACTTGGTCCAACTTGGACCAACTTTGTGTTTATATATGAATAATTCACAATTTATATTACATATCTTGAATATTTTATTTCATGTATTCATCATTTATAGTTTGTTGCTTTCGGCAAGTGGAGAATTATATTATTGCCTTATCTTAGATTTCTTTTTGATTGTACCGGTGTTCATTGTTTTTTTTTTTTTTGGTCAAACCGATGTTCATAGTTTAGTTGCTTAATATCGTATTGTCGATGGATATGTAATTTTAAATAATACGTTTATCCTTTCAAGAAATACAAAAATAAAAAAGAAAAATCAATTGGTCTCATGTTAACTTTAGAACCAGATTGAACTCAGAGAGTCAGTCCAGTCCTCGGTCCTAAGCTTAACATGGTCAATTCCTAGTTCTAAAAATTAGGGATCGACACTATGTAGCTTGCTTCTCAGGTTAGGAGTTAAACTGGCTCAATCCGGACCACGCTCACTCCTAGCGTAATCTAAGATTATGGCACAAGAATTCATTGTAAATAAAGGGACAAATAGAATGTTCACAAAGAGTCGAACTGAAGATATCTTGTTACGATACAAAAGATGGATTTTGCAGGACGAATGGCATTATTACTGAGAAGCTCGAGTTCGCCAATAGATGAAGGCGCGATTTGATCTTAATTTTAACGTGACAGAAACTTTGAAGGACACATGCATGGCCCATCAAAGTGATTAAACAATTCAGCTAACCAACTATCAAACTCTAACTTATAGCAAACGACATAATACGCATCCATCAGAATGGTGCTAGTCATCGAGTGACCTACTTTTTCCACCCAATTCGCATGCCTTGGGTTGGTGTTGTTCTGTTGGTCCTGTCTTCTTCACCCGATAGGCTTCTAAAATGGCCAAGTTGCTAGTCACTGAGGCAGGAAGGTTAGGAAATAAAGCAAAAGTGACCACATCCCGGTGCATTTTCTTCTCGAATTCGGCTAACCGATTCAATTACTTCGAAGAAAGATTAAGCAAAAACCCAAAGGAGCTAATTTTATGGACTGCTTAAGTGAAATTAGGCGTTTTGGGAAGAGCCCATTTTTCCAAATGAACATGGCCTAGCAGCCATTGAAAGAAACTGGGCCTTCCCTTCATGTAGCCACCATCTCATCATCCAGAAATTGGAGTGGGTTTATCATGAAAAGTTTTTTACAAAATAATTTATTTTTTTTTTTTTAAAGAAAAGGGATATTTGTCAGCTGGAAAATCATTAAAGCAAAAGAAAAGAAAAATAAAAAAAAATCGTGACCAAACTTTCCTGCCGTTCAAAAAAGTAGCTCGTGCTACTGATTCGATTGCCTGATTGGTGTCGTGTCCTGATCTTCCTTTTTGATTGTCGTGGAGCGGGGGAAGCCTTGGAAAGTCAAGTTGGGCGGGCCTCCAACTTTTATTTTCATGCCAATCCCACAATTAATATCTCCTCCCTCCCTCCCTCTGTTCTCGTGTGTAAGATTCCTAATTACATAATTAATAATGTATTTTATCTTTTATTAGAGCCATCCCACTTATCTTTTTCTCCTTTTAATTGTACAACCTTTCATTTTATGTGGTGGCACTCGTCTGTCTAATTATTTAATTTGACTCGTAGGTATGATGTCGGAAGGTACGCATCGAAGAAATTACACCCGTGACGCTTATTAGTGAAATTGACCCTAGCATTCGGTAATATCTATGCTGAAGCTGCTCCAATTAAATTTGTCCAAAAACATTGATGTAGGATATTTTAACACGTTTTATTCATTTTTTTTAAGGAAAGAGCATCACATGCATGCAAATGTGGATGAGGACATCCTCCTTGCGTGGTTGTGAATAAGGAGATCTCTTTGTGGACCAGAAATTGGTCGGTAAATCTAGGAATTCCATATTTCACAGGAACCTGACAAGAAGAAAAAAATCAGAGAGAGAGTCAACCACAATTTTTTTAAAAAAAATTTACTTTTGAATATAAGTGGATTTTTTTTATAGAATCAGTCTCTCTTTTTTAACATTTTATGGAGTCTGACCCACCATCATTTTCTTGTTTCCCCATTGCTGAAGCCACTAGACAATTCAATCATTTTGAAGGTTTGGTCATATTCATGATGTGAACGTCACAGCCATACCCTTTTGAATTGAAAAATCTCAGCTACAAGTCCTTCCAAATGTATTGAAAAATAAAGAGGGTGATGATAAAACAACAAAACCCAATTTCTCAATTAATTTGATGGATAGAAGTTTATAATATTGACAAGTCTAGGCTACTTCCAATTTTCTTTTTTTTTTTTTTTCCTATGCTGGAATTTGGATTCCACCAGCAATGGGCATCAGATAGTATAATAACTCATAAAAATATAATGTTCGCTACAAAAGATATACTTGTATTTTTCTTTCATTCAAAACTTCCTAATTTAGTTCATATATATTGAAAAATTTTGATAACGGAAATCTTTTTCTAATGCTGGTTCATATATATATAGCCGAGCTTTCATCTTATATATCGATTAAATTAAAATTTAAAGTTGGTCTATGCAATTGCCTGAGTTAGCTGCAAGCTGCCAATTATTGATCCTTGCGTACCTAATATTCCAACCTAAATAAAAGGGGTTAAAATCAGCATGTACCGTCCACGTGTGCTTTGTCAAATTGTCAATTCGAGAAGTCTTTGCCACGACACTTCAATCATATACTAAATTTCATTTGCTTTACGAAAAATGATAATTTAAAAAATATTTTCATAAAAAATTGCCCGTCACATTTAAAATAATTAAATAATGAATAATAATTTCCTAACAATAATAATTAACTTTTAAACAATTTTCATTAATAATAAAAAATAATTTTCATTCATTCATTTTTAAAAATGATTCTTTTCTGTTTGGTCGAATTTTTGGTAAATGATTTTAGCGATAATATTTTAGAAAATATTTTTCAAATTATTTGTTTCTACGAAACAAACGCACTTTAAGTGAATAGCTTTGAACATATTAAGGATGCATTTATTTTGTGGAAGATGCATAATTTAAAAAATATTTTTCTAAAAATGATTTTTTATATTGCTCACAAAAATGAATAAACAACAAATATTTTTATTGTCTATGCAAATGTTAGACATGTTGTCAATAATTAAAATATTTTTTATTGAGTAATTATTTTAAACGATACAACCGATTATTTTTAGAATATTTTCCAAACCATTCATTATCCGCAAAACAAATGAAACCCTAAATGAATTTACGTGGCATGCAATCAAAAATAATAATTAGGCACGACATCAAGATGGGCCTAATGATCACATAAACCATGAAAACGTTAATTAAATCCATTTTTTGTGCGGTCTAAATTTGGGGTGCTAAACTCCAATCTCATCTTAAAAAAACATTCCCCACCCAAAAAAATTATCTTATCGTAGGGGCAGGCCGACCATTAGATAATGGGACGATTACGTGACTATTCATACACATGGTTGCGTCTTAAATAATCTTTTTTTTTTTAATAACCGACCAAAGAAAAATCGTGATTTCACCACTCATTTTGTCTCTTTTTCTATCCTTTCTCCCTTGATGAACTGCATAATTATATACATATTTACCTTATTTTTTTATTTTTTTCATGACATAAACAGAGGACATCTCCAACTCTCATTGAAATAAAGAAGTGATTTCTCATCTGTAAATTAGGATTAGGTGACCTTGAAAATGATTGGATATTAAAATAAAATGAAATAAACTTGAATTTTGGAGAATATGCTACTTCCATAGGAATCTGATGTTTTATTGATTCCTTCACATGAACTACCATGCTTTTGGGAAAGCATGGCTTTTGTTTTGTTTTTTTTTTTTTTTTTTGAAAAAAAAAAAGGCACTCATCCCCAGTCACACCTTCCCGTAGATCAAAAGAAATACACAAAAGGATTATAACATTTTATAGTAAATCTCTGTACTATATACAATAATCTCTACATTATATATAGAGAGAGAGAACCATTAGGACAGTGCATGCACATGCTTGATTATGTCTTGACAAAGAGATAGGTATGAAATTAGGGGCCCAAAGTTGGTCTCACGTGATTCATCCAACTTAAATTTGATGGAGTGGTAATTTCTTACACAAATTGAGAACATGTAAACTTAAGGAGAGAAATCCGAATTTAACATGATACCATACGACTTAGCCTAACATTGTCACGAACCGGCACGCTCTCATCCATTTTCATTGCAAATCACACCGAATCATTTTAGTGATTACATGTGTCCCATGAGATCATTTCAAACTTGACTCATCTTATTGTGGAGAAGAGTGCAATAAAAGATAAGCCTTCACTTACAAATTTAAATTCTTGTTATGCATGAGATTGAGAGATTTCGTAAAATCTAATTCAAACAAGTATTTATAGATAGGCCATGAAGTGAATTTTGATCACATGTACTCTCCACACACCTAAATAGAATAAGATAATTTCTAATGAGATAAACAGTGATCTTTCAAGACTCAAATTTAAAATAATTTTCTTATCTTGAAATATTTCAAATGTAACTCTTTTTCTTATATAGTGGGGTTGACATTGAGAGAGGTAACTAAAAATATTTTTTGACTTTTATTGTAATTTAAAGGTTGAAAATATTAGGAAAGTAATAAATAGAGATATAAAATAACGAACTGGGTGCAGTCACTGCCAAGTTAAGTCGTTGAGCGGTTGAAACTAGAAATCCAAAAAAGAAGAAGAATAAAACACTAAAACCCAAAAAAAAAAAAAAAGTAATATTACAAAATATCATAAACAGTATAAATAAATTTATATATTTAATCATGAGGAGCTCTCCTGCCTGGTTGTCTCGTCTCCTTCAACCTTTACTCAACCCAAAGCAAAGCAACCACTCTCTCTCTCTCTCTCTCTCTCTCTCTGTGTTCGACTTTGAAGAAAAGCATGTCGATTTCAGCGATTAAGCTTCGGTTTTCTTGAGGAATCGCCTCGGTTCTCTCGTGGGTAGTTGCTCAAATTTCGTGGTTTCACACGTATCGGCTAGCTCTGCCCGGAGAAGAAGCGGAACGATCCGTTCTCTCTGATCAAGCTGCCGTATTTTTCTTCCTCAGTTACCCTGAGAGTCTCTCCAGTTGGTGATATTCGAGCTTCGGAAGCACCGTGACTCTCTCTCTCTCTCTGTGGAGAATTCATCACACGTGCTTCTTGCTGGAGCTGTGGCGACTGGGTCCATAGAGCGGCGGAGTTGTTGGCGGTCTTTGGGTCAATTCGCGCCGATTGCCCACAGTTCTCGAAGATTTCCGTCGAGGGTTTTGATCGGAGACGATCGAAGAATGTTGGGTTGCGAGTGTATTTGCTGGGAAGATGTCTCCGAATTCTGTCCTCTGGAGCCAGAGCCCTTCTCTCTGCCTTCGCCTCTTCCCAAGTGGCCTCAAGGTGCGATTTTTTCATATTTTTTGTTCCGTCTTCCTCCCTTGAATTGCTCGGAAAATGAAGAAAAGTTCCATCCTTTTCGGAGGAAAACGCGTCTTGAATTTTGGGTTTTGTTCGTTGCGCTCGTGCTTTTTGGACGTGTTTAGGATCGTGGGTGATTGATGAAGGAGTTTCGTTTCAGTCAGCTCTGGAGTTCTCTTCTTCGTTCACGTCTGTTTATCTTGTTCATTTATCTTTGGTAATGTTTTTTTGGCAATGCCATTGAGGTTTTCAGTGATCTGTTTCGGCGTTGAATATCGGAATATTCGCCGAATGTTCTCTCTCTCTTTCTCTCTGACACATGACCGATCTACCCACGTGTGTTGTGGATGTATGTGAATCCTGGCGAGGGATGTGTGTGCTGAATTCTGAAAAATTCAGCTGAAAAGAACTAGAGAACTTGAACTTGGCGATCGGGTTGAACCCTGGATTGAATGTGAATGGGGTTTAGTTGCTAAATTCTCTCTCCGTTTTAATCTGATAGTCTCTGCAAGTTCATCCCGTGACAAAATGTGGGTCCTGCAAGATGAAATCACCGCTTTTTATCTGTTACTTGGCTATTCTCGAAAGCTAGGAAACTGATGGATCTTGGAAGGAACTGTCTGGTTTTGATCGAAACTACTGCTAAATACGTTCATTTTCATGCTCCAAGCTCTGTTCTGTCTCCAGGTGGAGCGTGCAGATTAAGAAATTTTCCGTGCTCATGTTACTATTGCAACTTGTAATCTAATTGAAGGCTTCCTGGAGAACATGTTGAACTTCTGTCCTTTTCTGAAAAGTTTGTGGTTCTACTTCTTCACATTCTATTTACCTCTTCAAATTAATTGCGATCTTTGTAGGCAAGGCTTTCGGTGCCGGAACAATACAACTGGGCGATATTGAAGTATTTAAAATTACGGAGTTTGAGAGAGTCTGGAGCTGCGGCCTGTTGCGTGCGAAGACGCACGGAGTCACATTTTATAGACCTTTGGGGATACCAGATGGATTTCATTGTCTGGGTTACTATTGCCAGCCAAATGACAAGCCGTTGAGAGGCTATGTTCTTGTGGCTCGTGAAACCGTTGACCCCAACAGTTCTGATCATAGTCATGTCACTGCCCTAAGCTCCCCAGCCATGAAAAGGCCGCTCAGCTACAAACTAATATGGAAGGCCGACTCAGATCAAAATGGTTCTGGATACTTTTGGCTACCAAATGCACCCATGGGTTACAGAGCCATGGGCATCCTTGTTACTGACAGTCTGGATGAACCTGATGTTGACAAAGTCAGATGCGTACGAGAAGATCTCACGGAGGATTGTGAGCCTTGTGACCTGATGTTTGACGTACAACCAAAGAATGCTCAATACCCATTTCGTATATGGACCACGCGGCCTTGCAAGCGGGGAATGTGGGGAACTGGTGTTTCTGTTGGTACATTCTTCTGTGATTCATTCTTAGATATAGAGGAAGAGCTAGATATAGCCTGCTTGAAGAATGTCAATTGCACAATGCATGCAATGCCAAGTTTAGACCAGATACATGCACTAATAAGGCATTACGGACCCACTGTTTTCTTCCATCCTGATGAGGTTTATATGCCATCGTCCGTAGAATGGTTTTTCAAGAATGGAGCACTCTTGTATGAATATGGAAAAGATCGAGGTGAACCGATCAAGTACGATGGTTCGAATTTGCCTTGTGGAGGGTGTAATGATGGGGAATTCTGGATAGATTTGCCAGATGAGGAAGAGGCAAGAAATAGTGTCAAGGATGGAGACCTGGAGAGCGCAGAGCTCTACGTACATGTTAAACCAGCACTCGGAGGTACATTTACCGACATCGTGATGTGGGTCTTTTGCCCTTTCAATGGACCTGCAACCTTGAAAATTGGCTTGATGACCATTCCGATGACCAGGATAGGGCAGCATGTGGGCGACTGGGAGCATTTCACTCTCCGCGTGAGCAACTTCACTGGAGAATTGTGGGGTGCATATTTCTCCCAGCACAGTGGTGGTGGATGGGTCAATGCGCCTGACTTGGAATACATTGAGGGGAATAGGCCAATGGTTTACTCTTCTAAATGCGGTCATGCGAGTTTCCCGCACCCGGGGACCTATCTCCAGGGATCGTCCAAACTGGGAATTGGAGCGAGAAACGATTGCGCTCGAAGCGAGTTCTATGTAGATTCAAGCAAGAAGTATCGGATCATTTCAGCAGAGTATCTCGGTGATGGTGTAGTAGCCGAACCTTGTTGGCTACAGTACATGAGGGAGTGGGGTCCAACCATCACATATGACTCGAGATCCGAAGTAGATAAGATAATAAATATGCTCCCTTTCTTTGTGAGGTTCTCTGTGGAGAACCTCTTTGACTTGTTTCCGACAGAGCTTTACGGCGAGGAAGGGCCAACGGGACCGAAGGAGAAAGATAACTGGGTTGGAGATGAGAGGGACTAGCTTGACGATCATTTAATTGTTTTGTCATGTACAAGAGGAAGTGGTTCCGGCGCAATCAGCTCTGAAGAACTAGCTCGTTAGATCATGCTTACAGATCGGAGGAGCGAGTCAAGAGAGCAAATGCGCTCTTGTGAAGTAATCATCTTCCACTCTTCCAAAGGAAATGCCACTCGAGAGATGCTATTCAGTGGCGATGCAACTGCTTTCGTGCTTGAGAGAGAGGGAGAGACAGTGTGTTGTTATATGAAAAAGAGGGGATGTGTGCCTGCTTTGATGTAGAGATTTCAATCATCAAATGAAAATCAATTCCTCAGTTTCTCTAGAAAAGCTTCTTCAGGTCTAACCACGGGGATACAGGAAGTTCGAATTTTGCACCTACATAGAACAGTTGCTTTCAATTATTGCCCCTTTGCTGCTCTTCCCTTCGATCGACAACTTTGGAGTTGTGACGTCCGCCTTCAGGCAATTGAGCCTCTAAAAATGGTACATATTTCAACCAAAATGAAATGTATTACATGGTAATTGGTAAAAACCGAAATACTTAAAATAGAATGTCCGGGTTGCAGTTCACAAAACAAAACGCATGTGGCCAAAGCGCCACGAATGACTGTCATTGAGCTGCTAGCATACAGGATCCGAATGGCGTCAATCGCTAAAATTACGTGCAAAAGTCAAACGACAGGCAAACGAGAGAAATTCAGTAATACCAAGTTTGGCATTCCTCCTGCTCATACAATGAAACCCATATAAAAATAAGGTTTACATTATGAGGAACCGCACTGATCAAAAATTTGCTAGAGCATTATCAACTGTCTATCACACACAATCCGTCGAAATGGATGATCCACCTATCCTTTACAAAAGGCCTACTTCCGCACCGTATAGAGATCTATAATGAGAAGCAATTTACAAATTAGCCCTCTTCTCTAGATTCTGGTAACCACAAAAAAAAAAAAAAAAAAAAAAAAAAAAAAAAAAAAAGACTGCATATTTGGTGGGAAGCTGGCAGCTGATATCTACAACTACTACTGCAACTTTGCCGAAGCCGACAGCTACTGAAATTTAAATTTGGCAGACTTTAACAACTCGAGAAAATGCCATCATCTGGCCTGTTTACAATCCCTGTCCAATGCTTCCCTGCTTATTTCTTGTGCACACTCTCCACAAATGGTACTGCAGCCAATTTTTGTGCCCTGACTTCTAAGGGTCAGCAAATGTGACAGATTAGTGCATTTTCGCTGCACAATGTGACTCCTTATTCTGCCTTTGTTTTGTGATAAGCCAGTGGTCTTGCCAGGAGAAGACAGCAAGCGAGCTGTGACAGGCTTATCAGTTGCAAAAACATCCCCAACAGGAATGCGCTGTACTTCCTCCCATTCCAATGTTTTCCGATGTACCTCCCAAGCCCTATCTTGCTCCTCCTTAGAAAGTTTCTCCTCTTCGTTCTCTTGCAAAAGGGTCTCATGTTCATGGTAATTGGTAATCCACCTAAGATAAGGTGATTTAGCTAAATTAGACCTACTTTTTCATCTATCATAAATCTGAATGATTACCAAATCTGTAAAGAACTCAGGAAACAGGCACTCATCAAAGTTCTCAGCAAGATTATAGTCTACCTCGGGTGATGCTCGCCAAGTAGACTATCCATTATTCTGTCAGAGGAGCAGCTTCCACAGGAAGAAGACCTCTGCTTCAGGAAATCTCCAACTGGATAGGCTGTACCCAGCTTGATAGCATCCCCTGCTTGTTGACGCAGTTCAGTCGACATTTCTGGGTTATCGTCATCGCCGAATTCGAAAAGATGCAACATCTCCTCTTTGGATATAGTCCTATGTACTTGTTGTCTATCCACCACCCTTGCAGCTAGGCCCTCCTTTGTTACCTTCATGCGGCATTAAGATAAATCAGTTTCCACAGAGAAAAACACAGAATATAAACAAATTTGCTCTTCCTCTACCTGACGCTTGTAAATTTTCTCTTCCATGGTACCCTGCGCCATCAATCGATAGGCAAAAACAGGCTTTGTTTGGCCATATCTGCGGGGACAAAATAATAGATGAGTAAAAGATACATGATTAAAGAATGCAGTGACAAAACAAGAATATGCACCTCCAAGCTCGATATATAGCCTGAAGATCATATGTGGGATTCCATGAACCATCGACAATAACAACGCGGTTAGCAGCATGCAGATTAATTCCCAGAGAGCCTGCTCTTGTTGAAATCAGAGTGCATTTGACCCTTCCATTCTGGGGTTCATTGAAGCTCTCCACTAACTTTTGCCTTTCAGAGCTCTCAGTTCTTCCGTCAAGCCTATTGGAAAATTAAAATCAGTGCTCTTGGCTGTCATATTGAATAATTCGGAGGACTTAATCCAAGCAAAACTCTAGCAATTCCATTCCATTTACTGTCATCCTAATTAATGTATCTGACCAACGAATAAAGAAAGGATACCCAATATGAGCTATAATAATGAACTTGGGTTGGAGGGATAGAGTGGGCGAGGAAAGGCGAAAATGCCAGATTGGCCAATATTACCGGCATTTTTTGTGTCCCCACAGAACTTGAGGTTTGGTTGTCGTAGGAACACAACGACCACTTATCATTTTTTTTCTCAAAGAGTAGCCTGTACTCTAATTCATGCCCTTTAAAGCATTTTCACAAGCCAACATGTTCAGACTGTGTAATACACTTTAACATCCTTTAAAAGACCACATTTGATAGCTCTGGTGCCTCTGGTGGTAACATAATATTGCATGTGCGTGACACTGAAGGTGACTCAAAATAAACAGGTTTTTGACCACCAATTGTACTATAAAGACAACGGAACTTCCATAAAAAGAAAACACAAATATACAACTGACATCAGTTCCTCATGTACAAAGATCGAGTAAAAAGTTCATTCCAAAAACCACTCTATATTATTGAATGAACCATGAGATACTGACCACAACATTAACTATTGCCAGCTGAGTGGTCCACTGCATATCATTTTATACAATCAAAAAAGGAGTACCAACCTGTACCAATCTTTTCCCTTCTTCCAGAACTTGCCGCGTTTATCCTGTCTAGGTAACTTTGAAAGATAGAATTCAATAAGATCAAGAGTAGGAATACTCTGGCTAAAAACCAATGCCTTATCACCAACATCTGAGCTCATAATTAAAATGTCAAGCAGCAGAACCATTTTGCCACTATAACCAAGCTCTTTAAAATCATTTTCTTGAAGAAGATCATTCCACCAGTCCTGCAAAGATATAATAACAATAAGGCATGAGAAATAAACATCACACAAATTAGTAATTTATTAGTATATGCAGAACATATGAAATAGAGCCACTATCATTGATTTTTCACAATATCGAGAAAGTGACAAATAGGTGTAGAGGTGAAACCCAATGGAAAACGACTCACATAAAAGCTGTCACACGCCCTCTAAAAGTAGGCATACCAACGGCTTTCAAAACTAAGAGACAAAAATGTGCCGTTTAAAATGAATCATCAGAACCATCTATTGAACTATACCTTGTGTAAAAAGCCATTCTGAATTTTGCCCCTGAGTAAATCATCTCCACTGCTTGCTTTCACTATCATAGGCAGCAGTAATCAGTAATCAAATAGAGAAACAGTGAACTTTCTCTTCTTCTTAATTTTAAAGGAGAACAAAAATCATTAAACTAGAAAGTGAGAAATGCCCTTTCAACACAATCTCCAACGAAACAGCTAATGCAAATTACACATAAATCATACTGCCCAAGCAACTGTTCTTAATCTTAATCATCCAAAAACAGGACAGGGAGACAGTAAGGTAAGCAGGCAACAAGTTAACTGTCCTCATGGCTAGGCTTCACTAGAGGATTACAAAAATACAATCCTTTAATTGATCCGCTCTCAAATTTTTCATCAGTTCGATATAAAGGGCTAGAGCCTAGAAGTACATGTGGGGCAATACATTCTCATGGATTATGTGACAGACTAGTTATCCAGCTCAATTTGATGCTATGATGCGCAAGCAATCTACATGATCCTCATCCAGTGTCCTCAATCTAATGACCTCGTTTATAGTATGAAATGTGGCTATCAATTTCACCACATACTGTTACTCAAAGAGGTAAAAAAGAAAGGACCTACCTCCATTGGCTATATTGTATTCTATATTTTCATCACTAGAGCTGTCATCTCCAAAATTCTCCGTAGTCTCTTCATGTCTCGCATGTTCACGGTCTTCCTTCTTCAGTTGCAATATACCTGGATGGTTCCATATCTACTACAAAGAGTAAGCATACATAGAGAGTGGAATGCGTCAAAGGAAGTAAAACAGCAAAGAGAAAGGAGGGGGGGAGGGATAGAGAGAGCATGAAAGTCATAAAGCAGTGCAAAAAGGTCATATATGTTCTTACTGTCCAATCTACATTTACACAAACCATGAAATTCAGGGAATTTTCTATTGAGTTTCAGAGGTGTTGTAAACCTTGGTGCAAGAGTGAAATTGCTCAATTTAGACCTCGCCACCAAAACAGCCCCAGCAAAATAGAGATGAGATGCAAAATAACCTCTCCACCCACAAAATACAGAAGGATTTTGCACTGTGCCAGCCTTTCAATATTTGTTCTGGCTGATGATAAGAAATTTAGGAAAACAACAAAATCCTTAAATAGGGTACCTGAGCCAAGGCCTGGTATCCTGCAAAAAAACTTCTCTTTGGCATCTTCTCATCATAGAGCTTGCCAGTCGTAAAGCCATGCACATCCAGGAACCTTCTGTATAATTTCCGTTGCAAAGGAGAAAGCTTAACAGCAATGACGAATACAGTTTTAGGTGGCAAATCCTTCTTCACCACATTCATGTCCATTCTCTGGACAAAACCTTTCAATTGTTCATACAGAATATGAGATCGCTGATTCATTATTTTCACATCCTCGGAGGTCGAATTGGTGTGTTGACCATTCATTATAGGATTTTGATAGCTGAAATGAACAGGAAGTAATTACTACTCTTTTAGGAGGCACGAGTAGGATCTAACAATTATTTATGAGAAAGCCTACCGATTCCTAAATTCATGGCTGCTCCCAAGAAAACCTTCTCTCACAAAATCAACCATCTGTCAAATACAATACAAGTATACATGTCATCCATCTTTACTGGACATCGCAACAAAATATCTGCAGCCTTTGTGGATTTCGTAAACTTACACAATAATATTCCATTAGATTGTTCTGCAGAGGTGACCCTGTTAAAGCAATCCGTCTCTGGCATTTAACTTGTTTTAAGGCTTGGGTTGTATCAGCTTGAGTATTCTTAATGATATGGGCTTCATCACAAACAAGTATATCAGGTCCATCCTGAAAAATAAACAAAGAAATTATCACATCGGTATATAAGGAGTAGAACCCAATTAAAAAGTACTAGTAACAAAAAAAGATTCAGTCATTAACTACCTGCAGAGCACAAATAATATCTCTAGCCGCGTTCCTGTCCTTTCCATTTTTACCAAAGGATAAGTTCCGAAAAGTAGTGTAGCTTATCAAAAAGACGCCACCTTTAGCCCTCCATTTTGCAAGCAATTCAGCTCTTCTGTCTCTGGAGTCAAACAGCAAAATCAATATCTTGACACAAGAAAAAACAAAAGCACACAAGATTTTTTCATAAGTTAACTAGAGGTGACCAAGATAGTAAAAGCCCATTAGCAAAAAGAGACCAATAAACCGAAAAAAAAAAAAAAAAAAGAGCTCAATTAGAAGCTTGTTACCCACAATTGGAATTGAGAAAATTCTGTCCCTATTGTTACAAACATACGAGTCCATTCACTTCATTCATCAATCTTAGAAGGTATGGTGCAAGTTAATCACGTCAAAACAAAAGGGAAAAGAGTTATTTTGTTGGATCATTCCAGAAACTTTTTCAGCCGTCAAACAGTTCACAGCTCCTAAAAATAACATAAATCAAAGTAGAAAATCTAATCAAATGACCCTTAGGAGACATGCGTGTTAACACTAAAGCACCGTGAATTTATGATGCTAGTGCTTATAAGTGAGAAAAAGTCTACAACATCAGAAATCTCCTTTGACAATAATTTCATATTCATAATCACCTTTTAACTATTACTTTTCCATTTTAAGGAGGTCATAATGATTACTGCAGAGACTCACCTAGCTATGCACCTAAACAACATGCTAAATCACATTTCCTGCAATTACCAAAAAAGCAGCTCCCCCTAATCTTGCTACTGTACTATAATTCATCATCTTAAGCTGGTCATTCTGACCATCACTATCCAAATACTACCAGCAACCCCTTTCCCGTTTTACCAGTTTACTAAAGAGAGTTGCTCTGCATGAGCTACCTTCAAAAGTAGAACACAAATACCATATCATCATTTCAAATTATTAAAAGCAAGAACCAATGTACTGATAATGAGCAATAACACAAAAAAGACAAGGTGAGATAAAAAAATCTGAACAACTTTAGCGAGAGAAGATAATGAAGACAGTAGAATTTCACCCATTTTTTGTAATCTTAAAAAAAAAAGAAGTAAAATACCTCTTTTGACTTTAGAACTAATGGAAAATGACAGCACCTTATGGCAAGTGCGACTTACGATTACTCATGAGAAACAAGTTTGACTTATTTGGTACTATTGAAAATCAAGCATACAAAAGTTCACCATTGAAATTTTGAAAATTATAAAACCTTAATAATGATAAGCCACAGATTTTTACATCACAGATATTTGCCATCACAAACTTCCTTTATGGCTTCTATCAAAATAATGCCATGCATAGAACACATTTTGTGTAAAAACTAACAACCATTTCAATTTTACCAAAAACTTCAAAGCACTTTCCTGTAGCAATAATACACCTCTTTTACCCAACTAAAATGAACAACCAATTTTATATGCAGGGGGATTGGCTCCACTAGAAATCTATCATGAATCCAAAGTGCACCTTGGTCAAAACAACAGAGCTATGTAATTGTACCTTGATACATCTTCCAGCATATAGACTCGAAGAGGCTTAAATTCTGAAGGCGTCCACTTAACAAACTCACGCCGCCAATTATGGAGCACATTTACAGGCGTTACGATAAGAGCAGTTTTGAGTCCCAACTCAACAACTCTCATAGCAGTGTAAAGAAATGCTATGACCTAACATCAACAACAGACAAAACAGCAATAGTGAATTTAATAAACAACCATTAGTATCAAAATCGGAAATTGAATTACATGATTATACGCTGTGCAAGCAGAAGTTCAAAGAGGAGATTGACTAGATTCCTACCCTCCAAAATCAGGGACAACGTAATGCATGCAAAAGTAACATGGACACAACAATCTAATTAAGATAATTAAGAATTTCTGCGATATCAGCATTGAAGGGTAATAACTAGTATTTACAGTCCAAAGAAAAAAGATAAATGTCATTAATCATCAAAGAATATTCATGTAAGCTTAAAGCTTCATTCTTAGCATTTTCCCACATCACCCATGGATCATTCTTCCTAGGCTGATAGGAAGTTGCAACAAGATCAGTCAACAATCTCATCAAGGGATAAAGATTATAAAACAATACCTGAAATGTTTTACCAAGACCCATAGTGTGAGCTAGGATGCAACCAAGGCCTTTATCCCCAGACCTTACTCTTCTAACTGACTGTATGATATTTTCCCACATAAACCTAATCCCTGCAACCTGCAGCAAGGGGAGAAAAGATAAACAAGAAGGAAGATTGAACTGCTAGTGAATCAACAAAAACAAACATGGAAGATCAGAATAACAACTACAATCCAAATTCCCATAGTGATGATGGAAAACTTAAAACAAGCCCAAAACAAGATCCAGCAATATCTTTGTCCAACAATTCCAAACATTCAACAATTTCTTTTTCCCAGTTTGTCATGTTAAGCCATTCATCCATCAAAAGATATGCACATATTAAAGTTCACAGATACCAAGGCAGTGGAGGAGAAAATGCCCAATCTAAGTAATTTATATCACATACCTTAGTGGCTAACAAAATATGCATAGATAAGTTTATTGGGCATAGAAGGCGCAATCAAAATGCATTAAAAGTGTCTCCACTCATGTAGGGAGGCAATTATTGTCAAAAGAAGAACAAAGACCTGATGAGCTTTCAACTTTGAAGAAATGCTTGGTGGAATCCTCACAGCTTCTTCACTCTTTTCTCTCACCACATTCACTATGTAACCCGTGGCGGCGTCACCAAGCATGTCAATAGCAGCACCCTCTGACAAGCTAAATGAACGACTTGGAGAATTCAGCATATTGGATTTCGCAGAAAATTGAATTTGCAAAGACCTCAAACGTTCTTGACGTTCCTGCAAGCATAATATTACGTCACTTGCAATGCCCTGCTTACAACTCAATTTCAGAAGAACAACCCCACCAAACTAGAGCTACCTTCTCTATTGCAATTTTCCTCTTGGTCTCTTCACCAAGTTCAGCATCATCAAGTATTCTGCGAATTTTCTTTTTACGCTTTCTCTTCGCCCTAAACAAAGAAGAACAAGTTTGAGGAGTAATACCTTCTTCATAAATCAAATTCACATTTCATTGCTCATGTATAGAATCAAGTGCGAGACAAAGCACCCACCTCTCTTGTTTTTACTTTCCTTTATCATCATAGGAAACATGCAAAAAGTTATCAACCACCTTCATCTTGACTTCATCTGGTAGTTATTATGGTATATTTAAACTATCACAACACACTAGTCCAATATGATACCGTATCAAGCACATACAGAAAATGCATTTAGGATGTTCCAATAAAAAATCCTAATTATTAGGGCAACATACTTTAACGTGGAAGACATTTCTCTCAATCCTCTCTCCATATGGTAGCGCTCTGCCATTTGTTAATGTTATAAAATGGCACTCTCTTATCATAGAAGATGACATACAGTGACAGAGAAAATAGGCATCTATAATTGTAACTCCTCATCTTGCTGAACTACAACAGTAGAAACAACAGAGAAATGCCAAAAACAAGAAAAATGCACTATACTTGTGAACTGGAAAAATAAAGAGGAAAAAGATATAGACTGCATTCAGAAGCAAAGAAGGAAAGAATAAATTTGTATCGCATAGTCATCATTCCATAATATATGCTTGATTAAAAGTAAATAAAAGCTATCTAGAAGAAACAGATCGCCATAAGATTTCACAAAGCAAAAGAAAAGCAGGAAACATTCTGTATGAAAGTCTCTAAAGTGAAAATACCCATCACCTGATTGGAATATTGATGTCTGAATCTGAAGTATCAGAATCAGTATCAGAGCTAGAAACCACTGAAACCCCAGATTTCATGGCTTCATCCAATGCCAACTTCATTTTGTGCAAGATACTTGGAGAGCAGCAGAAGCAGTTCCAACCAGAGGCCTGAACCTTGGACAAGTATTCTTCACCAAAGTTCCTTTTAATGCAACTGGCACAAAATAACGTTTTGCAAGATCTACAACTTAATAAGTCACTGCTTCGTCCACACCATCCACAATAACACTCAGAGCAATCAGTGTCCTGCAAAGTTTCGTTTGAATTATCATACCACAAGATTAATATTTTGATAACAGAATCTGCCATTACAATTATTACAATCTGAGAAAAGTTCACCTGAGAACTGGTGCAAACACACAAAGCAATCAATTCAGACCAAATGGTGCTTAATTTTATACTAGACATGTATAATCATGGACCATATTAATATTTCTTTTCATAATTTATAATATAATACAACAAGAGAATCAACAAGGTTCTTGCTTGACCTCCCCTTTCCAAGGATAAATAGCTAATAAGCATCAAGCTTCATGACATTAGCATTTGCATATGGAAGAGAGAAATAATTAGGAGAGAAGCATGAACATGAAGAAAATACGAACACTCAAAGTTTTGCACCCATCAAAATAAAATATCTAGAATTGACTATGTCCATACCTTCACATGCATCTTTTCTTCCACCATATATTTACAATTATTGCATATGATAACTTTCAGCAGAGGGTGTGCATGCACCTCACCAACCACTTTACCACAAGCTGTACAATGTAATTTCCTGTCAGAGTAAACAGCAGCGTCTCCTGAATCCTTAGGAAGATATTGCTCATTTTTAGCGACACAATGGAGTGAATCATCTACTGGCTGGGCTTCATCATCACTGTCTATACTGACTGTCCGACCTCTCTTGTTACTAATGTTTATCTCCTCATTAGAATCAGGGAAAGCAGTTTCCGAAAGTAATGAAGCCAAGCCATTAGCTATTTGCCTTCCCTGATTATCAGTTCCATGGCCTTCACACATCTCATTCTTCGAATTTTGATCAATAACACCCTCATCAGCGATCATTTCACCATTTTCAAAAGCTGTCTTGTTCAACACATTTTGCACATCTGAGCTGGCATCTTGATCAGCCATATATTCTTTCTCAACAGCCTGCCATGCCAGAGTGGCAAAAGAAGAAGTAATACCATAAGATTTACCATAACACAAGAATCAACTCATATATCAACCGATTATAGCATATCTAGGCTTTTGTAATTACTTTCGATTTTCCTCTTTTTTCTTTTCCATGTTGTCCCTTTTTTTTGGTTTTTAAGGCGGAACACGGGGAAGAAGATTGACTAATATCAAGCTCACACAAAAGTCCAAAGAGCCTGTATGCAACAAGTCATCCACACACTAAAACAATATTCAGTAGATAATTAAGCTACGCTCCTTGTTTCTTTACTACAATAGTGTATGATTTTCACAATTATTACCAGCAATTCCATGCAATTAAAATGTAGATTAGTCGACTTATCTTAAAATGATTTTTGTTGTTCAACCAACAATGAAGATGAATGGCTCACATAGAGATCATAGATAACAAGAACATTGGAAAATGAAACAGAAGTATGCTGGCAAATCCTACCTTCTTGCATCTCCTCCTTTGTCTCTTTTGCTTCAAGTGACGTTGAAGCTTTCTATCAAAATTTGCATCATCCTCCTCTTTCACCTGCCAAGGCATGAATGTAAGAAATGAGTTCGACAAAGTGAGTACACATGTTTGCCCTGAGACAAAACTTTGATGTTAAAAAGTACTCCTATTTGAACTATTTGAAAAACTTTAATAAGTCCAACTTCTGGACAAAAAGGCTAACTTCTTGCTAGTTACTACAACTAAATAACTCTCGCATCATAGTACACTGGTGTAGAATTATCTTGAGAAAACTGAGCTTAGACAACATGTAAAATTACTTGACTTATACCAGAAACATGCTGCAGCAACTCCAAATGTCAAGGCAAACTATAAACAACTGTTACAATGCTTCAAAAAGTTTAAGCTGCAGTTTAAATGGTTAATACAAGATAAAAACGCATTTCCACCTGGGAGAAAATGAAGATGGAAGACAGAATAATAATAAAAAAGACCTTTCTGAAGTTCTGCTTTTGTTCTTCAGAAAGAACTAGTTCTCCTTCATTTGCTATTGCATCTGCAAAAAATGGATCACTGGAACTGCCATCAATGTCGTCAATCTCCTCAACCTAAAGCACATGATGCATCACAAGAATCAGACAAATAAAATTGGTGATATTACACAACACTAAGATAATATCATGGAGTTGTTGCCTAGTGGAAACTAGGCACAATGGCATATGCCTTGAAACAAATTTTAAAACAAAAATAATTGCTAATAAAAGAGACCAAAACAAAAAACCCAGAGCAGTTGTGCCTAAAGTAACATGATCACAATTCATAAACACCATTTGAGTGCTATGTAACCTCATCAACACCAGGAAACTTTATTCCCAACTGCGCTGCTTGCTGTGGAGTGCTTGCCAAATAAACAGAAGCCCAGTTCTTGCTACCAAATGAAGTAGCATCATTAGATGCACCACTATCTTTTATTTCATCGCTAGCAAGCTTTTTCTGCAGAAATCCACTAGCTCCCTCCTCCAGTACCCTACCATGTCGCCTGAACTCACATATCAGAAAGCAGAATTATCTTGAGATCAGCAATGGGACAATAAAATAAACAGTTGGGAGAGGCTAGGGTGGTTTGAACAAAACCTCCTTATAGGCCTAACTGTCTGAAGGTGCTTCTCGGCCTCAACTACTGACTCGGTAATTTCACTGGTAACCTGTGAACCAACCCAATGAGCCCTACTTTTCCATGCTTCAGTACAACAACTATTGGGAGCCTGACTCTCGATCCATTTAAACAGACTTGGTAACTCAACACCGGCACCATCAAGTTGTTCCTGTTCCAAAATAAAGCAATAAGAGGAAGTCAAGAAGACATAAGAGTGTTTTCTGAAAGAGCAATCACATACTGAGGTTACCACTGAAGATGCATCTATTCTAGTGTTTGAAGGTTCGCTCTTGTATGTTTCAAGGATTTAGAGTTACTATTGAATCCCATATTAACCAAAAAATAACAACAAAAATAATGAAACAATGGGCTCCAAAAAAGGTTCCATGTCCATCTACACAAATTAATGGCAGGAACCACACTAAAAGTCCCCATGTCAAATAACTGGAACAGCATGTATCCAGACAATACAAGAATTTGAAACAGGAAACCTCTTGAAGTTAGTGCAAAATGACCAAAAATGGCGCCTTGAAAAAAGCACGGGATATATGTCTGGAAACAAAAAATCTACCAAAGTAGAAACATCACAGACCAAATTAAACATGCGAAGGAGTGGAGGTGAGTCAGCATTTCAGCAATTTCACATAGAAATTTTGAGAAGACAAATCAAGGACCAGGATTTGTGGGAGACAGAGAAGCATATCAACAAGTTGGACAATTCTTCAGAGCCAAAATAGAATAACCATCTATGGAAATCAGACTAGGGTCACTGACATCAAAAAACACATTGTTTCTTAATACCCAACAAACAATAAAGGGCTCTATTCTACTTAGGTGTATGCATCTGCAATTCTGTGCTATACAATGTATTATAACAATCATCTAGAAGAAAGACCAGCAGTTGCGAAACATAGCAAGGATCAAAACTTCTTCAATTTCCGAAAGGGTGTGATACCAATAAGTGAGCACTCTCGGTCTCAAGCTCATCAAGTTGAGCTTCCCACTCTTCCAGATACGTATCCAATTCATCTGCAACAGCCTTCTCCAACTGTTAAAGGAGAAAAGGAGTTCAGCTAGTTCTCAAGACAAACTTTGCAGACAAAGAACTTGAGCGCACAATCCAAAAGCAAAGACTCACATCATCCCCAACATAAGTTTGAGCGAGCTCTGCTCTAACTTCATCCTCCAATCTGGCAAGCGATTCCTTCTCAAGTGCTTCTTGGGCCTCAGCAGCCTAAAATGAGAATGAGAGACAACCAGCCAAAAAATCAACCAGAATAAAGATTGTGAAGTCAAAATAGGAAAGATATGAAGAATTGATACCTTGCTCTCAACTTCTAAAAACTCATTGACAAGTTCCTCTATTTCCTGTTCAGTCAAAGGCTCCTGAAAGAAAAGACTTCGAAATTATAATACTATCGAATATAGCTTGTTCACAAAAAGGAAGAAAGTTGCTCCAATGGAAGGAGCAGTCCAAGCAACTTGCCTCAGGATGTAAGTTAACATCTTGCTCTGATGCTGATGATTCATCATCATCTGAACCAATAAAAGAATCGCTAGAAGTAATTTCAATATCTTCAACTTCATCTTCTTTTTTCTCCATTTTTCAAAGTCTAAAATAAATTAAAAGAATTTCATGAGACAGTCTTCATTTCTGAAAAAATTGAATTTTATATAAGAAAATCAGAGTATTCTACATCAATCCATCTGCAGTGAACCGATCAAAATCCCAAATTAGATGAAAAGCATGAGCCAATCAAGTTCTGCTCCAGTGATCATTATATAGTGTATCAAAAAATTAATAGAGATCCTTTTACTGATCCCACAAGAAAAATAACTAGCTCCACGGCCTAACGATAACAAAGTCCATAATACAGTCATGAGAACTATGGAAGTGAAGATTTCAACACATAAACAGCAGAGAAATAGGAATCTAATGCAGTCATGAGAACTATGGCAGCCAAGATTTCAAGACATAAACAGCAGCAAAATAGAGATTCCTACATAAAGTGCACAGGAAAGCTGTGGCATTGGACAAAACACTCACTGTGACTTTCCCCAAGTAATAGAATAACAAATACCTAAATTAGTTTCATTGATTTTTCCATTAGTATGATGTCAATCGGTACATCTTTAACATGTCCTGCTATTCTAAAAGTTCACATAGGAATCTCAGAAAGAAATTAAGAATTATGAATTAACGCGGACATATGTATGTTTCCATATATCCGAGGCACTTGGTGCTCCACACAAATTATCCACAAACAAGCCAAGTGTGACAAAAAAAATCAGATTCCCAGCATCACAAAGCCATATCTACCAAAACACACACAAATTACCGCCTTGTACAGAAGAATACAGCACTGCAGCTACAGGCCCAATGTGGTCCAAAGGGGTAGCACTATTCTACAGCGAGCCATCTTAAGGCAATTTTCATGCAGAAAAGCAAACACTAACTTCCAGCATAATACAGGAAATAACAATTCAGGGCATCCGCCATCTCCGAAAAATTGGCCATATTAGTTCCCCAATACTTTCCCCAGTCACTTCCAGAGCGTAAAACTTGCACGGCCAACAATGCCAGCTCATTTTCGGCCTAGCATACCCAGCAGCGACGAGTTCCCCCAAAAGTCAACCGCCCTCACCAAAATCCATCGTCAACTAGAACCGACCCTTACTTAAGTGGGGAAAAAAATCCGGACTTTGCCCGCACCCCGCTCGACGGCAATGCGAATCCCGCGAATTTCACGGTCCCGTCCACACACACACTCACCCTCGCTCTCGCAACTCCGCGGACGGCGGAACCGCGTGCTTTCAGCGGCGAACGCGGACGGCCACCGACATGGAAGTTCGCGAGCTCCCGGCGCAGCACACACCCGTAGCAGGCCGCTGCCCACCGCCCGCCGGGGAAGCGCGACCGGAAGCTGAGGCGAGCTCGCCGGAGAAGACGGGCCTAGGGCTGGCTCGCCGGACGGCTGGCGAATCGGAGCGGAGGAGGAGGAGGAGGGAAAAAAAAAAGGACTTTTTTTGGCGATTTACAGAAGATGTGGCGAGAGAATTTGGACCGGCGACTCTGGTAGAAATTCGCTGAAAAAGGATTCCGCGCTTTTTCTTCTTTTTTTTTTCCCTCTCCTTTTTTTTTTTTTTTTTTTTTTTTTTGCGTGAACTTGAAGTTTTTGTGATTCAGGGATTTCTTTCTCTTTTTCATTAGTTTTGGTCGGTAAGGGGGAATTTCATCGGATTCAAAAAATAAATATAATAAAGAAAATTTCGATGTTGATTGACTTTTTCTCTTTTAACTTGTTCCATACACAAGGGATCGCATGCTTTTTGGCTTTTTGAAATTCAGAATATTTGAAATTTTCGCAAAAACTTTTAAACTTAATTAGTATGTTGGAATTTATTTGGCGAGACAAAGAGAATGTCACTTTTACTTTTGCTTGAACCCAAATAAATAGGCCTGAAGTATGACTTTTTAGTAGAGGTGGACCCATTTTGCATCCATATTTTTCACGAATGGGTTGAATGTGAGTTATGAAGTTGTAATGGCCATGACCCACATTCGATCCATTTTAAATTCAGTTTTATATGGGTCGAAAATGAGTCACACGTTTTGACCCATTTTCGACCCATTTTTAAAACCTAAAAAAAATGAAAATGAAAATCATCAGTGACACAGCCCTTTGACCTTTGTCCTTCGCCGCTCGCCTCCGAGCCACCTCCGCCACTCGCCGCCATGGCTCGCCTCCGCCGCCGCCGTCGCCTCCTCCGCCGCTCCCTCAAAGGTTGCCGACGACTAGCGAGGCTCGAGCCTCCGGCGGCGTCAAGCGGCCTTGGCCTCGCCAGATTGGCGAGATCGAGCCCCGCCCGACGTCGACGAGCTCAATTTGGCTTGTGGCCGGTCGGCGGGCGAAGAAGAAGAAAAAAAAAAAAAAATAGAAAAAGGAAAATTTAAAAATAATTATTAAAAGTTAAAAATGATATTTTGAAAAATAAAAATTATAAAAATTATTTTTAAAATAATGAAAAATATATTTTAAAAAATTAAAAATTTGATTTTTTTAAAAAATATTTTAAAAAGAATTATAAAAAATTTGTATTGCATAAAAATATTTTAACAATAAGTAGGTTTTAGCAATACGAGTCCGGTACGGGTCGAGTTCGAGTCGGGTCGAGTATGGGTCATTAGATTTACATTATAAAAATATGGGTCAAAACGGGTTAAATGAGTCAAATATGGATCGACCATTTTCGACCCGACCCACCCATTTGTCACCCCTACTTTTTAGTTGTGAATATTTAACTTTTACTAATTTTTTTAAATCGTGCTATCATTTCGGTTTCCTGATAATCCAGAGTTGATGGAAGCTAATATTTCAAGATCGTTAATCATATTTAACCGTGTAAAATAGACTATTCCAAAGTATCTAAATGCCAACCCATTCGCGAAACTTCGTTTCCCATCTTGATTATTTTAGATTATTATGACTATGGCATGCCAAAGGTTTGTTCAAAGTGGAGGAAGCGATCAAAATCTAACCGGAAAAAGAATGCTTGACTAATAAATAATTCACTCATGAATCTACAACCTATTGTGACTTTCCTAGAAGTGAATCACCAAAAGGAAAGCTAATGGATTACGTTTAGCATGACTCTTCCAAGCCCATATTAATGTAACTTTCTTTAGGTTTTAATTTAATTATCTTCAAAAAAGCAAATTGATTTACTTAGAAGTTGCCGCTAATTTATCACGAGTTAATTAAAAACCCAAATAAAATACATGAGAACAATTTTCTTTTACGAATTATGAATTTTATGGATACAAAAAGTTGGTGACACTAAATAAATCTAACTTACTTTTGGTACAATTTTTCTTGATTTCAAAAATATTTTGCCAGTGATCTTGGTTAATTTTAATCATAAGCCACTAATGTGCAATGGGTGAAAATGTATGTGTGCAGCAAGAATTTAACGCTCAATAAATCAAAGTAGGTCAATAAACTACTAAAAACTTTTTTTTTGGCGCGGGGGGGGGGGGTCACCAAGAAAAGCATGGCTTTATATGATAATATGATAATGCCCTAAGTGATCTGCAAAATGTTGGTTAAAAATACGCGTGACCTAAACATGATTTCTAAATATAATGACATATTTTTTTTCTTTGGGTTTTTCTTCTTTTATAAAAATCAAACAATATGTAATGCATGTGATGTAAGTTTAATCTGAGTTATGTTTATGTGAACTTTAATTTAAATATGACATGCAACAAGAATTAAAATGGAATGTAAACTAATCGGCAAGATAATCATGCCATTTAGTTTATCCGAACCCAAGCATGTATTCACTAAATTACATGGATATCATGATGTGCATTCAAACATGTGATTATTAAATGACGTGTAAGGTAAGACTGGGAAGTTATGAAACTTCCTTAACTTCAAAACAATGATGTGCTTATACGGGCAAAGAAAAAAAAATTTGAGATATTCCTTTCATAAATTGAAACGAAGAAATTATGTGTTATGTTTAAGACAGAAAGGTAAGATGTCTCTTTCAGTTTCTATTCAATAGCCGGAATTTTGAGCTCAATATGCTCTGCCAGTCTTCAATTTAATTGAAGAATGTAATCTTTCCTAATTTGACTTCCCTTGTATGTATTCCATATGTGAAATTTCAACTACCATGGGCTCAGCCAAATTATGTATTCTCTTGAGTTTAGTCTATATAATCCAATTAAGGTTAGAGCATCTCTACTTAACCCAATCATAATGCAATTTACATGGGGGACCCCAATTTATCAAAAGCACGGCTTTATATGATAATGTGCTAAGTAATTTGCAAAATGTTAGTTAGAAATATGCGTGACCTAAACATGATTTCTAAAAATAATGACATATTCTTTTTCTCTGGGTTTTTATTCTTTTATAAAAATCAAACAATATGCAATGCATGTGATGTAAGTTTAATCTGAGTTATGTTTATGTAAATTTTAATTTAAATAATGACATGCGATATGAATTAAAATGGAATGTAAACTAATTGACAAGATAATCATGCAATTTAGTTTATATGAACCTAAGCATGTATTCACTAAATTACATGGATATCATGATGTACATTTAAACATGTGATTACTAAATGAAATGTGAGGTATGATGGGGAATTTATGAAACTTCCTTAACTTCAAAAGAATGATGTGCTCATATAGGAAAGAAATTTTTGTCAAGATATTCCTTTCCTAAATTGAAACAAGCAAAATATGTGATATATTCAAGATAGAAAGGAAAGATATCTCCTTGCGGTGGGTTCTTTGGGCCCGTCTCACTCGGGTATAGGGCCGGCCTCGAGGGAGCCGTTCGGGCACGGGAGGCCCATGATGGAGTCCTCGGTTATCTAAAAGAAAAAAAGAAAAAAAAAAAGAAAGGTAAGATATCTCTTTCGATCCCTATCCTATAGCCGAAAATTTTCTCTTCAATTTAATTAAAAAATGTAATCTTTCCTAATTTGACTTCCCTTGTATGTATTCCATCTGTGAAATTTCAACTACTATGGGCTTAGCCAAATTAGGGAAAATTCCAAATAAGGACCAAAAGTGAATCTATTTTCTCAAATAATGACTCAAAGTGAACTTTGTATCATATAAGGACCCGAAGTGGACTTATTGTTTCAAATAAGGACCCGAAGTGAATTTTGTGTCAAATAAGGACCCGGAGTGATCAAGTTAATCTCTATTGAGGACCTTAGTTCACTTGTAGACATTTTTCGGCGGTTAAAGTAAGGGCTTCTCCCCCGCTGCTCCTCAACCAAATCACTACCCGGTCATCGTCGGACTCGATTCTCGTCGCTCCTCACCTTGCTCGACCGATGGAGAATTTGGGTCTCCGTAAACAAAGAAAGAAGCATATGGTTTTCTTATTGTTTTTGAATTCGTGCCTCAACCGGTGGAGAATTTAGGTCTTCAACTTTGCAGAGGATGGGTACAAGGAATGGGGAGAACTTCGGTCTTTGACTTTGCAGAGGATGGGTACAAAGAACGGGGATTAGGATTTGCTAATTTTCCCTATATTTTTGTTGGACAAAATTGCCCAAACTCCTATAGTTGGAAATGTCACATGCTTGATAGCCGACAAATATTTGGCTGACCAGTAAGCTCAAGTTTTTATTTGGAATTGATTCAACCACTTCAGGTCCTTATTTGAGGCATAAATTCATTCAATTTTGGTTTTTATCTGATACAAAGTTCATTTCGGGTTATTATTTGAGAAAATTGGTCAACTTCGGGTCTTTATTTGGAATTTTCCCGCCAAATTATGTGTTCTCTTTAGCTTAATCTATATAATCCAATTAAGGTTAGAGTATCTTTGCTTAACTTAGTCCTATTATAATGCAATTTACATGGAGGGAACCCCAATGCATCGAGAAAAGCATGGCCTTATATGATAATGCCCTAAGTAATCTGCAAAACATTAGTTAAAAATATGCGTGACCTAAACATGATTTTTTAATATAATGACAAATTCTTTTTCTTTGGGTCTTTTATAAAAATTAAACAATATGCAATGCATGTGATGTAGGTTTAATCTAAGTTATGTTTATGTGAATTTTAATTTAAACAATGACATGGGACATGAAATAAAATGGAGTGTAAACTAATCGGCAAGATAATCATGCAATTTAGTTTATACGAACCTAAGCATGTGATTAGTGATTACTAAATGACATGTAAGGTATGACAGGGAATTTATGAAACTTCCTTAACTTCAAAAGAATGATGTGCTCATATAGGCAAATAATTTTTTTTTAAGATATTCCTTTTCCTGAATTGAAACAAAGAAATTATTTGATATTCAAGATAGAAAGGTAAGATATCTCTTTCATTCCCTAAAAGGTTTTTGTCAATAAATCTGTTATATTCCAAAAAAGAAAATCTGTTTTATTCAAAATGTGTTTAGGTGGTTTTTTCTGGAGCTATTTATACACTAAACCCGCACTTCGAATTGTCTCATCCCATAAGTAAACTCATATGTTAAAAAAGATCCATTTGATAGTCCGATTCATATCTCTTACGGCAGACAATCTTCTGTTCTTTGAATAGAAGCAATTTGGTTAATTTTACATCAATCACGGGTATCATTTCAACAAATTAGTGTTACCGTTTTGCAGTGGGCTAATTTGTCGAAAGAAAGTCACATCCAACATGTTCCTTTATTAACATAAAACTCATCATGATTATGATGATGATATGTCACATATAGCCAGATAGATAAGGCCACACTTTTTGCGAATTATTATATGAATTATAAGATGAAGCCCTAAAGTATTGACAGCTCAATATCGTCACACCATCATCTTGATCGTCAACATAGCAATAAGATTTAACATTTTGCAGCAACTCGTGAAATAAAAACATTGTGGACTTGACTTTTTCCCAATCAATCCTACTATACTTCTATTCTTCAGAGTGTCTAAAGCAAATGCGATTATTGCTCCTTGTGTATAATTGTGAAAAATAATTGCATACTTGGATAGCAAACCGATCTTTTATCACATTAGACAAAAGAGCAAAAACATAATTGCATTTTCCGTTAATTGTAAACTAAAATATCTCTTACTTATCAAGTTTGGATTAAAATTATGAAATATCCCAAACTAATATACATGTGACATATTTATCTAAAACTAATTTTTCTACCACAAAAACTCAAAATTAGTATATTTGTGACAAATTTACCATTTATTAGTTTTCGTTAAATTAGATTAATGCAACAAAAAACCACAAATTGGTACATATGTAATAGACGAAAAGTAAAATTCCAAACCGATACATTCGTCAACCATCACGTTTCACCTAACTTAGTAATTTGACAATAAAACTTAATGGAAACTAATGATGAGTAAATTTGTGTATCAATTTAGGGTTTTTGATGGTCAAAAAAATAATTTGAAATAAATTTGTTACATGCATACTAGTTTAGTATTTTTCATATTATTAACCATCATAGTTTTTTTCATGCAAATTCTATACACCATCCTCTTTGTACAGTCTTTTGGATAAGATTTTGATTTAAGTGCTGTTACACAAGGGTGAGTAGTTATAGGGTTGGTCCTAGTGTTCCACTTAGAACTTTAAACTTATTCATCATAACCGATTTCCAAATTTTTGGAACTTAGAACCTACTATGCTTATTTTGTTTCAAGTTCACTTGCATTCATAATTGAACAATTGCATTGAAGCATTACCTTAAAGACCATCATTTTTTGCTTTAATCCATTATTTATGATTTATATTTAGATACACAAAGAATATATAACATTAGTATGGTAAAAGCCTCAGTCATGATTACGTAGGAAATGAAAACTTAGAATAGTGGTTTCAAATAGGGGTGTGTATGGTCTAGATGGGTAGTTCCCATCCTAGAACTGAAATCGTTAACTAAGGACCGATTACGAAAAATTGGAATCGAGAACCGCCCATTCCAGTTCTCGGGTGGATATATGGAACCAATCTCACCAAACATCAACCAAATATTGCCAATCTAGACTTGCGCAACCAAAATGAGGGAAACCAAAATTGGCAAGATAATGAGAAAAAATTCTATGCGCTTAATAATGTTGCAAGGAACAAGTGGGCAAGTTTGGCACTCTAGTACCAGAATGAGAATGCGCAAGAAAAAAGTCACCCTCATATCTTATTCACGATTTGCTTACAATAACATTTTCTCGACTTAGATGAAGGTCTTTGATTTAGAGATAAGAAACTTTGGAACCCTCTAGAGCAAAAGCATGCAAATAAATTTAGACAATTGCTTGTTTGACTTGATCGAGCTAGATAACAATCCAATCAAGCTCACTCTTTTATTCAAGTCAAAGCAACTGAAATTGCAGTGTATTTTGAATTCTTGAACTAACTCAAACTGGCAACACAACTTCTTATAATTCAACCACAAAGCAAAGAAATTCTCTATCCAACCCAAGAATGTCGCTATCCTTCTAGTCGAGAAGCATCTAAAGATTATGCAAATCAAGTAATACCATAATGTGAGCCCTAGACAGAGATGGTGAGAGCTTGAGCGATTTACGAGATGGAGAACTAAGAGAGAATAACGTGAGTCCTAAATTTTAGATTAATTGATTTCAACTTTTTTAAAATTAAAAATTAATATATTATTATTATATAACCAGTTCGGTCCCCGTGGATAGGAATCGGATCGGTACCCACCAGTTCTAATAAATTGGAACTGGGAAACCAGACCGGTTCCTTTAAGAATCACCGATTTCGGGCGAATCCGGTTCGATTTTGGACGATCCAAGTGAATTTCGGTGCCTTTGCACACACCTAGTTTCAAATCATACATTCATTATCGGACGTCATGAAATATTTTAAGATTGAGCAAAGACATAAAGTAAGAAAAATACAAAAACTTATTTTAGGTTCTTGGTAATTATAAATTCCAGTTCCTCATTCCATCTATTGGAATAAATTCCCCAAATTTTGAAAATCAGAACCTACCCTTAGTACTCTAGAACTTAGAATCACACTGGTTCTCCATTTATCATTTTAACCTTAAAATCATGCTCACCCATACTTTTATACCCATACTTTTATGTACTAATATTGAAGTACATCCTTTGAAAATTAATAGATTTAGAATATAATAGAGAAAATATTCTCACATCAATTCCAATATTAACGAAATAAAACCTGAAAACAATACACGCTCCTGAGCTTAAACGCTTTGTAATTACAGTTTCACCCTCCACCGTCTTCCTCCCTGCTCTCTCCGAAATCCCCAGATAAACCTCTTTCAGCTCCGTTCCGACACTCCCGAAGCGCTCTCTCTCTCTCTCTCTTCATCGCAATGCACTCGCGCGCTGCGCATTCCGCTGCTTAGAGCCATGAACTCCGTCGCCTCCTCCATCGCCACTCCGTTCCTCTCGCCGCAATCCTGGCGGCCGTCTCCTCCCCCGGCGCGCTTCCGCTTCGGCTCCGCCTTCCCCGGCCGCTGGCCGCTCGCCTCGACGCCGGTCGGGAGGCGGCGGAGGAGGCCTCCGAGATTCGCCGCCCGCCTGCAGGCGCTCCGGCTCGCCGAGCCTTTCCGGGGCTCGAAATGCGGCGGCGGGGGAGAGGAGGCGGCGCCGGTTCCGGAAGAAGCTTCCGAGAGCTTGGGTCGAGTGATCCAGTGCGCGGTGAAGCCGTTGGCTTGCGCGGTGTTCTTCATAGCGGTAGGTTTCGCACCGTTTCGCCGTGTTCAGGCCCCTGCGGCGGCGGCGGCGGCGGCGGCCGTGGTGACGGAGCTGAATTTGGAGAGAGTAGAGGAGGGGTCTGAAGCGAAAGGGCACGAGTATTCGAATTGCACGAAGAGATTGCTGGAGAAGGTTTCGGTGGTCCTGAGATGTATGGATGAGATTAGGAGAGGGGAGGGGCGCGTGAAGGAGCTGGAGGCGGTGATGAAGGCGGTGAAATCGGAAAAACGGCAATTGCAGGAGGAGATAATGCGTGGCATGTACGAGGAGCTGAGGGAATTGAAGAGAGAGAAAGAAGGGTTGATTAAGAGGTCAGAGGAGATTGTTGATGAGGCGATGAGAGTGAAGAGGGAGAATGAAAAGACGGCTGCAGAAGGGGGTGAATTTGAGGACACCTTGAGCAAATTGGAGGACGAGTATGATAGAATTTGGGAGAGAGTTGGGGATGTTGAGGATAGTATAATTAGGAGGGAGACGGTTGCAATGAGTATTGGAGTGAGAGAGATTTGTTTCATAGAGAGAGAGTGTGAAGCTCTGGTTGAGAGATTCAAGAGGGAAATTTGGCGAAAGAGTACCTCAAGTAGGTAAAATTTCTGCAGCTCCTCATTTGTTGTGAGTCCCGATACTACAGATACAGTTGGATTAGTGCTAAGTACAGATTATAGGGGCAATTGTTGGTTCAATATGCTGATACCACAAGGCTTTCCCCATCATTGCTGCATACATTTTAATTAAATGTTTCTCAGTAGTTCTCGGTGTATGCACTATGAATAGATTGGCAGGTTTCCAGTTTAATGATGCCAACTTACTCGAAGTGTTTCCACCTTCTGTGGTCTTTCTATGCATATATGCTTTTGAGAGTGGGCTACCCTAGTTTGAATAATTATTTTTCCTTTCCAAGGTAAATGAGCATGCTTCTTCATCTTGAGCAAAATGTTTCCCTTTGTCTGCAGTGTGCCATTAAACTCTGAAACCAAGCTTTCCAAGTCTGATATTGAGAAAGATCTGAAAAGTGCTCAAAGGAAGTACCTGGAACAAATGATTCTGCCAAGGATTGTGGAGACTGAAGATTTTGGTCCTCTCTTTCATCAAGATTCAGTAGATTTTGCTCTTCTTATAAAACAAGGCCTTAAAGATTCTAGGGAACTGCAGAGGAGTCTAGAAGCTCGCATAAGAAAAAGCATGAAGAAATTTGGTGATGAAAAGCGTTATATTGTAAATACACCAGTTGATGAAGTTGTCAAGGGTTTTCCTGAAATCGAGTTGAAGTGGATGTTTGGGGATAAGGAGGTCGTGGTTCCCAAAGCTATGGGGCTCCATTTGAATCATGGGTGGAAGAAGTGGCGTGAAGAAGCTAAGGCAGATCTAAAGAAAAAAATACTAGAAGATGTAGATTTTGGGAAAGAGTATGTGACCCAACGGCAGGTAGCTCTTGGATCATTGAGTAGCAGCAGTGAAGTGGGTGTGTTGTGTTATTGGTTTGTCAAGTAAAATTGTATTATGTTCTCAACTCCCCAGACCCCGCCAAACCACCCCCCCCCCCCCCCTCCCCCGCAAAAAATAAAATAAAATTGAAAACCCCACCCCCTCTATGGAATCATAACAGATTAGAGAAGATTTGGTCACTCCTCGTCGGATCATGTGCTGTTTGCGACTCATATTTATATCACAAGTTCCCAAGCATGCCTTTACATGAGCTTTTTGCCTAAACCATTGAAGACTTTGTGCATTATTCCGCCAAGTTGGATGCCTCGAGTCTTTACTCTTCTGAATTGTCATTTGTTCGTGACTTTTGAAAAGAGAATTGTATACACCTTGTCTCTTCTTTGTTCGAGATACCTTTCAAGTAAATAAAGATTCAAGAAGCGTCAAAGTCAAATTTAGATGCTTACTGATGGATTTTTTTTTACAACTTTGAAGGAACAAATTCTCTTGGACCGAGATAGGGTGGTGTCCAAAACATGGTACAATGAACAGAAAAATAGGTGGGAAATGGATCCCATAGCCGTACCTTATGCCGTATCCAAGAAGCTTATAGACAGTGCACGAATCAGACATGATTGGGGTGCTATGTATGTTGCTCTGAAGGGGGACACAAAGGAATATTATGTCAACATCAAGGTACTGCATCTTTCAACTTATAGTTTCTTCTTTATGTTATTCATTTCTTTCAGTTTTTAATGTTATTCTGCATGTTTCCAGGAATTTGAAATGCTGTTTGAAGGGTTTGGGGGCTTTGATGGGTTGTACATGAAGATGCTTGCTTCTGGGATCCCGACTTCCGTTCAACTTATGTGGATACCTTTCTCAGAGTTGAATTTTCATCAGCAGTTCCTTTTGACGACGAGTCTCCTCCATCAATGCTTAAGGGGATTGTGGAGGACTCGAGCCATATCATATGCCAGAGGTTGGGTTGTTGAAAAAGTCAAAAACATAAATGATGACATAGTGACAGTGATATTTTTTCCCATTGTCGAGTACCTACTCCCCTACCCGGTATTAATTCTTTAACCTTGCAATATGTCCATTTCAATAATTTATTTTTCGAGCTCATGGTAATTGTGAACTTTGTCCATAAGTTCTACTATCTTCTTATGTGCCACAGGTGAGGATGCAATTGGGAATGGCCTGGCCGGAGGAAATTGATCAAACTGCTGGCTCAACATGGTACTTGAAATGGCAATCGGAAGCAGAAATGAGCTTGAAATCCAGAAAAACAAATGACGTCCAATGGTTTTTCTGGTTTTTGATTAGAAGTGCTGTATATGGATACATTTTGTATAATGTGTTCCGGTTTTTGAAGAGAAAAGTCCCTGTACTTCTTGGTTATGGGCCTTTACGTAGAAATCCAAACATGCGGAAGTTTCGGCGAGTGGTATTATTTTTTTCTTGCTTCAAATATCCTTTATGATTCTTTAGCTACAATTGCTTTGGGCTTGCCCTTCAGCTGATGCATGACCCTTGACTTTTTGCTTTTTCTAAATGTGGTATGCAATTGGAGTACTTTATTGCATTTGTGTGGAATCCTTTACTCAGTCTTTTGTGCTTTGATTTGGAATATATTGTGGATTGGGTCTTGACTCTTCACCAGCTAAAGTTTCTTGTGAATAATATATGCTTTTTGGAGCTAGATATCCCTTGTAGATCAGCACTACCCTGTGATGAACTTACCCCTACACTGAGAAAGAAACTTCTCACCTATTCATGAATTCTATTTTATCTTCACTTGACTATTAAAATAGTCATTAGAGTTCTTTTTCTATAGCTTATGATGTGCGATTGACTGAATCAAATGTTACCTTTATGTCCTCTTGCAGAAATCGTATATCCAGTATAAAGTACGAAAAATCAAACAGCAGAAGAAGGCCGGCATAGATCCCATCAAAACTGCTTTTGATGGAATGAAGGTGCTTATGCTGCAAAGTACTCTTAGTTTATAACCTCTTTCTTGTAAATTATTGTCTCATAATTAAACATTGTTTTGTGCAGAGGGTTAAAAATCCGCCAATACCATTAAAGGAATTTGCTAGTGTTGAATCAATGAGAGAGGAGATCAATGAAGTTGTTGCTTTCTTACAGAATCCCCGCGCTTTTCAAGAAATGGGCGCCCGTGCACCTCGCGTATGTTTTTTTCTCTTGAAGACATCAAATGCCTCTATGCTTTTGGTACTCTGCATAAAGTAGACTTCCACAGTAGAACTCATTTTGTCTGGAAGATGTTTCACCATTGGTATTTGCTAGCATAAAGATGGAATTTTGTCCTTAAAAATTCAACCCAGATAAGTTGCTTGTCTACTAACAGAGATTCTTCTGGAGAGTTCCTTTCCCCCCCCTTTTTTTTTTTGATACTAGCTTGTTTGTAGAGGTGCTCAGTGAATCAATTAAGTCATATAAAGGGTTCTTAGTTGAACTATGCTTAGGTGGAATTTCCTATTCAGTATGTCTGTGTTTTCCATCAGCCATGTGAAATTGTGCTTGCATGAAGGCTGTGGATGACTAGTAGATAGAAATCTTTCTGCAGCAATTCTTCTCTCTATACCTGCAGAATCATATTGATAGCGTGCTATTGAATTTGATGGCCCATCACCTCTTTTGCTATAACCAATCAAATGTTCATGGAACAGGGTGGTACTTTCAGGAGAGAGATTCCCTGGTTCTGAGGCGAGGGATATTTAAAGCATGCCTCATTTCCTATTTCCTTGTTGCCCTCTTTATACTCTTAACAAACTGTTTTAAGTAGGTTTGCTCTTGCAAAATATGATAGTGCATGAGCTACGGTATGAGAACGGAAGGGTTATGTTGGACTTTTAGCAGTTATGGTTGGATATCATATTGAAATGATTGTATGACGTATATAGCATAATCTAGTGGTGGTAGTTATTTTTTTAACTGATGGTGATGATTAAATTGTGTTTCATGGTTTTAAGCATAGTATCCCATCACATTTTGTATAAAGCAGTTTTACATGTCAGGAGCATCACGTTAGTGTGTTTTATGTATCTTCCATGAGACTGTGGAATGTACCAGCTCACTGGATCAGGCATAACAAGGCTGATTGTTGCTTCCTAGCCCTGAAGCCTATATGTGGGGACGAGGGGACATAAATGGAGAACCTTTGCTATGTTATCTGTCAAGACTTTTGTCGAAACAAAGCAGCATAGGCAGAACCCTTCTCTCCCGTGTACCAATAAGAATCTGAGCAAGTTGAATAGACAGTTAAAATTGTGATTACATCCTGATAGATTAAGACATAGGATTATTGAGATAATGAAAAAGAAAAATAACCTTTATCTGTGTTGCTACTTTCTTTTCAGATAGAGAAATATGTCATTGATTGCTCATAAAAGTAAAAACAAAATGCGGTAAATGAATATCTTGTCTAACAAAAGAAACAAAAGAGTTTCCATATTTATGTCCCTCTATCCTATTTGTCAAATAATCAGTTTTGGGGTTTGTCATTCTTATATTGCAGGGTGTTCTTATTGTGGGTGAGAGGGGAACTGGAAAGACATCTCTGGCATTGGCTATAGCAGCAGAAGCTAGGGTGCCCGTTGTTAAAGTTGAAGCCCAGCAGTTGGAGGCTGGACTATGGGTTGGACAAAGTGCATCAAATGTTAGGGAGTTATTTCAGACAGCCCGGGATTTGGTTGGCCTCTCTAACTCTTTGTTTTTTTTTTTTTTTTTTTTTTATTACACGTTGATTTACTTGCATTTCATTTTAGACTGATCTATATTCATCCATGTTAGGCCTTGCATTTTTGTTTGGTCTTCTACACATTTCAAATATACACTTCATCAATGCCTGGTTTGGTAGTTGAGAAAAGGATCTCTCTGCACAAATGCATTTTCCTCCCAACTCTCGGTCTAAAAAGTTCTGTATAGTTTCTTCTTTTGAATAATCTGGCCTCCTATGAGGTCAGATGGTGTCTTTTTACTAGTGATTAGCTTAAATTGATCATAGTTGCATTACATATGGCGAGCCATATTTTTCATTAATGACTGACTAGAAATTTCACATAAAAAATTTGGTGCTGGGTATTCCCTCTTTCTTGCATGTTCCCTTCTGCAAAACGTTCTCTTTTGTAGTTGAACCCTAATTGCTATGTTCTTTGATGTAGGCACCTGTAATCATATTTGTCGAGGATTTTGACCTTTTTGCTGGTGTCCGTGGCAAATTCATTCACACTAAAAAGCAAGACCATGAGGCTTTCATCAATCAACTTCTTGTTGAACTTGATGGGTAACTTCAACCATACTGTTGTTTGCAAAATCTTGTCTGTCGTTTTTTCTGTTTTTCTTATATCAACTCTAGATTTGCCAGTAACCTCTCAACTGGTCTTTTTTCAAGATATTCTGCTCCTGTTTTGCATTCTTGGTGTTGGCTTCTACTAAGTCTTTGTGCTTGCTAAAATATTTTGTATCATCTCCAGTATAAGTTTGCTCTGTTTGCAACTTGATTGCAACAATTTATTTCCAAGACCAAGTATTATTGAAACAGTATTATTGGCAAATCATATATGGAGACATGCATATATGAACTTTTTTGGTTTTCTTGCTGCTGGCCTATCTAAATGTCATTTTATTGTATGGTTAACTATCGGGAAAAAAGGTTATTTATTTGATTTCCCTATTGTCTGGTTGAAGCTTCTGCATTTCTGCCATCCTGATAAGCATAATTATTTATGCAGATTTGAGAAACAAGATGGTGTTGTCTTGATGGCCACAACTAGAAGCCTCAAACAAATTGATGAGGCATTGCAGCGACCTGGTCGGATGGATAGAGTCTTCAATCTGCAGAGGCCAACTCAAGCAGAAAGAGAGAAGATACTACAAATTGCTGCTAAAGAAACAATGGATGATGAGCTCGTTGATTTTGTTGACTGGAGAAAGGTGATTCACCATCAAATAGACGTGCACTATACTTTCCTTTTCAATAAAAGATGTACTTTCAGTTGTTGACAAAAACTGCTCATTTCCAGTAAAAAATAAGCAGGTCTAGGACCTTCCAATTGTGAGTTTCCTATGGCATTTGATAATTGATAATACTCTGAATGTCCTCTTAGTCTGCAGCTTTGGGATAGTTTGTAGATGGGATATTCAAGTGCTAGCAATTACTGCCAACTGCTTGCCTTCCTGTTTGTTGGTGGATTAGCCCATTGAGCCTGAAACCGATAAATTACTAGACACTCTGAGAACTAAGGAAAATTTCTACCTGTTTTTTTCTTTTCTTTAGTGACCTTAATAAGCAATTTATTTACCTTCATAGGTGGCTGAGAAGACTGCTCTTTTACGACCTATAGAACTGAAACTTGTTCCTGTGGCATTGGAAGGAAGTGCATTTCGGAGCAAATTTGTTGATGTAGATGAACTTATGAGCTACTGCAGTTGGTTTGCGGTAAGGTTATGATTAAAACTGCGGTGCATTTTGGGGTCAGTATGTCGCTTGGCAGTGTTCTTACTGGTGCTTTCCTGCTTGATATTCTCAATATATCGAGTTTGTGTAAATTGCATTCACTGTCCTCATTCAAATTGCTACTATATCATTGTAAGTAATTTTTCTTCTGAAATCAAGATTTGGTGAATTGGAGGGATTGTCCTGAATTAGAATACAATGGGATGATTTATTGCTATTGTGTCTAGTTAGTTGAGTATGCAATTTTGTATGATATTGGATTCCCCGAAATAATGCACAATGGGCAAAAAGTGTTTATTTAAACGAGAGAGAGAAGATTGATTGGTGGTATGCACAAATTCAATGGAAAGAGCTGGCTGATGAAGGATGCAGTAGCCGATAAGCTCATGTGCCAGCTAGTTTAGACATGTTCGGATAATTCATGAAAACTAGCCCTTTTTAATAAAGTGATTGAACTTTTAATTAGATGATTTTCAATTTAATCACGGGTATAACAATCGTGGGATATGACAATCATTTGGTGTCAGGTGCCTGATCGTCTATTATGATAAAAATTATGGGATCTATTCACGCTAAAATTTATACTGCTTGTTGACTATGATTGATTTTTTAATGTCTCCGATGGCACGGCCGGTAGCTTCTCTGTCCATGAGTCATGCTGCCACTTATTCTCCTCTTATAAGTTTTCATTCACATGACTTCACTGACTTTAATGTGAATTCTCCCATATATATTTTTATGTGATATATTTTTACCATGTGCATGTTATTCACTCTCGATTTTGCATAGACCTTCAGCAATATGGTTCCTAAATGGATTCGGCAAACAGAAGTTGTGAAGCAGATTAGCCGAATGCTGGTGAATCATCTGGGGTTGACACTGACTGAGGAGGACATGCAGAATGTTGTTGATCTAATGGAACCATATGGTCAAATAAACAATGGAGTTGAACTTCTTAATCCTCCACTCGATGTATGTGTTCTTTCCGATCTATTGTGAGCTAGTCCAATGTGGAGTTATGCTCAATTAATTCGCCTCGATGCTTAATATTAGTTCGTTGGACTATCTTGGGCTATTGCCTTCTGAACAATTTAAAGATTGGCAAAATACTAAACTATAAATTTCTATTGTTTTATTTTTTGTGTGCTCTAAATAATCAGGAGTACAACAAATTCAGTGGTTAAAAATAGAACGTGGTAGAGGGTAATCAGATATGAATCATTGTTCTAAAAATTTAGGTAACTTGATGTACCTAAACCAGCGAACAAATGCTTATTTCATTCTGTGTACAAGTTTCTTCGGTTTCTTTGAGGTAACTTAAAAATATGGATGATTTGACAGTGGACAGAGGAAACCAAGTTCCCTCATGCTGTTTGGGCAGCTGGTCGTGGCCTTATAGCTCTTTTACTACCAAACTTTGATGTAGTCGACAATTTGTGGCTTGAACCGTCTTCGTGGCAGGTTATTGTCCTCTCCTTCTTTCTTTTAATGAAATAGCATGCACCTTACTAAGCTTATGAGCAGGTACCTGCAAGAGCCTTATTCCCTAGTTTAGGGGTTCCTGTTCTACTGCTGAACAGTGAATGTCATCCTTCATGGATGTCAGCTCGCCATTTTATTCTTGGTTGTGCTTTTCTTTTTGGCACTTTTCAAGCTATGTGCACTGGCATGTTATTTGCTATCAAACTTTTCATTCAGTAGTATTGTCATCCAGTCATGCTATTGACAGGATAAATTACCTTCTTTATCCGGGTTCTCGTGAATCAGTCTCATGCTTCTGTTGGTCATGATCCTTGTTGTCATGTCTAAGGGCCTCCATCAGGAGTTTAATATGAAACAGGATATCAAACGGTCAGACGGTCAAACAGACGGACATGAGATATCTATTATTGGAGCATTTTGGCAGACTTAATTTAACCATTGTGCTTCCTTAAGTGTATCCACGTGTCTGGGTTGTTCTTGTTCTCCTCTTTGCGGGGCAGCTATTTGCAGATGCATATCTTATGGGATTTTAGTGCCTTTGTCTTATAAAGATGTTCGCTTTGACCCCTTTCTTGCAGGGAATTGGCTGTACAAAGATCACCAAGGCACGGAGCGAAGGATCTGTTAATGCTAACTCAGAGTCAAGATCATACCTTGAAAAGAAGCTTGTATTTTGCTTTGGTTCGTATGTTGCTTCACAGCTTCTACTTCCTTTTGGGGAAGAGAATTTTCTCTCTTCTCCTGAACTGAAGCAAGCTCAAGAGGTTGGTCCTGTAACATTATGCTTTGAGAAGTTCTTAGGTAACCTTTCAAGAGAGAAATCTCGCAGTGAAAGGTAAATACATGTAGACTTATATATTAATATACGTACCTGTGACAGATAGCGACAAGAATGGTCATTCAGTACGGTTGGGGGCCTGATGACAGTCCTGCAATTTACTATCACAGCAATGCGGTACTTCTCTGTTCCATTTTGCATGCACTTTATGATCGTAAAATGGACCATTGATGATCAATCTCAATAGTACTGTTGTATACTGAAGCTTCATGTTCCAGCTGGGAATCTTTGATGCGCTTTAGCTTAATTTTGTTTGTATGTTTCTATTTCACTAGGTTACAGCTTTGAGCATGGGGAACAAGCATGAATATGAGCTTGCAGCTAAAGTTGAAAAGGCACGTGTCTGTTGCTATGAGGCTTTGTCTGGCTTACTATGTCCAATAGTCTAAATTGAAAGAGCAGAAATCTCTGGTTGAGTGCTAGATTCTTTAATGTTCCTTCTTTGATGGATCCTTATTTTGCAGATGTATGATTTGGCTTATTACAAAGCAAAGGAAATGTTACAGAAAAATCGTCGAGTTCTCGAAAAGATTGTTGACGAGTTGCTTGAGTTTGAAATCTTGACTGGAAAGGTAAATCTGGAGCTGTCCAGCTTACTTCCATAGCTTTGATGTTATCTGTGTCATCATACAGTTAATCCTTCTCTATTAACAGCTGGTGGACTGAATAATAGAATGTCACTGATATAGTTACAAGTCTATTCTTAGGAGCTTATTGTACCCCTGTATAATACTTAGCTTTTTCCCTTATGATACTTAAGGGGAAGTCTATTTCCTCTCTTATCATCATAAGGCCTTTCCTAGCCAATTCTTCTCTTGATTTTTAAGTGCCCTTCTTCCATTTTTCTTCAGAGTCCCTTTTTCTTGCAGACAGATGGTTGCTCATCTCCTTCTTCTCTTGCCTATCATCTTCAGTTATGTATATGTGAAACTGTTGAGCTTAAGTTCTACCCTGGCCGAATGGTATATCCAATGGGTATTAGACTCTGTCCTTGCAGTATGAGCAATAGTCGTCAAGCTCTACCTGGTTTTCTTTCAGTATGTAAAGGCTATGAAACTCATTAACAAAGCATGGAGGCATATACTTTTTGTCTTGATATGGTTTCTGCTTACGTGGGGATCATGTAAATCCATACACCTTCAAATGTTGCCTTGCCTCAGTCTATCAACATAATCCTTATTTTAATCAACTTTATTAGTGAATCCTCTGAAACTAGAGATGACACATTCATCGATTTGGCAGGACTTGGAAAGGATGCTTGAAGAAAATGGTGGAATGAGGGAGAAAGAGCCATTTTCCCTTGTTCAACTTTTTAATGGACAGGTAAATCCAAGTTTTTACTTTGCTTGTCTGGTAACAGAAGTTGATTGAATGCAATCAAGTTCCTTATCGTATTTAGTGAATTGATGTATGAGGGACTAAGTAGTGTGATCCTCGATTCTTGTCCTCTAATCCACTATAGGAGTTGAACAAACTCGAGCTTTTTGAGTAACTCCAGTTGTGGATGAACAACACTACTTGCTCATTAAATCTTTTGATACTTGGGAGTTGCTGCATTATTTGCTGCTGTGAGAATCTAGAAAGCATACAGAAGTCCAAAAGTTGCGATTTTACTTGGTTTTGGATAGTAAAGCTCTATTGAGACTAATTGACTCTTGAAGCAAACAAAAGAAAAGCAGATAAAAGAACCAATGAGCAAGTCTAGTGAAGACCGACAGAGCTTGTTGAGGAAGTCTATGTAAATCTTATTGTTACTGGACCCGAGGAATAATTTGTCCTCGTCTCTGAATGCTTTGATGGGGATTTATCTTTGACCACCTCAAATCCACGTGTTGTATTTTCTCAATCATAGTCGCCACCTAAAAGAGAAGGAACCGTCATCATTCACTGGCCCAATAAGCAACCAATGGTTTAGGCTGACTATAGTGGACCTTGGAGTGAATCATAAACAACTTAGTCTGGCATTTGCAAAACTTCTTGTATAGGCTACATGCATTACGTGAAAGTTTTTCAGTGGAAAAAATTTAATCTCCCTCCTCCGGACTAAGATTTCGTGAAAAACTAGCACATGAAAGATAATTAATTTACTGATACATGTGGCTCCTGTCTGCGAAGTTCTCCAGCCTTTCCTACTTACCTACTAATACATGTGGCTATCGTCTGCGAAGTTCTCCAGCCTTTCCTACCTTTTACACAGTTCTGTTCAGTCTGTCTTGTTAGCATCAATATGCCATTTCTTGTGGTCGTATCAAATAGTAATTAAACCAATTTGAGATTCCCCAAGCCTTTCGTTGCAAATAGGCAAAGTAAATCTTTTACTTCATGCAAGATGATCTTGAAGCCATAAAATTTGAAGTCCCCATCATTTTTACCCTCTGCTAATACTCAATTTCAGTAATGTGGCCATGTCAAGAGACGGGTGCATGATTCACATGAATTTGTGGCCTCGAGAGAGCATCTCAACATTCTTTTAATACGCTGATACATGTTCATTGGAGAAGGCTTTGCTTTCCCAGGATTGAAGGAAACATTTTCTTCTGAATCTCAATATCTTACGCATTTTCACAAATGTTTCCTTGCCAATATTCATTGAGAATGCTTTTCTACTTTTATAATGTGTTTTGTGTGGGCTTTTTTGAGTTAAAACTTTGAATCACACCGAGGCTATTTGTATGCCATGCATAGAGTTTAGCATATAACAGATGACAACTAGTACTTCTCCTTTATGTGCAAAATGCACATTAGATATATGGATGTAAGGGAACTGACACCTCTTGTCTTCTTTGTAGCCTGTATCTAGCAGCTTCCTTGATGACGGGAATGCATCCGGAACTGCACTGTTAGGTGCCCCAACATAGTATTGAGGATACGACAATCAGCCATCGATCTTAATCTTGACAAGCACTTGAAGGTTGAAGCAAATTCTGCTTATCTTTGTGTAGGCTGTTAACCTCACGACAGGTAATCTACTATTTATCCTTAGGAAAGACAGTAGGTGGAGCAGTTTTGCGGTAAATTAACTGTACAGGTTGTTCCTTAGGGTTATTTATTTTTCGTTGCCCCCCTTTTTCCTCTTTGGTGAGAAGAGGCATCCCGTTTTCCTTCTCACTCATTTGCCAATAATCTTATTCTTTGCACTGTAACTGAAACTGTAAAATTTTGTTTTTCTCTCGGTACATGTAAATCTCAGTGAGATTATCTCACAATTGATTCCAAAATACAGTCTCGAGATTCTTTCTTCTTACCCATTTTGGAGATCTGTTCTATTTTCATCAGAATATCATTACTTGCCATTGGTTGGATCATTACCGAAACTTGATGTCAGACTAGCAAAACAAGAAGAGGGTGAACTCTGGCCCGTGTCTTAGACAGCTTCCAAGCAACTCGAAATTGAAAACTCTGTAGAAACATGGTGATTGATCCGGAGTAGATGGTTCTAACCGGATATGAAGATGGACACCGCGGAGTTAATCATTGAAAGCACAAACATGGTGTGATCAACGAGGCACCATCCTTTCCTCCATGTGCGAGAGGCCATTGCTCTGCTGGTCATATCATGGATCACGTGGAGACTAGGGGTGTCAATGGTCCGGGTGGGCGGTTCCCGCCTAGAACCGGGAACCGTCTACTAATGACCGGTTCCAAAAAGTTGGAACCGGGAACCATCAGCCCTAAAATTTAGGTTTGCTAATTAGTAATTTCAAAATTTATTTAAATATTAACAATTGGTATATTATTATAATATAATCGGTTTGTCCGAGTGGGCGGATCTACCAATGGAACTGGGAATTGGACTAGTACCCACCGGTTCCCATAAATTGGAATTGGGAACCGGACCAGTTCCAGTCCAATTTCGGGCATACCCCTAGTGGAGACCATAGTTTGAGCCCAATTCAAAGGACCTCATGGACCATGTAATGGCCAAACAAGAAAGAGGGAGGCACCTCATGGATTCAATCATCACCATCATTTTTAGCTTTGTTTTGGAACAATGGTGACATAATTATAAGGCCATCCAAGAAGGGCATGAAAAAGAGGGGTACCGACGGTGAGCACGCCGACCGCACATTGTTGATTCTGATGCATCCTACCTACATCAAGGTCCATGGTGAGACCTGATTGTCGAAAACCGCTTTAGATATGGTGTAGAGTGACGTGCTATGAGGAAATGGACAGAGAACAAAACCGCTTTAGATATGATGTGGAGCGACGTGCTATGAGGAAATGGACATAGAACTTTTTGTTGTTTGAGAAAATATCCATAATGTCCCTTATCTATCGATAAGTTAATTTTCATTCATAATTTAGAGGTCAATATATTTAAATAGGCAAAAATGAATAATTTAAATGGCATTTGTATTCAGGTAGGGAAATGATATTTCCACAATTTTGTCTTTCTTCCACAACTTTTTCTTATTCAATACACTGATTGGACTAATAAGCCACTAATATGTACGAAGATCCTTGAAAAATACGAAAGAAACAAAAAAACAAAATTACCATCTATCGAACTGAACAAATAATCAAATAAATCTAAACTCATATCTTCTTTCCTCCACGGCAATACACCTAGTTCCAATATCCTTTCATTCCGAGTATCTTTTTTCTCTTGACAAGGTGCTCTCTTTTTCCGTTGTATTTTAGTGGTTTTCTTGCACTTGATTCAACAATAATAACCTGTTCCTTATGGATTCTAAAATTCGAAGGACATCCAAAAAATTAGCAGCGACAATAGCATAAAGAGATGGCCTCGTTCCTTCATCTATAAGAAAATGAAATCAGTAATCGAAACATGAAAATATTGAGAAACGCCATTAAAAAAAAAAAAAAAGTCGAATTTGGTTAATTGTTGTCCGTGAGTATTATTTTGTAGATGAATTTCAGTGCAATCGAAACGTAGAGCTTTGAAAAGTTATGGAATAAGATATTTTGCGGCGAAAATACCCTTTCCCGCTAAGTATTATCCATTTAAAGATATATCTAAATATAAAATCCTAGAAATATCTCCCTTTTCTCTGCCATGAAAATACTAATTTTTTTTTAATTTTTAATATTTTACTTTTCCCTGTGCTCTTTCACCCGCTCGAGCATCATGACGAGGACCGAATATTCAAACATAAAAAGAGTCAAAATACCGACTCTAATTCTCCCCATCGAACTCCCGATTTTCTCGAGAAAATCTCCTCCCCACCCCACGCCACCCCCAATTTTCTCGAGAAAATCCACCGCCGACCCCAGCACCGCCCGGATGGGACGCCGTAGCGGCGCCCCGCCCCTCCTCCTCCTCGCGGCCGCGATCCTGTCGCTCTCGGCCAGCCCGGCGGCCGCGATCGGATCTCGGCCGTCCTCGCGGGGCGAGGCCTACGTCACGCTCCTGTACGGCGATGAGTTCTTGCTGGGAGTCCGCGTGCTGGGGAAGTCGATCCGCGACACCGGAACCACCAAGGACATGGTGGTTCTGGTCTCCGATGGCGTGTCCGATTATGCCAAGAGGCTCCTCAAGGTTCTCTCTATGTGTATGCATGTATAATTTGTGGAAAGGAGGGAAAAAAAAGAGTACGTCTTTTCGTTTGCTTTTGAAATAGTCAGCTGTGGCTGCTGAAGAGTAGTGGGTTATGCTCTATGATCAGTTGGTTTCTCAGAAAGTTGAGGTGGCTCCTGAGGAATTCTAATTTTGTGTTTAGTGCTATGTTTTGTGTGTGTTTGCTGATTTAAGTACATAATTTGCAAAGTTGAAATGGGTTTTTAAAAGATGAGGACTTTGAGGTCTGCTTGTCACTTAGTGATTGATCAGTGTGATTGGTATCGAAAAAGTTCTACTTGAACTGCATAATTTGGATCCCGAGAAAATTGAGGCAATATAAGGTGCTGGAAAACTCCAGCTTTGTGGTTAGTGCTGTTATGTTCTGTCGCTATCTGTGGTAGGAAATTAATTGGGTTTATTGTTGTACTATGTTCTCCCTTGTCGTGTCATGAAGTATGACTAAGGAACCAGTTTAGATCGAATTAGATGTTTTATGGTCTTTGAGTTTGAAAAGTTTAATGCTTGTGCAGGCTGATGGCTGGATAGTGGAAAAGATCAGTCTACTGGCAAACCCCAATCAAAAGCGTCCGGCTAGGTTTTGGGGTGTCTACACCAAACTTAAAATATTCAACATGACTAGCTATAAGAAAGGTAACTGCGGCAATTATGCATTTTTCTGTGTTTTGGAATTGTTGGAGCAACAATGCCAACTTAAAATGGATGAGCACAGTGAACTTGTTCATTTTTAGAGGGCTGAGTTTTTGGATTATCATGCATAGATGACACTTGTACAGATATTTCTTTTTTATTCTCATAAGGAGGAAAACATTCCCTTCTTTGTGCAGTTGTATACTTGGATGCGGACACTATTGTGGTTAAAAGTATTGAGGATCTTTTTAAATGCGAGAAATTCTGTGCTAACTTGAAGCACTCAGAGAGGCTTAATTCTGGAGTCATGGTAGTGGAACCTTCTGAGACTCTTTTTAATGACATGATGGGCAAAGTGCAAACCCTGCCTTCTTACACTGGAGGTAATTGTCTTTTCAGGATGTTAATGGCTGGTGGTGTAATGTCAATTTATTTTGTTTAGTTAGTTTGGGTATGTTAACTATAATGATTTATGATCATTGGATTTTGACTTGATTATGGACCAAGTATGAGTTTGTACCAATGTATCTAAACATTTATCCTTACATTTGAAATACTGGATGATGTATAATTTGTTGAGTTATGAGAGGGAAATGGAGTTTTTGTCACAATTTAATTTTCTTGAGTAAGGACATGCATGTGATGGGGTCTTATAGGGTCAAGATGCAAAACCCAGATTTTCTCGCGGGCAAGAAAGATTTTGGCTTCTAGTGTTCACAAAGCACGCAAAATTACTCAGGTCTCAATTGGATTAGTAGTCTTTTTTATTTGAACTATTAGATTTGTTGTGGTTGTCATCAAACAGTCTCAATTACTTTATCCTTGTATAACCTTACAATAAAAGAAAGCTGTGTACATCTTCTCATTATACACTCTGTTCCTCTTCTCCCTGTCTCTGACATTCTTCATTCCACAGGTGATCAGGGTTTTCTAAATTCGTACTATAGCGACTTTGCCAATGCACATCTTTTTGAGCCAAATTTATCCCCAGAGGTGTTGAAGTCTCGACCAGCTCCTAAAATGGAGCGACTTTCTACTCTATATAATGCAGATGTTGGTCTTTACATGCTTGCAAACAAGGTATGGCTACCTATATGTGAAAACATATCACTATGCTGGCTCATTGAGACTTTATTTTCTTGGCATGGTATTTGTAGATAAGGAAGTAGGGGTGTATTTACTTCTTCTTGGTTTTCTTCCCATCCTTTTCTATTTCCCTTTTAGAGTTGGTGTTTTGGGGGGAGGAGTGCCTTTCTTGACATTTTAATGAGCCCTTATCGTCTGAAAAATATCGCAAATTTTTATTTTATTTTCTATAGGTCTTGTCTGAGTTTCATTTTGTTCTTGTCACATTTTGTGGATGAACAATACAGCACTACTACACAACATAGGCACAAATGCAGTTCTATTGATGACTTTTTTTAATACTGATGTTCTTGATGTTGTTAAACAGTGGATGGTTGATGAAAGTGAACTCCGGGTTATTCATTATACACTTGGACCCCTTAAACCTTGGGACTGGTGGACATCATGGCTTCTGAAACCTGTAGATGTGTGGCAGGTATCATATTCAACTTTTTCTCCAGCGGTTCTTGTGCTGTTTAGATGAAGGGGAGACACACACCATGCACAGTCATGCAGTTGCATGAATTCTGTTACTGTTTTATGCAGCAATCTGTATGTTTGGTGATAGAAATTCGTTTAACTTTGCATATGACAGAATGTGAGGGAAAAACTGGCTGATTCCCTTCCTGGAACTGGAGGGGGAAGAAATCCTAATGATGAGCTTCTAGTGAAGTTCCTTTTTCTGCTACCACTTTGCCTTCTGTTCTTTGGGTACTACCGATCTCTTCCTCAGGTTGGAAGTTTGTGGAAATCCTTTGATATTTCTTCTTTGACATTCTGTTTCATTAGGAATAGTCATTTTTGATTATTTGATGTTTGATTTGGTGTAGGTATTGCAGCAATGTCGTTCTTGTAGAAGTTCATGTGATAACATTAGACAGTTTATATATAGAATCAGATACAATGGGTCATATTCTGGTGTTTCTACGGCATCTGGCGTTACTTTTAACCAGCAGGTCACTTCCTTTTCCTTGTCTGTTTTACGAATATTTATTGACAACACCTTAAAATGTTAGATTTCACAGTTATATGCTCATGCTTCTGTTAAAGCACCAGTGGTGATCGTTCTAATCTTATGAGTTTGTTGGTTTGCTATCTAACAGTTCTCAAATGGTGCACCGTCAAAGATCCCCATGTATTTGGGTGGGATATCCATAATAGTATGTTTCGCTGCAGCTGCTGTGTCTCTCTTACTGGCTCTTGCAGTTGTGCCTCGGCAAGTAAGGCCGTGGACTGGTTTGCTATTGATGTATGAGTGGACATTTGCAATCTTCTTTGTATTGTTCAGAGGTTATCTCCATTTGGTTTATAAACTTGGAAGGGCAGCAGCAGTCCAAACGGTTGGGCATCTTGACTATGAATCTGGGAAAGGTTTGTTGACTTGGAGCATTCGCATTTCATGTGCATACATTTGCATTTTTTATACTAACAAGGAGTCATTAATACTTTGCAGGTCGTCAACGACAAACGCCATCTTGTGATATTGCTACCTGCTGTTACTGGTCAGGCATGGCATCTTTGGCAATGGTGGCCCCAGCTTTGCCATGCATTTTTGGCATTACTGCTCTTTTCGCGAGGTAATTCTTTTAGTTTGATTCTCTAAATTCCCCAATTCTCTGTACTAGTTTAAATTACACCAAGTTTCATGCTGATCAGTTGCTTCCTATATCATCTGGGATCAGAAATTTGATTGTTTATGATGTTGCTTTTCTGCCCTTTATTATTTCCTTGCTATGACGCTTGAGTGAGAATTGCAAGAACAACAAATTCATGAATGCTTTGTGTCCTTCAACAGGCTGGGTTTGATGGTTGGCGGAGGCCTTATATTGGCGTCTTTCATGACCTATTCTTCAGAGCACCTTGCTATTATATCATTCATGAGAGGTTTTGAAGAGCGAGATTTGAGCCGGTAGCAGAGGCATATGTTTGTTATGTTGTCAGGAGGCACCATCTCCACACGTAATTCTTTTTCCTTCTCTGTTGTAACCTATCACATAGGCTACCCAATGACTGATTTGTAAATTATTGAGGAATCTTGGGCAGCTTAGGAGTTCCTTTTCCAACTAGACTGTTTAAACTGTAACATGCCTTCATGGAATGCGAATCTGATTTTTGCTTCAGATTTTGAATTTTTCGCCAATGAAAGTATGCGATTCTGTCAAGGCGTGCCACTTTTCAGCTGAGATACTTCCTACTTTGTGGCTCTTCTATGCACTGTTTTCGGTAAATGTTCTGCCTAATCTCATTTGGATTGCAAACTATATAACAATTCTGCAAATTCCATGGTGGTCACTTGGGTGACAGATTGTAGGGAATTGGCATGCAATTTGGTTTCTTCTTAAGCTGTGAAACAGAGCATATACAAGATTATCCTCATGGTTTCATTTGTTCCAAAAGTATAAATATTTAATTTATCTACCATGGTACGCATGAAATTAAAGTATTGCTACTCTTCATGACAACTTAGCCTAATCCGTAAAAGTAAGAGCACACTTTAAAGTAATGCAGCCACCTTACCTTAATATCTAAAAGCTCATTATTGAGTTGGACGATGTGCTTTTGTGTAAAGCCCCCATGTCCACCATCAATCCTTGTGTGAAAAGAGAGATCAAGCCAATTTCAAGGATAAGATATTCTTAAAGTATTTATTGTTTTGTAAGATGGCCTGCATTATGCTTGCCACTTGAGCTAAGATACCCCAAGTCAAACTCAAATTCTCCAAGTGGGGTTTCAGAAAAAAAGGCAGATCAGAGCAAATCTTTTAGCCAAGTGGGTCGGTTCTGTTCTCTTGCTTTTGCTTCTCATTGTATCTGAAATCTTTCTAAGTTTAAGTATCCATTGGCACTTTTTTTCTAAACTAATTCTCAACTCTCAAATAAACCTAACTTGATATTTCATGACACATTTATGCCATATAAATTTTTGTCTCACAAAAAAACCAAAATTGGTATTTGTTATAAATCTACTCCTCATAAGTTATGTGTCGACACGTGACATGAAAGAACTATGTGTTTTGATGTGTATGTATTGAGTTAGGGTTTTGGATTGGGATTTTTAATGATATAAATATCTTTTTTTCTAAAGGTAATAATAACCCGTCACGATCTTTGATGAGTCATCAACCAATAGAAAATTAACTAATGATAGCTCTTGTCCTTATTAAATATTTTCCTTCTTCCTTTCCGAAGTTGCCCGTCATTTTCCCACTAAGGGTAGGACACATGGTGAGTAACCAAGGATTTCAATCATGCAAAAGTTAAGAACACTAAAGTTGAACCATCATCCCTATCCTCAAGATATGGCCAATGACAACTCCTAATTTCCATTAACTTGCAGAAAGCTACAGATCCGTACCCCGAAATCTGGCTTTCCCATTGACACGCAGTTGGAAGACAAGAAGATTCTTTGGCTCTTGACTTCTGTTTTTTTTTTTCTCTCCTTATTCTTTTCATAAAGAAAAATCAAATGGAACCGTGAATTTTTCAATTTCATTTCATTGATTCGACATGCAATTCCGTACATATGAGGAAAGAGACGGTGTATATATAAATAGTAGAAAGTAGTAGGGGACTGATTGTAAAAGGAAGTTAGCCTTTACCTGATAAATGACTACTTTCTTGTCAACATGGATATCTGAACCTCGGTTCAATCTATCTCTGTGGATGTGCGCACATCAAGTTGTTCAAGTAGTAATGAGCAGTATCTGAGCTGAATATAATCTTTATTTTTGCTTCCTTGTTTTGCCTCCTAGATAATTGCTTATTTTGCAAGACTTGGGTGACAAGAGATTGCAGACTTATTGGAGATTTCACATGGAGGAGTTGATCACTGTCAAAGTCTTGCATAGATGGATTTTCATCTGCAATTCCTTTCTGTCTTTCCTCATCTCTATTTGAAGCATGCCAGGAATTGTTACTTTCATTTACTATTGCACAATTTGCCTATATAAGAAAAAATTGCTTGTTTTAATTTTGCTAATTTGTTATATCCGATACCTGCCGACAACACCATACTTGACAAGCCACCACTATCTTAAAAAAAAATTCATCAAAAGTCGACGTTCAGTAGAAACCTCACTTTTTGTGTCGTAAGTTTGAGAATTTGTCATGAAATATTCTGCTTCATTTTTCAGATCTTTCACAACATTTATCAAGTGAGTGAGACATCGTATGCTCCATTGCTCTAGTTAACGAAATTGGTCTCTCACCGAGTTAGGCTTTACCAAGCGCCAGAGATTGCGGGATTCCACAAGGACTTAATAAGATGTGGTAAATAATCACCACAAGTGATTTGTATGACTCAAAGAAGATACTCTAAAATTAAAGTTTTGAGCTTTGGATCTAAACGAAGGCCTTATTAGGTTATGAAGGACTAGCTGCTGCACAAGGTCCATATGCATTCTTAGAAGCATGCATATACTCTTTCCATATCACGTGATAAAAAAGATAACATGCATATAGATGCTCGCAGATTTATGTCCATAATATACTGCTTGACGTGTATATGACCTTATGATACCTAAACAGAGTAGGTTCACAAGCTCGGTTAGGTCATTAGAATTTTGTAGGTGCAAATAAATAAGAAGAACATGGAGAAGATAACAGCAAGGAAGTGAATTTCTTGGGTCTTACATAGAGAGGAGGAGAGTATCTCTTGCAGATTTTACAATGTCAAAGACAAACAGTTGCCAAGAAAACTACGCAGCACAAATGAAATCTATGGATCAATTCTTAGCAACCAATTTACTTTTTATTCTCTAACTCTCATCACAACTCTTTCTGGGAAACCAAGATGGTATCAAGTGGGGAAAAGAAGCAGAAAATGATGGAAATTAAATTCAAAGCCAAGCATCAGACTTGCCTAGAGGATTTAAAAAATAATTCCTCAAGTCATCATCTTCTTTTGCGGGGGAAATTGCGCTGGCCATGGATCACATGGAGCATTCCCATCAAGCGAGACCAACCCTTTGATTTTCACCATGGCTGAAGCTGGAAGCTTTCCTTCATATGATGACGATCTTTCCCTCATCTCCACAGACATGGTCTTCTCTTCCCAAATGGAGTTTCGAAGAAGCAAAAGGTTCTTGAAAGAGAAAATGCAGACAAAGAAGACGAGGATGGAGGAGAGAAGAGAGGACGAGAAGGAGAGGAAGATGTTGAAAAGTGTATGAGTTGTTGGGTGACATATATAATGGGCGATGACTTTATTTTCTTGGGCTTCCTTGTTGGAATTAGCCGACGGATAAAACAAGGATTAAGGAAGAGAACAAGCATTTGCCACCTAAATAGGAGGGCCTACTTCACTTTTATTTTTGATTCATTCTATAGAGAGAGAGAGAGAGAGAGAGAGAGAGAGAATCTGTCACTAAATTAATGAAAACAGCATAAAACCTTAAATTAAACTAAGAGTGGGAATCTAAAAGGAACCATCTCATTGCGCAACACAACAACAACTTTAGAAAAGAAAATAATGAAAAAGGTCTTGAGTATGCGTTCAGTCACAATTCATTTTCTTGACACCTGGATGGAGGAGGCCCTCCATGGAAACTTTTGATGCAAGATTATGTCCTACCTAGTATCATTATGGTTTCTCTTTTTCTCTCCCCATATCAACATTAAAAATAACAATAAAACTGATTTACAAAATTGAGATATAAATCGATGGAATGGTATGGTATCCCTATCAAGTGTCAAATATGATTTATTCATTTGATACTTAACTGAAGTTTATTGCATCCATCTTTTTAAAAATACTTCAAGAATTGATTTTAATACACATAATTTAACAATAATTGTCGTTGCGGATAATTCATAATTAAAGCCGTGTGTGATACATGCACCTAGTTTAATCTTTGTTTATGTTGTATTTGAATTTGAACCGTGCTCACAAACAGCTAATCTATGTGTCTGGATACGGATCACTTGATGTCATGAGTACATCTATTGCCTTCAACTGAGAAAAAGAAACAAGGGAGTATCATTTCGATTTTGGTGAAATGATTTGGATTCATGCCTGTCCCTTGATTTTGTTTCATGCTTGTCCCTTGACATTGCCACGTGTAACTTGCAGCAGCTTCCGACTCATCATCATGAGGGGCACCAACTACAAGAAGAAAGAAGGATTTTACTAATGGGTATCTAGGCCCACTTATTTTTTCAATCAATATTCGAAGACAGTTGTTAAGCAATCAATAAAGAATATTTGGAAGTTTTCGATGTATTAATTGCTTTCGTATTCTGCATAATTGAAACCTAACAAATTGAGTCATTTCCAACTTAACAAATACCTTGGAATACTCGTCAACACCACTACAAAGAAATGGACAAAATGTATAGACATCACAATATCAGTGATTAAGTTATTCCAGAAATTAGTAAAAAGATATTAACCAAGAATCACTCCACAATTTAATTCGGAAAACTTAAGGAAAAATATGGAAAAAGAAAATCATAATAGAAAAAGAACGAAATCATTATAAGTTAGAGATATATACACCAAAGTTCTTCAAATATCAGCCGAGGCATAAAATTAGCGGCTACATACAAACCAAAAACTGTAAACTAAACCGAGTTGACCAACCACTACAGATCCCATTAAAGTGAAAAATTACGATGAAAACCAAGAAAATTAAACGAAAAGATTGGATCATTGATCTTATAGATGATTGGGAACAACATACAAAACTGGCTCAATTCGTTTATTCGTAATAATTAACTAATTCATGGTAGAATTGATTATCTTCTGGCCATTCGAATAAAAGACATATTTTTCTTTGAAGAAAATGCTAGAATATCGCACACTTTTCAAAAGACACCTCATTAGGAAATTAGGACTGGTTTTGGTTCAGAAAAGAAAAGCGAGAACCAAAAATTCCTTAATCATAAATACCCCTATTGGATTTCATGCATTCGAGATTTACCAAGATGGGCTTCCTAGTCATAACAACTTATTAGAAAAAAAAAATCCATGGTTGTCAGGGAAAAATAAAATGTCCATTTCTGGTATATGTGGAGTTGCATATTTATTTCCAATTTCCTAACCCAGAAAATGAAATGTCCACTTATGGAAGCAACTTATTTTTCTTCATTTTATTACACTAAGTCAAGCAATATTCCAAGCACAGATAAAAAAAAGAAAGTAATATCCCAAGCCAGTTATAGTAATACATCGGACTAAATCTAGTTTCCCCCGTCAAGAAATTACCATTGGCTAATGTGAATCTGATTACCTGCTATGAATTATCATTTTGGTTTTCCAAAAGAAGATGATATGTGCATCTAAATATAGCTTACTGAGCTAGCCATCATCTTATTTCAAGACTTAAAATCAAACAACTTACAATTTGCAGGATCTAATGATGTACGAAATAGTTTATTATTGAAGCTTTTAAATGATTGATTCATAGAGTGATAATAATGCACAATTTCACATTACAAAAATGATAAAAAAAATGACAACCACGCCTACAATTTATAGATTCTTGAACGACCTAGTTATTTCAACTTTTCTTAGCACTACTATCTAACTGGTGGAAATTAAGTTTGGCCCAACAAAAAGATGGAAAGGAAAAAAAATAATAAAAGAAAATCGGTGGAAACAAGAAAAATCATAATCTGATTAAGAGGGTGGAACCCATTGAGTAAAAGCCAACCAAATAAAACTTCCAATATAGAAAAAAGAAAATAAGGGCTTTTAGGCCATTAAACTGTAAAATTATAGGTTCATCATGTTAGATGGTCTCTAGGGTTCCTTTTTATGGCTGAAATTTTGCGTAATTGTGGAACGATAGTGACCAGACAATGCGGGAGGTCTAGTGGGTCATATCAAAAAGTCAAGACCTAAGTGATTGGGTAATTCAGATTTGCTGGATATTCCTTCAAGTCGAGTGCGGACCTTTTCGTATATTAGGTCTATGTTCCAAGTGCTAATCCGACTAGATTTATATGCCCTTTGATCCAATTTCAATTATGATTTATTAATTTAAGTCTTCGACTTTGTTTACAAACATGGTCCCAGCTAGACTAATGAAAAGGCGGTTTTTTTTTTTTGGTCGAAATTATACGATCGATTCATTCACTTAGAAGAGTTCGGGGTTACATCAGATAAATCAGCACTTAATAACTCCAATAAAGCTAGAGGGGGGTTGATTACCCAATTTGATTGTAGTGAATTCTCGCGTTGAGCACGGGCCAGCCAGTCAGCGGGCCTATTTGCTTTTCTGCTGCAGTGGGCCAAAGTCAGGCCCGGAAAGCTCCTGAGTTTCTCCCAGATCCGGTCCATCAGCCCAGACACTTCCCAGCTTGGTTGTGTCGTTTTCTGAACTGCTTGCACAAGCAGTAAGCAGTCAGTTCGCACTTGGAGAGTTGCAGTCGTGCGGAGAGATAAGAAATCTAGGGTTTCCAAGAGAGCTGTGGCTTCTGCTTGTTCAGCTGAGGAAGCAGCGATGTTTTTCGAGAAGCCGTCCACCAAGCAGCCCCTAGAATCACGGCAGATGCAGGCGATGGCGCTCCGTGTCCTGGTTCTTCCCCTGTTTTTCCCAGATTCCGGCGGTTTTTGGTAAGGTCTGGACTCGTTATTCCCCTGAATCTCTATTACTGATGGTTCTATCCGAATCCCACCATCTGATTCGTTGAAAACCCTTATGTAGTCAGGCGTGTCGCTGTCCTCTTCAAGCGTTGAGGTTCGCGGATTTGGGGCCAAAGCGTCGTGTTCCTCCAGATCTATTATGCGTTCAGTTGCCCTGCTCGGGACTGGTAGAGATCCGAAGGATATCACAGAACCTTCGCCAGTAACTGATAGGGCTTCAATTCGGGCCTCTACTCGAATTTCTTCGGGGGTTGGTGCTATATCTTCGTCTCCAATATCCAGTGGGTCGAGAGCACCATGATTTTCGAAAAGTAGGGGTTGTGCTCTGTTTCTGGCTATCTCATTCCTCTCCTCCAGATCTGGTTGTTCGGCTCCCTCACAAACAAAAGAGGCGTCGATATTAATGCTCAAAGCGTTCGAAGGCGGTGGTATCCATCTCTGCGTATGAGTGTCAGTGTATTTTCTCGGTGTGTTCTTTCTGTTGCAGCTCGTATATTCCTCATGTACTTGCTATTGTTCTGGACAGGGTCTGGTTTGGAGACAGGGGACGATGTTCAAAAACAAACCTGTTCCGCTCCTTCCAGATGCACCACATCGCCGTGGTAATCAGGTTTATATTTTGGTGACTGCTTAGATTTTCTGTTGTCGAGCAAAGCCAGTCATCCAGACGTGTTAACCCGATTCGTGAAACTTTGATATGCAGGGGACTCATTCGCCAAAGCTTTTCAGTCCAAGGGCAGAGCAGCAAGGCATGTTCTACAGTTTCCGCCTCTGTTTTACAGATTGGGCAAGTTGGATCAGGTAAGACTCTCCTCCTGTGCAAGTTTTCCACCGTAGGTATTGCATTTTGGCAAGCATTCCAGATAAACTGTTTCACTCTAGGTAGAGTGTTAAGATTCCATATGAATTTCCAGAAGGTTGGTTTTGTTTGATGTGAGGACGATGCTGTTGTTTTTGTTGGGTCTGCTGCTTGAGTTCTGTTAAATAGATATCCGCCACCGAGTAGTCTCCTGTTCGTTTTTCATCCATATCAATTTATCTGTCAGAGGGTAAACCAATGGTAGTTTCAAGGATTTCCTGAACTTTTATATCATCAAATAATTGACGAATCAAGTCCTCATTCCATTTTCTCTCCTTTTGATCTATTAGAGCACTCACTTTCTGTGGCTCATCTCTTATCGCTGGCCCGCCTATCGTTCCGCTTTTTAGCCATCTGTCCTCCCTTATCGAAATATTCTGTCCGTTGCCAACATTCCACATCACTTGAGGAGCTATGGAATCTCTCCCCAAGAGGATACTTTGCCAACCCCAAGACGGTCTATGTCCTTTTCCAGCATTCCAGAAAGTGCCCTGATTATAGTAGAGTCCCTTCATAAGCTGACTTAAGAGGGAATAAGGTTGCTGAGAGATTCGCCAAGCTTGCTTGGCCAACATCGCTTTATTGAAAGTTAGGAGATCTTTGAACCCGAGCCCGCCTTCCTCCTTTCTGAGTTTTAGTTGTTCCCAATTTTTCCAATGGATTCCAGCAGCTTTGTTGCCATTCCGCCACCAGAATTTGGCAATTTTCTGTTCAATGGCTTTGCAAATTGACACTGGAAGTTTGAAAATTGACATTGCATATTGGGGGATTGCCTGCACTACGGATTTAATCAAAACCTCCTTTCCTGGTTTGGACAGCATGCATTCTTTCCAACTCTCAAGCTTCATGTTTACTTTCGCAAGAATCCATGCAAAGATGTCTTTTTTTGAACCTCCCCAATCAGAGGGCATCCCTAAATACTTCCCTGTTTTCTCTATTTCTGGGACTCTTAGCTCTTCGGCCATATTCCTTCTTAGATGCAGTGGACAACTTTTGCTGAAATGAATTCCTGATTTATTAAGATTAATTGCCTGTCCAGTCGCAAAGCAATACTGATGAAGGATATCTGCCAAATTCTGACATTCTAGAACCGTGCCATGGAGAAAAAATAATGAGTCATCCGCAAACAGTAGGTGTGTTAAGGTAGGGCAGTAACTGTTTAGCTGAATTCCCTTGAGAGAGCCATCTTCAACTGCTTGTTTCATTAGGTTGGATAGAACATTGGCCACCAAAATAAATAGATATGGGGAAAGCGGGTCACCTTGTCGGATTCCTCGGGATGGTTTGAAGAAAGGTAGAGGGTTGCCATTAAAATTAATGCTGAAAGACACCGTGGACACGCATTGCATCACCCATTGGACCCATAGATCACAGAAACCCATCTTACTCAAACATTCTTGTAAGAAGTCCCATTCAATACGGTCGTATGCTTTTTGCATGTCAAGCTTTAGGACAGCTTGGAACTTTCTCTTTCTTTCCCGAGTTCTTAACTTATGCAACACCTCCCCGCACTATCAAGATATTATCTTGAATTTGTCGTTCTCCCACAAAAGCGCTTTGTTCTTCAGCAATTAGGCTAGGTAGTAATGGTTTCAATCTATTCGTCATTACTTTGGAGATGATTTTGTAAATGAAATTACATAGGCTAATGGGGCGGAACTGTTCCAGCTTTTCGGGGTTTGGGACTTTGGGAATGAGGGTAATTTGGGTTCGATTCATGTCTGGGTTTAAGTAGCCTGTTTCAAAGAAAGTCTGGACTTCTTTGATGATTCCTTGGCTAATGTCTGGCCAATGGTTTCGATAAAACAACCCGTTTAATGAAAAGGCGGTTTAAAAGTCATTGATGAGTGACACAAGTTTCTGTATGCTCTAAAGCACACGTATGGGCATTTGTCCCCTCTACATAGTCCCATCATTGGGGTTGGGGATGGATGGAACTAATTAGAAGTGCAAATCAAGCAAATGAAACCGGGGGAAAGGGGCCGCAGCGCAATGACTTGGACTCACGTCGGAGGAGTTTTGAGAGTGAGCTGAGTCCAACCCAAAAAAGCAACACGATCCAAAGGTTTTCTGTGGATGGAACTAATTAGAAGTGCACATCATGCAAATGAAACTGGGGAAAGGGGCCGTAGCGCAATGACTTGGACTCGGGTCGGAGGAGTTTTGAGAGTGAGCTGAGTCCAAAGGTTTTCTGAACGAAGGCCGTGATTGATCTATGAATGGGGTAAACCTCGAAAGAGCCAAAGTCTTAGAGTTTCTCGAGTATTTTAGAATACTCCTGGTATGGGTGATACTGTAATTGTATACTTTTGTTATAAATACGGATAGTTGGGTAGATGGGAAGATATAATCTATACTATCAGATTAGAAGAGATTTATGGCTATTGTTTTTGTATAAAGGCTTCTTTTCTCTCATTTGTATCCATCTAGAGTTTCTTTTGAAGTTTCTCTCTCTACGATCCTATGAGTGAGTAGGGCGGAATAAATCCCTTGGCCGCTAGATCTACTAATCCAATTTTGTTCCTTAGGACACGAACCAGATCAATCGGTCCATTCTGTTTCGCGTGATGTAGACTACTAAGTTAAACTCCAATAAGCTTCTAACTATATCACCTTGCTAGTTAATCATTTTTGTGTTGGCCTCGACAAAGACAAGCACCCTGAGAGCTTTAATGCGACCGGCCCTCATGCAGGTGTATATCCGTCGGCATCCCGTTCATCAAGATTAATGTCTGCACGCTCAATAAGCTTTTGCAAGGCTTCGATGTCTTGACTGCTGCTTGCCTGTTGCCCGTCTCCATTTCTATTGTTATGCATCATTGCTCCCTTGACGCTGCTTGGTGCCGCCAGTGCCGGTGGCAAGTATGAACGGAATATCGAATAGACAATTTGTGCTCCCGATGGTTCCCAAACAGAAGTTCTGAGCTGCGCCGATACTAGATGTCTCCGGAAAGGGTAGCAATAAACCGCCCTGCGAAGGATTCAACAAATGAGGTCACCCAGTCACACTGTGAAGGCATTCACCCAAATCATTGTATAATATAGCAATGGCATTCTGGTCGCCGACACGGCTACCATCGACATCTATGGATGACTCGGGTCCATAAAAGTCCATGATCTCTGTCTATTTAGTCGAACGTATGATGATACTATTCGCCGAAATATCGGCATTTAGATTGGGTTCTATTGTACGTGAGCAAGAGAGAGAGGGTGGTGAATCTGGTGATTGAGTTTTCCATTGATTTCGACAGCGTCCGTGCCGACGGTGTGAATGCCATCGCTCTTGTGTTGAAATAAAAAATGAATTAGTATTGTCCACTGAAAAATGCTGACTCGAGTCCATTGTGCCAGAGAGAGCGAGAGCGAGAGAGAGAGAGTTTTTTTTTTGCTTTATTTTCTTTTAACCCGACCCAAAACCCAAAGATCGGTTTTTTTTTTTTTTTCAGTTCTAAAACTAAAACACAGATTGCCCCTTCGCCTGGTCGACTAAAAAAGAAAAAAACACCCACTTAATGTGTTTTGTTTAACACGTGAATAATGGATGAGCCTAACTGTTCTATAAAAGAAAATTATCCTAAAAATCCTAAATCTATAGCACTTTTGTCGATTCAGTCCTAAACTTTTTTTAATTTTGTCAATTTAGTCCTAAACATTTTTACTTCTTGCCAGTTGAGTCTATCAGACCAATTTTAGCTGAAAATTACTGATGTGGCCAATCGGCGCTAATGTAGCACTTTTTAATAATATTTTAATTTTTAATGTTTTTTCATCTTTTAAACTCTCTCTCTCTCTCTCTTCTCGGGTTTGGGGTTAGGGCCGAAGAGGGTTGTTGACCGACCCTTGCCAGCCACAATTAGGGCCAGCCCTAATCCCCAACCCACCCCCCAAAAAAAAAAAAAGAGAAAAAAAAGGAAGACACTAAAAATTCCAAAAATTGTTAAAAAGCACCACGCTAGCGTTGACTCGGCCACGTTAGCAATTGCCGGTCAAAATTAATGGGATGGACTTAATTAACAAAAAAGTATAAATGTTTAGAACTGAATTGATAAAATTGATAAATTTAGGACTAAATTGATAAAAGTACAATCGGTTTAGGAATTTTTAGACTGTTTTCCTACTCTATCACCATTAAGTTTTGTTGAAAATGTTTTTTGTTTAACACATACTAAACAATCTAGAGCAATGACGGACAATTTAAAATTTGCCTACGTAATTGGTTTGCCAAGTGACGTGACAAATAGCAAATGAATATTTAATCATATTCCTATCATACCCAATGAAAGTTTAGCTATCACTTAATATACTAATTATATGATCTAACACTAAATACCAAACAAAGAATATGATTTCTAATGCATTTAATTTTTCTTAATATCCTCAATGAACATTTTGAAAATCAAACGGTTCATCATTAAGAATGCTTCACAAATACCTCATGATTCCCTTTCAAATTTTAGGATTAAGTTATCTTAGATTATGTAAAGAGACGATTAGGAGGAAAAAGTAATGTTTGGGTTTTGGATGGAGCGGTTAATTAATAAAAAAAGGTTCATATCTATATTAATCGTATGAACAAATCTCTCTCTTCGCTCTTTGCTCATTTCTTCAAAAGTACCAAAATCTTTTCAATATCCGGGCAAAATTGCAAAATTGGCTGCTCGCTTGCAATCAATTTTTCTACTGCTTTACTGTACAAGGGCGAATCGATTACTTCGATAAGTAATGGGATCCCATTCTCAAAGCCGATTACATCTTTCGCAGCCTTCATCAAAACAAGAATTGGAAGATTTCTACGCAGAGCATGCTTTCTGAAAAAGCTCAAGGGCTTGACCATTTCATCATGTTGAGGTCGTAAACATGAGCCAAATCTCGAGATATGGACTAAGCATACAATTGCTACTAGCGTCGCAATTATCCTAATTCCATAGCCAAACCAAATCAAGCTTTTCTCCAACAATTTTACAGAGATGCGATCGTAGTTCCGAATCGTCAAGAACAATTAGGTGTTTCGTATTGAGTGATATCTCTTTTAAAAAAAAGAAAAGAAATCGAATCCCTTCACAACATGATCAACCTCGTATCTTGTATTCTCGCTTTAGGATATTCACATCGACTTGCGTTGCAAAAACCAAACATCTCCATGTGATTTCGTAACTACTCCAATATTTGTAACTACAATAGTTGAATCGAGATGAAATTTGCTTAAAAATGAGATTGGCAAGAGTCCCGTCACCAATCTTGAGGCCTCACCACCTTCCACATGAATTAGATCCATATTGTCATTACCTTCTTGATGATCTCCCTCGCCATTTTGGCCCTTACGGGTCAGATATTCCATAACCTGGTGAAGGGCTTAGGCCACCGGTGGCCCTCGCCTGAGGTAGTGTGACCTTGGCGAGAGTTGCATGGCCCCGCAACGCTAGCCTGTGGCAAATTCAAGCTAATCAAATCTAGCTCTCTAGGATTTAAAATAGGCAAAGTAGAGTCTTCTAATCCCAGTGAATCCAAATAGAGATAGGGTAAACGTAAGGCCGTGGAAGGAGAGAAGTGTTGCCTACAATTTAGGGACTACCTTGATGGGCTAAAATCAGTTGATGATACCATGAAGACTCACATAAACGATCAACAACAATAATGGTCCAAGCAAAACAGGCTACACTGCAGTTGTTCTTTTTTATTTTTTCCTTCTCCCTATCATATCAAGCGCCACCAAGGGAATCGGAGTATAAAATGCAATCTGACATAGTCTGGACTCAATTTGAACATGAATTCCACTTAGACATACTCAGTTGTATCTTTCCAAACGACATACCACATATATATTGCACTAAAGAAGCCTCCGGGCTTTACACTGCCATGTAAAAGAATATGAATATCCATACACCAAGTTATATATTGATCACGCATCTATATATAATTCTAAATGGGTAGCAACTAGCAAGGTGATGAATAAACATATGCACAGTGATGTTTTATCTACAAACACAGTCTATGTCCAAGTATGACCTCCGCCGAAAAAATCATCAGAAATGAGGATCGTAGGAGACGTCCACGGGATCCAGGACTACAAGAGGAAGCTTCTCTACGTACAGAACCAGTCTCTTCATGTTCTCTCTGGCGATGGAATTCAGGTCTACGATCTCGACGCCGGTCATATATATCCACAGGTCACCAGAGTCGACTCTCCTGAGACTGTCTCGGCAGAATGGGCAGGACTGAGAGCTGGCGCGCCTGAAGCAACCAAGCAGATGAAACATACATCAACGGAATTAGATATTCAGTTTAAATCAAGCAAATGACATGACCCATCAAGCAGTACCAGCATGACTCAAACTTTTTTATGTCCAACTTATTATAACAATCTTCAAGATGATGGAGTAATCAGACCTAGATTTAAAAATTGATCTTACACACACTGACACGGCAAAGAAAACCTTGCATGACTGTTCTACTGTTGGAGAGAACTAGTGCTGAATTTATGTGGCTAAATGTCTTTCTAATTTCAGTGAGTGGTTGTTCTCTAACGCAGGGGATGTGCACATTCGAGCATACATTTTCTGAGCAGGTCTAAATCGCACAGACAATAATTTACAGGCACAGACGTTCATCCAACATTCATTTTACTTCAAAGGCTCAAATCATTGTTACCTTTTGGTTGAAGGGTTTGGTTTTGAGGGCACCTTTGAATACGCGCTGAGCATCCTGGGAAAAGTAAAAAGTGTTAAAAGTAAGCCATTCCTGTTAAATAGCAATGTTCCGATGCCGCTTATCCATACTCAGCAAAAGCAACACGATCATTCCATAATCCATATTAAAAAGCTTCGCCAAACAACAAATACTGACATTAAATATTCAGGACATCTCCACATGGAAAACCCACTAAAAAGCAAGACGATCATTCCATAATTATTTTTACAGCGCGTTGATAAATGCGATTCTGAAACGCCTTGCGTATGATATTCAAAAAAAAAAAAATCCATACAAGCCACCAGCATCGAAGCTTTTGTAATACATGGTTCATGAGCTCTCATGTGGCAATTCTGGAACATATTCAATCTTTCGCTGGTCTAGAAATATTACAAACACAATCCCCAATTAGTGTCCATGCCTAAATAAGAGAGAGAATTGTTTGTCCTACTCTAAGCACTGGTCAACTCAAGCAACGGTAGTTGCTAAATTATTACAGTAACTGCCGTCTAAGGTAAAACCAAAGTCAAACCATGTTTCCCTCCTAAGATTCAAGGTCCTTGCTCGGCAATTTCTCCCTGTATACTTTATGGATGAAAGCAAACTAGATATCATCGATCAGTAAGCCAGTCAGTGGTGCGGCTTACCAGAAAACCCTTCCGGAATCCTGTGCTGATAGGTAAATAGGTCGTAAATGAACATCCAGGACAGAATAGCCTCACCATAGAGCCAAAATTAATAAAGTAGGCTTGATAGTTGAATGGATACTCTGTGCAACAGATGGCCAAACGGGTACAAGTTCTCACCTATTGCCAGTTTTACATGCTATATTAATCTCGAGGCTGGTGTCCCCTTAACCTAGTCCAATTTGCTGGTCCAGCCCATTTTTTAATGACATCTTTTTAATAAAGTACCTTTTCTTCTAAACCCACATCTGTCTGGCTGACAAATGTTATTTGAAGTTACTCTGATTACGCGTCCCTTCATCTGCATTGCTATTTCATCCAAATTTTTTTTATCACAGCAGAAATTTAACTAGTACAGGAAACATACAAGAAATGATACTTTGCCTAGTAAAGAGGTTTGCAACATCCTTGCCTAGATCTAGGATGAGGGCTCGCAGGCCCTCACCGCCGGTCGGCCAGGGTCGTTGGCCCCAGCCGGGGCCAGCGACGCTGGCCGACCCTTCCCCTCTCTCTCTCTCTGTTTTTTTTAATAGTTTTTAAATAGTTTTATTTTATTTTTAAATGTTTTAAATAAATTTAGTTTTAAATTTAATTAAATTAATTTTTATAATAGTTTTTTACCACGTTAGCATCAAAACGACGTCGTTTTTGTATTGTCTAGCCACGTTAGTGTGCAAAACGGCGTCGTTTTGCACTTACTTCGCCGGAAAATCATCACATCAACATTTTTGCTGGAGTGACACTTAAGCGATCCATTTTGCTTCGATTTTAGCACTTAAGTGTCATTTTCCTAACTTTTAGCACTTAAGTGTCCCTCTGTGCCAACTTTTGGCATTTGTGGTGTACTTCTTTCGTCAAACATTTTGCAAAAGGAGTCAGCGTGGTGTCGAGCGACACGTGATGTCCGGTGAGTCAACTCATACCGATCCAATCTGCACTCAATATTTTCTTGCTTCCCATCACCTTCATGCGTTCGCACATGCCAAATCTGCAAATAACCAAAAATTGCCCGCCCCCTCTATTTAGCCCCGAGCCTCGTTTCGATCAATTCCTGCCCTAGGAACGACGCACAGAGGCTCCGCACGCTGGATTGCATTACCGTTTTTTTTTTTTTTTTTTGCACTCCCCCTCATTGCCCCCCAACCTTCCTCACCTCCGAACCCTAAGTCGCTCTCCTCACCCTCTCGCACTATGAACGAGGGTGAGACAGCTGCGCTTTTTGTAGGCGATTACTATTGTGCGCTCGATTATCAGCGTGAGCTGATTGCACTGGCCCATTATGGGCCAACCTCTTCGGTGAATTTCCACGGCAGTCTGGGGCAAGGCATGGACAGCATCAACTTTGTCTACACGAATGTACTTAATACTGTTCATCATGTGAGAGAAGTGAATTCGCACATGAATTCAATAACAAGGCACCGATCACGCGTCCGCACATGTCAAATCTGCAAATTACCAAAAATTGCCCGCCCACTCTATTTAGCGCCTAGCCTCATTTCGCTCAATTCCTGCCCCAGGAACGACGCGCACAGGCTCCGCACGCCGGATCGCATTACGGTTTTTTTTTTTTTTTTCTGCACTGCCCTTCATCGCCCCTCAACTTTCCTCACCTCCTAACCCTAAGTCGCTCTCCTCACACTCTCGCACAATGAACGAGGGTGAGACAGCTGTGCTTTTTGCAGGCGATTACTATCATGCGTTTGATTATAAGCGTGAGCTGATTGCGCTGGCCTATTATGGGCCAACCTCTTCGGTGAATTTTGACGGCACTCTGAGGTAGGGCTTGGACGGCATCAACTTTGTCTACACGAATGTACCTAATATCGTTCATCCTGTGAGAGAAGTGAATTAGCACATTAATTTAAGAACGGGGCACCGTTCACGCGTTAGTACATGCCAAATCTTCCTAATGGAATAGGTAATAAAGCAACCTTGCCACCTACTGCCACTAAATCACCACCTCCCCAAGTCAAACTGGTGCTTGCTGTTGCACCAGGGGCGGTTGCAGCAGGCGCCAAAGCATGGGTGTTTTGTATCCATACCTGCTCACTCCTAGGATGAGAAGTAAGTCCCTTGTTTTTGGCAAGAATAGTTCCAACCTTTGTTGCATCTCGGTAGAGTGAGTCTACTTAGCAAACTGGCACGACACGGAGATTGATTGATCTTTGCCTTGATATGAAATAGCCTATCTTAGGGCGGAATTCCTTCTTTCAAGACTCAGTCTAAACCCCTCCTGAAGTTGTCTTCATTTTCGATTTCTTATCTATTTCGAGTGTTGGAAGTGGTGTGGTGGAGCGAGGTCCTTTCTTTGAGTTGGCGCCGGGTGACACGTGTCGTCCAGTGAGTCGACTCATATGATGCGACCTCCACTCAATATTTTCTTGCTTGCAATCACCTTCCACCTTCACGCGTTCGCACATGCCAAATCTGCAAATTACGAAAAATAGCCCGCCCCCTCTATTTAGCCCCCGGCACCGTTTCGGTCAATTCCTGCCCCAAAAACGACGCGCAGAGTCTCCACACGCCGGATCGCATTAGGTTTTTTTTTTTTTTTTTTCCTGCACTCCCCCTCATCGCCCCTCGACGTTCCTCACCTCTGAACCCTAAATCGCTCTCCTCACCCTCTCGCACTATGAACGAGAGAGAGAAAGCTGCGTTTTTCGCAGGCCAGTACCATCGTATCATGCGTTCGATTTTCAACATGAGTTGATTGCACTGGGCTATTATGGGCCAAACTCTTCGGTGAATTTCGACGGCACTCTGGGGCAGGGCTTGGACGGCATCAACTTTGTCTACGCAAATGTAGCTAATAATGTTCATCGTGTGACAGAGGTGATTTCGGACATGAATTCAATAACAGGACGCCGCAGCTTTACATTCTTTGGAATTATTGATCGGTGAATATATTGCCTCGGGAGTGCTCCCGAATTGCATTGGTAGATGATAGGGTTGAGGAGTTGTTTTACTGTTTCCTCTAGGAGTGTAACGGTTCAATTCAGTTCGATTTTTTTGAAAAACCGAACCGAACCGTTAGAAAAAACTTCCGAACTGAACCGAACGAGACCCGAACCGAATACAAACCAAACCGAAATTTTGGTTCGGTTCAGTTTGGTTTTTCGGTTTTTGGTTTTCAGCTTTCAGCTTTCAGTTTTTGCATTTGTTTTTTTTTTTTCGTTTCTTTTTTCTGTTGTATATATTTTTCGTTTCTAAAAAATAAGCTCTTATCGGTTTGTTGGTTCGGTTAACAGATAAAAACCGAATTGATAAAAAAAAATTCGGTAACGGTCGGTGATTGGTGGTCGGCAATGGCAGGAGGTGGTCGATGGCAGTTGTGCGGTGGTCGTGCAGCAATCGTGCGGCCGTCGTGCAGCAGTCGTGCAGCTGTTGTGCGGTGGTCTAGCGGTGGTTGGTGGTGGTCTTTGGCTGGCGAGGGTGACCGGTGGGTTGTGGGCGGCGGCGATGACGGTCGCCGGCGATTAGGGGCTGTGGCGACGATGACGATTGCCGGCGGTTAGGCGACGGTGGGTGGTGGCCGATGATCGGGCCGCGACAATGACGATGGTCGCCGACGATTAGGCAGCGGCGATCGGAGGTGGCTGATGGTTGGCAGGGGAGCCAGCGGTGGTTACACAAGAAAGAAGAACAAAAGAAAAAAAGAAAAGAAAAAAATGGACTTATGTCTAGAAATTGTTCCCCGGAAATAAGAAGTTACTTTTTTTTTTTTTCTTGTTTCTGTTCCAAATCTATTCGCCGGTTACTTTTCTATTCCGGGGAATAGAAAAATAAGTTGGCGTTACCAAATGGATTTCTGTTCTTTTTTTGTTTCGGGGAACAAAAGAACAGAAATTGAGAGAAACAAAAACGTTGCCATGCAGGCCCTAAATCGCTCTCCTCACCCTCTTGCACTATGAACGAGAGAGAAAAGCTGCGTTTTGTTTAACACGTGAATAATGGATGAGCCTAACTGTTCTATAAAAGAAAAATTATCCTAAAAATCCTAAATCTATAGCACTTTTGTCAATTCAGTCATAAACCTTTTTACTTCTTGCCAGTTGAGTTTATCAGACCAATTTTCGCTGAAAATTACTGACGTGGCCAGTCGGCGTTGATGTAGCACTTTTTAATAATATTTTAATTTTTAATGTTTTTTCATCTTTTAAACTCTCTCTCTCTCTCTCTCTTCTCGGGTTTGGGGTTAGGGCCGAAGAGGGTTGTTGACCGACCCTTGCCAGCCACAATTGAGGGCCAGCCCTAATCCCCAACACCCCCCAAAAAAAAAAAGAGAGAAAAAAAGGAAGACACTAAAAATTCCAAAAAATTGTTAAAAAGCACCACACTAGCGTTGACTGGCCACGTTAGCAATTGCCGGTCAAAATTGGTGGGATGGACTTAATTAACAAAAAGTATAAATGTTTAGAACTGAATTGATAAAATTGATAAATTTAGGATTAAATTGATAAAAGTACAATCGGTTTAGGACTTTTTAGACTATTTTCCTACTCTATCACCATTAAGTTTTGTTGAAAATGTTTTTTGTTTAACACATGCTAAACAATCTAGAGCAATGACGGACAATTTAAAATTTTCCTACATAATTGGTTTGCCAAGTGATGTGACAGATAGCAAATGAATATTTAATCATATAGCTGCGGCCTACAACCAATACGTAGATGCAAGCGACGCCAGCCTGGTTCGTGGATGGCAAATGAGCAAAGTAAACTATAGTTCATATTAGAAATAATCTATTTGTAAGTTAGATCTCATATTATACTTTACTTTACATTTCAGTTCTAATTATCATTAAATATATTCCGTGAATTTATTATTGTAAATTACTGTCCGAGAATATGTTTGAAGATAATTTACCGCGAAACTGCTCCACTCACTCTTTCCTCCGGATAAATGGGAGTTTACCTGTCATGATATTAACAGCCTAAACAAAGATGAGCAGAATTTCCTTCTACCTTCAAGTGCGATCAATGGCCGATTGCTGTATCCTCGATACTAGGTTGGGGCGCCTAACAGCACAGTTTAAAATCGCAACTTTTCGACTTCTGTATGCTTTCTAGATTCTCACAGCAGCAAATAATGCAGTAACTCCAAGTATCAAAAGATTTATTGAGCAAGTAGCATTGTTCATCCACAACTGGACTTGCTCAAAAAGCTCGAGTTTGTTCAACTGCCTTAAGTGGATTAGTGGACAAGAATCAAAGATCATACTACTTAGTCCCTCATACATCAATTCACTAAATAAGATAAAGGAACTTGATTGCATCCAATTGACTTCTGTTACCAGACAAGCAAAGTGTAAACTCGGATTTACATGTCCATCAAAAAGTCGAACAAGGGAAAATGACTCTTTCTCCCGCATTCCACCATTTTCTTCAAGCATCCTTTCCAAGTCCTGCTGATCAATGAATATGTCATCTCTATTTTCAGAGGATTCACTAAAAAAATGATTATTAAAAATAGAGATGACATATTCATTGATCGGCAGGTTACTAAGAAAAAAGTTGATTAAAAATAGGATTATGTTCATAGAGTGAGGCAAGGCAGCATTTGAAGGTGTATGGAATTACATGATCATCGCGTAAGCAGAAACCATCTCAAGACAAAAAGTACGTGCCTCCATGCTTTGTTAATGAGTTTCATGAAGAGCATATACATACTGAAAGAAAACCAGATAGAGCTTGACAACAATAGCTCATATGTGAAAGATCAGAGCCTAATCGCCATTAGATGTACCATTTCAGCCAGGATAGAACTTAAGCTCAACAGGTTGACATTGATATAACTGAAGATGATAGAAAAGAGATGGAAGAAGATGAGCAACCATCTGTGGAAAGGGCTTGCAACAAGGGACTCCAAGGACAAATGGAAAAAGGACACTCAAAAATCAAGAGAATAATTGGCTAGCAAAGGTCTTATGATGATAAGAGAGGACATAGACTTCTCCTTAAGTATCATAAGGAAGAAGCTAAATAATATACAGTGGCATAATAAGCTCCTAAGAATAGACTTGTAACTATATAATTTAACATGCGGAGTTCCTCTGCCGCATTTCGTGCTTCTTAACACAAGCGCCCTCCAACACAGGCTTCCTAGCAAGCTCATCTAAAATCACTCAGCTCTACATCACTTCCAACACAGGCGGTAGGCGGCAGTTGTGCGGCGGTCGTGCGGCGATCGTGCGGCGGTCGTGCGGCGGTCGTGCGGCCATTGTGCGGCGGTCGAGCGGTGGTTGGTGGCGGTCTTCGGCTAGCGAGGGTGACCGGTGGGTTGTGGGCGGCAATGATGACGATCGCCGGCAATTAGGGGCTGTGGCGACAATGACAATTGCCGGCGGTCAGGCGATGGTGGGTGGTGGCCGACGATCGGGCGGCGACAAAGATGACGGTCGCCGACGGTCAGGCGGCGGCGGTCGGAGGTGGCTGATGGTTGGTAGGGGAGCCAGCGGTGGCTACAACAAGAAAGAAGAACAAAAGAAAAAAAGAAAAGAAAAAAATGGACTTATGTCTAGAAATTGTTCCCGGAAATAAGAAGTTATTTTTTTTTTTGTTTCTTGTTTCTGTTCCAAATCTATTCCCCGTTTACTTTTCTATTCCGAGGAATAGAAAAATAAGTTGGCGTTACCAAATGGATTTCTGTTCTTTTTTTTATTTCGGGAAACAAAAGAACAGAAATTGAGAGAAATAAAAATGTTGTCATGCAGGCCCTAAATCGCTCTCCTCACCCTCTCGCACTATGAACGAGAGAGAGAAAGCTGCTTTTTTCGTAGGCCAGTACTATTGTATCGTGCGTTCAATTTTCAGTGTGAGCTGATTGCGCTGCGCTATTATGGGCCAAACTCTTCGGTGAATTTCGACGGCACTCTGGGGCAAGGCTTGGACAGCATCAACTTTGTCTACGCGATGTAGCTAATACCATTCACCGTGTGACAGAAGTGATTTCGGACATGAATTCAATAACAGGGCGCCGCAGCTTTACATTCTTGGGAATTATTGATCGGTGAATAGATTGTCTCGGGAGTGCTCTCGAATTGCAGTGGTAAATGATAGGGTTGAGGAGTTGTTTTACTGTTTCCTTTAGGAGTGTCAACGGTTCAGTTCGGTTCGATTTTTCAAAAAAATCGAATCGAACCATTAGGAAAAACTTCCGAACTAAACCGAATAAGACTCGAACCGAATACGAACCGAACTGAAATTTTGGTTCAGTTCGATTCAGTTTTTCGGTTTTTAGTTTTCAGCTTTCAGCTTTCGGTTTTTGCATTTGTTTCTTTTTTTCGTTTTTTTTTTTCTGTTGTAGATATTTTTCATTTCCAAAAAATAAGCTCTTATCGGTTTGTTGGTTCGGTTTGGTTCGGTTAACCAATAAAAAATGAACCGATAAAAAAAATTTAGATTTTTAATGAGAACCGAACCGAATGAAAATCGAACAAAAAAAACCGAATTTTTTAGTTTGGTTTGGTTCGGTTTTCGGTTCGGTTTTTGACACCCCTATTTCCTCAATCATATATTGGTTTCGGACATGTCTTATTATTTCCTGCTTCGTTGAAAAGGAAAAACAGAGAAAAAAGAGAATAATACTTACGGTGCAAGTTTCTAGTTTCTAATTGGCTGATAGGAATTCAGTAAATGCATTATCTCGGCAACTAATTTTTGTTAAAATGTCTTTTTTAGGGCATCAAAAGGAAAAAAAGAAAAAAAAAAAGAGAGAGAGAGAGAGCATAGTACTCACGGTGCAAGCATCTAGTTTCTAATTGGCTGATAGGAATTCGATGAGTGCATTATCTCGGCAACTGATTTTTGCTAAAATGTGTCTAGACCTTTATTTTTTAGGGATAATGGATTCTGTACGCGGTCTTCCATTCATTCTTGCCACCACTGCCCGAACTAAGCGATCAAGCAAGCAACGCCAACGCGTGATTTGCTTGATTATTTTGAAGTCTCTCTTCGGGCGAAGATCATCCAGCGAAATACAACCTGGACTGCAGTAGATGCGGCCTGCAACTAGTAGATGCAACATGCGACATGCAACCTAATGCGGCCTGCAGTAGATGCGGCCTGCACACAATGCGACGCCAGCCTGGTTTGAATGGCAGCCTGGATAGACGGATTTTGCACGGGGTACGGGTGTGCATGGCAACGCTTCTACTCTGGGTAACAGTTTCTTTTCAGAAATAATTATTTTCTATTTCTACTTCGATGAATAATTTATGAGTAAAATAACGTGTTTGGTAATGATACAAAATTTATATTCTTGAAATAGAAAAAGAATAGAAATACGTTTGGTACGATTTATAAATTTTTGTATTTATTCGTTTTTTCTTTTTGCTCACGGATCACCAACCGCCGCTAGTCGTTGCACGACCGCCGCCCATAGCCCACTGACCGTCGGCCGCCGACTGCGGGAGGGGACGGCGGTCGGTGGGCTGTGGGCGGCGGTCGTGCGGCGAAGGTTGTGCCGCAACGGTCGGTGACGACGGTCGGCGATTGGTGGTCGGCAACGGCAGGCGGTGGTCGGCGGCGGTAGGTGGCAGTTGTGCGGCGATCGTGCAGCGATCGTGTGGTCATTGTGCGGCGGTCGTGCAAGGCTTATTATTAAAATAATATATTATTATAATATAACCAGTCCGGTCCAAAGTTTAGGGTTAAGTTACTCGATTATGGAAAAAGATGACCAGAAGGAAAAAGTAATGTTTGACCAAAGTTTCAGTATGTTTTGCAGATTGGCCATGCTCAAACTTTGTCTCCACACATGCTCCTGCAAATTACTTCCATCGTTATGAACAAGTTGACGACTCAACCAACACATGTAAATTCAATTTCGAATGGCCTTTTTGCGACTATATTTGTATGTATACACAAAGTAATTACCGTGCAGCGCCTCAATCAAAACAATCGCTCAATCTTGATACCTGATATAACCTCCGTAAGAAGTGGCCACACAATGAGCTCCGTTCGCCTTCTCGGAACAACCCAAGAATTGGCTAACTAGAGTCATATTTCATTCATGTATAATGAGTAAATTTGCATCAGAAAACTTAGCGCGTTTGCACATGCGGATTTTACCAAAAATCACCCCGCCCCCTCCATTTAGCTTCTGACTTCGTTTCAATGAATTCCTGCTCCAAAGAACGACGCTTAATCTTTCCTTGCTTGCCAATGTTGCCATCTCCTTAGCGCGTTTGCACATGCGGATTTTACCAAAAATCACCCCGCCCTCTCCATTTAGCTTCTCACTTCGTTTCAATGAATTCCTGCTCCAAAGAATGACGCTTAATCTTTCCTTGCTTGCCAATGTTGCCATCTCCTTAGCGCGTTTGCACATGCGGATTTTACCAAAAATCACCCCGCCCCCTCCATTTAGCTTCTGACTTCGTTTCAATGAATTCCTGCTCCAAAGAACGACGCGCAGAGCCTCGATCGCATTAGGTTTTTTTTTCTCTGCAACTCTCCCTCGTCGCCCCTCGCCCGCTCGCACAATGAACGCCGGTGAGATGGCTGCACTTTTCTCAGCCCGGTACAATCTTTATTTCGATCTTCATCGTGAGCAGGTTGCGCTCGGCTTTTATGGGCCAACCTCCTCTGTCAATTTCGACGGCATTCTTGGGGAAGGCTTGGACGGCGTCCAAGCTCATTGCGTGGCCACTTCTATAGTTCTTATCAGAAATAATCTATTTGTAATAGATCTCATATTATGCTTTACTTTACATTTTAATTCTAATTATCATTAAATATGTTCCGTGAATTTATTATTATAAATTATTTCGAACAGCTTTTTCGAATTTCATAATTTCTGCAAAATGCCTCATCATACATCATGAGATGTATCACAAATATGAACAAAACAAGATTATCCTCAATGCACTTAAAAATCAGATTTTTCACCGAGAAGTTAAAATTTGATATTTTGCTGGACAAATAAGTTAGCCCCTTAAGGTTGCCAAAACCTTCACACATTCCTCATTCCGACATCTTGCAGCAATCATTAACACGGTCTCTCCACATTCTATCTGTGAATTCAGACTGCAGCCGGCAGAGATCAAGCAACTGAAGAACTTTAGGATACCCGAGGCGCACTGCCAAACAAACGGGTCATATTCCAGTTTTAGGATAATGAGGAGAGATGACTTAGAGGGTTGAAGCAATGCCCCATCACTTCCATCGACATCCACACCTTACCGCATTAAGCGATATTGCAATCTCAGTTGACATCTCATATTCATCAAATAGAACGAGATTGGTGTGTTTCGCTCAGAAAAAACGGGAAATTCGCTCAAAGAGACGAATACAACTTGGAGCAACACAACTAAACTTTCCCTGGTATGAATAGCTAAGGTTATTGCACTCAGTTCTGGCTATCAAAGTCGAGAACCTATTCATTTTATCTGTGACTTCGAAACTGGCAATATACATCTCAGGTAATTGTCAAGCCAAATGATGGATAAAGCTTGATTTCACAAAATTCAATTTTGCTCCAAGTCTTAGTTAGGGTTAATATTTCCTGATTCTGCTCGTAAATCTCGGGGGTTACTAGAGTCCACAGAAGATGAAAAAGACTTCTTCTCGTGACTGACCAGCCATACCTTGATGAGTGCATCAACAACCGCAACGAACCCAATGTAGCACGCGAGGACAAGAGCACGAACAACAGCATGTGGGCTGATCATTTTCCAGCTCTACTACTTTATTTTTACCAGTGAAAAAGGTCAGAAGAGAGAAGAGAAAAAACAAGGTTTGCTATCCAATTGATGAACCGAGGTCAACATGTAAGGCTCGGTATAATTACTTTGTTATGTTCCGGAAACAGCATAATGTTATAATGTTATAATATGGGGTCAGATGTTGCACTATAGACATCACCAAGAAAATGGATGCAATAGTGTCGGCTTAAAAGGCATATGATAAGCAATATATGAGGTTAACCATAGATTAAAATCGGTACAAGCATATAAAACTTCAATTAAGGAGCCGAGACTAATATTTTCAGATTAAAATCCATACAAGCATATAATTAAGGAGCCAGGACAAATAATTAAGTCAAAGAAATAAGAAGACTACTGGTAATTACAGACCACATAATAACAGCCATGTCTAATGACAGCGACTTTGACATCAGTTCAACAAAACGGCATCATCTCCAATGATTCTGACCGGTAGAGGCCATCCACGAGGCTGTCATATTGGAGATCCACGCTTTTGTTTGTGCCGAGGCTCCAGTAATGGATAAGAATTACGGGCTTGAACCGATTGATGAACCGAGATCAACATGTAAGGCTCTGTATAAATACTGTCTTTGTTATGTTTCAGAAGCAGCATAATATTGTAATATGGAGTCAGATGTTGCACTATAGATATCACCATGAAAATGGACGCAACAGGCGTTGGCTTAAAAAGCATATGATAAGTAGAAATCCCTGATGATATGTCTATCCAAGTCGAATAAACAATAATACTGTCCACCAAAATGTGCGGCCCTCTCATTGCAATTCATTTTGCAATTCATTGTGCGATCCATTGTGCCCAGAAAGAGAGCGAGGCGTTTGGGCAGCAATTTAGGGTTTACAGCGGTACTCGAGAGAGAAAGAGCGAAAGGGGAGTCGCGGCGACAGCCGATATGTTTGCGACTTTTTCGGTTTATTTTCTTTTAACTCGACCCGAAACCCAAGCCCGGTTTTCTTTCTTTCTTTTTCTGTCCCCCTCTTTTCCCCAAAAAAATAAAAAAAGATCTAAAACCTAAACACAGCCCTCCCCTTCGCCCTAGTGGACTAATAAAACCAGTTCACGTGTTTTGTTTAACCCGTCAATAATGGATGAGCCGACATGCTCTATAATTATTAATTATTAAATCTGTTGAAAATGTGTTTTGTTTAACACGTGTACTAATTTTATGATCAACGCTAAATACCAAACGGATGCATTTAATTTTAACGTTTTGAAAATCAAACTGCTCATCACAGATACGTCAATATTCCATTTCAAATTTCACGATTAAGTTACTCGATTATGCAAAAAGATTACTAGAAGGAAAAATTAATGTTTGACCAAAGTTTCGGTACGTTTTGCGGATTGGCCATGCTCAAACTTTGTTTCCACACATGCTCCTGCAAATTACTTCCATTGTTACGAACAACTTGATGACTCAACCAACACATGTAAATTCAATTTCGAACGGCTTTTTTGCGACCATTTTTGCATGTGTAATTACCGTGCAGCGCCTCAATCAAAACAGCCGCTCGATCTTTATACTCGACATAACCTCCGGAAGAAGTGGTCACGCAATGAGCTCCGTTCGCCCTTCTTGCAACAACCCGAGAATTGGCTAACTAGAGTCACAGTTCATTCATGTATAATGAGTAAATTTGTACCAGAAAACTTTGTGATACAAAATAAATCTCACTGGCTAGCAGAGATTGCAGAGCCCATATCAGTTCGCCACAAAAGTAATCTCAATCGCCAGCCAAAGAAACGCCATGCAATTCCAATGCCCTTTTTCTCCAAAGTAGAACATCTCATACAGCCATGCGTCTCATACTGCCGCATGATTAAATCGCAACACTTCATGAGACGACTGTTTCTGACAATTATGTGTTATTTGGCATACTGCCCGAAACTTGGAAGTACAGAGCCCGTTGGAAAACGAAAAATCAAGAGAAAACAGCAGTAGACGCGTGGCTCCAAATAAAATTTGCCACAATCTTACGTTTCTGTTCCATTAGGTATAAACAATTCTGCCTTTTGCTTGTCCTAACTAAAAAGAGAATGTAGATACGAAATTTTCAGCTACCACCCCAAAATAAATGCATGTATTTCAGCCCAACTAGAGACAGTATAAAGAATGCCAGACGATCCCTTCCAATCAGCAGAGCCCCCTTCGCTATCCTCTTTTTGCTTCTTGACTAACCTGGGGTACAGTTCGATGAAAGGAATTCCAAACTGACTTCCCACCTTCCCTAAGCTTGAACTTGACCCGATCACAATTCCACTATCTGCCTTAAAGGAGGCAAACTATCTTTCCTATTGAATCTCCGATATAGATGGTCAAGTTCCTCTTATCATCCTCCCTGTTCTTCAGGATTTCATCAAATGCTTTGGCCTTGTCAACGGGAGATTCCATCTTCTTGAAAATTTCCCCGGTAGAAAAGGACTCATCAAAAGTCAACTCATTTGTATGTGCCTTCAGAAGCCGTAAATCCCCTGGGCCATGAATGTCGTGAGTAAATCACATACCCTGGGCAGATAGCAATCTCTCAAAATTCTCAAATGTACAGGATGTAGTAGTACTCCCAGGTGCTTTCTATGTATTTCAGCGTCCGAGCAAGTAGAAAATCTAATGCAAAAGATGGGTAGCCCCCAGAAGGAAAGGAGTTTACCCAAAGAAAATGCTGATCTCATTAAATCACCATACCAACAATATGAGAGCACATGGACGTTGACATCCACCATCTCATTCTTGACGAGTTTCTTGAAGAAACTGGTGCAACCATCCAGAAGGATCATCCTCTCACCAGCTTTCTTTATGTCTTCAAGATTTAGACCCTTAAGGACCCCGGATTCGATCACTCTGGAATTTGCCCATTTCTCAAAATCGGACAGCTGCTCAAGTGCTTTAGCCAGAGCTTCATAATCAAATGCCTCCACTGCAAGTATTAAACCAAAAATGAAAAGAACATTCTAGACAGTGCAGGCAGGCAAATGTTTCAAGGTGTTGAAGAGTAAATGCCGCAAATTGTACCTTTTTTCAGCTGGCATAATGCTTTCTATGCATTGTTCATACCCGTCTGTATACTGTCTGGAAAGGACAATGTCCCATGTCTTCCTCAGTTCAGCGGACGGCATCCTAGCAAGTTGACTTTCAGACTGACTCGTATCAGTTCTCGGAGCAGTAACTATGGCAATCTCAGCCAAAATGGCAGAAGAATAAAAGACTCTGCAAGTCAGATCAAAATCAGAAAATAACATATGACGATTCGCTGCCAAACTGGGATCTCTAATCAAGGGGACAACGGTAGGCTGGGCAAGAAAGAACTCTATTTCGAGTTTCATGGCTTGGGGTTAAAGAATTTCAACGACATTGAGCTCCTCGCCTGTCAAAGAGACAGTTTATCCAACAAGTCTTCGATTTGCAGAGCTGCTGCCTAAATTAAGAGAATAAAAATACTGAGCTATTGAAGTAAGAGGACCTTCCAGTATTTCACACCAGAGCTGAAATAGCAAACTGAAAACCACATCAACTTCCAAGTATGTGAAAGGAGAAAAAGTCGCAGCTAAAGTGCATGACCAACCCGGAAACGCTCAGACGAGTAATTTGCAAAGACCTCAAACGTTCTTGACGTTCCTGCAAACCTAATATTACGTCAAAAGCAATGCCCTGCTTACAACTCAATTTCAGAAGAACAACCCCACCAAACCAGAGATACCTTCTCTATTGCAATTTTCCTCTTGGTCTCTTCACCAAGTTCAGCATCACCGAGTATTCTGCGAATTTTCTTTTTACGCTTTCTCTTCGCCCTAAACAAAGAAGAACAAGTTTGAGGAGTAATACCTTCTTCATAAATCAGACTCGCATTTCATTGCTCACGTATAGAATCAAGTGCGAGACAAAGCACCCACCTCTCCTGTTCTTACTTTCCTTTATCATCATAGGAAATATGCAAAAAGTTATCAACCACCTTCATCTTGACTTCATCTGGTGGTTATTATCGTATATTTAAACTATCACAACACACTAGTCCAATATGATACCGTATCAAGCACGTGCAGAAAATGCATTTAGGATGTTCCAATAAAAAATCCTAATTATTAGGGCAACATACTTTAACGTGGAAGACATTTCTCTCAATCCTCTCTCCATATGGTAGCCATCTGCCATTTGTTAATGTTATAAAATGGCACTCTCTTATCATAGAATATGGCAAACAGTGACAGAGAAAATAGGCATCTATAATTGTAACTCCTCATCTTGCTGAACTACAACAGTAGAAACAACAGAGAAATGCGTAAAACAAGAAAAATGCACCATACTTAGTGAACTGGAAAGATAAAGAGGAAAAAGATATAGACTGCATTCAGAAGCAAAGAAGGAAAGAATAAATTTGTCGGATAGTCATCGTTCCATAATATATGCTTGCTTAAACGTATCTAGAAGCTATCTAGAAGAAACAGGTTGCCATAAGATTTCGCAAAGCAAAAGAAAAGCAGGAAACATTCTGTACGAAAGTCTCTAAAGTGAAAATACCCATCACCAGATTGGAATATTGATGTCCGAATCTGAAGTATCAGAATCAGAGCTAGAAACCACTGAAACCCCAGATTTCATGGCTTCATCCAATGCCAACTTCATTTTGTGCAAGATACTTGGAGAGCAGCAGAAGCAGTTCCAACCAGAGGCCTGAACCTTGGACAAGTATTCTTCACCAAAGTTCCTTTTAATGCAACTGGCACAAAATAACGTTTTGCAAGATCTACAACTTAATGAGTCACTGCTTCGTCCACACCATCCGCAATAACACTCGGAGCAATCAGTGCCCTGCAAAGTTTGAATTATCATACCACAAGATTAATAGATTGATAACAGAGTCTGCCATTCCAATTATTACAATTTGAGAAAAGTTCACCTGAGAACTGGTGCAAACACACAAAGCAATCAATTCAGACCAAATGGTGCTTCATTTTATACTAGACATGAAGGTTGATATAATCATGGACCATATTAATATTTCTTTTCATAATTTATAATATGATACAACAAGAGAATCAACAAGGTTCTTGCTTGACCTCCCCTTTCCAAGGATAAATAGCGAATAAGCATCAAGCTTCATGACATTAGCATTTGCATGTGGAAGAGAGAAATAATCAGGAGAGAAGCATCAACATGAAGAATATACGAACACTCAAAGTTTTGCACCCATCAAAATAAAATATCTAGAATTGACTATGTCCATACCTTCACATGCATCTTCTCTTCCACCATATATTTACAATTATTGCATACGATAACTTTCAGCAGAGCGTGTGCATGCACCTCACCAGCCACTTTACCACAAGCTGTACAATGTAATTTCCTGTTAGAGTAAACAGCAGCATCTCCTGAATCCTTCGAAAGAGATTGCTCATTTTTAGTGACACAATGGAGTGAATCATCTACTGGCTGGGCTTCATCATCACTGTCTATACTGACTGTCCGACCTCTCTTGTTACTAATGTTTATCTCCTCATTAGAATCAGGGAAAGCAGTTTCCGAAAGTAATGAAGTCAAGCCATTAGCTATTTGCCTTCCCTGATTATCAGTTCCATGGCCTTCACGCATCTCATTCTTCGAATTTTGATCAATAACACCATCGTCAGCGATCATTTCACCATTTTCAAAAGCTGTCTTGTTCAACACATTTTGCACATCTGAGCTGGCATCTTGATCAGCCATATATTCTTTCTCAACAGTCTGCCATGCCAGAGTGGCAAAAGAAGAAGTAATATCATAGGATTTACCATAACACAAGAATCAACTCATATATCAACCGATTATAGCATATCTAGGCTTTTGTAATTAATTTCGATTTTCCTCTTTTTTCTTTTCCATGTTGTCCCCTCCTTTTTTGTTTTTAAGGCGGAACACGGGGAAGAAGATTGACTAATATCAAGCTCACACAAAAGCCCAAAGAGCCTGCATGCAACAAATCATCCACACACTAAAACAAAAAAGCTTGGACAAATTAAGACCTACTGTTGATCTTTCAGAAACGATATATAACTATTATATGTAGCAATGACATGCCTGTATTCTACAGTCATGTCAATAGAATTACTATTAGGCCGGTCTAAGAAGTCAAACCACAGAGCAGTTTTCAGGTCTGAAGGAGAGCAATCCTCAGAAAAAGACCTCATATAACTTTCCAACAACTTTAGCTCTCTTACCAGCAAGCATATCCTTTAGTACGGGAGGTCTATAGCCATATACACCAATTTCTCCAGCAATTGTTGATTTCATAGAGCATGAAAAGAATTTCGTTCTCCGGTACTTCAGACAGACCCCCATATGGAAAACCAGTACACGGGACCGGTAGTGCAAAACCATGTGACGTATGAGGTCAAAAAGAAAAAAATTGAGAGAATGCAGTAAACAGAGAATCTCATAATTTCTACAAAATCTCTCGCCATGCATGATGACATGTATCACAAATATGAAGAAAACAAGATCATCCTCACTGCACTTAAAAATCAGATTTTTCACTAAGAAGTTAAAATTTGATATTTGGCTGGACAAATTAGTTAGTCCATTCATCAACAATCTGAAGGAATCCATTATGTCAAGCCCTTCAGCATTTTAGATATTATTTATGAGTTTAGTAACCAACAAAATCTTACCGTGCATCCCCATTGTATTGGCTTCAATGATGCCATGTCCAGATTAATCGCTTCATATGATTTTAGACGACATCGAGCTTTATGCTATCTTGCTTGGTTTCAATAAACCAGCTGGCCAGATTTACTTTCTGGAGCTTCTTTCTCGCTTTTGGGAAAGCGAAATTCGTATCATGGCACGAGCCTGGGCAGAGGATACAAGAACGAAGAAAGCAGAAGCCAACGTAATCACGCTCGCCAATACTGCTGATAAACATGATGAAATAAGAGTTTGATATACATACAACATTCAATTGAGGTGGCAAGGTAGCAAATTACCACCGTTCCCAATTCGGCAAAGTAGAAGAAGAAAGTGGGAGCTCCAACTAAGTCTACTGTTCGTGTAAATCCTCGAACCCTACACAACAAGTCTATTGTTCGTGTAAATCCTCGAACCCTACACAACAAGTCTATTGTTCGTGTAAAAATGGACTTACCAACTTAGGACATGAGTGCCTCTAACTACGTCCCACATAAACCGGTCGTGTCGAAAATCGTTCGCCCTTAAGTTATTATTGTGGTGCAGATATCTTAGAAATCCAACGCGAAATATGAAATATCACACCTTGTGAGATCTTATTTAGGGGACTTAAGATGGACTTTTGGGCACAGACACTTTGGGAGGCTCTTCTGTGAGCTTTTACTTTGGCCGACTCTCAAATGATCATTTATTCACTTAAGAGTCTCCAATTCCGTTGCTTTCTCATACCTTAGAACTCGCGCACGCCATCTTATCTCCTCAAAGTTGCTCTAAGCCACCATAACTTTAGCAGCGCTGCAACAATAAAGTATTTGTTGAATGCCTCATAAAAACCGCAATAACCTGTTTCGCAGCTGAAAATGTTGTAAAAAAGTTATACCAAACAATAGTTTACAAAAATCTCGTGTAGTGTGGGATATTCAAGCGTTTTTTCTACAAAGAAGGGTGCATTACTAAACTAAACCAAACCCATCGTTCTCAATGCTTGAAGCAGCTTAACACCCCCTTCCCTAATGCTACACGCCCCGGCTGCCCACAGAGGCAAAATGCACTATGCTAGGGGAAGACCTGGAATGCAGACGTTCATTTTTTGTAGCAGCTATGAACTCAGAGGTAGGGCCTTCTAATAGTTGAGGTAACATATTGCCCAGTAAAATTGACTGGCTATTTCATGACATCAGCAGTGAGAAAGTCCAGTACATAGCTATATGACTACATGAGCAATGCCATCGTGCAACTTCCACCAAAGTTAAAGCCAGAGGGACATACATAATAACGGCACAGGGAAGTCCTCACCTGCGAGCCTATGCTCATGAGAAATGCAATATGTACTAAGAAAGTGCATTGAAATTTGTTTACTAAATGACATGACAATTGATTATTGTTGGATGAAATAAGTTCACCGGACCCCAATCTTTAATTATATGGCAATTCATAATAAAAGCATATGATATGTGCCACCACATCATTTAGTAAAGAATATTATAACAAATACTTCGTATCCCTAACATTGCTCTATGTCCATGTCAGGTGAGTCTGACCCATTCAGCATGAAACAAAACTCTCAATAGAATACCTGACACCAACTCACAGCACCTAAGAGACCGGGAATGTCCACTTATAGTCGACAGACAAAACCAGGATTTGAGAACCTCTGCCCATAGAGGCAAAAACATTTGGAACGATTCTACTTCAACTTTGCTGAGAATCTCTCTCTTTCCTCAGATCAGCCACTACCCGGTGACAACTTAAACACATGGAACTAGATATATTAGCCCCAGAGGTTCCCACGCATTTTTGTTGATGCGCATAACACTTGCTGGTTGGAGAAGATGACTCACTTGCGGTTTAGTGCCTAAAGTATTAAACAAAAACCAAACTGAATAATCCTTGCTTGCCAGTCAAGCTGGCTGACAGATAATGCATTTGAAGGATCCATGAACACCATATAAACCACCATTCGATACAACCACCTTGACACGAATTATGAAAGGGTAAAGTGGTTTGACAACTGCTGCAACGAGAGGGCGACGAGACTGGCTTTCAGACAACCACATTGTAGCAAAGCTGGGCGACAACTCTGGACCATCTCAACCCTCAAATAGGTCCTAGTACTCACTAGAACGGTAGACAATTGCTTATCAATGAATGCATGAATCAAGTCGCACTATAAAACAAATCGAGGATAAAAACTTCATGAACATTTACTGGCTCCACATGGCTGTTTATTATCTTTCCAACGAGTTCATTGATAATTTTATAGATGGTTGAGAGAAAACAACAATAAATTCAGGTAGCGGGAGGGAGCACATTACACAATGGACCTGATCATTTTCATCCTCTGCTGGAAGGGGAGATTCCTTAGCCACAGATGGTTTGTCGGCGCCTCAATTCTGTTTGTTGCACTTTGTCCAGAATGGATAATTTATGTTACCGCATTGCTCACATTTCCAACTACCCTCAGGCATTTTTTGTTTTGAAAGCAACTTTACATATGAGTACTAATATAGACAGATACGAGGCAAGCAACATGGCCACTAGTGATAACTAATTGTAGCTTTTATCAGAGTTGGAAAACTGCAGTTGAAGAGCATAAAAATCTGTTAACTTAGACCAATAAGCACTCTTCAGCTAAAACAAATTGGTGAGAGCAAAATTATAGCTCAGTAATACAACAAACACATAAAAGAAAGCCACAAAGTTCAATCTCCTCAAGCTGCTAAATTGTTTGCCAAAGCAACACAAACCAGTGATCCAAGCTCAGAAGCATTGCACTTCCTCATGTTGCCCACTGTTCTAAAGGAGAAGTTGACATTTCCACAATTCGGCACATCCAAGCGTGATCATGTGTTGCATCTACAATGTATTACAAGGAAATCAAACATCAGTTGGAGAAATTAGGAGCTCACACAGAGCACTGTGACCTCCTGTTACGGCTAACATCAGTGGGTGTATCCCTCTGCATCAGGGGTATTCACATAACTTTGCTCATTAGGACACGAACCAGATCAATTAATCCATCCCGTGCCGTGTGATGTAGACCATTAAAACCAGGAGTATTATTGAGCCGTTTTTGAACCTCGTACTCTTGTATAATTGCTTTGAATGTTCCCCATTTGAGTCCACTCTGATAAGCTTCTCACTGTATCACCTTCCTTGTTTTTCAGTTTTCCGATGGCCCCGGCAAAGACAAGCAACCCAAGAGCTTCCATGTGACCATTTGCTGCGGCTCTCGAGGCTGGTGTATATCCATTGGCATCTTGTTTATCATGCTCAATAAGCTTTTGCAAAGCTTTGATGTCATTTGCTTGAGTTACAAACATCAAAGGACAAAACATCTTGGCATTGCTCGATTGAGGAACTTTCCCAGCTCCAATGACATCCACGACCGCTTGCTGGAAGCCAAGAGTCCATTGAACTGATCTGAGATCTATTCTGCTAACCAACCAGCTGAACAAACCAATGCCATGTCTATGCCGGCTGAAGCCAAAACCTTCACACATACCTCATTCCGACATCTTGCAACAATCATTAACGCAGTCTCTCCACATTCTGTGAATTCAGACTGCAGCCAGCAGAGATCAAGCAACTGAAGAACTTTAGGATACCCGAGGCGCACTGCCAAATGAACGGGTCATATTCCAGTTTTAGGATAATGAGGAGAGATGGCTTAGAAGCAATGCCCTGTCAGTTCCATTGACATTCACACCTTATTGCATTAAGCAATATTGCAATCTCAGTTGACATCTCATATTCATCAAATATAATGAGCTTGGTGTGTTTCGCTCAGAAGAAATGGGTAATTCACTCAAAGAGACACATACAACTTGGAGCAACACAACTAAACTCTCCCTGGTATGAATAGCTAAGGTTATTGCACTCAATTCTGGCTATCAAAGTCGAGAACCTATTCATTTTATCCGTGACTTCGAAACTGGCAATATACATCTCACGTAATTGTTGAGCCAAATGATGGATAAAAATTTGATTTCACAAAATTCAATTTTGCTTTAAGCCTTAGTTGGGGTTGATATTTCCTGATTCTGCTTGTAAATCTCTGTGGTTATGAGTCCACAGAAGATGAAAAAGACTTCTTCTCGCGACTGATCAGCCATACCCTGATGAGTGCATCAACAACCGCAACAAACCCTCTGTAGCATGCAAGGACAAAAGCACGAACAGCAGCATGTGGATGGATCATTTTCCAGCTCTACTACTTTACTTTTACCAATGAAAAAGGTCATAAAAGAAAAGAGAAAAAACAAGGTTTGCTATCCAATTGATGAACCAAGATCAGCATGTAAGGATCAGTATAATTACTGTCTTTGTTATGCTTCAGAAACAGCATAATGTTATAATGTTCTAATATGGAGTCAGATGTTGCACTATAGATATGAGTAATTGAAGCATCATTCGTAATATGGATGTGCAGTGTTGGCCTAAAAAGCATATGATAAGCAATATATGAGGTCAAATACAGATTAAAATCCGCACAAGCATATAAAACTTCAGTTAAAGAGCCAAGACTAATATTTTCAGATTAAAATCCATACAAGCATATATTTGAGAAGCCAAAACAAATAATTAAGTCATAGAAATAAGAAGACCACTGGTAACTAAATTCCTTATGCCAAGGAAAAGACTTACATAATAACAGCCATGTCTAATGATAGCGACTTTTACATCAGTTCAACAAAACATGTATAGCCGCCCAACGGCATCATCTCCAATGATTCCGACCGGTAGAGGCCATCCACGAAGCTGTCATATAGGAGCTCCACGCTTTTGTTTGTGCCGAGGCTCTAGTAATGGATAAGAATTACTGGTTTGAACCGATTGATGAACCAAGATCAACATGTAAGGCTCTGTATAAATAATGTCTTTGTTATGTTTCAGAAGCAGCATAATATTGTAATATGGAGTCAGATGTTGCACTATAGATATCACCATGAAAATGGACGTAACAGCGTTGGCTTAAAAAGCATTTGATAAGTAATCTATGAGGTTAACCACAAATAATAAATCCATACAAGCATATAAAACTTCAATTAAGGAGTATTTAGGTCATATGTGATGCTGTACCCAGAGCTGTCTTGACCGCTGCTTGGTGCAGTCGTGCCATCCTCAGGTGCCCGTAGCACGAGCGCCCCTGCTGGGAGCACAAGTGGGTCCGCCGGTTCCACGAATGAACGAATGAACGGAATAACGAGAAGATAATCCATTTTCTCGCCACAGTTTCTTCTAAAATAAAGGTCTAAGGGACATTTCAACAAAGCACCTTGAGTCAGTTTCATCCCAAGAACTAAGACATTCTAAAAAGAGAGGGAGAGAGAACATACCTCGCTAAATATTCTCCATTGCCCGAGAAAATATTCAGTGGTTAGCAACTACCACGTCATCGGCTGACCCGGCATATATGCTCCATTGAAAAAGCGACATCTGTCCGATGATTTGGAATATGTAGGAATTGAAAAATGAAAACCGAAGGGCCTCGGACCCTCTTTTTTCTCTTCTCTCCCGAGCCACTGACACAAGAAATAATAAATGCATTGTCCCCGCTCAAAACCCTCTCTCTCATCTTTTCAATTTTTCAAGGGTTATATACGCAGGCGCTTTATCTCCCCCCATTCCTCTTTCTCTCTCATCTTTTCAATTTTTCAAGCTACGGCTTCATCACCAGCTCTCTCTCTCCTCTTTTTAGAGAAAATGTTTGCTGGTTTCTCACCGATCAACAAGAAGACGACATTTTCTTTTTCTTCGTCCATCTTCTCCAGAAAAGCAAACGTTGTAGCGATTTCCGCTAACGCAGATCAAGCAGCGCCCGGAGAGTAGGAGATTATTCGCAGTCTCCAAAAAGAATTTGGTTGGAAGCTTTCGGTTGATGACTTGAGCTGTCAAAGCCGGCATTCCTGGGATTGCGGACGCAGCACGCGGAGGAGAAGCAGGCCTCTTCAGGCTCCCCTCAACGTCGGAGAGGGTCACCCGCCGAGCGAGACCCCCGGACATGGAAGGCTCGGAGGCGAGTTTCCTGGAGAAGCTGGTGTTGTACGCGGCCAGCGTGGCGCTCAGCTGCCATATTCGCCAGGCTCCGTCACCTCGACCCGAACCGGGGGCCTCCAAGAAAGCCCTCGAGCACAAGAAGGAAATCGCCAAGCGCCTTTTCTGCACAACCTCCCTGCAGACGATGTGGTCCTCACCATGCTCAAGGCTAGCGCTGCCATGGGCTACCTCGCCCCTGAGTACACAAGCACCGGCTCGCCAGAGACCACTGAATATTTTCTCCTGTTGCCCTGACACAAAATAATCTCCCAAGAACGTAACGATGAGACGACCCGTGATTGGTTCGGTGAATGAGGTGAACGCCGTCACGCTGTGAAGGCAATCCCCCATAGTTAACGTACATGGAAGCTATCGCATCCTCGCCACTGACGGAGTTACCATCGAAATCGATGGAGGACTCAGGTCCATAGAAATATCTGATGGCCTGTCTACCGAAGTTGAATGCATGATAATACTCTACACCAAAATATGCGGCCCTCAGACCGGAATCCATTGTGCACAGAAAGAGAGCGTGGGGTTTGGGCAGCGATTTTAGGTTTCACAGAGGTAAACCAGACGGAGAGCAAAAGGCGAGTCGCGGATTTTCTTTTAACTCGACCCGATTCCAAGACCGGTTTTCTTTCTTTCTTTTTCTGTCCCTCCCCACTCTTTACCCCGAAAAAAAAAAAAAAAAAATCTAAAACCTAAACACAGCCCTCCCCTTCGCCTAGTGGACTAATAAAACCAGTTAATGTGTTTTGTTTAACCCGAGCCCGCATGAGTTGTTGAAAGTGTGTTTTGTTCAACACGTGCTAAACAACAGAGAGCAATGATGGACAATTTAAAATTTACCTATAAAAGTGTCACGTAATATACTAATTTTATGATCAACGCTAAATACCAAACCCAGGTTACAACTTCTACTGCATTTAATTTTTCTAATTATCCTTAATCAACGTTTTGAAAATCAAACGGTTCATCATTTAGAATTCTTCGCAAATACATCAATATTCTATTTCAAATTTTAGGGTTAAGTTACTCGATTATGCAAAAAGATGACTAGAAGGAAAAAGCAATGTTTGACCAAAGTTTCAGTATGTTTTGCAGATTGGCCATGCTCCAACTTTGTTTCCACACATGCTCCTGCAAATTACTTCCATCGTTATGAACAAGTTGACGACTCAACCAACACATGTAAATTCAATTTCAAACAGCCTTTTTGCAACTATATTTGCATGTGTACACAAAGTAATTACCGTGCAGCACCTCAATCAAAACAATCGCTCGATTTTGATACCTGATATAACCTCCATAAGAAGTGGCCACGCAATGTGCTGCGTTCGCCTTCTCGGAACAACCCAAGAATTGGCTAACTAGAGTTATATTTCATTCATGTATAATGAGTAAAAATTTGCACCAAAAAACTTGGTGATACAAAATAAATCTCACCGGATAGCAGAGATTGCAGAGCCCATATCGGTTCGCTACAAAAGTAATCTCACTCGCCAGCCAAAGAAAAATCATGCAATTTCAAATTTTCAATGCCTTCTTTCTCCAAAGTAGAACAGCTCATACAACCAAACGTCTCATAAAGCCACATGATTTAATCGCAACACTTCATAAGATGATTGTTTCTAACAATTCTATGTTATTTGGCATACTGCCTGAAACTTGGGAGTATAGAGCCTGTTGGAAAATAAAAAATCGAGAGGAGACAGCAGGAGACCCGTGGCTCCAAGTAAAATTTTGGCACCATCTTGTCTTTCTGCTCCATTATGTATAAACAATTTAAAATTTTGTCACGCCCCGATCATCGAGCACGCACACATCCTTCTGTTTAGTTGATTTTTATATGCGATATCCCAAGACTATGTATCGCCAACCCGTTCATTTTAAATAGCACATGCGGAAGCAGTTATAAATCCCAGACAATAAAACGATGGGATAGAAAAGCAAAGCCATATTTTTCATATTGAAATCCACAACCATACTTTTATACATTAGCACAACTCTAGGTATTTCACAAACTATTCACGACTTTCTAACTTCACTCTATTCACACAAAAACAAGGTTCACAAAAGAGGATGGATTTCAGTCCTCATCCGGGTCGTACTCAGAATCATCCTGATCATTTTTTGACTTTTCTCCACTAAGTTCGTTTTCTTCAAGCTCTTCATATTTTTCTGGCTTATCGTCCTCTTCTGGTTCCTTCTCCTCAGGCTCATCTACGAGCCTAAATGTTGTCTCACAACCGGGATGAGACGATGTCTCAGCAAGTTCTACCCCACTAAGACCCGATTAGTAAACCAATACACTATGGGCTGCCTAAACACGCACATGTCAGAAGACTTACCTTAGCTTCATATCCCACTTGCAAGTCAGTACAATTCATAATAGGCACCCACTCACTCAAAACAAATCGAACCAGTTGATTACATGTCACCCAAATCATTCCCCACGGTGGAATATCTAGAAGTTGGGCCACGTGCATTCTCCATGACGACATACCAAGTCTTCAAGCCACATGCAATCCTTAGGATGACATACTCAAATCTTAGGCTCACATGCATTCTCTAAGGCGACCCTTTTCGCTATGCATCAAGTCACTGAGCCACGTGCCCTTTCTCACGATGCCTTACTCAAACACTGGACTCACGTGCATTCTCTAAGGTACTAGTTCACCAAAGTGACGCAACAGATCACCGAGCCACGTGTCCTTTTAGATGCCATTCTGGAACGTCGGGCCCACGTGCATTCTCTTTGTCCATTGTCTGCATATTAAATGATGACTAGTGTCAGCTAAATGAATTCTTAAAATCAAGAGGAAAACGACCAGCCTTGCATCAGAAATGAACCACAACATTCATTCTTCAATCAGTCTTCATGATGGCATTTACTTGGTCCTTACTCCCACCAAAATAAACCTCAGGACATTGTCAGTTTGCCACCTTCACCAGATTAATTAGTTTATTGCTAACATTGAATATACGATTCTCCACCATACTTCCACCATGATCAGTCTTTTGGAAGCGCTTGAAAATAATATGCTACCAAACTCAAGCAGAACAAACAATTGGAGGATTAAACTGATAATGGCATCGTAAACTGCTTCAACCCAAAAAGGAGACGAGAATTTGTTGCTTTAAAGACAAATTAAACATTCGATTTTGAGTTGTGCATGTACCTGAAGGAAATATCGTGCCTGTCAAACAACAGTACTGCAGAATAAGCTTTCGAGCAGAAACTGCAATTGGGCAGTCTATCGAAAAACCTTCATGGTAAAACTTCCGTCTGAGAGCTGTGTATAAGTTCAACGGCCAAACAATATCTCCGCTAGAAATTAAGATGTCACACCATCCAGGACCAGGCTATTAACAGCAAATAGAACCAGGATAACATCATCAATACAAGGGCAGAGATATCTCCAAGTATGGCAATCCATCCCACCAGACACAGGAAAACATTGTACAGGATCAGATGAAAAGGTCAAACATTCTACTACAGAAGTCATCAAGAATAGAAAAGAACCAGCAAGCACTGATAATATGCGGAATGATCAGACAATTTCCTCACTCTTCTCCCAGTTCTTAAGTCAGTTATCTGAATTCACCAGCAAGACAGGTTGCACACAATGAGAAGCTATTGAGAAAACAAACCTGCACTAAGATGCACTCGGTCCCGCTGGACAATGGAGTATCATGTCTAATTCCACTTGAGAAAACATTCACCCCTTTTATGCCATTTGAGTCGCATCGGAATTCCCAATTCAGAATTTGGAGAATGAGACGAAGTGCAGTTGTACAAACTTTAACCTCATCTACTGCAGAATCAACCCCAGTTATTTTGTCTGCAACACTTAGAGCAGCATCACGTGTTTAACAATAGAATACCTACCATAAAGTACAGTGAAATGCCTCTACTTGCTGGGACTTTTAAGCATTCTCTAGAAAGAGGTTATGCTATTAAGTTAGGCTCAGGACGGATCTGATACATAAACAAGAATTATGAAATGCCTCTACTTGCTAGTACCCCTCCAGCAAAACTTTCTTATTCTTTGCAACAAAATAAATAAATAAATAAAAATAAGAATGAGGAAAAATTTTGGTTTGTGTGGAGGCAGACAGCCTCGACAGTGTCAAGAGATTTCTTCTCCAATAAAATCAAATAATTACACATTTCTGAGTCTACTCTCCAGTTATCTCCCAAGTGACAGCAACTTTCAACAGCTTTTCTTTGCCACATAACTCTTCAAAGAAATTTTACCACCTAGTCAAAAGATAAAATAAATCCCCTATCCATAACTAGTGTTGAATATGACCAAGACTTTTACTCGGAGCTTCATATCACTGCTAATGTTATATACGCACCCAATGCCAATGATGATATTTCGTCTTGAGAGAAGCTCTTTGTTTTCCGAACAGTTCTCTTTCTTGCCGTTAATCATCTCAACAGTTATAAGCAAATCCTACAGAGTAAAATGCACTATGCAAATGGGTTAGGACTAAAATTGATGCTCTCTAGCTGGAAAGTAGGCACGTATGTCCTCCAAGAGTAATGAGAAAAGCCACATTTGACCACAAGTTGTAGCTGTTGTTACATAGGATCGCATGTTGATATGGCAATCATATTCATCAAAGAGAAAAGAGAAAATTTGAGGATTGCTATCAGAGTATATAAGCATCATATCCAATGAGATCTCATATTCATCAGGGTCATGAAAAAACAAGATTCTAATATAACATGTGGACAAGTCCAATGAGATGAAGCCAAAACAAATATAATATACTATGCGGTCTATAAGCGTGATCTGTTAAGGTGTGATGGCACCATTCAGCAGGACAGCATCCGCCGGTGGTCACGCGCCATTCAGCAGGACAGCATCCGCCGGCACGTCCGCGTCCGCCGGTGGCACCACCGGATCCGGAATCGGAATAGTGCTGAAGAGTGAGTAGTTGATCCGTATCCTCGTGGGTGTGTTTGTTGTTGCTTCTAAAATAAAGATCTAAGAAAACAATTTGAGTCAGTTCACATAGATTGATTGTTGCTTATTCTAATTCTAAAATAGAGAGGAAAAAACTTGGGTGAACAGCCTCAGTTGCCCAGCGAGTATATAACTTCCTATGAAGGTGGCAATGTCAAACCCCGTTATCGGTTCCATGAATGAGGTGAAATTCATCAGAAGGAATTGGGAATGCCCAACCCCAATCAGCATGGCTGAAATCGCATCACCTCCGATCACGTGCTCCCCATCGAAATTGATGGACGATTGGGGTCCGAAGAAGAGGCCTATGCTCGCTCTACTTACATTGAATATAGTATAAAAGCTTCCTCCAAAAAATGTGGTAGTTGGGACAGGTTGAGCAGCCATTGCAGAGGAAAACAAATAAAGAAAGAGCGGCGGGGCTAGCAGAGAGAAAGAGGAAACTGACAGAGAAAAGCGGCAAAGCGAGAGGCTAACAGAGAGAAAGAGCGACGACGGCAGCGAGAGAAAGAGCGACGACGAGAGGCTGGCGGTTACGTCCACCCGAAAAGCTTTCTTTTTTTTAATTTTAAAAATGGCCAAATGTCACAAACAATCCCTAAACTTCCACTTAATCTGCAATCTCGTCCCTAGACTTTTAATTTGTTCAATTTGATCCCCAAATTATTGATAAATGTCCAATCTAGTCCCTGACAATTTGAAAATTGACTAATTCCGTCCTTCCGTTAGTTAAAGTTAATAAAATGGGCTTACATGGCTTTTAGTCTCTTAAATATAAATTAAAAAAAAGGCATGTGGAAATATCAATTACCTTTAAAACAGGTCAAATTGTGGCCACCGTCCAAAAAAGAGATACAGAACCACTTATTCTCTTTGCTTTTGTGATCAGTGCTCTCATCTCCAGCTAACCCTTAATTTGTTTTCCTTTTTTAAGATATATATTGACTCATAATTCTAGTAATCCAATTTAGTTCGACGTCATCAATTAATGCTCCACGTCATCACTTAACGGTTTGAACAAACGGAAGGACTAGATGGAACATTTGTTAATAGTTCAGGAATCAAAGTGAGCAAATCGAAAGCTCAATGATGAAATTGAACATTATATGAAAGTTCAAGAACCATTTATGACATTTTCCCTTTAAAAAGAAAAAAAGAGAGGAAAAGATTATTTAAAAAAGAAGAAGAAGAAGAAGAAGAAGAAGATAACAAGTGAGACTGGGTTGGGGCTAGGCTGCCCCGGCCTTCTTTCCTTGTCTCTTTGTCCGTTTCCTTTGGCTTGGGCCTAGCCCAGCCTCCTTCGCCGGCCCGGTCTTCTTTTCCTTTGCCTCGCCTGCTCCTTGCATTCCCGTCTTTCTCCAGGGTTGGGTCTAGGAAAGCAAGGCAACTGGCGGTGGCAGGAGTCATGCGCGCTTGCCGGCCGAGCTTAAAAGGAAGAGAGGAAAGCGAGTGGGGAGGGGGGCTCAGTTCGAAGAGAGAGGGAGCCGCAAGCAAGAGAGTGGCTAGAGAAAGGAGATCCGGGAGAGAGCTAGAGGAGGGGGCGTCATGAGAGAGAGTAGAGAGACCATGTCACGCAGCGTTTTATATTTCAGTTCTGTGCTTGATATGATAGAGAGAAGAAAAAAGAAAAAGAACAATTGCCGTGTAACCTGTGTTTTCCTTAACCGTGTCTGAGGCTGGCAGTTTTATTTTGTCCATTCTTGTTGTTGATCATGTGTGTGAGCATTTATAGTATCATCAACCAATTTTAGCCCCATTATCAAGGTTGTTCCTAAAATTGTAGGTAGCACTTTTCTACTTCCACAATCTTACGTTTATCCCCTCTCTATCCGGATTCACCTAGATTACAAGACTCTTGCTTTGCCGTTTTAAATCCTAGGCAGCTAGATTTGATTCACTTGAATGTGCCACCAACCAGATTGCAGGTCATGCGGCCCTTGCCGAGGTCACGCAATCTCAAACGAGGGCTGTCAATGCCAAATCTAGCTAGCCAGTTAGGTCATGGGATGATATGAGACCTATAAGGGATCAAGAAAATGACACTATGGATCAATCCAGGATCTAAAAATGTACAAATTAGTTCATTATCAAGACTTGTAAATGATTGATCCATAGAATGACTATGACATATAGATTCACATGAAAAAATGAAAAGAAAGTAGCAACCATGTCTACAATTTACAGTTTCTAGAATAGATTAATTTCAACTTTTCCCGGTACTACTATCTAATTGGTGGAAATTAAGTTTGGCCGAGTAGCAAGATGGAAAGGAAAATGAGTAAAAAAAAGAAAATCGGTGGAAACAAGAAAAATTATAATTTGATGAAGAGATTATTTCCAATTTTAGAAAAAGAATTGCGGCTTTTAGGCCATTAAACTGTAAAATTACATGTTATGGTCTCTAGTTTTTTTTTTTAATGGCTGAAGACGATGGGGGAGGTCTAGCGGGTCACGTTAGAAAGTCAATACGTAATCGATTGGGTAATTCAGATTTGCTGGATATTCCTCCAATTCAAGTGTGGACCTTTTCCTATATTAGTTCTTCATTTCAAGTGCTAATCCAACTAAATTTACATGCCATTTCATCCGATTCCAATTATGATTAATTGATTTAAGTCTTCAACTTTATTTCCACACATGCTGCCGGCTAGACTAATGAAAAGGCCTTGTCAAAGTCATTGCAGATTGACCAAAGTCTCTATGATCCAAAGCACAAGTAAGGGCTTTTGTTCCTCCATAGTGCGTCATTCAATGGGCTCGGCAGTGGATGGAACCAATTAGAAGTGCAAATCGTGCAACTGAAGCAGCACAAGGACTTGGACTCCTGTCAGAGGAGTTTTGAGTGAGCTACCACTCATGCGTTGTCGAGTTAATGCAGATTGACCAAAGTTTCTGTATGTTTTGCAGATTGGCCATGCTAAAACTTTGTTTCCACACATGTTCCTGCAAATTACTTCCGTCTGTTCATGACAACTAAGCCATTACATGTAACGAGAGTCTCGGGTAATTTCTGCAACAACAGAAAACAAGAGAACGCAAAAGGTGCTGATTCAATTTCGAATCGCCTTTCCGCATCTACTTTTGCATGTATACACAAAGTAATCAACGTCTCATGCAGGGCCTCACTCAAGACCATCATTCAATCTTGATTTCTGCAACATAACGAACCAATGACAGAACCTCCAGAAAAAGTGACCACACAATGAGCTTCGTTTGCCTTCTCAGAACAACCCAAGAACTGACAAACTAAAGTCATATTTCAACCATGTATAATGAGTAAAACTGTATCATTAAACTTTGTGATACAAAATAAATCTCACCGGCTAGCAGAGATTGCAGAGCTGATATCGATGTAGTAGTAAAGAAAAACATCTCATACAGTCAAACGTCTCATACAGCCACATGATTAAATCGCAACACTTGATAAGATGATTGTTTCCGACAATTCTGTGTTATTTGGCATACTGCCGAAGCTTGGAAGTACAGAGCCTGTTGAAAAACAAAAAATCGAGAGGAAACAGCGGTAGACCCGTGGCTCCAAATAAAATTAGCCACAATCTTGTCTTTCTGTTCCATTATGTATAAACTATCCTGCCTTTTTCTTGTCCTAACTAGAGAGAGAATGTGGATAAGCGAAAGGAAATTTTCAGCTACCACCCCAAAATAAATGCATGTATTTCAGCCCAACTAGAGACAGTATAAAGAATGCCAGACGAACCCTTCCAATCAGCAGAGCTCCCTTCGCTGTACTCTTTCTGCTTCTTGACTAACCCCGGGTAAAGTTCGACAAAAGAAACTCCAAACTGACTTCCCACTTTGCGTAGGCTTGAGCTTGACCCAATCACAATTCCAATATCTGCCTTAAGGAGGCAAAGTATGTCCCCTATTGAATCTCCAATGTAGATGGTCAAGTTCCTCTTATCGTCCTCCTTGTTCTTCAAAATTTCATCAAATGTTTTGGCCTTGTCAATGGGAGATTCCATCTTCTTGACAATTTCACCAGTAGAAAAGGACTCATCAAAAGTCAACTCATTTGTATGTACATTCAGAAGCTGTAAATCCCCTGTGCCATGAATATCGTGAGTAAATTACATACCCTAGGCAGATTGCAATCTCTTAAGTTCTCAAATACACAGACTGTAGATGACTTGAGCAATAAAAAGATGGTAGTAGCAGTCCCAGGTGCTTTCTATGTAATTTAGTGCCCAAGCAAGTAGAAAGTCTTATGCAAAAGATGGGTAGCCCCAAAAGGAAAGGAGTCTACCTGAAGAAAATGCTGATCTGATTAAATCACCACACCAACAGTACGAGAGCACATGGACATTGACATCCACCATCTCATTCTTGATGAGTTTCTTAAGGAAACTGGTGCAACCATCCTGAAGAATCATCCTCTCACCGGCTTTTTTTACGTCTTCAAGATTCAGACCCTTAAGGACCCCGGACTCGATCACTCTGGAATTTGCCCGTTTCTCAAAATCGGACAGCTGCTCGAGTGCTTTAGCCAGAGCTTCATAATCAAATGCCTCCGCTGCAAGTATTGAACCAAAATGAAAATAACATTCTAGACAGTGCTGGCAGGAGAATGTATCAAGGTGTTGAAGAATAAATGCCACAAACTGTACCTTTTTCAGCTGGCAAAATGCTTTCTATGCATTGTTCATGCTCCTCTGTATACTGTCTGGAAAGGATGTCCCATGTCTTCCTCAGTTCAGCTGATGACATCCTAGCAAGTTGACTTTCAGACTGAATTGTATCAGTTCTCGGAGCAGTAACTATGGCAATCTCAGCCAAAATGGCAGAAGAATCAACGACTGTGCAAGTCAGATCAAAATCAGAAAATAACATAAGACGATTCGCTGCCAAACTGGGATCTCTAATCAAGGGGACAATGGTAGGCTGGGCAAGCGGTTGGGCAAGAAAGAACTCTATTTCAAGTTTCATGGCTTGGTGATAAAGGTTTTCAATGACATCAAGCTCCTCGCCTGTCAAAGAGACACTTAGTTTATCCAGCAAGTCTTCAATTTGCAGAGCTGCTGCCTAAATTAAGAGAATAAAAATACTGAGCTATTGAAGTAAGAGGACTTTCCAGTAATGTATTTCACACCAGAGCTAATATAGCAAACTGAAAAGCACTTCATCTTCCAAGCATGAGAAAGGAGAAAAGGTCACAGCTGAAGTGTATGACCAACCTGAAAACCCTCAGACGAGTAATTGTCAATCCACTTTTTGTATGGGTGACTACTGTCTTTGTTGGCATCTAAGAGTGCCCGGAACTCCTTACCCAGAAACGCATATAATCTCATGCATGGTGTCATGGCACCAATAGTGTAAGCTGCCACTTTTGTTCTCTCAAAGGGAGTAGCAAGTTTTCCAGGACCCTTGACTCCTTCAACCTTCCCTGAGGCTGTTGCCAACAAAAAATCAGTATACTTAACAGTTGCAGTGTTGGGAGTGCTCTCCTTGGTATCCTCCGATCCCCACTCCTGTATAACTCATACAATTAGACCGAGAAAGGGCTTGCATGAATGTTGACAGGAATATTGGATGATTTCTTATAGAGAGTAGTCAAGCCGTTACTGTTAATCATACTAACTCAACACAATAATCTGCTCAGCCATTACTTGAAGTAGAGTAAAATCTTGGGAGAATGTTGGTACAGTCCTTTTCTCACTGTCAAAAAAAAAAAAAAAAAAAAAGATTTACATTTTCTAATCACGACAAGTGACTCACTTTCATGCCATGAGGTTACATCTGCATAGAAAATAATTTATATATAAGTCTAAGACAAATACTACCTTCACAAAATCAGCTGATGCAACAGGATATACTAATGAGAAACTGATGACTTTCCACATTTACAGGTGCTTTTTACTCTCAAATAATCTAAATCCTCCTCCCCAACATGAAAAAAGGTGAAAAGCTTCTTTCTATTTGTACCGTTCCTCATAAAGGTCCACCTAGCTCGATTATCATATCTGACATCTCAATATAACATGACATGCAGCACGTTAAAACAAAATCCAGGAGCTACTGCATCAAGTAACAATAACAAAAAGAGGCCTCATTAGGTTTGAAACTTCTTGTCCCAACTATATCCATGTCAAGGGGAACAGCCTATAATCTCGTTGGCTGAAAAAGGAATAGGAAGGATAAGACAGGCTCCCTAGTCCCTGAAGAACAGTAATTGGGCTGTGGGCACAATAATTAAAGTTACTGTCTCACCAACAGATAGAAGAAGGACATATATCAATCATTTTAGTAACAAGCATACTCAAAATATATCCATTAGATAAATTGCTAAGTTAGCCTCCTTTATATCACTGCAACATAGAACTGTTCCCACACAGATCCAGAGTATGAATAGATGGCTAAGTTAGAAAGAAGTTTCTTGTCTACAAGTACGATATATGAGTTGATTCTTCTATAATGCCAACAGTAGAAGAAGGGTCTTTGGTTTCTCAATCAGTTGCTCAATCTGAATAGGATTCCTTCTGCATCTTCCTGGCATTATCTCTGGGCAGCTTCATCATGGCCAAACTAGAGCACAGCTTGGATGTGGGAAAAAAGCAACAGGCACCAAATATACAGACTCGTGTGGTTGATAATAGCATGTCATAGATGAAAGAAAGTACCTTTTCTTAGTTTCTCGTAATTGAGCACTAAAGAAAAAACTCCTATAAGGTAACACCAAAAGACTCTTGGCTGTTACGTTAAACTTAACAGCCATTTTCTTATCAATGTATCGATAACATACACTAATTTTCTCCTTTGTGGTGCTCATCCATTTGGTATCAACCATGTTCAAAGGAACAAATAATGTTCCTCCTTACTGACCTGCGCAAATGAATCATGCATTCTCAGCTCCTCCAATACATCCTTCCTTAGTTTTGATATTGCGACGTTTGCCTCGTCATCGTCGGTACACTCTTCTGCTAATTCATAACTAATGAATAGATCGGAAACAGGAATTTCAGTACATGTAAGTTAATAATTTCAAACTTTCTGCAAGAAAACAAATAAATGACTCTATTGCTTATTCAAATGCACCTCTTAGCATCACAAAGCACATTCTCAAGGACATGGAGATACTTTCCTCTTCAGTAATAGAAATTATCCAAAAAAATTCCACTCTTAAATCACAGCCTACGATTTTCAAGGTTCAGCTATAATTGAGACAATCCAACGCCTAGCATCTATTTTCTCTCGCACAAACTTAGTTCAAAGCAAAAAGCTTCACGTTCACTAAAAATCACATATTCGCCAACGAGAACAATTAAGCAAGCAACTCCCAACTTTCTCATAGATGCCGTCCCACCACTTAGTAGGATGTCGTTTTCATATTTTCACATCCAAATTCCACTGAAAGATGAACATTCATGCAAAACTACAAACGGCTAGCTTATTCTAAGATCCCCTAACTTCAAAATTTTGCTATTTGACTCAATTCTTGCATCTACATCAAGATTTCCAAGTTTGAATCCCTTGAAATGTAGATGGACACAACAACGTCCGTCGAAAATGACTTATTGTGCCAAAATTCGCTTACAACGTTCTACAAGGTAGTTAAGCAATGCGAAGATAGCACGAAACTTGTATTATTCCTCAATAACTCCATCCTTCGTCAAAACGAACAAATGGACCGAAATCGCAGCAGCGCAGATGACAAAAAGACTCACGCTTGAGCGAAGGCTTTGAGGAAATAGACGTCCTGGGCTATGTAATGCCTGAAGCCATCGATCTCCAGGTTCCCGGCGGCCAGGCAGAGAGCGAAGGGAGTGTACGTGGCGAAGAGCGACTCCCGGCGGGACTTGATCCAGAACTTCCCGGCGAGCCCGACCTCGTTGTCGACGGCGATGGACGACATCGGGGCCGCCCTCGGGATGGCCATCGGCGGCGGGGGGAGCGGGGATCGCCGGACGATCGGAGCCGATTGCGGGCGGAGGCTTGGGCGGCGAGATCGGGGGGAAATGGAGCGGAGGGAGAGGAGACTGGCGAGCCGCGACGCGATTGGCTTGGAAGCGGCGGCGAGCGAGCGCATCAAAGAGAGAGAGAGGGAGCGCGGTGGCGGATGGCGGTGGCGGAGGAGGAGGTGGCGGTGGCGATGGCGGTGGTGGTGGGGGGTCTGGTGGTGTGGGCGTTTTGTCAAAAAAGGGAAGAAGGAAAAGGGGAGGAGGAGCCATGGGGTTTTGCTAAATTAATTAATGATTAATTATATGATAATCTTGATTATCTGTTTCGATGTTGTTTAGCAATTTGTGGGTCCCCTTGCCCTCTTGTAGCGTAAACATTACTGCTTGGATGTTGCTTTTTTTTTTTTTTTTTTTCTTTTTTCGGTTTTTTTATTTACTAACTAGGAAGGATGTCTTTTTCTTGCTTTTCAGGGAGAAAAGGCATGTCGCAATACTTTTCTCCCTTCTCCTTAATATAAATTGTGTTTTTAGCGTTTGGTATCTTCTAGCCAAAATACAAATAAATAAAAAAGAGAGAAAAGCTGATAATAACTTAACTTTTGTATATCCATTAATAATTTTAGAAACCCTAATCTTATTTTTTTTTTAAAGAGGGATATTGCGGTGGCTACAAAGTCGAGAATTAAAGAAAGACATACCAAAAAACCTAGTTTTTTTTTTTTTTTTTTGCGAATTGACATACATACTTAGTGTCTAAGAAACAATTGAAAAACCCTAATCTCCTTTTTTTTGGGGATCTTTTTTAACATTTTAGCAACAGATAGTTAGATATTGCTTCTTTTAATATATAAATAATCAAGCACGCGTCTTAAAACAACACATTTTAAATATTAAAATGTTTTCAGGTCCGTTTCTTCTACAATTTGCTAAACACTGATTTTCGTTTATTAAGAGAGGAGGATCATTTGAATATTAATATCAAAAGGTCATTCGAATCCAAATAGGAATTGGCCACTCTTCTTTCCCCAACATTGTGACTCCCGAGATTTGTCTACGATTGGCTGAATTGAAAGCAACAAGAAGCCAAGATGGACTCTAACAGCGAGCGTGCATTGCCGAGGAATAAAATAAATTTATTTATATGGAAATAAGATTTAATTCAAAAAAAAAAAAAAAGATAACGCATCAGCCATATCTACATCCAAACGACTCATGCTGACTTTCCCGATTTATTTATCATGGGGTGAAGAAGTTCAGTATAACACTAGCATTTGAATTCCGTTTCTTCGATAGGCTATCAATAGTTGGTTTAGGATCCAATGGATCTTGCATTGGAAAGGGTTTTGTTACATTGCTTTCAGTATCTACAAGACAACTCTTTTCATTTTTAAATATGGGCGTGATTGTTTCGAATAAAATGAATGATCTCAACAATATTTTCTAAGAATTATTTACCGCATCTATCATGCTTCTTAATAAAATTAATTGTCAATCAGTGCCTATTCTTATGGTTTACTCATTTGAATGATTTTCTAGGGATAGTAAAAATAATTAAAAAAAGCACCATAGAAAGATCGCTGATTTTCTTTTCTATGGTAAATTTGCAATATTTTATTGAAAAAAATAAGTAACTCCGCAATTCTCTGAATATCTTCTTATTTTTCCTTATTTTCTTTCTTTCTCTCTTTTTTTGGGCCTTGAACATGAGCTCTCTTGGGCGAGCCAGGCCGACGTTGGTAACATTTACGTTTAAAAATTGTTACTGAGAACGAGAAATAGAAAAAAGTGTTTACGTTCCTGGAGAACAATTTTTGAACAAAAAAAAGGGGTTTGGTAAACTTGTTCTAATAAAAAATGAATAAAACAAGTTTGGTAAATTTGTATTTTTTTATTTTTTTTAATTTTTTAATTTTTTTATTTTTTTTTTTTTTTTTTTTTTTTTTTTTTTTTTTCTTTTGGCCGGTCGCCGGCCCTCGACCATGGCCGGCGACCGGCCGACGAGGGCCGGCGACCTCGCCTGGGCCGGGCGAGCTCGAGCTCGCCAGTCCGGCGGCCGGAGCTCGCCCGACCATCGGCGAGGCTCGGCCTCGCCAAGCCACCACCAGGGCGACACCGGCTGGAGGTGGCCGGCGAGCTCCGACTCGCCGGATCTGGGCGGCTCGAGCTCGCCCGGCCTTACCTCGAGCAGGTGAGCTCGAGCTCGCCCGGCCAAGGCGGGCCGAGCCTCGCCAAGGCCTACGACGCTCCGGTGAGGTCGCCCAGGCCCTCGGCGGCGTCGCCAACCCTCGGCGGCCGGTCGCCGGCCATGGCCGAGGCCTGGCGACCCGCCAAAGAAAAAAAGAAAGAAAAAGAAGAAGAAAAAGAGAGAAATGTTTCGAATTTTGTTAGTCCATAAACAAGAAACAATTTTTTTTGTTTTGTTTTTTACATTCCAGATGTGTTTACTTAGCAAAAAAAACAATTTTGGACAAAACGCACCAAACGCGTTTACATTTTTTTTTTGTTAAGAAAAAAAACAGAAAAAATTGTTCAAAAACAGAAAAAAGGAATAAAAACAAACGGGCCCTAAGTAACTCCGCAATTCTCTGAATATCTTCTTATTTTTCCTTATTTTCTTTCTTTCTCTCTTTTTGGGCCTTGAACATGAGCTCTCTTGGGCTGAGCCGGGCCGGGCCTGGATGGGCCGAGTAGTTTCTGCTTTGTTTCCCCAAAATCAAACAAGCCCAATTCGCAAAGGAACTTCAACGGCAGAAAAGGAGTTCTGGAAGCTCAGAACAGAGCTCGCGCAGAGCGTGAAAATGAAGAGGACGGCGACGGCGGCGATGGCGGCGGCGGCCACGAAGAGCGGGAGAGCGAGCGACGAGGACTGAAAGAAGCGTGCCAATGTCCAGGTGATGGCGCTCGTAGAGCTGTCCATGTTTTCCGGGAGAAACGCGATCTCCCTCTGCTCTGCCTCCATTCGCTCGTTCCGCTTTCGCAGTTCGCGTGCTACCTCGAGCAGGGCTCCTACTTCATCAGCGAGCTGCGCGCGCGGCGAATCTGGATACGGCGGCGGTTTCGGGAGGCTCCGCGATGCCGTGTCCCGCTTCGACGCGATCGTCGAGATGCGACCTCTGCCTCCCATGGAGGAATTCAGCCGGGTGCTGTCCGTCGTGGTCAGGATGAGGCATTACTCTGCCGCCGTCGCTTTGATCGAGGAGATGGGTTCCCGCGGGGTAAGCTTGAATGTCTACATCTGGGGGATCCTGATGAACTGCCTCTGCCGCTTGAGGAGGGTGGAGCTGGGTTTCGCCGTTCTGGGCAGGGTCTTGAAGCTCGGGTTCGAGGCCAACTCGGTGATGCTGAACACGCTGATCAATGGGCTGTGCGAGGCTGGAGAGATAGATCGGGCGGTGAGGCTGGCGGACGAAATGGGAGACTATGGGTTGAAGCCCAGCGCGTATACGTATGCGGCCATTCTGAAAGGCGCGTTGGGGAAGGGGGATAGAGATCTGGCGATGGATTTGCTGAGAAAGTGGGAAAGGCAGAATTGCAGGCTGAATGTGGTCGCGTACAATACCGTGATTGACGTTCTCTGTAAGGACGGGTTGCTATCGGAGGTTTTGAGCCTCTGTAAGGATATGGTCGGTAGAGGTGTCGAACCGGATGTCATCACCTACAATTCCTTGATCTGGGGTCTATGCTATTTAGGCCGGTGGAGAGAAGCTCTTGCCTTGTCAATCAAGATGGTCGGGAAAGGCGTCCGGCCTGACTTGTTGACTTACAGCTACTTAATTCACGGCATGACTCATCAGGGTCAGTGGAGAGAAGCTCTAGTTTTGTTCGAGCAGATGGTGTGGGAAGGCTACGTGGCGGATGCTGTTACTTATACCTCGTTGGTTGAGTGTCTATGCAGTTCCGGTAAATGGGTAGAGGCTAGAAGGCTGTTGATTGATATGATGCAAAGAAGGGTAATCCCAGGATGTTCGAACTTTCTCCCCTGAGGTCAGGGCACTTTGTATGGAAGGGATGGTAACCAAAGCAAAACGCGTCGTTGATGGGATGAGTCAAGGAGGTGTGGAGCCTGATGTAGTTACATCGACATATTAATGGATGATTGTGTTGTCTTATGCATCAAATTATGCTAAGCTGCTCAAACAGGTGGTGAACAAAACTGCTTGCCTGATGTTAATACTTGCAACACTGAAATAAATGCTTACCGTAATGCTAGAAAGTTCGATGAGGCAATGGAGCTCTTCACAGAAATGCCTGAGAAGGGTTCGATTGCAAATGCATCACATATGACGCCTGATCGGTGGCTTATTCCATGCTGGCAGACCCGAAGCTGTAGTGAAGCTATTTGATGAGATGCAAGCTGCTGGCCTGCTTCCAGACATTTTCACCTATATTCTGCTGGATGGCTTTTGCAAAACTCAGAAGCTTGACAAACTGTATGATGCACGGTTGCAACCCTTGCACATTAAATATTGTTGTAGAAAGCTTATGTAAAGAAGGGCAGCTAGACAAAGCCCAAGAGTTGCTTAAAGACACGTAACGGAATGGATGCTCTCATGATGCTGCCACTTACTACACTTCAATTAGAGGATATCTGAAAAATTATGATTACTTAATGGCAGGGCAACTTCTTCTTGAGATGGTCTAGAAGGGTTTCTCTACTGCATTGACAATGGAGTTGCTGATTCGATTTGTCATCTGGCAATGAAGTTGATCCTGATCTCTTACAACTGATATGGAAGTTCTTGTGAACCTTGCTGGTCTCATGTCTGTGAGCCTGCTGTAAAATAGATTCACACACTTGATATTAAGTCCAAGCGACCCTGGTCAGAATTTTGTGTATGCGGGGTTATGCGTATATGGTCCAATGACATTTGGAGAGACGCTCCAGTTGCATATGATATGATAGTCTTGTTACATCTGCAAACAGCAACGGATGGTCTAGGGTGGAGAGAACAGCACGTAAAATGCACACTATCATGTTATCAGACTTGCAGAAAATCATAATGATTTGTGGATGGATGATTCGGGAGGTGTCACCTGAACAGTGTGGATCGCATTGGCAGCTCTGTAGAGCAGTCTAGTTTATCCAAATTTTGAATTTAGTGAATATGTTGTGAGAAAGATTTGTTCACTTAGGGGGGTCCAGAAATCACTATTAGGGTTGGAAGGAACTCTACATTGTGAAGAGCATTACTGGATAAAAATTTCACTTTCTTTGCCATGTCTGGCGTAGCGCCAAGGCTTTTTTGACTGTGGTAAGGAACAGAAGATCCCCATCTTTTATTTGAGATGAGATTTATGGTGTTAGTTAGGCTAAATCTTGCTTAAGGAAGAACTCTGATGCATTCATTACTCTTGCTGGTGGGCAGGACTGTTTTGCTCTTGAAGGGCTTTACTGAAGTGTGATATCTTCGTGTCCTTCAGATTCTTAGCCTTGATATGGTGTAAGTTGCCAAGAAAACAATCTACCACGATTCATTATTGTGGCGCCTTTGTCTATTGAAGCCGAGTCGATTAATCTTAAAAAAGGGCCGTATCAACATCAAAAGGAGAATTCCTCATGGCTTGGTCCTCATTCCAAACAAGTTTTCGTCTTCCTTGTAGCAGATCGATCAATGGCAGTTGAGGTCGTGGAGTGGCCTGCAATCATTTTGAAAGCTTACATTCTAGTGCTTGGTGCAGAAATTAGAACGAGAGCTCCCTGATATGCTTGGCGCATAACTCTCTGTAACTCCAGCTCTCATCAGCAGAAAAGAAGGTGAAGGAGCCAAGACGCGATCCGAGCTGATTTATGATCATATGCTTGAGTGAAATTGCTTGTATCAATGAAATGCTTGAGCAGTGTGCTCATCAGGGGCCAAGACTTGTATATGCCATGGAAAAGCAGTAATATTTGCAAGAATCCTATAAAGATTAGAAATAATAAGTCAATGAAAATATTTTTATTACTAATAATAATTATGTCTAAATATTTTGTCCATTCATTTTTATAAATGATTCATACGATCATTTTCTAATAAATAATTTTTATATCATTTATTTTTCATGAAACAAACAGATCTTTAGTAATGTGATGGCTATATGTCATTAATAACTTCTAATTAGGAATATTAATTTTCACTCGATCCATGTAGTAGGTAAATTTCAATGTTGATGATGAATTTTCATATAAGAAAGGATATTTAATAATATAATAAACAGGAGTTTCTCAAGGTGGTGGCATCTAACTACTTAGTAATTAAACAATAACCGAATTTCATATACATCTAAGAAATTTCGACATATTTTGTATAATTTCATGGGAACTATTTATGTTATTGACCATAAAAAAAAAAAATTCGAGCGAATTAAGAATTATATTGTTCAATTCGATTTGGGAATCATTATTTCTAATTATAGCGATCGATTTTCCCAGATCAATTTTCAAAATAAAGTGATAATTTTTGAAAAATTTCCACCAACCAAGCAATTCCCATATTTTCTCCCTCGTTGCTCGAATTTATCTGTTTATCTAATTAAATTTGTGGAAAAAGCATTCACTGATGAAAATCCAAAATGGATAAAATTCCAGATATTTTATTTCCCTTTTTGTTTCAGATATTTTATTTTTCAAGGAGAGAGAGATTAACGTCCAAAAACTGCCAAACCGAGCGACAGGATTTCAGCTCAGCAGCAATGGCGACACTCCTCCTTCCTCAGCCCCTCCCCGACCTCTCCTCCTCCCTCCCTCGCCGGAGCCCCAACCGCCTCCTCCCTCTCGCCGCCGCCCGCTCCCGCCGGCGGCCCCGCTCGTCCGGGCCTCTCACCGTGCGCTCCGCCCTGACGGAGTCGGATCCCCCGCCGTCGCTCGGATCAGACTCCTCCGGCCCGCTCCTCCTCCGAGAACTCGCCGTAAGGGATTTTCCGAATCGCGTTTCTGGTTCGCTCGCGCGTTTCGGTGCGGTCGGCGTCTAACCGTGTCCGGTGGCGTTTGAATTGCAGGAGAGCTTCGACCTCCCTTCGGATTACTTCGCGCAGCTCCCGCGCGACCTTCGCTTGGATGTAAGTACTGGCGATGGGTAATGAGTCGTCACTCTTCATGATGAGCGGCATTCTCATCGAACTATGGAGGGGGGCGTGCGTGAATGCGGATTGCTGTTACGAGGGGGTGTCGCTGCGGTCGTAGGCTTAGTTGAAATTGCACGTTACAACCAGCTTTATCAAAGCTGTGCAACGATACCGTTTCAACCCCCCGAAGTTTACGCCTTTGCATAAAACTAAAGGAGATGCCCATGCTTGTTGATCATTATTGTGGGGGGATTATATGTCCTTGTTTTAATATCTGGATCGGTTTGAGTTTTTCATGATGGATTTTTTTGTTTTTTTTTTTGGTACATGTTGAAGCTGAATGATGCGGCTTTTGACCTTTCAAATGGGCCGGTTGTTGATGAGGTTTGTTGTTAAGCTTCAATTCCTACCTTTTGTGATTCATTTGTTTCAGTTGTATGGTTTCACTGATTGAGTGGAGTTCAGATTTTCTTAATTGTCCTTGGGAACTTGAAGAAGCTTGAAGGGAGATGGATTATATCTGACATCTGTATGCTGATTGCTTTAATACAAAAGTTAATGATTTTTATGTTTTTTATTTCCCTTTTTCCAATGGCCAGTGTGGCGAAGAACTTGGAGATATATTGTTAAATTGGTCGAAATCGTGGGAACGGGCAGATACATTGACATCTAGGACTTTGGCAAGCAAACTGCCTCTGCTAGAGAGCTCTTTGACTGATAATGCTAAATCAGGCATGAAGAAAACACTGGCTTATTCATGCTTAATACATGCTTAAGGGTCTGTCATGAGCCTCATGATCATGCATTTGGTGATTTAGCATTGGGGAAGCGCTTATTATCTGCTGGAAGGAGGTTCCAGTCCATGGGACAGTATGGTCAAGGCGAAGTTGCTAAGGTATTTTGCAGAACTTGTGAACTCTCAGCTTAGTAAAAGTTGGTATACTCTTGCTATGTGAGCTTAAATGTAAACAAAAGGTATTGTGGGTTAAAAAGAGCAATTTTACTCTGCCAAAGAAGCAGAAAATGCACACTTGTAATTCAGACTGCCCTACCCTATTTTAATCCATAAATTTGTTGCGTGTCGGAGTTAAACACTTATAAAACTAAATTAGTTAGGAACAAGAATTTCCTATACTTTTGAATGAGTATTTGAACCCAGTCATTGCATGAACTCCTTTTTCCTTGTTTTCTCAAACTACATTTTTTTTATCATTGACTTCTTATGAAAGAACTGGAAGCACTTAAGAAAAAACCTTGACTGATCATGCAGAAGGACCCCTAATGATGTGAGCCTCGATGTTTGGAGGAATCTTTTCCACTTTGAATGTGGCATAACCACTGGATTTATATGAGGTGTGTAAACCGTTTCAAATTGTTGTTAGATTGCAAAGATAATGATTGCGGCGGGAAAGCGTTTGGCTGCAACCCAAGTATCTGCTGCAACGGTTGAAGAACCTAAGAAGGAAGCCCGAACTTTTAAGGTTGGTTCTAGCTCTCTCTCCTGGTTGAGGTCTCGAGGACAAGATTATTAACATAATGTGATCTGTCACTGGTTCTTCACATTTTTGAAAGTACAGTTTGGAGAACTTCAAGTAGAAGTTACATCAGATAAAGCCAACATTGGAGCTGCTATTGGTTTTGTATTTGGGTAACTGATGCTTTTTGTCACGATTGATTTTTTTTTTTTTTTTTGCCTAGTTATATTAGGTTGAAGGGTATTAAATTGAAAACTACCGTTTAAAATGCAGAATTCTTTCATGGCAACTAGCTCAAGGCGTCCAAAACATCCCAGAGAGCTCTTTGCAGTATGCAAATGATAATGCTTTGCTGCTGGCCAAGGTTTCTGAGAACACCATCTTCAACCTTGTGTGGATGTCCTTTCGTACTACATTTACTGAACACTGATACATGGAATCCTTTCAATGCAGTCTCTAAGGGGTGCTCTACTTGCAATGGGCTATTCATCAGCTATCTTGTCAACAATTTCATCCTTTGGTCTTCTTGTGCTTGCAAGACAGCTTAAATCTGAGAATAAGTGACGTTGTCCTAGTTTTGTCTACGTTTTGCTTGTAGATGACCATTGACTTGAGGAAGAGCTGAACATGACTGACAATGTATTACTATTGTCGGTATGAATCCATCGGTTATGGATACGTACTGATAGAATATATCATTACGTACATAAACTTTTCAGGCATGAAGAATGCTTCTTGGCATGGTCCCTGTTGCCTCATAATTGGAGAAGCTGATTTGATTTATTGCATCTTGAAGCAGATGTTGCCCTGTTCTCCTACCTCTTCCCTTCTACTGTTCCACTTGTATTATAAACTTCCAAAATTTGTAATGGAAGAAAAAGCACCAGCGAAATATGCGTCATTTCATATTTGCTTTCAGCTTTAAAGAAAATGCAATGAGAGAAGGCATTAAGTTACAAAATCCTCAATTTAAGAGGTGCTGATGTTACACTGAAAATGAACAGGGAGGGAGAGATGGTTTGACCACCAAGTGTGATATTCTTGACCTTTACCTCTTGATAGTTTAATAGTGATGTATACTAACCTGGCTGAAACCGTGCAAGTGAAAGTCTCAAAGAAGTACCAAATGTTAACCACCGACAAAGGGTTCCAAATTACATATCACTTCGGATTTTTTTACCAGTCAATGTGGGGCTTGATTCATATCAATTGACCACCAATCATTTACTCCTTTTGCTTTTGGAATTGTAGATCTCTATTTTACTTTGGTACCTTACTGCTTAAAAGTCCAAAACAACTTGAGCACTGAAAATTAGGATGCATGACCGTAATTGCTATTTGATGTAATATCCTCAGACAAGAGCTTCTTAGCTCTTGGGGAGTGTGATATTTGCCTTTTACATTGAATTCAAAATTGTTGAATTAACTTGATTGTCGACAACTTTTATCACATTTATGTGATTAGTTTAGTGCTATTGCTTTTTACATTTGAGACATTTGAGTACCTTAGCAGTACGTTTTGCAGTTAAAGGATCCAGCAGTAGGTCAGCCAAACCATTGTATTCAAATCTTATCATATATCAACTAAGTTGACGACGAAGGTATTAGCCATTCTCTTATAGTGGATATTCTTGCCAATGCCATTGTGATGGGACAATTTGATAGGTGGTTTCAACTCATGTCTCTTCTGTGAGTATTTGTGGATAGAATGTTGGAAGCAGTTTGTAAGTATGGCATCTATCTGTATAAACATTTTTAGGCCAGGCTTGCTATTCTCCGTGTTATTTCAGTCACATACTAATGTTCTGGATACATGGTATATAATCTTCAATGCCGGCTAATAGTACATTGTAGAATCCATTAAATTGTCACTCTTTTCTATTTGCTGATATAGGACATAGACGTACTTGTTTTCTGGTTGACCTTATGGAGATTACGTCAAAAACTCTGCCCGGCATCCAAGATCAGAATCTGATGAGGAGTACCTCCTGTTTCAGTGTGGCTAATTATTTGGGTAATCAAGTTTACGGTTTTCTCTCTCCTTTGTTGCTGTCATTGGATAGGAGATTTCATTTAATGGATTCTCATCATGATCAATCCTCCAATTGAATAAAGCTTACAAGTAGGGATGTTCTCGCCATCTGATAGGGCAGGTGCTTGGTGTATTCTTTGTTCAAAATCGTGGTTGTTCTAGCCCTCTTGCATAATTTTTAATGGAGCAAAAACTAGACCCTTGAAAAAAATTTGGCATTAGCGAATGTAGCTTCCTTGAGAATTCACCCTCTTGATTTTTATTTTTTATTTTTTCTGACCTTAGTGCTATCATACTAATTAAATGGTCTTTGCTTACCTGATGAAGTTGGCTTGGAAAATTAGAGTTGACAAATGCATTATCTGTGATCCACGTCCAATTTCCTTTTCTTTCTTTCTTTTTGGCTGATGCATGCGATGATGAGCTCATCAATATTATTCTGGAAACATTCTTTAAGATAAAGTTTTCTGCGGTTTTTGCAGGCTCTTTATACTTGTATTTTGCTTGTCTGATTCCATTCAAGGAGTGATTGTGTCTCTGCTCCGCTGCATGTTTCTTTGACATAGACACCGGGAATATCTAGCTTGAGCTGTGCATACATATTATAATGCTGGGTTTCTCTACCATTGTGACTTATGAGAATGGAATATATATGGTTGCAAGATTCCACCAATGCTATATACTGGTCAAAGAACTTGGAGTTTTTTAAGTTCATTATACCGTCACAGGTGATTTAGTCGGTCATCCAACTTGAGGTTTTGTCGTTTCAGGTTTTGGTGCGAGCTTACTGTTTTGCAATCCCTGCCGGTCGAATTTTTCTGCCGACAGCTGCATCTTCAAGATTCACGAATGATCCAAGATTCCAAGTCTCGCAAGCAAGCTTTTGTTGGAACTGGTCTGACCGTCTTTAAAAATGCCGTAAGCAAGAAATTGCTTTTCCTTCTTGTTTGCATATGTCAATCTTGGCAAGTAGGAAATAAAGAACACTCCCATCGGCCATCATATGTGTTGATACCATGCGCTGCTTTAGTCCTAGAGCTTCAGAAGATGGTAATTCTTCATCCATGTGAGTTTAGTCAACTTTTGACTGTTTAGGTGAGTCTGTTACCTCTTGATCTTGTTTTCTGCATGTTTACCCATTTTTTCTCTTCTAGCAGACAAATTATACAAGAAAAGAAAGAACCAAGCTAAAAGCAAAGAGCATGCCCTGTCGAATGGACCATTTCCCTTTCTGTTGATACATCATCTGTCCTTTGAGAGCTGCCCCAAAACACTACCTTTTCGCAGACGAGATTGTCTACCACGTCAAAAAATTAATAACAAAAGGGATCTGCTTTAGTCGCCATCTTTTTTTTTAATGACTCGGATTAGATAAGGTAGAGCAAATGCTAAGAACACGCAAGCCATGGATTGGTTGCTACTCTCATTTTTTTTTATTTTTTCCACTTGCAAATTCTAACTGTATCACCCGAAATAACGGTGAATTTTTTAATACAATTAGCTCGCAGCTAATTTCATTAACTAGTCTTGGCATATCTGCCGTAAATTCGACATCTATAGCAGGAGACAGTGGCCGTCGACATAATTTGAATTTTATTTCACTGAAACCATATCGCCATCAAATGGGTTAGCAACAAATTGTGGTTGAATGTGATGGCTTTTCTCATTACTATAAGGGAAAGTAATTTTCCCCTGATCCGAGCTTATTGTTTTAAGTTTATGGAAAATGTTTTGCATAAATCGATTAGATTTTGATCATTTTTTTTCTTTTTTAATATTCAGGATCCGGCCTGGCACACCTTACGGGTGCTCAGGGCCGCACAACCCACCATGGCTCCCACTTAAGACGCGTTAGCAACGCAGATATTCGAACTCATTCCCTCGGTGTTGAAGTAGTAGAATCCAATCAGCGTAGCTGTCTACCGGTGAGTATTAGATTTTGATCATTCAAACACTAGAAAGTTCGAAAATAATTTTTTCAAAATAATTTCCCTTCAAATATAATATTTCTCATGTAATTTTCACGTTGACAAGTATCCCGCTACGGCTACACCAAACCAATTAGCATTAAGCAAGAGGAAAATGACAAGCACGAAGCACATAGTCTATTAAGCGCAATCATATTCAATATGGATATACATCGTGACGACTAACAAGTTAAATCCACACCGGCGAGCTCGAGTCTCGCCAATCGTCGGCGAGGCTCGAAGTCTTATCCCCGCAAAAAAGTACGGCGAATCATCACCTGTAGATTCCACTCCATTTGTCCGGTTTCATCCACGTCATCATCACAAAATTATAAATCCTACGTGGCACATTAGTACACCCAATATTCTCTTGTGGAGAAGTCGTCGTCTTCTTCTCTCCCCTCCATGCCCTATGTAAACGTAAACCTGCACAACCATAACCAGACAGTCCTTATCCCTATCTCCTTCTCTGAAACACCGCCATCTCCATCCTCATCTTCACTTCGAGACAGCTCTGCCGTCGTCGAAACCCGCCTCCGGCCATGGATTTCAAATGCTCCGCCTCCGACCTAGCCTCGCTCGTCAACTCCACCGCCCCCGGCTCCAACAACGCCCTCCTGGCCACCTTCCTCTGCGGCCGCCTCAACGCCATCTCCAACAAGTTCGCTGACGCCGCCCACGCGGTCGACAGCACCTACCTCCTCTTCTCCGCCTACCTCGTCTTCTCCATGCAGCTCGGCTTCGCCATGCTCTGCGCGGGCTCCGTCCGTGCCAAGAACACCATGAACATCATGCTCACCAACGTCCTCGACGCCGCCGCCGGCGGCCTCTCCTACTACCTCTTCGGCTTCGCCTTCGCCTTCGGGTCCCCCTCCAACGGCTTCGTCGGCCGCCACTTCTTCGGCCTCAAGAATGTCCCCTCCGACTCCGTGGACTACAGCTTCTTCCTCTACCAGTGGGCCTTCGCCATCGCCGCCGCCGGCATCACCAGCGGGTCCATCGCCGAGCGGACCCAGTTCGTGGCCTACCTCATATACTCCTCCTTCTTGACGGGGTTCGTCTACCCGATAACCTCTCACTGGTTTTGGTCCGGCGACGGCTGGGCCAGCCCGTCCCGGTCCGACGGCAACCTCTTGTTCGGGTCGGGCGCCATCGACTTCGCCGGGTCGGGCGTGGTCCACATGGTGGGAGGGATAGCCGGCTTCTGGGGAGCCCTCATCGAGGGCCCGCGTATCGGCCGGTTCGACCAGGCCGGGCGGGTCGTGGCCCTGCGGGGCCACAGCGCGTCCCTCGTGGTCCTCGGCTCGTTCCTGCTGTGGTTCGGGTGGTACGGGTTCAACCCGGGCTCCTTCCTCACCATCCTAAAGACCTACGACGGCGCCAGCGGCGGGTTCTACGGCCAGTGGAGCGCGGTGGGACGGACGGCGGTCACCACCACGCTGGCCGGCTCCACCGCCGCCCTCACCACGCTGTTCATCAAGCGGCTGCTGGTGAACCACTGGAACGTCACCGACGTGTGCAACGGCCTGCTCGGCGGGTTCGCCGCCATCACGTCGGGTTGCTCCGTGGTGGACCCGTGGGCCGCCATCGTGTGCGGGTTCGTGGCCGCGTGGGTGCTCATCGGCTGCAACAAGCTCGCGGAGCTGGCCAAGTTCGACGACCCGCTCGAGGCGGCGCAGCTCCACGGGGGCTGCGGCGCGTGGGGGCTGATCTTCACGGGCCTCTTCGCGCGGCGGCGGTACGTGGACGAGGTGTACGGCGGGTCCGGGCGGAGGTACGGGTGTCTCGTGGGCGGCGACGGGCGGCTGCTGGCGGCGCAGGTCGTGGAGGTGCTGGCGATCGCCGGGTGGGTGACGGCGACGATGGGCCCGCTCTTCTACGGGCTCCACAGGCTGGAGCTGCTGCGGGTGTCCGGCGACGACGAGAAGGAGGGCATGGATCTGACGAGGCACGGCGGGCTCGCCTACGTCTACCACGACGACGACGGTGGCGACCGGCCGATCATTGTCCCTCCCGACGGGAGGAGGGTGGAGCCCACGGATCGGAGCCCCGCCCCGAACGCTGATGATCGGAACGGCACGCCAGCCGTCTGATCGGTCCTCGAACGGGAGTGGGGCCCACATAAGTGCGCGGGGTCTGGACGGCTGCGATTCGCTTTCAGGACGATCGGGGTTTTGTCAGGAAACGCGAGGACGTCCCATCCCATGTAATCACAGCATTTTGTCGTCGTCTCTCTCTCATGTCCTTTTCTTTCCTTTTTCTTTTCTTTTCTTTGAACTAATCCTCAAATCGAGAAAATAAAAACAAAAAAATGGTGAGGATAAGTTATTCATGCGAGTTAGGTTGTAATTTTAATGTGTAAATTATATCGAAAATAAGGGTTTTTCTACTCTTTTTTTTTTTTGAGGGTGAAATAGATAATGTTCTTGGCTTTTGTGCATTCTTCCTGCTTTGCATTATTTCTTGAAATTTTGTGGACGTACAATTTAAGGGTTGTGCTCAAATTGTGCGACGAAGAAGAAGAGAGATGTTGTAATGTGCGCGTGTGCGTGGGCACACACAAATCTTGACAAGGACCATTGAAGAGATTCCAAAATATAGGAGTCGTGTTCTCATTAGGATGGATCTTCTTGAATCTCAAGGCTCTTTCGATGTCAAACATCCAGAAAATCGTGTTGTATTGGATAAGATTGATTTTTCTTAGATGTTCTTATGATGAACACTCCGTCTTGACTAACGCTATGTAATGTAGAAGTAGTTCTTGCTGTGATGAGTTACTAGGCCAATGAAGTGAAATCTCGACGAGAAGGACCTAGATAGCCTGACTCGAATTACCCATTTATCTTATCTTGTCGATTAATCTTTTTCACCACGTGTTGAGCATTTTTCTTTCAAGTGCTTGATCAATCATTTTTTTTTTTTAATTTACAACGTATACCAAGAAGGGTCTTTAATATAGCTTTCACTATATTTTTATAGAGAATAATTGTTTATTTATTTATTCATAACTCTCTAGACTTTCAATGATAAGTACACAATATTTAAATATACAAAATAAGTATTTCAATTCACGAAAATTCCCATAATTGAAAAGAAAAATATAATATTTTTCCCGTCCAAACCGTCGAAACTTCCAACGAATAACCTCCGAAAAGGCAGAGCCGGTGTACACTTGGAGAGTAATATCAATATGCAGTTGATTTTCGGAAAGGAGAAAAATAAAAATAAATGACAAAATCCAGCTGGCAGCGGCTGCGCCACGCAATCATCCTCCAGTTACACATGGGCCCAAACCACCACGTGTAGTCCCATGATTGGCTGTGATGAGATCCTCTGTGACCGCCCCATGCTCCTCTTAAAGAAAGCTCTTGCATGCCGCATGCAAAAGGAGACGAGAAAAAAAAATGGAGTTGAAGAGAAGCGTCTCCGGATTCTTCAACAGCGCGAACAAGATCGACAAGCACTTCTCTAAGCTCAAGAATATATATATAGAGAGATATATAGCTCCCGCTCAGCTCACCTTCTACCTCATCCGCATCCACAGCGCTCAAAAACACTGTTCATCGAGCGCCACGGAGCTGAGCTTCGACGTCTGCAGAGTTCCGGCAGAGAGTCGCGATGCTAAAGCCGAGGACACATGGCGGATCACACGAGCATAACGATTGAAGTCGGAGCCGAAAGGTACCGCAACTCACTCGCGAATACATTGTCTCGGAAACTGCGGTCACGGTCGGGACCGTGGGTCGAACAGCCATAGTACCCAAACCAGCAGCCACAGCACCCACACAAGCAGCAACATGGGTGGCTCGACTCGGCCAGAAAGTTCCACGTCTTGTTCGGTTTACTGAAGCTGCTGATAATCCCGCATTCCCAATCGGGATGATCAGGTCTGTGAGCTCGCATCAGGTGTACTAGTACTTGTACGCTGGTTCCTGTTGGATTTTGCGAAAGCATGTGTGTGATATGTGACAAGGGAGCTGAGAAATGAACAAGCGACAAGATAGGATAGTTGGAGGATATAAGTCACGGGATACGGGGGAAATAGTTTTATTAGATGAACAAAATACTTTAATAGAGGTGTAAGTGAAGGAGCATCTTGATACGAAGTTTTAAGCTCATCTCCCCCACATGAGTGATGGCAGAGGTCTAAGACATCTCACGGTGGAGGGTTCACCCCTACACACTCTCAAATGAGATGAACTACCGGCCTATTTATAGGCAATTACAACCCACATGGTAGCCGACAAACTTTTTTTCTTGTCCAAGGTAATTGACGTAAACTTTTAACTAAAGCTGTCCTTTTTTGACTTGACTTTTTGTTCCCCACGTTCAGGTCGCTTCTTCAGCCGCTATTCTTGACTTTTATTCAAGCTTACTGTTTCGTCCGCGGCTTCTTCATCGTCGGCCGGTTGGTAACCCAATTTATGATCATAAATAATTTTTAAGTATTTTAATCCATTTAGTAACTCTCTAAAATTTCAATTAATAGGGACGCACCTCATCGGCCCTTTTAATTTTGTAATAATTTTAATTTTTTTTTTTTTTTTTTTTTTCCTTTCTCGCCGGCAGCTGGGTGAGGCTCGGCCGAGCTCGCCCAGCCGCCGGCAAGCTCGCCGAACTTCACCCTGGCCTGGCAAGATCTCCGATGACTGGCGATGGTGGACGGCGGCGGCGGCAGTTGAAGAAGAGAAGAGAGGGAAGAAGAACAAGAAGAAAGAAGATAAAAGAGAAAAAATGGGTTAGGCTTGATTTTGAAATTGTTCTCGAAAACAAAGAATCAACTTTTTTTTTTTTTTTTATTTCTCGATTCTATTCCAAATCTACTTCGAGAAAAAAAAAATAGAAATTTGTTCCCAGAATAAAAATTTTACCAAACGAATTTCTGTTACAAATTTACTCTCGAGAATAAAAAAACAGAAATTATTACTATTTGGCAAGTTGTCAAACACACCCCCAGGTTAAGCTAGCCCTTCTTCAATTTTGCAGCCATCGCCATTGAGGATTCTTCTAGTTTGCAGGCTGTATGTTGCTTGGTTCTAGTTGTCCATTTTTATTTTCTTCATGATTAAGCTATAGTTTCTAGATAGTTTGGAGAAAATGGATCACAATTTTCAATGGTTTCGAGACTCTTGCCTTTGAGCTGCTTTTTTGGATGAACCTTTCTCTTGTACCGTGGCTAATCATCAATTTGTGCTTAGCAGTGTATGCCTTGGAATCATCCGTCTACTCGCAAGAGGTTCCGACCAGTTTCTACGGCTTATTCAGTTGCTCAATGACGTGCCATTTACAGAAGTTCAATTTGATATTTGAAGCACCTACACTCCTGTTGTATTTGCATGTATGAATATTCTGTTGTGTATGTCATTTGTAATGCTTCTCATTCAAATATGACTTTTCCTCACTTGTAACAGTGCTCTATGTAGGTGTGTATCACTATCGATTTATAAAGTATGTCATTTACCTACAAAAATACCATTCTCTGAACATTTTATATAATAATTCCATTGGCTTTTCTTTCGCCCCTTTCTTCTACTATATCTAAGGATTGAATTCAACTACTCAATACCCTATATATAGATACCCGAACTCTTGGAGTACCAAAACTTAACACAGGAGGACACTTAAATATCAAAAGTTAAGAAAGTAAGACTCAAGTGCCAAAATCGAAGCAAAATGGATCAGTTAAGTGCCGACGGTAAGAAAATCGAGCAAAAATGCTAACGTGACGATTTTCCGACAAGACAAGTACAAAACGACATCATTTTACATACTAATGTGGCTAAATAATTAATATAAATATTAATTAAATTAAATTTAGAACTAAATTAAATAATATTAATATTTATAAATAAAGTAAAAAAAGAAGAAGAAGAAGATGAAGATTGCAAAAGGCAAGGGCTGAGCCCTCGTCGCTACCTCCCTACCATCGCCAAGAAGGGCCGGTGATGGTGGGGTGGGCCCTCGCCGCCAGTTGGCCAGGTTGTTGGCCCCAGGCCAAGGCCCGGTGACCTCGGCCAACCCTCCCCCCACTATCGTAGGCCCTTCTTAGTAATGGCGGGGAGGCGACAGTGAAAGCCCCGGGAAGGGCCGGCAAGGGTAAAGGCCTCACCCTCGCTATTTTGCGAATGTTTCTTTCTTTCTTTTTTTTTTTAATTTGGTTTTAAATTTAATTTAATTAATATTTATATTAAAATTTAAATTTGCGCTAAAACAACGTTGTTTTGGCTTTTTTTTTTTGTTGAGTCAGCTCTTCGGCAAGCCATATTAATGAAAATTGCCACATAGGATTTCCGGCGGGGTTTTTTGGACTTGGCACTCAAATGTCCCATTTTTTTTAGAAAAATGACACTTAAGTGCTACTTTTATAACTTTCGGCACTTAAATGTCCATTCATATCATGTTTGTAACTTTTGGGCATTTGCATTACCAGTAGAACATCATTTTTCTTATGAAATGTCCCAAAAATCATTTTTGGGGGGCCGATGCGATTAACATATAATTAATGTGTATATATATGCGAAAGAAATTTCGAGAGGGGGGCAGTTACCGTTGCTCGCCCCCCGGCTCTATGGATCAATGCAGAAGAGGAGCAAACTACTTTGCCATCTAAGTCGATATACGTTGCCATGTTTCTTATCGACTCGTTCAATCAGTAAATGCAACCATACTCTTCCTTAGTACATCAACCAAAATCAAAAGTCTCAGAATGTCTAAGGGAACCGCTTCTTGTGAACAACTTCGCCGCGATTCCCTGAGATGTCTCATACGTTTCTTTGCCAAGATCCACAGGAACCATCACAGGCCACTCCACCAACGTTTTTGGCTGCACGAGGACGGATCCCTCGCGGAGCCGACCTCGTTTCTTTTTCGTTTTGGGTGTGAATTCGGTGAGTGACGCGGTGGATTATTCAATTCATACATCGCCGCATTCTTTCACGGGCCCACGTCAAATGTACTCGCCAGTTTGACTCATTCCGTTCTTTTAAATCTTGTACCGTTCCTTGAAAGTTCCCTCTTCTTCTTCTTGCTTTTGTCATGTTGGGGTTGCGAGGGATTTCACATTTACTTTGAAGGGGAAAATTGCCTGAACGATCCTAAACCTATTGTACGGATGTTGATTCAATTCTAAACTTTTCAGTTTTGTTAATTTAATCCTAAATATGCTCAGTGTACATGGGTCTGGGATGGGGCATTTCTATCTTTGTTCACAATAAAGGGTGCAAAGGAGGCTGACAGTTGGTGATATGAGATGGCAACCGTGATAGTAGAGGCACGGGTCCAGTGGCTATGGTGGAGGGTTGGTGATGTGTGTGTGAGAGAGATAGACGTTGGGAGTACTAGGAGTGTGCAACAGAAATTCGATACCTCCACTCAAGAAAACTACCAAGAGAGAGTCTAAGTCCAAGCCCATTTACATATGCAGTTTTTTTTTTTGATGACCCAGGAACCCCCGAATAGCCAACAAACGGTGGGGTAAACCTGGGGCGAACTAGGCCACCACCACAGACCCAGCCACAGGTGAGTCGCGCAATGGGGACGCGGGGTTTCAAACTCCTCACCTGTCATTAGGATCACAGGAGCTCTAGCCAACGCGCGGCCGCGGGCGGTGGTATTTACATATGTAGTTGAACCCACTTTTATACAAAAAAAATTTGAGCCAATGAGTTATGAGCTAAATATGATATATTAATTCCTCTGAAACACGCCAATTCTCCGATATGGGATTTTCTAACACAATGCACAAGTGCAATTCAACAAGGAGTTGAGTTTTAAGTGTAGGTTTTTGGTATCGGGTAAACTTCCCATGGAAATAGGTGCAATTTGATCATTTTGATATGATTGCACGTCGTTACCTTCTAATTTCAGGGGATTCCAATTAGAAAAGAACATTAAGGAATGACATGAAGTATATTTAGTATAATCTCTTTAAGGTTTACACTTTCTTGAATCTAAAATGAGCCCCACATCATTCATAATGCCTGTCTTGAATCCTTTCCTACGTTTAGCTAATTAGTGCATAAGAATTATGAAAGGAGTATCTAACATCACAATTCTAGTTCCTTTTAATGGTTGATTAATATGAAAAATCTAAGACTAAACTGGTCAATAAAATTGCCGAGCTGGCCAGAACTAGTCGAAATTCCCTACTGAATTTGGATATGTATTTAACTGAACCATTTGGATCGACCCATCGGATACTCTCACTAAAACACTTAGATGATGTATTTTTCGTCCTTATTTCATAAAAAATGAGGGGAGACAGAGAGAGGAGAGGAGACCCCACAGAAGCCAGAACCACTCCACTCTAAATGTCCATTAGATTGGATAAGTCCCAGTACGTTTCAAACGTGCCTAATGGAGTGGACGAGTGAAATGTTGTGTTCACAGGCTTGAACACGCAATGAGAAGCGTCTTCGGGCATCCGACACATGAACTTCGTCTCAAGCTATTTTACCAGGTCAACAACAAAAATAAAATAATCAAATATGAAATGAAAAGGGCTTATAAGAACGCCCTCTTGGATAGATATGAAGCCTATATCGATTTGCACTCCCTGCAAGCTCTTTGCCTCTCGAGCAGGGGTGAAAAAAACATCAGCTCTCTTTGTTCGAAAGCTAAGCACAGATCATATGTCTGGCATCGACCTTACTCCAGCTGAAGCTCGGAGGTTAGTTTGTGCATGTTTCCCTTGTTCCTTGTTAACTGTTCCTCCTTTGGATCGCAAGCGTGATCTTGGCTTTCTATGTTTACTGGAACTTTTCATTGCACAACTTCTGCAAATCCATCCATACGATCAAGAGTCAGTTATGACTTTAAAAGATTGATCTGTTTAGACTAATTATATGGACCTTGCATGTCATTAATGCTGAGTTCTAGCTTGTAATTCTAAATTCGCATGTGATATGTCGTAATGGAATATGGGAGAGATTCTGACCATCATATTTTATATGCACAGTCAATTTTACTCATTGTACGGTTTCATTTGTGGATGAGAAAGCATGCATCAAGCAAGATTTAAGCATTCTGGTGGATCGCTCCTTGCTACATGCTCGTGTTATTTACTTGTGCCATAAATTAATTAATTCAGATTTCGTTGCTCTTTTTTGGTAGACTGGAAGAACAAGAAGATGCCATCATTGAACAATCGAAAGATTTCTTAATGTCTGCGCTTAGATGGTCATTTGCTCTTTTCGGAGCTAAGGAATTCCTTATGAACAAGCAAGTGCCTTTCATTGCCTTTTCCATAGCTCTCATTGCGGTCTTCGGGATCAATTCACGAACACGAAGTGAACGTGGAATGACATCTATCAATTTTGTGTTTCTTATATTAGGGTGTCTCATTGTTGGAATAACAATTGACTCGATCATATTGAATTCTTACATCAAGTGGGTTATCTATTGTTTGTTCATTGCTTCGGTAATTGTAAATCCCGAATACCAAAAAACTTTTCAGGAGATGCAACAAATCTTGAAGTCAATATGCAAAGCAACTTCTTCAAGACTCAAAAACTCGTTTAGTCGAGTACAAGTGGCTATCCAAAATTGTCTAAAAATTACTGCTAACGATCAAGAAGAATCACCGATGACTAACAACCCTGCAACTCGACCGGTTGGTGGTGACGGAGGTATAGCTGGAGAGAACAATGTCTAGCTTATCAAGATATGGAATTTGCCATCCCTTATCTCTGTTTTTGCTTTTGTACGATAAGATGTTTGTGTGATATGTAAAATATACATACGAGCATTTTCCTATGTTGTATTGTGTTTGTACGATATGTAAATGCATGGTCAAACTATAGTAGTTCTCCATCCAGACATAAAATTTGCAACTTTTGCATATGTGCTCCATCTATATGAAATTCTTATTGATCACTCTTGTTTTCTTTAGAGCATAATTTGCACCATAAGAAGTTGATTTGACTGATAACGATTGTTGACACATAAATTTTGGTGATCCGATTATTCATTTATTGCATAGAAAATTATGGATTAATTTTTAACCATAAACAAAAATATTAGAATTAAATTGCATAGCATGTAGCTTTAGGAGTATTTATTTTATTTTATGTTGCATTTGCATTGGATCGGCGACGGAAATTTGAATTAACAGTTCTAAGCTTCAACTTGACAAGTTGGACTAAGTCCGCGGTGATGAAAATTTGACCTGTCCCATTAGTTCTCGTGGCCCGAAATTCATTGAGATGTTTATCAAATTGAGAGACTGAAGAAGAAAGGAAATTGTAGTCATTTATTCAGTTATGTGAGATTTGCCTAAGGATGTACCGAGCAAGATTACGGACAAATATATTTCAATGCTCTGGAAAATTGAAAGAAGACGGATTTGGTCAGCCGGAGGGGATAATATTGGTAGGGGCATCATACAGCTTGATACCCGAGGGATCTTCGATCAATAAAGAAAGGAACAAAGACAATTGAGGAATAAGAGAATCTGTCCATGTGCGCTAAAATGGATAAAAGAATTCCCCATTGATCACAGTACCAAATCAGCGACAAAGGAAGAGATTTGTCCAATGAAGAATAAGCTTTCTCACATATAAAAGTGGATTTGACATATTAAGGGAGATATTTTGGTCGGACGGGGATACTTCATGAAGATTCGTAGCAGCACGAAAAAAGGGGGCCACCAAAAAAAAAAAAAAAAAAAAAAAAAAACTGAAGAAACGGCCACATTGAGGAGACGACACGTTGAGAGAAAGGAAAGTAGAGAGAGGGCGTCAGCCTCCTCGTTGAAGGGGAAAACACAGTTCACGTTCAGGGAAGTTTCGAATTCTAGCACGCGGGTCCTCTCGGCCGCCGCGCTACTGTGCATCGTGAATCGCATTCAGCTACTCGAGGCACGCCATCAGTCGTTCTCAGGCGCCCTCCGGCAGCGTTATCCGACATTCGTCAACCTCGAAGCCACCACCACCGTTGCTGCTCCTGTAACCTTAGCTTCAGCAAGTCCGGCGTCACTTCTAGCAAAGATCACGTGCCCTGCGCTCGAGCGCTATTGACATTCCGACTCGGTTGCTCCGCCATCATCCGTTTTTGTCCACACTGGCCAGCAACGGCAACCCCGAGCCATATCGATCGCCTTGCTGTGGTTGTTGAATTTCTTTTGCTGGTTTTTCCAACGCTCCAGTTCAGTCCATCAGGGAAGCCTCGCGTGTTCTTGCTGTCATTGCAGTTCCTCACCACCGTGACCATCTTGCTCACGACCTGCTGCTGGTGTCTCCTCAAGCTCACTGTTGTTGCCTCTCGTGACTTACCAAGTCCAGCCTAGATAAAACTTTCGCTAAAGGAAGCACGCCCACTTTGAAGATTTTCTCTCATAGGGGGGTGGTCCTTCGCCGAGAACGCTTTGCTGATTTCAACGACAAATTTTGGTGGCCAGCAAGTGCCCAGGCTGCCACACTTCCCTGTTCCTCCATCGATCCACTGCGATCGTGATTTGCGACTTGCCAAATTTGAAAGCTAATATTCGAATTAGATAGAAATATCTCGTTTTGAATATTTCGCTATTTTATTTGAAATAGCGTGGATATATTTGATGGAATACCCGAATGATGTTTTTCTTGAATCGCCTTTTAAATTATGGATTATTCCATAATTTCACAACGTACATACGATTGGCAGTTTAACTTTATAGCCGAAATATGACTCACAATCACACAGAAAAATTGTCAATCCAATCTCACGCCTGAGATATGATTGGTGATTTTGTTAAAATTGATCGATCCGATCTCATGTACGGATACGATTCGTCAATTTATTAGATAAATAACAAACAAATCTTGTCTGATTTGCTGCCGTGTTGCTTTTTTTATGCCTTTGCTTGAATTGATTTTGCTTCCGTAAAAGAAAACCCAAAAAATAATAAATATATTCGAGTTGGATTAGGTTCATGTTAGAATATTGCCTATTTTAGGATAGTTTGCATGTTTAGATTAAGAAATTTATTTATTTCGAATTTTTGAAATAAAAAATTCCAAAAACATTAATTTAGGATGTTAGATTTTCTTTTCATTAATTTAAATTGCATGTTTAATTGTTGGGCAATTTTAATTTCGAATTTTATAAATAAAGGAAAATAAAATATAAAAAATTATGATGCGTGTGTCACATAGAATTAGATCATTCCTTGCACGTCATTTAGTCATTGCATGTTTAGCATCATTTGAATGGGTGACATATTAGGATAGTTGCATTTAAAATTTTCTTGTCATTAAATCGTGTTAAATAATTAATAACTAGTGAAATATAATTTTCATAATAGGTTACATATTACGTGTCATTTTAGTTAAGTATTTTGGTTTGTCATTGCATTGCATTCCACTTAGAAAGTTTCATTTAAATAAGAGAAAATCCTAAAAAAGATTGAGTGACTGCGTGTTAATAAGAAATCATATCTAGGATTGTTGATGTGAATTCAGAGTTAATATTGCAGATATTTTTGTTGATATGAGTTAAGTCTTGTAATTTATTTATTATTTTATTGGATGTTAAATTGGTAGATTATGCATCCGCATGATCACACCCATATGTTAGGGAATAATAAACTAAATTCAAACTGTCTGATCTAGTCTAATCAAGTCTCCGTACTAAAATTCTTTGGTTCGTAGGAGTAAAATAATTATCTCGTTATATTATTTAGGTGTCTAATCGACCTACTATAAACTAATTAGTGGTATCTCCTAGATAAAATTCATTTGCATGCTAAAAACTTGAACCCAAGTCGCAAATTGATATGGAATTAAGAGAGCTCAAACTAAGTTTAGATTTTGTAATCTATTAATCAAACCCTAAGTGGTGTACTCAAGGTTAGGTCACAATAACGACACATGCTCTTCGACTTGCCTTTTAATTGCATAATTTTTATATGTGCACAAAAGGACTTTCCATACCTTGACCTTTTGTGCAAGTTCTAAACGCGTGGTCCTGCAGGGTTAGAGGACAGTGGATAAAGTAAGTGAGTTGATTGATCAACACTCCAATTTTGATAAAGTTAATATGCAGACATATCTTATGTTATTAGATGATTGATAGATGACAGAAAACAATGAAACTTTTCAGATATTAAAACTCTTCCAAAAACAAAAATATGTTTTCTAACATTCATTAAACTCACTTATTTTGCAAGTTTTCTAACATTCATTAATGTGAGTTAACACCTTTGTTTTTTTCTTTTTTATGGTTTATCGCAACAAATGAAAATTTGTGTTTTAACCCAGAAATTCATACGATTTATAAACAAATCTAACACAAATTGGCGGCCCGGCAAAAGAAGAAGAAGAAGAAGAAGAGTTCCTTTTGATTAAAGATCCCATCTTTTTGCTTATTCAATTCAAGCATAAAGCTCACTTGAGGACAACTAGGCAGTAATTAGCGCTGCAATCAACGTCTGTACGTTTCCAACCTTCTTCACTATGTTTTTTTCCTTCACGGTTCCCATTATCTCCCTCGTAGTCCTTTGTCTCTACAGTTTATGGTTAGATGTAATTAATCGTACTTAAGACAAAACTTCGAGTAGCCTAACTTGATGTTTTGTCATCGTGCCGTTGCTTGGACTGAACAAAACTCAATTTAAGTCACGAAACGGGGAGGGGGGGAGAGCCCCGAAAAAAAAAAAATCTTAAGAGAGGCTCGGGATTTTAGCGGAAAATAGCGTGGAATTTGCTTAATTAATTACATAATCAAAGAATTATGTTAGACAAGGAAGCAGGGAGAGACTAATTGGTTTCGATTTTACTACTAATTAATCTGACCCATGATGAAATTTTTCGATCTAAACCCCGGTGATGGATCACAAAATATATTAAGGGTCGGGTCGGGTCATGGGCATTGCGGGTTCTTCCCGGGCCCGCCGAAGTAGAAGTAGGTGCCCCACTCGTTGCTGTAGGAGCTCTTGATGTCGTAGCAGTTGGTGTTCTCGGCCAGGGTGGAGATGCCCTGGGCGGAGCTGAGGCTGTTGTCCGCGTCGACCACCTGGAGGTTGCGGAAGTACCCGGCCTTGCCGAACCCCTCCTCGGCGAACCGGCCCGACCCCATCTGGGTGGTGGTGTGCCCGCCGTTGGGCCGGGTGTTCACCACCTCCCCGCCCCACTCCACCATCGTCGCGTGGTCCGTCAGGTGCGTGAACAGCTCCGCCGGCCAGTACCCCACCAGCGTGGTGTCCCCGAAGCTCATCCACCAGTTCCCCAGCTTCGGATCCTAGAACGACCCCCGGAGACGGTAACGTTACTAACGTAACACTTCAGCATCGGTCGGAACATACGATATAATGAAAGATCGGGATGGGAGAAAACGAGGACGGAAATCGAACCTTCCAAATGAGGATGGTGATGTCGTATTGGCTGCCGGAGAAGGACGAGACCGGCGAGATCGCCGCCCCGATCGCGATCCTGCTGTTCGTCTGCACGAACCCCGCGCACAGCAGATTGTAGCACCCCGTCGCTTGATACGAGTCGCTCTGTTGAATCCGAATTCAATCATATAATATAAAACCTTTAAAAAGGTCGACCTTACGAAAAATTTTTTTAATTATTTTTTATCATCTTTCAAATTGCAACATGATAAAGCCGACAGGTGACGTGAAATCTTGTTATGCATGAATGCAAACAGGGTTTTGATAATATGGTAGCGGTTCTGTCACTTTCTTCATAATTATTTCCTACTTTAATCATTTAAAGATAAAAGGTCAGTTAAGTTGGACCCTTAAAATGGATGATACATTAGCTTCGCCCCCAAAAATAAACAAGCTATTCTCGGCCTGATGACGTAATAAATAGGAATCATGCAGTGTTGGGCACGCAAAAATCCATCGCACGTGAAAGAGATTTTTGGAATGGATCTGAAGTCTGAAGTGATTGCGTGGCACGTGGGGGGGGGGGAGGGTTTTCTTATTATGCCCTAAATTCCTAGCATGGCCACGTGGCCGTCTATTTCATGGGTGGTGTTTATACTTAGATTTAGCAAGGGGATCCTCATATTAAATTTGGTATAATGACATAAATAACCCTTAGATTTTAATTTAATGTGCAATATAATCCATGAGCTTTTAATTTGTTTAATGTTACTCTTAAACTTTATTCAAATGTGTAGTGTCATTTGTAAAATTTTAAATCCACAAAATTTTGATCTATATTTAATCTAATCCTTATACTATATAAAAATATTCAATGTTATCCCTTAATTCAAATTAATGGAATGGAAAAATTAAACATTTTTTTTATATGTAAGGACTAAATTGAATATGTATCTAAAGTTCGAGATTGCATGGAACAAACTTAAAATTTAGGTCATTTTCCCAAATTTGATTATAATGTATGAGGAGGAGAATTTAAATTATTCTAGATAATACTGTAGGTTTTGTATCTATCTCATCAACCCATGTAATGAAAACCCTTAGGTTGAAGTTTGACTTTTCACTACATGGAGCCTTTCCCGTCTGTGGGCGCATTTATAGACTGAAAATATAGGTGCAATGTAATGCATGCATATGGTCAACTACCTTGGAATCACTATGAATTTTTAATATTTTTCATTAAAAAGTCTAAATTAACTATCAATTCCCGCTATAAAAAAATGAAATTAAATGCACCCTCAACCGGAGGGGGGAAGGGGAGAGAGAGAGAGAGAGCTGACCGTCCAATACGTGAATAATCTGGGCCGGCTGTCACCGTAGAGCTCCGGACTGACCTGACTAGTAAAACAATCACAACTTTAGAAAAATCAATTCATCTTATATTATTTTAAAATTCTCTTTTAAAATTTGAGAAATGTGAGGAAAACGAGAATCAATAATAATAATAAAAAAATTTCAAACTTTGGAAGATGAAATTCTCGGAATGAATGAGATTCTTCTTCTTCTTCTCCCCCTCTTCCTTCTCTCTTAATAAATTAAATGATGGGTTGGGGGAAAATATATTCATAATAAATAAAAATCGAATGGCGGGGGCAAGGGGGCGCTGGGATTGGGTGCGGGCGAGTGCAGAGAGATGGGGAGAGAACCTGCCATCCGGCCTCGATGCTGTTGAGATCAGTGCCGTCGAAGGATCCCGAGAGGATCCAGATCTGGGAGAGGCTGAACTCGTTGACCTCCTCGATCGACGGGTCCCACACGTTTATCGTCGCCTTCGCCCCGTAGACCTCCTGCGTCGATCCTGTGTACGCGATCGCATGCTACCGGTCGTGCAACCGGAACCAAAAACCAAACAACGCTCGATGAGTACGAGGTCCGGATCGAGCCAATCACATATCAAGAAAATCGAGAAAATAATAAAGGTAATCAACACGACGAAATTCTGCTAAAAGAAATTATGTTATAAGCTTTTTGGTCGCGCCGACCCCTAAATCAAATTAAGAATTGCAAGTCGGACTCGAGTTATCAATAATGACAATTATCACAAAATCAGATTAAGCTAATCACACTTCTTAGAAAAAGCTTTCAATCAGGTCAACCTGAGTTGGATTAAGATTGTGAGTCGGGTTGTCATTGGCGATGATCGATTCGGCTCGAAGTCGACTCTATTGGCTAGATTGATACGATGTATCTCGATATTTTAATTAAACTATAGGAAAGTGATATAATTTTTGTTGGGGTGTGTTGAGAAAACAAATGCAAAGGACACGGTGCCATGTTGTCGTATTATGGCACAAGAAGTCTTAAATTGGAGTTCAAGGAAGGTCACCTAAAATCTATTGGGATCCACTGAAATAAATGTGACATGATCACCTCCACTTACCTAATTATTACTACAAATTCAAGGATGTGTGTGTATGTGGGTGGGTGTGGTTTTTTTTTTTTTTTGGGTAAATTTTACCAAGCTTGGGCTAGGACAGGACTCATTGCTCAAGATCCTATTCTTTTGAAAAAAAAGTAACCTAGTAGAATCAGAAATTGTATGTTATATGCCCGCATGGAATTAATTCTATCTCCAATTGAATTGTTAGATAAGAACATTATGATGACCAATCAATGTCCTAATGGGAAGTTGCAAAAAGGAAAAGTTGCCGTTCACCGAACAGGGAAAGAGAGGAGGGGTGTGGTGTACCTCGTGGCCGTTCCCACTGACTACGTCCGGGGCGTCCGGCCGGCGGGCGAGGCCCAGCGGGTGCCGCTTCTTGCCGAAGTCGTACAAGGACTTGGCCCTCAGCACGTCGTGCACCGTGCTCCGCCGCACTGGGACCGTGCCCCTGGGGCACCGGGTGCCGTTCCGGTGCCACGCTTGCCACACGCCCTTCACAGCATCGGCGCTGTTGCTCGGGGCCGGAGCGGCGGCGGTGGCGGCGGCATCGTCGTCACCATCCCGTTTGCCCACGGTGGATCTCCTCTTGGGCATTTCTGGCGGCGCTTTCTGTTCCCCAAAACCATCATCATTCAGTCACTAATTCTTCTTCACGTAGAAGCTACAACTGACATGGAGAACAGTCAAAAGGAGACTCTTTTTTTCTTTTTTTCTTTTTTCTTTTTCCCTCTTTTCTCATTTTGCATATCAAAACTACATGTTAGAGAAAATTTTCCATTGTATATTTTGACTTATGCAGCTTGCAATTACTGATGATTTACTAGTATACCAGATTTTCCATATTTTTTCACATTTTGTTGCACCAAAACAAATTGCATTTTGGGGGTTTGACTGAGGATCAAGAGCTAGAAAACACATGGAAATGTCCAACCTGCTATGAAATATATATAGCTTGCATTTCCATTGTTTCAAGCAGAATATGTATCCATAAAAGTAAAAATAGGTAGATGAACGAAAAAGAAAAGAGCGGAAATGTTGTATTTGCTGGTGCACCTGGATCTTGTGATTCTTTAGGAGGGGGTGATCCAAAGCTGGCTGTCTTCTTTTGTGGATGCAGTCTATGATGTCTCCATCTGGGCTCTGTAAATTACAACCAGTTCAACCCACCGACAAAAGAACGCAAATGCAAATGCATTGCCAGAATGCAAATGCTGATCAGCAAATGAGCTCATCAAAGAAGGAAAAAAGGGAAGTGCATACCTCAATGGTCATAACAGGTGGCTTGTTGATCTTGTCCAAGTGCCTCTGGATCCTCTTTAATCTCAAGCTACTAACTTGTCTGTAGTCGGTGTAATTTAGAGCGGAAGACGTCTCGAGGAAGATGGAAAAATAGAGGACCACGAGAAGGTAAAGAAAAAGATGAGGAGGAGGGGAAGGAGGAGGAAGGTGATGTGTCTTCCTTCTTTGAAAAGCACCCCCCATTATCCTTGCGTATCTCATTCAGTGCCAGGAGGAAGAAAACAACACTGAGAGCGAGAGAGACAACGAAGGGAAAAGGAAACACAGGGACTACCCCGCCATTACTAGCAAAACGAGGTTGCTGCAGAAACCCAATTTCAACTTTGTTTCGACTAACTCCACGCACACAGACAGACCCATTAAAAGGACATATACCAAGAAAATGACCCCAACCCAACACCCTTTGTGTGTGTGTGTGTGTGAGAGAGAGAGAGAGAGTGAGAGAGAGAGTTAATGGTGAGAAGGAAAGGTGGGGGCTGAGATTAAATGAAGATATGCAGCTAAACCAAAGGAGACCATCATTGCCTATCTGCTGCAGGATCTGATTCAATATTTAGTACGTTTGTGTTGGGTTCAATCACTTGTGCTCTCGGGTGCAATTTGCTGCTTTAGAGTTGCACCCCCCAGACCCAAACGAAAGAAAATAGAGAGAGAGAGAGAGAGAGAGAGAGAGAGAGAGAGTTTTCAAAGCTCTTCCTTTTTGGTTTTTTCAACAGAGATCAGAAGAGGCATTTATAAAAACTCAAACCTACCCCAACCCATTCAACAGCCCAACCCTTTTATTGCACTCCTTCAATGTGTGCATCTGCCACCATATACTTTGCCATTAATACTCCCTCCCTCCCTCCCTCCCTCCCTCCCTCAAACTTTCTCTTCCCTCCTTTCATTTTCCTTCCCTTCCCAGGTTCTCCTTTTCCTCCTGGTCAAGCCTTCTCCCTCTCCTTTTTTTCTCCCACCCCACTTTTCCCTCTCCAAGACTCCAAAGCAAGCACCACCCAATATGTATGCCTCCCACAATTGGGTTGACGCCACGTGGCACTGACCCCACATCTCTCCTCCTCTACCTAAAATGTAGGTGTGTATGTAGCCAAATGTGAATATGATATGTTACCACATTCAGGGAAAGAAGAAAAGCAAAAAAATAAAAATAAATAAATAATGAAGTGTACCTCCACACATACATTTAGTTTCTAATTCCAATACCATATTGAATGCTGCGGAAGAAGAGACAGTAACTCGTCGTCGTCGTCATCAGTAGCTTTTGAACACGTCTACCGCATTGGATTCAATTCATTTACATCGTTGGTACAGATTGGAAGAAAAACACAAGAGGAAAATAATCATAAGATATTTCTTAAAACAAGTGTCCATTGACAAGTGGCCTAATCTGTAATAAATACGATGGCAACATATGTTTTTATTTGTTGTCCTTTGAAAATAAATGTATTAGCTAATTGTAATCCATATACTTACCTTGTGATTTGAACATATGACGAGACGAACGACATCGACAAGTTTATGTTAAATGGTCTCGCATCGGGTTGGTTATAATCTGATTAGGGTTACCTCGTTTTTTCCACTTATCTTGAAATGAGCTGGCCTAGGCCCTTTGACCATGCATGATGCATAAATAATATAATTTAGTTTCGCACTTTACTGATTAACAAACAGAGTTAGCTAATCAAAATGGAGAGCTAGGAAGTCGTACGAGCCCTTCTTTTGTAGTTATTATATTATGTGTTTTCTTTACCTACTAGGAGAGAAGGAAGCATCTAGGGTTTGGACTTTTGAGGTTGATGAAACCCAAGGAAGGAAAATTAGCTGTTTGAAATTGAGACTTCGATGTATTGGGGAGGCTTCTATGCTGGCTGTTTTCACTTTGGATATTATTATTTTTTTGACTTTTTTGTGGGTGGAAATCCTTGATCTGAGATACCGTGCACTCATCTCCATGTGGGTGTGCATCTTATAGGGAACGTTGCGTCATTAAATTCATGCAAGTGAAAATGATCTGTCACGAATAAAAAAATTCTAGATGTTAGGGTAGTAATTAATGTGGTTAGCTTCCAATTCTCGAATCTCGAACGCTTCTTCTTCTTCTCTCGTTGAAGAGAAATTTGGTCGTCAGCCTAGACTTCATCGCCTGGATTTCCGGAAGTTTAGACTCGACAATGTCGGGTATCGAGATTGATTGTCTAGTGACCCAGCGTGAGGGAATCGAGCGCCTCTTCGTTGTCGAATTTCATGAGAAATTGCTCTTGCAACCTGACGTGACCGCGAGAAGTTAGGTTGGTCGAAGCATGCTTTGTACCGTACCATTAGCAAACGAGATTAAAGCGTTAAGACAGTGATCGTGTCACCTTACGATGCAACAAAAGCACGTACCGGCTGTACAAGCTACTCAAAAAGGGAGCTCGCTTTGAAGGCAAGACGCGAACGTGTATACACAAGACCTCCTTTGACGGCTAAGGGAAGATAACCGCATTGATCTCCCAGTTGGTACCAACCCAAAAGAACAAAGAACATAATCATGAAGCAATATCTTAACGACTTTCAGCTTTACAACAACGGCGAAAGCAACCTCGAGTGCGGCAAAATAGTCACTGGGCAAAGCAGAAACTATGAAATTGTAAAAGGTGTTGGCCAGTAGTTTCCACGTTTACACACTGCTGCTATCAAAACTGTGCTGTTGGTACAATGACCGGTAGTAAGCCGAGAAGAATGAAAAAAAATTCTCGATGTGGAATCAAAACCAAGCACCTCGGGAAACATTGGTGCGCATAATTCAAGGAAACAAAAAATGTACTCACTTAATGGGCTATACCTATTCAAGAAGGTACAAAAAACGGGTATCACATGCACGCCACTTGTTGATCGAGTATTTGATCAAGCATTGAGTCTTGAGGCAAACTGACCCTGATGAGGGAAAAACGCAGGGAGGACTTCTCTCATGCTGTCGGTCCACATCCTCGGGATGCCAACGTGTTGCAGAATTTGACTGCGGTGTCCATCCTAGTATAAATCTTGCCAACCTTGTATAAAAAGGATCATAAAATAAAAGAGGACCAGCAAACAAAATTTTAGCCACTCGTCCCCTCATCTTCGCCGTCTTCACTATCATCACTGCACATCAAATATTCAGAACCATCAGAAAGTTGAGGATAAAAGCGACAACATGACACGTGGATAATTAGATTGTACTTCATATGAACTAAGCAAGAGACCAAAACAATTGCGAGAGTGTGCCGATCTACTAATGAGTTTCACTCAAATAGTAGCAGGCGAAGCTCTGATTAAAGAATGCAGCATAATGATGATACACTTGTAAGTAGCCAAGAAAAAGAAAAACCTGCGACTTTTCATCTGTAAAATATATGGATGCAGTGTTTACTTCCCACCTTATTTTGCCACTAATGCAATAGTCAATGAATTCAATGAGAAGGAAAAGGCCATAAATGCAAATGCTGTCAATGGAACACAGACAGACTGTCATGATGACTTTTAGCATGGTGAAGCAAGTTCTGGATGTGCCTGTTACATCAAAAAGCCATATCTCATGGGACGAATGCAATATGAAGAGTATACTATTGATAATGTACACAATCAAGGGTGGCCATTTTCTTAGATCTCTACAGAAACCACCGAAGGAAACAATAGCAAGAATATATTCAAGCCCAGTTGAAGTCATAAATGAGATAGCAATGACATGCCACTCTTGCAAAAAGATATACCTCTGTTCAGGTAACTTGGATATCCTTCTAGCATCTAGACCAGTGATATATTTTTGTGCTGCATGAACATTTTCAGTACCTGTATAGAAGAGTACTGGGTTAGAAGAAGAGGTGCTAGTTCAATTTCTGCAAGAAAAGGGGGACAAATTGAACTAATGCACATCATATTAATGGCAGATTATTTCAAAACAGTGAGAGGTTAAAGAAAGTACTCTTCGTCAATTGGAAAGTGTGCAGACAACATCTCTCTGCAGCAACTCTCACTGGGGTACTGGGATCTTTCAAACATTCCGCGAGTGCAGGGCCAACAACTGAAAGATTGGCCACAATATTGCGGCATTTACCTGCAAGAAAGATAAGTCCTGAGAGCACATATAACTTCATGGTAAACAAGAGGTAGGTATTCAATAGAAAACTGTACGTACTTTTGCAACAGATTTTAGAGAGGATAATGCCCTTCTTCGAACTTCACTGGAATCATCACGCAGCGCAGATACAATGCACAACATAATATCTGAATGCGCAGTGTTACTATGATCAGTTTGACTTTGGTGGAGTAGTAGTCTTCCCAAGGCTTTGGTTGAGGTTTCACGAATAGGAAACTAAGAGAGAGAGTATGTCAGAGATTTGTACGAGCAAAATATCAAAATGGTAAGTTCAAATTCTGGAGAATGAAACCACCTTCTCATCAGTTAAACCGCCTTTAAGTAGGTCAACAGTAGACAGGAATGATGGCGATCCACTGACAATCGAAGGATTATGCCGGAGCATTGATGCTATTGTAAGCACTGATCCATGCCTTGTGGACCAGCTTGAAGAAGAACCCAATGTCAGGAGTTCTTCGATAAGATCATATAGCTGGGCATCTTCCATGTGCTATATTATCAGCATCAAAACGATGAATGGTCAGTTGTCACCAAATATGACTATAAAACCAAGGCAAGTCCATCCATGCATAATAAAAGTGTCAACTCTGAAAAGCAGTAATGTGATTAACCAAATATGAACAGATATCCCAAGAAGAACTCCATGGGCAAGTTCCGCCGTTTGTCTCATTCTAAAGATAACTAGACACAGCCTGAAGGACATAAAAGCAAAAATAAAATAAGTGTACTTATGACAGACCTGAGATATGATGCCCAATATGTCTGCAGCAGATACTCGAACTTGATCATCATCGTGATGAATCATATCTTTTAGGAGCATGTACACCCGAGTTTTCACAGCACTGCTCAAATTCATTCCAGCATACTTCACCACACCCTTTAAAGCAGTCAAATTGGCCTCCCTAATTCCAGCATCTGAAGCCTGAGGGCAGTCCAGATTCACTCTGTTAGATAATAGTCTTTCCAGGACATCGTGCATCAAGAAAGACAACAAGCATTACCTGCAAGTTGGACAACAGGTCACTGACCAAAGGGTCAATCCTGGGACTGAGTGCACTGAGCTTTCCAAGGGCAAGGGCAGCACTTGAGCGGACACTCCTGATTAATTTGAATGTGCGTCAACATGAAGAGTTGTGACAAGTAAAAAATGCAAAAGCAAGATCCACAACAAGAGGGAGAGGAACGTTCCTCCAAAACAAAATTCCCTGCAAGAATAACATACAAAGTATTGCCCCTACCTTGTATTGTCCTGGAGACATTTGACAAAAGTCGTCTGCAGCTGAGGAAGAAAAGGTTTCAGAGCCAATCCTCCCTTTCTCAGTATGATGCTTAGAGTAGATAATATTGCACTCTTCACTTGCCAAGGAAACCGATCACCTATAATCCGAATAAGTGGTCTGCATCCACATGCAGTTTAAATGTTAGGGAAGGAAAAAGCTAAACCATTGGTAGCACCCGCAAATGAAGACATTAACCATATAAAGATGAAATGCATCAATTACCGAATTAATAATCTAAACAAAGAAGAAATAGGGTTCAAGCTACATTTGGTTAGCTCAGCACAAAGACAACAAGATTTATGGGGGAAAAAGAGTTACTTGAGCTGTTAAATTCACAATCAAGAACTTAAGAATGACAAACTAAAAGGATTATTAGACTTAAAGAGCATTCTCTAGTTTCTCAAAATGACTTTGCAAAAGCAAAATTCAATTCACATTTCCAAAATTTCCAGTAGTATAGCAGCATGTCTTAATAATTACTAAAAACAACAAGCAAAAATTTAGACTGTAAGTGCTATGAATGCAGTTCTCATTAATTACCAATTTACAACATTCCAGTCAACTTTTTTTTTATTTTAAATGGATTCCAGTCAACTAGATCTTAGATGTTGGGATCATTCAGAGCAAAAAATCCAAGAAAACAATACCCTGTTATTTGGATTACAAACTCCTTCAGAGCTTTTTCACTTGTCACTTCAATCAGCTCTCCGAGACCTAATGCTGCTTGTTCTCTTAATTCGGCAGATCCACTCATTAGACCCTGTAGGGACAAAAGACATAATAAGAGGCTGAACTTGCCGCTCAATCAAAATATTTTATATAAAAAACAGGTGCTAATGAAACCCATCAATTATGTTTTGGCCAAAATCCTTAGAGCCAAAAATAAGCTTCAGTGCTTTCAAATGCACTATTGATTATAGAACCTCTGAGAGTTGTTTGTAAGTCTTGAGGTCAGTCTTACGATTAGCATGAGTTAGAAAACCTATAGCTGTGCCTCATTAAAGGAATATGGTCAGCAGGACAAGTGAAAACAACATTGTAAAAACCCTTAAAGAGATATCATGGACACACATCAAGACTGTTGTCTACAGATGTGCACCACCAAAATTGTCATAAAAAACACGATGCAAGTTCCTTTGCTTTCTCATTTATTTTTAATAAGTTCCTGTGCCTTAACTGAGCATGATATCACTGTGTGCAAAAGGAAATAAAAATCCAGTAACACTACCGATAAAGTATATGAAAGTTGACAATGCATATCTGACAATAAAACTCATAAAGGCAAATATAAGTATCTCAATATCCATTTTGCCATAGTCTGAGTCTTTTTAAGTTTAAGAGACACTGCTGTCCTACAACCTTACTTATAAATAACAACCACCAAGCCTGCCACTAACTGGTGTCAATTGTATATATCCTTTTGCGCTTTTGCCATGTGTTAACATCCATTGGGACCTCTGTAAAATCTAAATATCCATCTTTCCTTTTCATCTCTTTCTATGTTTACTTAGATATTCCCTTTCCCTTAACACTTTCAACCTACATTTGCGTCCCATTATTCAATCTTCGACCTTACTATCAAGCACTAAACATAACACGATAATTCAGATGAAAGTTGGCAGTGTTAGCCATAAAATTTCTACAGATCTGTAAAAGCAAAGGATGGAAGCTTTAGCGTATTCTATCCTCATTACTGAAAAACTCCCCAAGGCTTAAATTTCAAACTATGACAAACCATAAGTTACAAAGGTCTGATTTTCAACAGCAGCATTGACATAGCAAAACTAACAATAAAACAACACGTTATTTTACCACCTAACAGGATTCGCTCGAGATTTGGTTTCCAGTGGAATTCTCTCTTGTGACTATTGTTGGATTGTAGAACAACGACAATTATAAGGAATGCCGCTACACAGGGCTTGCATTGTTATGCCCGACATAACTACCATCAATCTCTTTCATACCTTGCAAAAGATTTGTCGACACCACCCATGTCCATGTCTTTTAAGAAAAACATCATACTCAATTGTTCATCAAAGCATATCAAAGCATATTGACCAAACCATAGCAGGATCATACATTTTCTTGTGAAATTAAGCTATTAGTACTGTCAACAACATAATCCATATATATTATTTCCAAAGTTGCTAAAGAATAAGAAAAGGAGAAGCAAGACTAGGAGGGAGGCAATACTTGCTGAAATATTGGAAGCACTGGCTGAAGAGCTTTTGGAAGACAAAACCCAGGCACAAGAACAGGACCACCCTGAAAGTAAAAGCATGTAGAATTTCACAAAAAATCCAATATGCAAGCCCAATTAATTAAGTATAAAATACTCTGCATGCGTAATTTCCTCACCTTCTTTTTCCTACGCTCTTTATCCCTGGAGGTAGATACTGCATCTCGCACCAGTTTTATATACGAAGGAAGTACCTCCTTGGGAACAGAACCAACCACCCTCAACAAAGCCTCCCAGGAGACCTGTTCAATGACAATAAGAAATGGAGATTACAAGTTCAAGGACCTGTTAAGAGGAAAAAATAGTTGTCATAAAACATACCACTACAGTGGCTGAATCTTGGTCACTCAGTAGAACAATCAAGGTAGATATAACGTTTGGAGCTTCATCTACCAGATACAGCTTGCTGTTCTTAAACAAGTAGCCAATAAGGTAGGAAGAACTCCTCCTAATTGATGCCTGAGGCCAGAGTCAGCAATATAGACAATGAGACAGGAGTCATGGTACAGGAACATGAGTCAAGCCTAGAAGGAACATAAAATTTCTAACAATGTACCTGACTATCAGCAACGCCCTTGAGAAGTTCTGAAAGTAAAGAATCGATGCCTTCTTCATCTATCACTAAAACCACTGTTTGTGCTGCCTCCTTTGCTACTGTTTGAACTTCCTGAAAATTGGTCATAAAACTAAGTTTTCCCATTGTATAAATAAAGTACAATTAGAAAAGGAATAGATATGTCAAGGCTGAGAACATTCAGCAGAGATTGTAATGAATGTACCATGTCATCACCACCCATGGAAGATAGTAATGCTGGAAGCACAGTGCCCAGATGAAAGTTTAAACCAGGTCCAGCAACTTCTGCTAGTGCTCCCAGGGCATGTGCATTGAAGGCACTACACAAATAAAGCTTGTTTGAAGAAGGAATTATGTGATATGATGAGTAAAATATCAATCAACCAGGAAGTAGCACATACGATAGAGGGGGTTGAACCAGCTTGGGCAGTATATGAGGCAAAACGGCTGCAGTTCTTACACTGGATTTACATACATGGAAAATTAGTGCACCAAAAGTGAGAGAGAGAATGCAAACAAAGGTACCCAAATAATCCTGTAGTTTACCTTAAGATTTGTTTGAGGCCATCCAAAGCAGTATCGGAGGAATGATCGTCTTCCAATGCACGCAGAAGTGTTGGGACAATTTCGTCGATTGCTTGCATTCCAGCACTCTGCACCACGGGTTTTCAAATTAAAATTTCAGTAAGTTCCTACTTTACAACATGCTTCAATGAAAAGGGAGGAAAAGAACCTTGTAAAGAGTGCTAAATGCCAGGCCTGCTGCTTCCGAACTTCAGGCGTGCTGTTGAAATGAGAGCAAACTGATGTTTTCAATAGCAGTGTATAAACCAAATAAAGGGAAATAAACAAGGTGAGAAAAATTAACCTATCACAGAGTGCAGTCCGGATGGTAGGAATAAGCTCATCCATGAAAATCAACAGCTGACTCTTACCAGCACTGGCCATCACCTCACTCAGACCGATACACACACCCTATAAAATCCGTATAACATTACAAATCTGTAGGTATTCAATATGACACTATGAAAAACTGTTCTTTCTTTATTTATTTTCCTTCTTTGTTTCTTTGTTCTATATATTTAATATATTTATCTAACTATATTGTATTTAGATATATATAATTACTAATTTATTTATTTTCCCTGTTTCTAAAAAAAAAAATAATTTAAATAGAAAAAAATAAATAGTTGATTTAGAAATGGAATTTTTTTAGTTGGAAATTTCTAATCCTAAGAAAGATAATTCTGACTAGAACCAGGGATTAATTTTCATCTTAATTGGGGAAACTCTACTGCAAATTTTGATCCTCCCTCCCTATACAAATGGCCTAAAGAAAGTAAAGAACATCCTTATGCGAAGTCTCACTTGGAAACTGATAAATTGAACGGGAAAAATAAGAGCAAAACATCTCACCTGTCTTCTCCCAGCATTAGGGTCTTTCAGCCCCTGTGCTAATATAGGAATAATCATAGGAAGAACTCTATCACCAAGCTTCCTGACAAGCTCACCTAGTGACCTTGCAGCAACCTACAGGCAACATTATTATAAATTGACCATATAACATCTTCAAGAAAATTCCAGCTTCAGAATGCAAGTAAAAACCTGGCGCCTTTCCGAAGATGATGATGCCAAAGAACTGATCAGAGTATTCATCAAAACTGGCATTATTTCCTTCAGCGTCTTTGGAGTATTCGCAACTATAGTCTTCCAAACATGTAAAGCAGCCTGATGACACAGGAATATAACACTCAATTATACAATAAATACAACATGGAGAACTGCATTTCAGCCAGATAACATGCTCACTGATATATTTTGCTTTCATTACCTGACGAACAGATAGGCTCACATCAGTTCGAACCATATAGAGGGCTGCAAGAACTTCATTGCGCCTGTCCTTTCCAAGAACCTCAATTATAGCACGTCCATGCGCTTCAGTACTAGAACCTTCATCGTCACTACCACCCTCAAGCAAAGCTTTTCCAGAAGTTCCAGCAACCTGAATAGCAAAAAGATTAGACATATAGCATCCGGCTTTATGAATGATACAAGAATTGTAACAGTTCACAGTGACATACTTTAAACAACAGATCACCCAATAATTCGACAGAACTTTGGCGGATACGCCAACTGTCGTTGAAGATGCCATCCTCCACAGCTGGAAGGAGAAGAGGTAAAGACCTGATATCGGACATAGAAATTGGTTGTTCTGGTTCAGAAGTCGTGACAGCTTGCAAAGACTACTTTATTCATTTATTGGGAAAATAGTAATTTGTGTACACAAACTTTAATAGATACATTTGCCCGTTACATAAATAAATCATACACATGCTGCATACGTATCTACTCATGACTCAGTTAATTACTCCAATGACACAGAAAACACCACCTGACTATGCACATTCAATGACATAAGAATGCTGCACTATATCAACTCCCAACTACAGAAAGATAACAATTTTACAAAGCCAAAAATTAATAACTTTTGCAATTCACCCATAATTATTCCCCCTTTGTAATATTTAATTGTAAAATGCATTATGCATGCATGAATGCACCATATATTAGATGACTTCACACATGTAAACCAATCTTCACTATGTCAATGCATTTGATGTAAGATTGCATGTGTTCAAGTGTAGGATCAGTCTCAAAGCATCAAGATTGCGTACGTAGTTGCATAGTGTTCGACTAAAACATGCCCAGCACCCAGTGCTGCATCTCGAACAGATTCATTCTCATCTGCTAGACCTGTAAGAGTAGGGAACAATATTATTTCAAAGCTACACAAGAATTTTTTGGCATGAGACATCTGTCCTTAGAAAAGAAAGGACAAGTACCATCTAATATTGCAGGCAACACTTGTGGCAGATAGTTCTGAAATTGGACGCCCAAAGACCGGGGGAAGTACTGCAAATGATATCCATAGGAAACACATCAACACAATGAATTGGACGCCCCAAGGCTGGGACAAGTACCATCTAATAGTGATCAATATAGCACATGCACAGCTGTTTTCAAATTTCCACAATAGCACATATTTACGCAATTCTAGACCCATGGACATTAAGTTTTAGTGGCAGATAGACAGAATCAGCAAAAAACCAAAAACAATAAACTTATGAGTGAGTAGCTAGACCAAGAACTTCAGGAGTTGCCTCCATATTCAGAAAGAAAACAATATGTTGTCCACTTTTTTCACCTTGAATAGTGTCAAATACCCATCACGGACAGAAGCCTTCTGGTGAGAACAGTTACGGATTATGTCAGGAAGTAAGTCCTCAAAATATGCCATACCAAGAGCAGCCAAGACCTGGATGTACCACAAACCACATGTCAGGATTAAAGTACGCAGCTCAGACAGATTAAAGATCTATACTCACAATGAAACAGTATGACACTTCAGTTGACAAATGATGATAAGATAATGAAAAATGGGGGTTTATATCCTGAAAAATCCAGGAATGAGAGTTGCCAACTTGCGAAGAATTTATTTTACCAAAATAATTAAATTTTAAATTGAAGCTGACAAGCTTGAAGCTCTAACATGTTTCATAGAGAGAAAGAAGGTTTGTGCTTACATAACACCAGAGAACAGTCATCATAGATTACTCGCAGTATGAAAATGCTGAATTGTAAATGTCAGCTCAACGACATAGCTTAAATCCAAAAACCAATACTACTAGGAGGTCTACATTTAGTTGGTACAATGGACATGAACAGAACCATTTAAAAACAAGTTAAACTTTCACAGAGATAAAGCACATCATCTTAATAACAAAGGTTTAGTTTTTGACAGAAAAAGTTAGGGTAAAAATGACCGTCTTACTGAGATTGCAACTACTACAAACCAAGAATCCTACAAGCTTGACACAATATGAAATATCTAGCAGCACAATAATTAAGTTCAAACTGTCTTCTAAATATCTAAGTTGCATGGACTGAAGTAAGACATCGCTTTCTTTATAATTGTAAAATTTGATTAATGAGTTGCAACAACCCTGAAATTCCAATGGTTTCAACAAACAGAAATAGGGCAAAGTGCATATGCTTAAAATGGCTAAAGCAAAAAGTAGTTGAGGGTAATCTTGAAACCAGATCCCCGAATGAAAAGTTAAGCAAACAGAGAGAGAGAGAGAGAGAGAGAGAGAGAGAGAGAGAGAGAGAGAGAGAGAGAGTCATATTGGGTAACAAAAGACCTCAGTCAATCCTTGAGCAGCTCCAGAACGCTCAACATTGCTACCATCGGATTTAAGAGTATCGAGAAGCCATGGAACGAGATCAGGGAAATTCTCTTCTCCCATTCCTCTGATAAGAGATCCAAGGGCCCTTGCTGCAACAGACCGTACTTCGGGAATTGGATCCACAAGAACCTAAATTTTAATGATGCCATATACATCAGGGACTTCAAGATCTTAAACTCAAGAATAAGAGCAACCATGAAAATACCTTTTTGACTTCAGGAAGAAGTAAGCTTATATAAGGGATCATATCTTTTGGTTCAGTCACTAATGAACACATATTGCCAACAATTTGTGCAGCTTTCTTCTTTGTGTCAGCACTCCTTTCTCTTAAACCTCTATGTACTATTGGCACCAATAGAGCAAGTGAAGGGGCATCAATTGAATTTACAAAAGTAGTCTGCATAAATCATCAGCATTCAAATATGAGTAGGTAAACAACAAAACCAACGACTTCAAGTATAGAATGTAATGCCACAGGACTTACTTGGAGAAGAATATCAAGGGAGTATTTGGTATGGTCATTTGGGTCTGTAAGACCCATCAGAAGAGTAGGCACAAGTGAAGCTATTTCCGGATTTTTTATCACACTACCCACCTGAAAGAGAAAAACTAAGATAAGCTATATTAATAGGCATCAAATAAGCTGCAACTACAAAGGTAGCGCTGGTTATAACCTGCTGAAGAGCCATTTGCCCTGCAGACTGAACTTTGGGGTGCGTATCCGTCAATACCTGTAAATGGAAAGATGTGATGATTATTTTTCTACCTTCCAAAGATACTATCCATATTATGTTTTCTGGTATTTACTTCAGTCAGTTTAGGCACGATCTTAGGAAGGCACTGAGAAAGTTGTTCAGGAGCGCAGTAAGCCATAGCACCAAGAAGTTGTACGCTACTTTGCTTAGTTCGCCAAGCTTTGTCTTCCAAACCCTGAATAAGCAAAATATGACGATAAACTGGCTTGATACATAATAGTACCAGCAGCAAAAATCCAACATGAATAATACTCTTATTCAACAAAAGGGGAACACTACAATGATGACATCTCAGACAGTACAGCTAAATGAATTGAAGCCAGATGAACCTATGCTTCAGGCCCTTTTACCAAGGAATTGCCCATTGCACTAGATAACAGTGCATAAAAGAGGAACGAAATGTGGAGCTCGAGAACAATTAAGGCTGTAAGAGACATCCTTCAGTGTTGACCGATAGAATGTTTCTTTATCTATCTCTATGGTATCATACTACATCATTAAAATAAAATAAGGCATAAATAAGGATTCTATCCACATAAAGCAAGCATAAACAAATTAATCAAGTGTCTGACATAAGTAACTAAAAATTCAAAAGTAACACCTTTAGAAGAGATGGAAGAACCAGTTTAACCCCCTGAGCAGTGAGTTGAGACATCATTGCACGTGAAGCACATTCAGCAGCTTCACGAACTGCCACAACTTGATCAGAAAAAGATACCAACAGTAAGGGAAGCATCTGTATTACATACCTATACCAACAGCACAAGAAAACATATGAGACACATGGTTAAAGAATGAAAAAAAGAAGAATATGACAAAAATGACACGTAAGGGATTCGGTTCATACGGTTCAAATAATTTTCCTAGCTTCTCACAAAGACACTCAAATGCCATGAGCGCTCCTTCACGGCATTTCGCTGAGTTCCTAAAACATTTAAGAAGACAATGGCAATGAAAGTTAGGTTAAAAGGTTCAGAATACACAACAGATAAAATTTCTTGGTTAAGTTACCAGATTTCTACTGATCAATATGGAATGTAACCACGTGCACATGCACAATCAGACAAAAGGGAGTGGGGATTTAACAGATGAGGTGCACAAAAAGAATTAAATATGAGAGTGGAGATATGAGATCCATGCAGGAAAATAATAAACAAAAATAAAATAAAGAACAGTCAGGATTGAACGGTGAAAAACTTGACCCTCATTAGTACAATGATGTAAAGGCTAAATACGAGCTAATATAGAGACTGGGTCTTGTATCGAAAAATAAAGAGGCTTAACTGGACACAATAGGAAGTATGAAAAGAATAGACAGGAAAAAAAACAGGGGAAGCAATATGAACAGATGACTACAGCAAGCGTCTTCTATACAAGGTAGAGATTTATTATGTAGGGCAGAAGAAAGGCTAGCAAAATCACCCGGTTGTACATCAGATCAGAGTAATAAATGATTTATATTGGAATGTTGCCTCAGAAACCCGTTTGAGATTTCTTAATAGGATAGATTTAGCACGACATATAATATTAAACAAAGATATTAAAACATTGCAACATGGAATGTGCAATTCTCATTGTCTGATGCTTTGCTAGCTGACATTTTGCACGAAGCTTGCAATTAGTGAAGAAATGTCTCCTCTTTGACCAGCAAAGTAGGAAAACGAAGTAGTTTACTTAGAGCTGCTAAGAACCAACCTATCTACAAGAGCTGCTCGCAGTGAAGCTACAATCCCATACTTCTTCAAGCAAGATAACCCAAATCCCTTAACCGCACCAGCAAGTCCAAAAGCTGCCCCACGGCGTTCCCCATATTTATCACTCTTTAGGAGCTGATCCAATAGTCTAGAGAGCACCACTTGTGCATCGTCCTGTCAATTTTACATGGTTAAACTATATATAAGAGGACCAGGCGAATACAATTTGATAAGATTTACAACAATATCTTTGATCTTCAAACATCTCATCTGAAAGATGAGAAAAGAAGGGCAACCTTGCATTCAAATCATACCTATTAGCCACCAATCCAACAAATGCACTTATAACCAAATCAGTTAGAAACAGATTTTTTTTTTTTTTAAAAAAAAAAATTAGAAATCAAAAGAAAGAATCAGTATGCCAAATTCATCCACTACAACAACCACTTAGATGATGATTTATCACATTGCCATTAACTCACTCATCAGTAAAAAGTGGATCACTACCAAGGTTAGATCTAATGGAACATTACATCAACTAATCATTGGATCTTGCGACAATATATATTCATTATACAGTTCTCTATCAGTTTATACTACATGCCATCAACAGCATAGGATCAATTCCACTTCCACACCAAGGTTAGGGGCAGAATCACTGGAAGCATATGCAACTTGAAAATGGAACAAAACAGCGATAGATGAAGGGAATCCACTTGTTAGCACAAGAATCATCTCAAAATACAATACTGGATCACTCGGCTAATAAGTTTTCAGATTTTATCGGAAGCTTTTTTGAAGCATTCTCCTAGTGACATGTTGCCCACCCCATCCCCCCATTTTGTTAGAAATGGAGAGTAGATTGAAGAAATGGCCTTAAATCTTTGTGTACTAATCCCTATTTGAATTGCGTGGGATTCAGAAGTGAAGGAAATCATTTTATCTACTAATGCTGGACATATTCACAATTGCATTTGAGAAGAAGTCATCAAATTATTCATATTATCTGCGGAACCTCTGTCACCAACCATTTGGTTGACAAAACACGATAATTCCTCATTTAACTAATACGAAGAACACATTTCACAGGTCTCTACCCTGCATGGAAATTCTTCAGTCAGTTTAGAATTTTCAAGACAACAGTGCTAACAACTTTTTCTGCTGAAAATGAAATGAAAAACTTGAAAAACTAACTTCCACAAAATATATACACAATTTTTTTTGCCCACCTTAAGTTCAAGACAATGTACAACTTTATTTACCTCAGGCATCTTACCAATAGCTAAAAGCCTTTTTGCAATGTAAAAAGAAACAGCATTATATTTCAATTTCGAATTTAGAATATGGCGTCACTTGGAAAATCTTTTCGATTTGTCATCGTAAATAGTCTTCAAGGTATGCTTGTCATCTAAATATATAGAATACTAAAGTTGCTTTCACCTGTTTGTTTCTTGAAATAGTTCAAATTGTCTAATGGAACCAATTTTCAGATCATGATTAACCAACTTCACAAACGTTACTAAAAAGATTAAAAATTGGCTTAATTTTATGACACGCAAATTGGGGGAAAAAAACACAGAAATGCAATAGAAATCCTTTCAGTCAGAACAGTTTATTACTTTGGATTACTTTGGACCTCAAAAGAACTGCAGTCTACATCAGAGAAAATAAACTCAAACATTTAGCAAAGAAGAATCACCACTTATTAGCAGATGTTGCAAGAGTCACTACTTATTAACAGATTAAGCAGGAAAAAAAAAAGTCATGTGTAGGATAGTTTGAAAACCAATAAATCAACTTCCTTTTAACAGCCAACAGACCTCAAAAGTTCCTTCAGATGATATTAGACATGACACCTTTTTTTGTCAGCTATGGAGACTTTTCTATTGTTCCCGAGATAATCATCCCAGGACGTCGTCCCCAACACATGCTGCCCTATCTGTGATAGATTAGAAATATGTTTCAAAGAAACCGAAAACCGATAAAGCGAACCCAACTAAATCGCTAAGTTTGGTTTATTGGTTTGGGAATTTCTGTTAATGGTTTATTGGTTTGGTTTTGTTTATGACTTAGGAAACCGACAAAACCGAACCAAACAGATAAGTTTATTAAATATATCTATTTCCTTCTGAGTAATAAATTTTGTAGCTTAACCCAACCAATTAAGTTCATCCTATCATGATTGCTCTAAACTATTATATGAAGGATTTCTACTTAGCACTTGGCCATTATCAATTGATCATTAATCTCAAATAATATTTACGATAGCGTATTCCATGATTTTTTGTGTTCTTATGTTAGTTAAATTATACTTTTTATGTTACTAATAACTAATTTGATTTAATTGTGTTTATAGTCCTTTTTACAACAACTGTGCAGAAGAAGGTGCCTCTTGCGTTTAAGTCTCCATTGCATGTTGAAATTAGATAGTCCAAGTATGTGCTAAACTTCGTCATTCTTAAGTGGGTTGATGGTAATGGTTTGGAACCAAACCAAATCGATAATGAACCAAAGTCATTGACTTGGATTGAGTTGTAACTTCATTGGTTTGGTTGGGTTGGGATTTAGTTTTTCTTATATCAATAAGTTCAATTAGGGTTGAAAATACCTACAAACTGAACCATGAACATACCGGTGGAAATAAGCAAAAACCTTGGAGCTGTCTTACTTGATAAAACATAATCCAAATAGAAAGAGCAACTAAAATTCCAGCCAATTAGAAACTATAACATACTTGCTTTGATTGCATTAAAGGAGATAGACAGCTTGAGACTGCTCGCTGAACGGCTTCAGATGGTGTATTTAACACATCCAACAATTTCTCAACGACTGTGTGAACTTTGGGATCATCCTGTTCCAAAAAGCACATGCATCAACAATAACCAAAATTTAAGGCAGTAAAGAGAATGGAAAAGCAGCTAATTCAAACCTTCGCCAGGTGTTTAGCTAAGGCTCCAGTGAAAATAACAACACCTTCCCGGACCAAATCATACTTCTCCTCATCAGATGCCTACGTAAAGAAACAAAAACAGCAAATAGACCTCATCGAGTGTTCAAAAGAACAACTGACTGTAGCAACTTTCAGTAGTTCCATTGTTACATGTATCAAATCTGGTACCAACAGAAATGAATCCAGATATTTTACAACGGATCAATGGTGTTAAACATTTGCATTTATCTACCTTTTTATTCAAGTAGTTCTCAAAGATCGGAAACAGCAACCCAACATTTTCCTTTCCATGCTTATCGATAACCATAACACCAGCATTAATCATCCTTCCCCGAACATCAGCATTGGGATCAGCCTGCAGCATTGGGAAACAACATAAGATGAAACTTGTCATTTTTAAGGTAGATTATGAAGAACATTTCTCAAACTTTCCATGTATGAAAGCTCCCAGGACATGTATTCCAATGATTCTTTGGAATATCTATCTTCAACAATCTGGACACTTCCCCAGTCCATGTCACGTGTCTTAATTTTATAAAGAGATGAGTCATTTGCCAGGACACATAGTGACGCCAACATCCCTAATTAAAGCTGGGGAGCATTCCAACTGAAGATTGAGGAGGTTCTTTGAATGTCCAGAATTTATTTTCAGAAGTATATACTACTGACTGTTGACCATCTCTAGGCCCCATAGAAAAAACCAAGTTGCCTAAAATGTGTCCATGACACCCAGCATCATGTCCCTAGGATTTGTGTGTAGATTTGTACATCAAAACAAATGTTAAAATTTGTCACCAAGTCCTACTCATATGAGATTAGTTTTAAAAGGAAAATTGTCTCCATAGTAGAATATGAGAGAATATTTGAAAAATTTACCCTACAGCATTTGCTATCTTGAACTGCAGACCCTGTCCCCTAATAACGCAGGCATGTGAAAAAAGCCAAAGCAGTAGCACACTGCAACTGCATCTTATCGATTTCTTTATCCCTTAATCTGGTTTGGAAGCTACTACATAGTGAATATGACAATAGCAACTGTCACAGTGTTACGGGAAGAGTCGAAACAAAGTGCTAGATACATGTTGAGACATCAGAAAAGCAAAGAACCAACTCAACCAAGATAACAAGATCAAGTATCCAAACTCAACTCCATAACAAAATCTAAGAAATTACCAGAGCTCGCGAGATCAGGAAAGTCATAACAACGGGAAGGTCCTTCGTCCTCAACACATCAGCCGCAGAATGTAATGCTAATGCTATTCCTTGTCGGCTAAGCCAACCAGAATCGACATTTTCATCACTAAAACCAGCTTCACGGATGTACAATGAAAAAAGTGTTGAAAGAGATTCCTGAAAATACACCATGGGAAACTGACACGTCAAGGTCATCTTCAACAACCAGCAATAAAGACACCATTCAAAAAGAAATAAAATAGACTGGAAGTGCATTATAGTACAAAGAGGAATAAACTCCATATTCCCAAGGGGAAGCTAAACATATGCTTACCTGTAAGGAGTCAGGGCAGTCATCCAAAGCAGCAGCTAATGCCTCTGCTGCAGCTAATCTCACATTGTAATTGACATGACAAAGTGCTTTGAAAAGTCCAGAATAGTTAGTCCCAAAATCATGATTATAGCGATCCCATATATCTTCAGCCACTTCTGCAACTGACTGATGAATATATAAAGTCAAGGTCACAGTATAAACATCGTCTATACAGAAAAAGATTTCAAAGAAAGTCTATCAGATAAACACAAGATACTGCTGAAGCAATACCCTAAAAGACAAATTTGATAGAACTGCAGAATCCAAGAATAAAGAATACATTCAGAAAGGACAAATCAATAGCAAAAATGGCCAAGGAAAACAGTGGTCCCAGATTAAGCACACACAATCACACACTACCAGTCAGAATAGATTGTCTTCTTTATTGCTTTTAGCTGGTGCCAACCAAAGGAAGGTGGTGTCAGATAAAAGAATTTGAATTAACCTTTCACTACAAGCATGTGAACAAAAAAATTCCCCCATTCAATCCATGAAATCTGGAACAAAATTTAGAGAAAGTTTGTGTTAGCAAGACACATGTTTTTTAGACAGATTTATCCTGTCTTTTGATTTTTGCAACTACAACGAAAAGACATTGATTTTTCTCACTACATTTCTGTTAAGCATATGACTGCAGAATTCCTTGAAATAGGTGAAGGACAATCTTCGTGCACAAAACTCAACACAACTTGAGAGATATTGCCACCTTTAGTCTCAATAGCATTTCACTGTCAATTCAGATAATTAATGGGATGACAAGACAAGAAAGATGCTTTTGATATGTAAGATCCATCTTCCCTGTAATCTTTTCTTCTTAGTATTTCACAAAATAATAGCATTTTCCCTATCTTTAGATTTAGCACTTGTGACCTTGTCCCAATTACTCACAGTAGTAGCTCAAAGGTACAGCGGATTCGCCCATGCAAGATCAAGGTTAAGCAATATCATCAAAAGGACAAGAGAAAGCATGTTAACCTTCTCAGCATCATGTAATGCAATCCAAATCCTCGTCGCAATCTCAACATCCTCAGGAAGAGCACGACTAGCAACGGATGGAATGCATTTCACAGCATTTAAGCAAGCCATCCTTACATGAACATCTTTAGCATAAACTCCATATAATGCCTGTGAAATGCACAAACTATCAGGAAAGAAAATAAACTCCTGCTATGCATTAGATCGTCTGTCACAAAAAGTAAAGGAACCTACAGAAGCAACTTCATCTGGTTGCAGGCCAAGACATAGTTCATTTAATGCTGATCCAACTAAAGCTTGATAAGCAGGAACAACGCCCAAGACATTAAAAAGAGCCTGAAAGCAGGAGACTAAAATATAGTGAGCTAAAAATTAAGTCAAGGGAAATGGAAGCAACGTGGAAAGAAAATGGAGTATCTCTTATGGAGATTAAATTGTAGAAATACGCAACCGATATCATTCGAAGTCGAGGAAGGGGCAATAGAGGATCCAAATGCAAATTGATTATTTGGAGTACATCATCATGGAGGCCAGTCTTCTTGGACGACAACAGAATCCTCTCCATTATCTGGATACAAATTATTGTCACCTTGTATTAAATTGACCGATACATCTAAATGCACACATTAATAAGGATATATACGCTATCCTTACCGGAAAAACAAAAGTGAAGGAATCTACAGGAAGAGCGCCTGATTTGCATGATATGGATAAACCATTTATTACACGCACAAAAAGACCCAATGACGGAGTTCCATTCGCCTCCCCTCCATCAACAGATGGAATCCAATTCAAAAGCATGTCGTTATCCTCTGTCACAATCAGGCGAAGAGCAGCAGCAATATCAATGGCCCAATTGCAGAGAGGTGATGCAATACATAGGGAGAGCTTCACCAGGGTTTCATACGCCACATCACCAACAATTCGTGACCGTAATAATGGATTGACAAACCTAACCTGAAAGAAAATGAGAATCATAGCTAGGTCTCTCATACAGCAATCAATAGCTATACAAATAACAAGAAAAGCATGGTCAGAAAACTCCGACAACAGAAGCAAGAAAAAACACTAATCGAGCAAAAATAAATGCCATAGAAACAGCAGGAATCACTGACGTCATCCTACATTATTTGTCTACAAATTTCATGCTGGATTTATCGCATTTACCCTTCTCCATCTAATAGCAAAACTTATAGGTAAAAAAACCTTCTATGTGTGGTCAAAGAGATTTGTTTCAATCAATGGATGATCCATCACTCAATTATCACTCATTCGATTTCCAAAAGCTTAAGTTTAATTAGATGAAGAAGGTATCTGGATATAAAACCAGTGTGAACTATGGGATAACGCTAACATGAATGATAGAAGAAAGCACAAGCAGATGGCTGAAATCGGTCCTCATGGATACACATAGATATAAAGTCAAAGGATACCCACCACAGAAGGCAGTTGACTATGAGCAAACACGGGATTGGCAATGGCCATCTCTCCAAGAGCTCTAAGCATCAAAGTTAGGGTTTCTTGTATTTCCGTGACCCTCTCACGTGTAGATGCCTCTTCTTTCAGCAACAATTCCCGTGCCTCTTCTTTTGCACTTTTCGCTTTATCTAAACTCATCAAAGCCATGATGGTGATTTATGTTAAAATAAGTAGTTAATCATGAAACCAAAATGTCCTCACAAAGAAAGTAAAACCTGTTTTCTTTGTCGGCTTGCTAGAATCACGTTTCCCACCAACTGAAACCTCTCTATTAGCCAGCTCTCTCCTCACCACATGTTTAGTGGTAACATCATCCTAGAAACAAAGTTAAAGCCAGTCAATATTGATCTGCACACAACTGTAAAAGTCAAACAATCCAGGAATGACTAACGGTCACCATCCCATCTTCATCCTCATATGCCCGAAACCGGCCCTTCGCAAGTTTTGTGTTCTTAGAAGCAACTGATTCAGCAACATATACTCCTTGCTCGCTGGAGAGTACTCCATCAGGAGTTTGGAAAATCTGAAATAATAGATGAAGCCCATGCAATTCAGAAGATGATATATGCAAGACAACTAAATGGCAAAAAAAGCAAAATAAGAGTCAGCTACATATCCAAAAACAAAAAAACAGCAGTGAGCTTTCCAAAAGGTTCAATTAGTTAATAACGTCATGTATTTCTCCTTGGGAGTCATCAAGTCTTTTCACAAGACTTCCACTAAAACATACTTTTAAGCTTCGAATGCCAAGGAAATTTCAAGAGGAATCACAACTCCTCAATATGAAAAACAATTGAAGTTGACTAAGTAATGATGCGGAATCCATATGAGAACAAAATTTTCATGTTAAAATAAGAAATCAGAATTGAGATATTAAAGATATCAAAATTGCATACACAATAATTGCAGTAATTTCATCAGTCAAAAATGCACCCAATAAACAATCAAAGTATCTCAGAACAGTTCAATCTTGATGAAATTGCTTCTTCATCCACCCTCTCTAGTTTCTACTGTATCTATGTAATTTCCCACACCCAGTGTAAGCACTCAAATGCACCATGGGGCAATCTCTAGTCATGATAGCTAAATCAGTTCATAGCATCTCTTTCATAAACCCGATGATGGCAAACTATTCTATTAAAGTTCACACTTCACAGACCGCTTCAACAACTTAGACCATAACAGAATATATTGCCAGTACTGGGAGTTGTATGACTAGGGAAGGCAGTACTGAGTATACATATAATCACACGATCTAACAAAACTATGCCTAAACCTCCCACCAAAAATGAAAAGAAAATGAGGAAAAAAGAACCCAAAAGACACCAGCCATCATCAAAAGTTCTAAAAAGAAGATTAGGAGAAAAGAACCCCAAAGACACCAGCCACTATCAAAAGCTTTCCATGCCTTTTCCAAGGTCTTGAGGAACTACAACCCCTATTTCCAACATTGCCAAGGTAAATATTATCAACTTTGCCCCCTACTACCTCAACTACAACGTACAGACCGAATGTCATGACACATGCCACCATAAGCAAAATTCCTTAACAACATATCTAGTAGCCCATGCATATGGTGGATAAAGATAATAATCATTCTATCGACTATTAGGATGTACTTGTTATAATCACGATTGGCCAGGGCAAAGACTGGAAAGAACAACTACCTTGTCGAATAATTGTAGCAAAAACTAGAAACAAGAAGCAAAAGTAGAGGGAGAACCACCCCCCAACCCACCAAAAAAAAAAAAAAAAAAAAAAAAAAAAAAAAAACACCCTTAGGTTTGTATTTTCCAAGACAAGATTTTCCAAATGTCTGCACCACGAAATCTAAAGGGTTTATTTTATAAGAAAGAACTAAGAGGTTGCCTTTATAATATATAGGCTTTTTCATTCTTCTTCATTAATGTGGATCATGTAAGAAGTTCTTGTTCACAAACTCAGGTTGATCATTCTTAGCTCATGATTTTGATATTATATGTTGGCTCGCAACGCATTGGCATCTGTGATGAGTTCCATTACTGGTAAAAGAAGATCCAATAAAACTGCTAATTTAAAATGGCAACTTCAGCACAGCCATGTAATAATATGCAATGAATTAAGACCGACAGCCAATCACTATTACCCGTATGTCACTTTCGGAGAGCATATCATGGGAATGGCGATGAGGGTGGCTATTCAAATGCTGGGAAAAGAAAAACAGAGATTAATTTAGCCAGCATTAAAGCAGAAAAAAGGATTCATTCAGGATAAGACTAAAGGGATCATGTTAAAACCTTTTCGAACTCTAAGTAAGTATCAGCAGGTGCAATTGACATCAAGGTTGCCAATGACAATATAGCAGCCTGCTGTTCCAGTTGATTAGCATTCATCAATCCCCTTGGTCCCAATAAACCCTGGAGACAAAATAAAGCCATCAGAAGGTAGTCAAGATATGTGGATTTCTAAAGCGTTTGTAGTGGAAATCAATGAGTTCTGTCTAACGCAACCCAAAAACAAAAACAATGTTAGCCATGCCCCATAAGTAATTATCAAGCAGTGACTCTTGATTGAAAATCGCCCAGATTTCCTGACCAATCCATGTAGAGCTACAGTTCAGAAAAAGCAATCACATTGATAAAGGTGCATCTCAAATAAATTTTGCTATTTACTTCTCTTAGTTTCTGCTTTTTCTTCTTCTTCTTTTTTTTTTGGGCAAATCTTGTGGCTTAAACACTTCCACTTTTATTAAATGTGCAACACATGAAACCTTTCAAAATATACAAATGATGACTTGTAAATTTACATATCCACATTTTTACTTTTAGAACTGTTGAATGATATTATAGATCTTAGGAAGAAAGTGAAACAGAATTGCCTCTTACTTTTCTTAAGCAAAAACAAATGCACCCTTTAAAAATCTTCACACACACAAACAAAACATAAACACACACACACACACAAAAAGTCAACAATATCTACACCACAATTCATATAGATTATTGTCAGAATAGCACAACTTACCTTACACACGTTTGACACATCAGCAGAAATAATGCCAATAATATCAACACCAAGCGTTTTTAGACACTTCTTAAGCCTCTGGAGAACAAACAAGAAAGTTATAAGCCATATTCAATAAATTAATGCATCACTACATCAATAAACATAAAATCCGAGGGAAAATATGCATAAGAAATAGGTCAGCTTCCCAAGCCACTCCATTCAAATTTTCAAAAAATAATAGGCTATTAACCTAATGGGTGGGGTCTCATTTATTGATAGAGAAAGCTTCCACCAAACAAACCCAACTCCCCATCCCCCCTCCACCTGCCAAAATCATTTTCAGAATTTTTGCCACTTTCCAGTACCTATAGTCATCTTTCACCTTGCATGTTCAAAGTAAATTCCAATGACTGCAACATCAATAGTCTGTGCTCCAGTGTTGCTCACACTTTCAAGATGCAAACCTAGCGAAGTCGTGCAATGACTATTGTAAAACAAAAAAGAACATGAAAAAAGGAAGGGTGGGGGAAATGAGGGAGCCAGGAGCAAGGTGCTCATTCTGTGAATTGCAGTTGGTATTCTACAAAGTGCCGATAGTGATAATGAGCATTATGGAGCAACTACTTTAGACCTTTTTTTTTTAAGGTGAAATTCTGCGGGATAGCGAACATATTTTGAAATTTGAAAAGTGATAGCATTTTCCAATTATCATATTTATGACGCATAATGATAGACCATCACAGATACAGTAGAATTTTCTCAAAAATCACCTTGCCTGAAAAAGGACCGAACACATGCTTTGATTGTTTTCCATGCTTAAAAACCCCCATCAGTGTCAAAAAAAAAAAAAAAAAAAAAAAAAAAAAAACTTCTGAACGCTTTACCTTCCAAACTGTATCTCTTTTGGCAGAGCCAATCATGTACGGATGATGTGCACAGAGGATGACTTGCACACACAAACTTGGAGCAGCTGCTAAAGTTGCAGAGGATACAACAATGAAAGCCTTCACCAGAACCTCCACTGCAGGAACATTAGGCAAGTGTGTATCCAGTGTATTTTCTGTGTCACTAGGAATTATACAAAGTTAGATTATAGATCAATGTAAAATATACCAAGGGCAAGGGTCATTGATCTTCCAAGTTTCCAATAGGTCACTCAAACTTTCTATTTTTTTTTAACAGAACAGTTGGTAATGTTTACTTTCAATCATTTGTGCAAGGATCAGCCAGAAAATGTCTGAAACATTTCTTTCATGATCACCTAACCTTAGATTAATTTATTTAATAGCTACTGGGATATAATCCAATTTAGCTCAACTTTCAATAGAGATCGATGTTAAAAGGACAGACAGAGGTAGCTGTTTGAAAGTAGAAGCAAAGTTGAGTGACCAGATTGAAAAAATTGAAAGTTGGGCAACATCTTAGAAATATTACACCAAGTTCAACAACCTCCAATGATATTTAATCACACCCACTGGCAATAGGACGGAAAATCTCTAAAGAGGAAGGGCATAAAGTTAGAAATGCCACCAAACAGCAAAAGAGTTGTTGCAAACACCATGTAACTAAACTAAAGAGGGTTTATTGGATTTGCAAATAATCACCAAAATCATCAAAGGCAATCAATCATATCACCACTCATTTTGCAAATAACTCTCTGCTCAAAGATATTTCACCAAGACAAAAACGATAAAGGCAACCAGGGTCTCATATCCATCACAGCCGTATAGTACCTTGTAGCAGCCCTTTCACCAATGTTGGATAGGAAGCTGGTGAACTCAAGCATAAGAGTTTCAGATAATAGCGGTAGAGCTGAAATTATCTTTGTAGTAGCATCATGAGCTGCTTTTCGAACGTCCCAACTTGGATGACAAATCAAAAAGAGTATCAACTGCACCCAATCAACTATCAATGAAAACCAGCTCCTCTACATGGAGGGAAATCAATATCATCAACAAGATTAATGTCATGAACCTTTAATACCTGTACTAGCAACCTATTTGAGAAGGCTTCCAACACTCTGCAAGATAACAAACCGACTGATTCCAATCAGTCTTCCCTTTAGATAAACATACAAACTTCTCTAATTGTGACTGGTGCATATGTCTAACCTATGCTGATGTTCCACAAGCAAAACCTCAAAAAGATCGATGCACGCCATGCAATCCTCCACTGGTAGTTTGGAGACCTTGTAGTAAAAGACCAATGATTGGTGTTAACATACAGAGATCTTACATCCAACTATTTGTTAATAAATTTATAATTAAAAAAAAAAAGACAGAAGAAAGATATCGAAGAGAGAGATACCATAGATATGGGAATAAGAGAAGGTTCATTTTGAGAGACCAAGGACCATATCTTTTCCTTGGTCACAGTCTCCTCTGAAAGGGCAGATGGCAGAAAATGAACTCAAGAAGAAGCCAAAAACAATGGCAAGGCAAAAGAAGTACAGGGTGTGAAGATTTGCCTTGAGATATTTCCCCACAACATTCTGTCATACCTGCTTTAATGTCAATGGCTGCAATCTTTCCGACCAAAAGAAGTGCATAAACACCATCCAACCGCTGCACTGGTTTAGTAAAGCCAGTTTTAACCAGTTGGATGAGAGGTCCAAACAACGAAGATATCTGAAAGTTTATCAGAAAAGTTTACCTAAGTAAAAGTTTGACATGAAAACCAACACTTGAGTGAAATACATAACAATATGCCTAATCACCTGCATAACAACATCAGCATTCTCACAGATAACTCTCAGGCAACGAAGATGTGCCCTTCTTAAAGCTTCCTTCTCCTTCAGGCCAGAAGCAAAGAAAGCAACTAAATCTGGTTGAACAGCTTCAGATGATCGAGCTGCCCAGGAAGCTATAGCAGATAGAACTGCTAATTTCACCTCCTCATTTCCTTTTATTTAAAGAGTTTAAGATGACATCAGAACATTGGCAATGCTAACAACACGTTAGAGGCACAGAGAAATACCGACCAATACCGAAATAAAAAAGGAAATCAGGGCACCGGGAGCAACATGTACCTTCATTCTTGTAGCAATTTAAAAGAAAGCTGCAAATGCTTTGAGATAGACTCTTGATGTACTTTCCTTCAGGAGCAACTGACAGTTCTTGCAATGCAGTGATCATTCCAATTCTCTGGTAAGGGAATGCTAGTCTCCCCTCTGAACCTGTGGACAAAGCCATATTGAAATAATTATGAAACCGTATCGCTGGACCCAGTCTTATACCCCAAAAGAAATGACAAAGGGAATAACAAACCTCCAATGATAGCTTTCACAGCATTGAACATCAATTCTAAAGCATCTGGATTACTAGATTTCTGACTTAAACACCTGATTATGGCCAAAGCACCAACCCTTCTTCCTTCCTCTGCATGGCGAGCTTGGGATAATACCACAGAGATAATTTCCGATGAATACTTGCTCAAGTCAAGATTGACTGAGCTTAAGAGAATTCCGACTGATTCCAGCACAATCTCCGGATTACGCTTTAGCATTTTAACGGCAGATGGAATAATGGTAGTTTGAAAGTCTTCATGAGACAAAAGTCTAAAAAGTGGGTGAAACGCTTCACTAAGACCTGGTGCTGGTTTTTCTCTTGCATTTAGAGCAGCTTTAGCATATACACCAAGAATTACTGACTGCCCAAAGCAGAGCATCAAGACAAAACAAAGGCAACAAAAGAAGTTAAAATAATAATAATAATAATAATAATAATAATAATAACAACAACAACACATAAAACAATTGAAAAGGCCCAGAAAACTAAATACTGTCCTCACCTTGTACTCTTCAAATAAAGAAGGGCTATTGCTTGCAAATTCCAGCAACAACAAAATAATTTCAGGGCTATCTTTGTAAGAGATCCTTCCATTCTGTAATTCCTCTATGAAGATTGTGTACATGTCCTTTGACTGAAATATAATAAAAAAACAAATTTATTGAGCTAAAACCCACAAAAATTAATTATAACCTAGAGAATCTCATGTCTTACAAAGATTAAAAATAAAAAAGAAAGAAGTTATTCAAGCCAAAGAAGCTGTAAAAATAAAAGTAATTTGGACTAAACCTGACTAAATAACTGAAAAAATAACTTTTTGCAAGCTCTTCGCTGCCGAAACGACTGTCGCATAAGAAGCGGGAGTAAAGATGCCTGCACTGCAGCAACCCTACACACAGCATTCCTCGAAGCTGCAGCGAATTGACTACTACTCAAGAGGATGCACGACCACTTAAGAAGCCTGTAACAACCCACGTGGGATTGAGCCTTAAGCAGCTTATCCATATACTGAACAAGGGTAGCAGCAAAACACTTCATGAACGCAGCCTCGCCAAGAGCCTTCACAATCACCGCATCAACGGCTTTCCTCGACCGCAGATCCTCATACAGGAACAGAGTTTTAAAGATGATTTCAACCAATTGCGATGCGACCTCAGCGGACATCTCTGCACAAGCCAAAAGAACGATCATTTAAACAAAACTCCCAGGCTGATGAACATCCACCCACCTCACGAGGCTTAAATTACAACACATTCCAAACACTCCTGCGAAAAGAAAAACCCAGAATTCGACACGAACGGGGGACAAAATAACATAATTCCTTAAACCTCTAAGCCAACAACCTCAAGAAAACACACACGTTCAAACACCACAATAAACACACACGCTTGATTGGTTCAACATAAAGGCACCATCTCTACATCAACACACACACACACACACGTCCACGCCCACGACAAGCCTCTCGCGAATCCTGAAACGCAACTCTACTCTCTCGCTCCTCTCTTTTCCTCATCCTCCTCCCGAGGCATTCGCACATTCATAAAAAGCACCACCAAAAACCACTGCAAATGCGAATCGAACAGGATCGAATCCACGCCGGCCCGACCTAGATCGCTCCACAGGGACGGGACTTCGTCCCGGAATATCCTGACGCGCTCCTTGGGGGAGGGGGCGGAGACCAGCCCGGCGACGGCGGCGAGGCGCTCGAGCGAATCCGCCATTTCCCCGGGGCGGGAAATCGAGCTGCCGTCGCTAGGGTTTTACCGCTTCCGTATGTAAAAATTCTCTCCGCCGCCGACGAAGGAAGAGAGAGAGAGATAGAGAGTGGCGAGAATGGAGTACGGAAAGAGAGCAGAAGCAGCGTCAACTGACGAGGGAGAGGGAGAAGGAGAGAGGGGCTGCACAGGCTTTTGGAGGGAGAGAGAGAATCATGCAGCGTCGCGAGAGGCTCGGGGAAGACGACGGGCTTCCGGGCCCGTTCGTTTCGGGCTTTCGGCCCAGGCCCGTTGAAAGGGAAGCCTCCTTGCTTTTTCTTCGGCTTGGGCCGTCGGGTCCCGACCCGGTCGCCTCAGGCACCGGCCCCGACGGGCTGGGAGAGGGAGAGGGAGGGGGAGGGGGAGGGGGAGGGGGATTTTGGGGGCGGCGCCACCATGGGGGAAGGAGGGGGAGGTGGTAGTTTTTGTAGGGGGCGGCAAGGCAAGGCAAGGCTAATCTTTTCTGTTTCAAATGTAATCTATCATGTTAAATTATGGGGAAAAAAAGATATCAAATGTAAGATGTGTCAAAATATCGTTGTCAGTTCATGATTATGGCATTAAAGTGTCTTTCATGATTGATCATGCAAATTGCTCTTGACAAACGTGTCTTAAGATTAGTCTCTCCATATGCATTTTGAGTTACATTTGAGCTCTTGGATTTGATGGGCCTCACGTTAAATATATCTACATTTATTTCTGTGGGTGTATAGAAGGATGCCTTCATATCTCCTAGTAAACCATCCTTGGAATTCTACAGCATTGTTCGGTGTGGTTCGGTATGGTTCATTCGATAGCAATCTAGTGGTTTTGCTATCGCCACCCTTTTGATATGTTAGATATAGATCAATGAACGAAAAAGAACTTCATGAATGAAGAGCTTTCTTGAGCCTCTTCCCCATCAAACACTCCATATTTCCTACACGGTTATATCTTTTGGCTCTAATGATCTCACTGTCTACACTCGAATACACTCACAAAACAAAGCTAAGATTGTATTGATTGCTTGAGCATATGTATTCCCCTTCAAACTACACCTGATGAAAGTGAATCGGACATAATCAAAATAAATATAGCAAATTACAGAATAAATCCTAAGGGTACATTTGGTAACATTGAGAATAATTTATGTTCAAAAATATTATATATATTATGAAGAGAATAACGCATTTGGTAATTACATAAAATTTATATTCTCATTATAGGAAAAGAATATAAATGTGTTTGATACCATCCTAAAAATTTATAATCCCAATTTTTTTCATTTAATTTAAAAAATGTTAATAAAGACTTAATATTTCATGTTTGGATAAAACTAGACTTTTGTAATAATTTAATTGATCAAGATATTCTAAGATGGCCTAAGAAAATCAACATAATAGTTTGTCAAATATGGATGATTGAAAATGAGGTTGATAATAAATATTTGGGCATTATAATAAACAAATGCATAGATCTTTTGAGCTTTTTTAGTTATAAGAAGAAGAGAAAACTTTACTTAGAGTCATAAAGCTTTCACGACCTAATATTATATCCAAAAAAAAACGGCATTAAAAAATCATATAGTAAAGCTCTAAAAGCTTACTCAATTTTGAATACAATTTTTATCAAAATAATTTCACATTTTTATGCTAAGAATTAACACTAAAATTTAGTAAATTTGCTCAAATCTCATTTCTAAATTTTTTCCTAAATTTCTCAATTTGTTTATTTTTTTAACTAATTTTTTTATTCCAAAAATGGGACTTGGATTGGGTCACAAGATTGGACTTTGTGTTGATTATGTAAAGACGAGTATTAGGTTATGTTAAGCTTGTTTTTCTAAAATGACTTCATTTTTCCTCTTGTTCCCGGTAACAAAGAAGTAATTTTTCTTTACTTCTTAATTTTCTTCAAAATCTATTCCCTCATCGTTGATTTATTCTAGAGAATAGAAAATTTAGCTAACGTTATCAAATAGATTTTTGTTTTTTTTGTCCCAGAGAGCAAAAGAATAGAAAAATAGAGGAACAAAAACATTACCAAATATGGCCTAAATATCTCTAGCTCATTATTTTTTAATCGTATTTGACATTTTAAATCAATTAAACTTACACAGTGTCTGCTCTTATTTGTCAAGACATGGGTATATACCATTGCTAATCATTTCCAATATTTAAATTGGTGAATCAATATAAACTCTATGTCGTGGGCATACTCTGTCTCATCAATTTTGTTCATGTGATGTGACAAAATTATGCGAGATGCTTAAAGTGCCATTCACTTAAATAATCACTTATAAAGTATCGCATCAACTATGGAAAAATAATCTATTAGATAGATTTTAGTATTTTGTTCAAATAATTTTATTAGCAAGGTTGAGTTGAATCGATTTTACTAATTTGACTTGACATATGAGGAATTTCTTCTTTTATTTAGCTCAAATTACTATAACTATAATTGAAAATGAATAATGTTCATTCTCATCGGCTAAGTGTGGGTGATGTCTTGAAGAAAAATATGATTTATGCAAAACTATCATAAATTTTCGACAAATATATATTATCTATCTATGCATTTGTCGAAGATATGTATTATGCAAATACTTGCACACTAAAAATAGGCTCACGTATCTTTTGCCCTACATATGGTTGCTGACATCCTCGTCACTTTGGATGGGTGATATTACCCTTAAAAAAACCGTAAGATTAAGGAAGGAAACTCCTATTAAAAAATTAATGGATTGCCTTTCAAATTTACCAAAAGACAGCTACCCTGCCCCTCTCAAAAGACCATTTTTCAATGTAGGCCGCTTCTTCCACACCCCTTTCAAATATAATTCCATGTGATTAAGTGTTGGAGAGTTTTTTCCTTTCGAATTTGCATGATTATAATGGATGTTGAGAATTTTTTTTATATATTCAACTTCGTACTGTTAATTTTGTTTTAAAATGTCTATGAAAAAAATCATGCAGTGATGACATGGAAAATAATTTAAAATTGGACTATGAGATTCACTAGATAAAATTAAATTTTATACGGACTATAAAGTTATCACATATATTAAATTTTTTACTAAAACAAATGCATTCAATAAAACTAGTAGATAATTTTCTTCATTCTTACTTGTGCTTAGGTTATTTAAAAAAAAAAATGATTTCCTAACATCATACAGTTGGTTACCTGTTAAATAAATTATTATTGTTATTATTATTATTATTATTATTATTATTATTATTATTATTATTATTATTATTATTATTATTATTATTATTTTTGCAAAAAAAAGAGTCAAGAGTTTTGGCCCAAATGGCAAAAAAAAAAGGCAAAAAATAAGCGTAAATCAAGAGAGCCCCAAATTTGACATCAATTTCATTGCTGAAGTGGGATTTGCAAGGGATGATGAAGTAAATTCAAGGTGATTGGGGGTGCCTACAGCCATGTTCAAGGTAAAAAAAAAAAAAAACATTACCTGAAAATATGGTCCATTTTCTAAAGAAAAAGAATGGGATAAAAACGGGTTAACTCGATTTAAGGGTCCGTTCGTTTCGCAGAAAATGACTTCCGGAAAATGTTTTCCGGATTTTCCAAAGTGTTCGTTTCACCAAAATGAACTAGTCGAAAAATGTTTTCCATCATCAAAAAAACAACCTTTAAAGTGAGAAAACGTTTTCCACTTTTGAAAAGTGGAAAACGTTTCCATGACTTCTTCCCTCTTACTTCTTTTTATTAGTACATTTTCGTTTTATTTTTATGCTTTTTTTTTTTTAAATCAAGTTTTTAATTTCTTTTCTTTTCTTTTTTTTTTCTTTTTTCCTTTTCATCTCTTCTTTGGCGGTGCGGCGACCGGCCGCAAGCCGCCGGCGGCGACCTCGCGGCTCACCGTATTTGACGAGCCGGGCGGGGCTCGGCCTCGCCCGAGCTCGCCGCGAGCTTTGCCGGCTCGGCGAGCCGCGAGCTTTGCCGGCTCGCGAGCCACGAGCTCGGGCTCCCGATCCAGGCGAGCCCGAGCTCCGCCGCCGATCCGGCGAGCTCGCGGCCGCCGAGCCCGACGCTCGCGGGGAGCTCGGGCGAGATCGGCCGAGCCTCGAGCTCGCCGGATCGCCACCCGGTCTTGGTCGGCCGCCGGACGTCGGCCATCATCAAGCGGGAAGGAGGCGCCGACGGCGGAAGGAGGAGGCGCTGGCGGAGGAAGAAGGAGGAGGAAGGAGGAAGGAAAAGAAAAAGAAAAAGAAAGAAAAAATAAAAAATAATAAAAATTTCGATTTTTTAAAAATATAAATAATTAAAAATTTATATTTTTAAAAAATATAAAAAAATAAAATTAATTTTTTGGTCAATTAAAAATATTAAAATTCAATTTTTGATAATTTTTTTTCCAAACAATTAAATAAGCTAACGAACGGTAGAAAATGTTTTCCACTCAAATTTTAGGTTTTTGCAACATCTGGAAAATGTAGTCATTTTCCTAGAAAATGACTTCCAGGAAAATGTTTTCCGAAAACACGATATTTTCCGCGAAAACGAACTCGATTTAAGTAGGTCCAATATCTAGTGATCAAATCTCAACGCATTTGAAACGACCCTAATGACCTAGATTTGAACCCAGCCAAACCTGCTGTTTGCCAAGTGTACTTTGCACAATTCTTTTTCCATCAACCTCAATTGTCATATGTTCTCCATGTCTATGAACCAAATGGCACAGACATCGACAGATTTGGATCGCAAAATATGTTAAACCCCAACCATTAGTTAAAAACTTTTTTAAGGTTTTGTATACTATTGCAACGCTTCATGTACAATTTACAACAAAATGACCATAATGAGAAGTTATTGGCTAAGCTTTTTGAAGATCTCTGAAATTTTGCACTTCCATGATGCGAAATTACTTTATGAACTTAATATATGTATTCAAACAAATATAAACCACCAGATTTAGTGAGACCCCCATTTTGAACAATGTAGATTCGACTCAATCCATATATTCTATGTCACTTAATAACTCCGACGATCAACACATGACCAATTACATATCAATTTGTCACGTAGAGGTGGTTCTCATGCATGGCTTCCTAGAAGTCTTCTCCAATCGGAGGCAATTAACGAGAGCCTGGAAAGTAGCTCAATTTTATACCCAGCAATTCAATGGGGCATCATCAATTAGTAAGGGTGTTTGTTCAACTGCTTAATTCTCCAGCTAAGTCACGCTAACAAAGGAAAGTTATGTAGGTAAAGTAAATTGGCTTGGGGTGGTCCACGAGTGATACCCAATTAGGAGTACTCAGTAGAGGAGTAATTAAGGGTTCTTAGGTCCCAGTCTCTTCAAGTACTAAAGCCCTGGCCATATGATAAACATGATGAAACACAGCAATTACTCCATACATCATAATGGCTCCCAAAGAGGCAAGGGGGGAGATTCATTGTTAATACAGATTAATCCTAGCTGAAATCAAGTTCAGCTGCAAGTCAGCATGAGAGCTGTGAGAGAGTAGTTGCCAAACCTAAAAGATTTTGGAGGGTTAGATCATGTGTGATTTGCTAAACACCATTTGTCACACAGCATCAACTATTGGCGGGGTATATATTTAATGGGCTACATATTATTCTTGAGAAGAATATCAAGCTTTTGAGATTGCTCATTGATGTCGATCATGTGTGACCTCTCTCTTTCTTACCCTAGTAAGTTTCTTACCCTAGTAAGTTGAATGGACAAAAAAGACATCTTGTGTATTGATTTTATAATTGATGTGGTACAGTTGATCAATCATGATACTTATATAATATAAATCCTTTGCAAACTTCCACATTTCAGTTTTGAGTCTCTAGTTTTGTAATAACTTCTACTCATGAAGGCCAAACCCCCTTGTAACACTGTCCTCGTTACCAAATTGCGAGATCTTATTTTCTCAATTCCTGTTAATATGAAGTCAATCGCATATCAATAAATGATGAACATGAAATACCCCCTACAACTTTTTCGAAAGAACTTCTATAGTATCCACCACAAAAAATGACTTCTTATTAAGACAATATCCAGAATGCGTAACACAAAACAGAGAGGGAACTCATTTATTGCTTAACCTATAGTCAACAGTTTAGCTGGCGATTATTTCCACAGTAGCTGGTGACACTTAATGCCATGGGAGACCATGAAAGCCAGCGTGTAATTTGCTTTAAAAAATTGCATCGTGATGCCTTTTAGATCCAATGATGGAAACTAGGACTGTGTTTCCAACCGAGATCAGTGAGCTGTTTTCAGTTCACGGAAATGATATAAGTGAAACTTCATGAATGCAGCAATATCCACCTGTAAAAATAGTTCGTGTTGTAAGGAATTGTAAGAGGAGTTGGTGCCACTGTTAAATTTGATCCTTGTTTGTAATTAACAATGCAAAACACCTCAATTTTGTTTTTCCATTCCATGTTGGGTTCCAACGCATTGCCATCAAATCTCTCTTTTCAAAACCCTAAAGAACTCGAGGATTCATAAACCTATCCATAATCAATTTGTGAAGGCGCTCAAGCTCCGAATCTAGGTCGCAAGTCTGAGTCTCGTGACCTCAAATATGAGACGTGCAGCCTCAAATGTGAGATCGTGCACCTCAACCGCAGGAGGCAACTTCTATTGATGGAGATCGACCCTAGAGCGAGAGAGAGAAGCATGGCGGCGGCTATTGAGTTAATGGTGTTTGTAGCGGCGGTGGTTGAGTTTCGGTTCAACGCTGGTGGCAGCTGAATTTCGATTTATAAGTGATATCGAACATGCAGAAAAAGTGCAGGATTACCTGTATCATTATCCAAAGATAAATTAGACGACAAATGGTACTACAAATTAACTTTGAGAGACTCTTGAAAGAGGAAGAAGATGTTGATTTTTTCTAAGAAGCAGGTGAACCTGCACAAAAACCCTAGTCCCCCATATTTATCGAGTTGTGTCCCTTTAATTAATTGATTACCTTTTGTAAACCTCTTATTCTTTCTTTAAACCCAAACCCCCCTCCTCGAAAAAATAAAAAAGAAAAAAGAAAAATAAACCTCTCAGTTTTATGTTGACATACATTTTCTTTGAATAATAATTCGACTTTAATTATATGGGGCAAGTAAAGATACAAACGTTCATGTGTGATTTATGTAGCCAATCCAAAAATTCAATGACTAGACATTGACTTTTCAATATATAAAAGCCGCTTTCATCGTATCGACTTATCCTATGATTGTGCATGATTTCTTGCGTAGGTGAGATTTGAGATATAGCTTGAGACATTTGACATCGATATAGCATGAGACATTTGACATCGATCCAACTACTTCACACTAAATCAACCGACAACAAAGATTATTACTAGGGCTATAGCGCTAGTTGACGCATGACCCATTTATACAACACAAGGCAGAACTGGATATATTGACGGGATGGACAGGCTTTTATCCCTAGTAAATCGTTTCAAGGTTTCGGAATATTAATGCTAATGCAAGCCTGCACATCTTAAATGTATATTTACATATAAGAAAATTGTGTTAATTTAGTCTTAAACTTTTTTTGTGGCTAATTGAGTTTTAAATCTTTTGTATTTTCGTCAATTTAGTCAATTCGAACAATTTTATTTTACTGGTGCTAGCATGAGTGTTGGTCGTTCTACGTCATTGGAGTTGACGTGAATAATTTTTAATAATATTAATATTTTTTTCTAATTAATTAATTTATTTTGTCATTTTTTTTAATTCTTCACTTTCTTTTCCTCCCGCTGGTCATCGAGACGACCAACCAAAGGTAGGGACAGCGAGGGACATTGCTAGCTCATGCAAACCTAGCCATGGCTAGGCAAGGTTGCCCTAGTAGCCTCTGGCAAGGCACGACTTCACCATATCCAATGAGGTCGTGCCCCACCTAGCCATGGCCAGGCTTCCTTGAGGCTGGCAAGGTCCCTTGTCAGCCTTGCCTCTAGTCAATTGGGAGCCCAATACCGGCTAGAGGAAGAAGGAAGCAAAGAAAATAAAAAAATGAAAAAAAAAATAAATAAAGATAAAGAAATTCAAAAAAACATTGTTAAAAATTATCCACATCAATGTCGGTGATGTCACGTGAAATGGCCAACGTCCATGTCAGGATTGATTGGCCAAAATTAGTCGGATGGAGTGATATGATGCAAATATAAAATGTTTAGGATTCAATTGGGAAATAATGTTTATGATTAAATTGATGTAATTATAATATATTTAAGACTTCTTTAGTAATTTTACCATTTATACGGGTCACCATGTTGACTCTAGATGATATATTGCGCAATAAATCGGTCATCTCAGCTCATTTCATACTCTTGCAACCTAGAGAAATAGAATACTGACGCAAGCATGCCGAGAGCGATGAATTAGCCAGCTGCCTATGTGAAATTAAATCGACCGATCTTGAGATATATAAATGAATGAGCCAGCTTCTATTCTTCTTTATTTTTTTCTGGAGAAAAAGTTAGAAGTGATCACCGTTGGCACTGCATGCAACTACTCGCTCCAGAGAACGTAGCCTGTTTGATTATTGCAGTCACGTAGCCAAGTGAGCATCTCACTTGTATAGCAAACCCGGAACTCATTAGTCTCTCTCTCTCTCTCTCCCCATGACCATGGCTAGATTTCTGCATTCATCTCCGGCGACCGTCCTTGTCGTGATCGGTTTAGTCGCAGTGATGATGGGAACTTTCCTATGCCCGCCTGCGGAGGCAGCTCGAGTGTTCTTCGTGTTTGGCGACTCACTTGTCGACAATGGCAACAACAACTACTTGGCGACCACAGCCTGTGCGGACTTGCCGCCCTACGGCATCGATTACCCAACTGGCCAGCCCAACGGCCGGTTCTCCAATGGGTTCATCATTCCGGACTTCATCAGTAGGGTTTTCCATTTTCGCATGTTACAGTGCGCTTCAGTTTCCATCATGATGCAAATGAGGCCCGGTTCATCAGCTAAAATGTGAATCACTCAGGTCAGGAATTGGGTTCGGAGCTGACGTTGCCGTACCTGAGTCCGGAGCTCACGGGACAGAAGTTACTAGTTGGTGCTAATTTCGCTTCTGCTGGAATCGGAATTCTCAACGACACCGGAACGCAATTCGTAAGCATCATCCGTTCTAAGCTTCCTCTCGTATGAACAGTATTTATGAACAATGAATCAGCATATAACATAAGAGCCCTTCGTCGACTCGATTAAGTCAACAAGTGAAGAGTAATATTCAGCCGACTCATCGACGCTTGCATTTAAAATGTAAAGGCCCCGGTGCGGACGTCGTATGATTGCTAGTTGCTGCTATTAACGTTACAATGTAACGATATCTTTTTGTCCCCAGTCTCATAAACCCGGAAAATATCGTGAATATGCCCTGTCTGGGTGATTAGGAGCTGAACATGCGCACGATATATGTATTGATGTCGACCTTTGTATGACATAGAAACTAATCTTCGAACCCTTTTTGGCTTCCTTTGGATTTTGTTGATAAGTCTCTTTTCATGTAACGTCGCATTGTCTAACCTTTCTTGTCATAACTTGCGAGTTCAGCAGTAGCTTTGTCTCCGTGCCTTTTTCTGGAGCAATGTTAGAGAAATTTTACTCGAGTACTAATTTATAGTGGGGGACCTAACTAAATAGGGATTAATTAACTTATTTAAACATCTAATTTTGCCTATGTCTTCAAGACCCTTGGTCCCACATAATTAAAGACATATCTAATAACTATCTAATGTGTTCAACCAAACATATTTAAAGCTATAATTCTCTGATTACATGAAGAAATTATGTCCTGCTTGCAAAAAAAAAAAAATTGAATTTGATACTTGACCCAATCACCAGCTACCCTTCAACCCACCAAGCCAAAGCCATAACTAGCTGAGAAAACGTTGTACAGTACAATATATTTTTACCAAATATAGGCATAAAAGATATAAAAGAGGACATAACCCTTCACATTTTTGTTCATCAATCAAGGTTAATGTTTTTATGGCAATTATGGTAATGCCGAGGCTGTATGAGCTCGGGACGAGGAGGGTGCTAGTGACGGGGACGGGCCCGATGGGGTGTGCCCTGGTGGAGCTGGCACCGCGGGGCAAGGAAGGGCAATGCGTGCCGGAGCTCCAGGAGGCTGCTTTGCTCTTCAACCCTCAGCTTACCCAAATGCTCCAAGGGCTCAACCAGGAGTACGGCTCTTCCCGTGTTTATAGCCGCCAATATTGATCTCATGCATCGTGACTTCATCAGCAACCCTCAGGCCTATGGTAATTTTAATCATACATACACAAACTAATATGCCAAATACATACATATCCTCCATATCGATACATCATATGTTTCGACATTGATCACAACAGCTTACCTAAATTGGTGACAATTAGAGATCGTGACGAGTATCTTGCACATGTTCTTGAAGTCAGTAGTTTGTCTAAGTCTATTGAACCCGTTAATTATAACAAGACAAAGACTTTTGATAGGGAGGGAAAGGCATTATTGAACTTATCTCGTGAATTGCTACAGTGCAAAATAAAGTTTCTCGTGCCACCGATATGCAGATTCAAAGCCAAAATTTAAAAGGAATCCTAATATGATCATGCTATGTTGACTAACATTGTATCATAATTTGCACATACGTAATGATTCAATGACATTATATTGGTGCGGGGTTTGTGACATCAGAAGTGGCATACTGTGGCCAAGGGCCTTACAATGGGATTGGGCTATGCACCATTGCATCAAACTTGTGCCCTGATCAAGACCAGTATGTATTTTGGGATCCATTTCACCCATCACAGAAGGCGAACAGATTGATCGTCCAATCCATCATGAAGGGGTCCGCTGAATACATGTACCTCATGAACCTCAGCACCATCCTGGCCCTTGATTCTCATTTGGTTTGAAAGAAATTTATCAATTCAAAGCTGTCCGAGAGGCTTTTGTTTTTGTTTTAATTGTTTTCTTGATGCAGAGCATTGTCTTATGGTCTGTCTGAAGTTACCAAGGAGGACTTTGTGCAATTCCCACGATTGATGAATGGGTCCTGACGAAGTGTTTTTTAATATCTATGTATGAACTATTTGGTTATATGTCCTCATAATAAAGAACTTCGAGTTTTAATCCTTTTTTTTGGGGGGGGTGGGGGGGGTGTTAAATTAGCTTGTTGCATTTGCTTGTCAAACCAGTCGTTGACATAGATCAAATGGATCAATGGATCACAGGACAAAGCCGACGGACTAGTTTGACTATGGAATGAATGAATTGGATTGACTTGAGAACTAATTTGGAGTGGAGGATCGCTTTTGGGCCAATCTTGCATCAGTTACCAAGGACGAAACTTAAATTAGTTTGAACTAAACGACTCATGAACTTTAGTCTGTCAATTCTTCTTACAAACAGCTAACAAAAATTAAAAATAGATGCTCTAATCAAGTCGGATTCTAGTAAAAAGGACTCGTTCCGGGCACAGTTAGCTTCTTCTTCATCATCTGCTGAGGCCCAAAAAGCAAACGGGCCGTAATGGGCCACACAGTAGAAGAAAACAAATGAAGCTCACGTGATCATGGGCCGAAGCTGAATCGCCCGCTAGGCAATGCGCATCTAATGGGCGGGCTTGAACGATGACCTTCGACCGGTCGGGAGAGTCAATCCTTTATTGATTTTTTTATATGAATGGGTCTGCGCCGATTGTTCCCTTCCCAGCGTCGCCTAGGCCCTTTCAATTTTTTCATAAATAAAAAAAAATTAATGACTTTTATGATCACGAGCGAATCGGTGCTAGGGCTTTTGTTCCGACGCCATGTCTAGGCTATCTAGGCACGAGCATTTTGACTATATACTTAAAAGGACTAGCCCAAGCCCATCGAGGCCCGCCCACCGATCAAGCCACGGCCATGTAACCCCTTTGAGGTCTCAAACATTAAGGTAGACATTGGCAATTAGGTCCTAACATGGAAATTATCAAACCTGGTAATCCCATATTGTATCATCACAACCAAGTTGAGTGCTCATTTTGCTATTACCCCCTTTAGTTCTATACTCATTGTGTGCTCGAATAGAACTGCCCAATACGAAACGTGATGTATTTACCTAGTCGAGTTAATGACGACAGCGTGACCGTCGGGCAGCAAGGGAATTTCAAGTTTGTCGTAGATATTCCTACCATCGACGGACTGCATGGATCAGCAGAGACTCCCACGGTGCATTGCTTAGTCGAAACCTAAAGCAAGGAGTCTCTTTCGTTTTTGTTTATCTTCGTTGCTACGGTGATTTGTGCTGTTCTAACTTGGAAAAAGAACATTTTAATCCGAGTTGATGTTCTCCTCAGTGTTATCCCGTCGCCAAGATGGCCACGTGCCGTCATAATCGTGGAAACTTCCGCGGGATCACCACTGGCATCCTACGTTAATCAGGGCTGTTTGACCAACAAAGGTTACGAATAAATGCCATAAAGTAGAAATTGGAAGATCAGCGAGGGAGTGAATGAGAGTTAAACAGCTCACAAGCCGAAAACAGAGGGCCAACTACCAGTACAACTTGTTTGGCATGATGGGTCAAATATTTGACTCTCAAGTTATTCATCTATGGCGTGTGTTCTTCTTGATCATGCCATCAATAGCGTCGGGAATCCGCTCGTTGGATCATGTAATAAATCCAACTTTAGTATGTCCTCTTTTCACTATATATACACCTGATTCCAATGTTGAAATGGCATCGAGTACAGCTTTCTCTCCATTTTGATTTTGCCTTTGGTATCTCCCCTTTCGCAAAGGTAAAAGCACTGCATTAGAGAGCTTCATCTGTTATATCATGAAAATCTTCATGCATGTTCATGATCCCTATCTTATATTTTCTCTCCATTTTTCTTATTATTAGGTGCTCCAACGACACGAGTCAACGGCGAGCCCCAGCACTGGGATCGATAATGGACATGAGGAGGGCAGTGATAATTCTGGATTGATGAGAGTGTTGATTGTGGGGGATGATGTGCTCGAGTGTAGAGTCCATGAGACGCTTTTTAGCAAAGCTCGAAGTAGCGGAAGAAGTCCAGACTGAAATGGCCACAGACAAGGAAGGCTTAGATCTTCACCTTTCTGGTTCATCTTTTGATATTATTCTCATGGACATTGATTCGCCCCTCATGGATGGCTTTGAAGTAAAAACTAATTAACTCTTCATTCTATCTTTCATTCGACGTGTATATATATGAAGAATATCAATTTCACATAAAGTGTACGATTTCTTTCTCATATTCACATGTGAAGGTGACGAAGGAGCTGCGAGCAAAGGGGGTAAGGAGCATGATTGTGGGTCTGACTTCACGGAATGCCGAAGCAGATAGGGCAGCTTTCATGGCGGCGGGTCTGGATGAGTGCCTTGAGAAGCCATTGACTGATGAGAAGATCAAGTCTCTTGTTGAGACCCTGGAGAAGAACAACTAGAGATGGGAGCATCAGCTTATACCTAAAGGAGGAATAATAAGTGATCGTGCGAGATATAGAGTTATAGGGTTCATGTAGTTATTTCGATCATATAGATCTATGACCGAGCATGGTACATGAGTTTTGTAACCATGCAAGTCATTTGCTGATTATGTTACTGCTTATTAATCAAGGGAAGTAATGAAAATCGTAGGTGTTTATGCTCCTCTCTTGCGCGATGGACACTGTTAGCTGTTATTGTGAGGATTTACTGTCTTTTGTCCCCATATTTTTTTCCTATAATTTTGCAGTTTATATTTGATTTTTTCAATTAGTCATGTACTTATGTTTAATTTTCTGATAGCAAACTCCCACAGATTTGGAGGCCATTCTTGTGTATAACAGAATAAGTTTATAGTGAAAAAAAACATAAGGCACCCGACTTTTTAACATTTGGTAGAAATGCACTCTTTTGTTGCACAAAAGTTGGATGACTTTGGTACTTATATATGATAAACTCATCGTTGATGTTTGATCACTTAGTGCAGTAAATTTCTTGTTTGTTATTTAATACACACGTGAGTTTTTCTTTTTCCCGAGCATGGTTCCTGAAAGGTAGGGAATAAGATACCGTTCTCCCAAGCCGCCACTTCTCAGCAGCCTAATGAAAAGAAGGTTTTAGTTCCACTTTGTTTATGAGCATTTAATGATATTCCGGCTGCTTACAGAGATTATAAGACATGGCTTGCTTGAGGATTAAGGGTGCAATATTTCGAGATATAGTTTATTCAGCAAGTTGCCCTGCAGATTACCAAGTCTTCAGAAGTTGAATCTCTTTTCCTCTTCTCAACTCCACGGATGAACTGTTCCACAACAACTACGATGGCTTGGTGATTTGTTGGATTTCCTCTCTTCCAGCTAGACAAGCCCATCATCTGACGTGGAAGTGGTCTTCGATAACTTCCTCATCCTTGGTTCTGTTTCACTCCCTTTTTCTTGTACAAAAACAAGACTCTCTTGCATCATCTCGAAGCAGCAAAGATCAAGAATGGATCATTTCTTCTTCAACAATCTGATGTCTTGAAAAGATTGAATTGGTTATCTAGGTTGCAAATGGGAAAACTACATTCATATCTATCTTCGTCCTGAAATTAATCTTGTTCTCAATATCCCCATGTTTGGTACCAAATACCAAAGTTCTTAACATTTCCTTAGTTGCAATGCACTCTTTCCTTGCACGAAGATTGATAAAATAAGTAATCCTGTGTAAACAGTGAGATCATCACGGCTGTTTTGATCATTTAATGCTGTAGGTGCCTCATTCATCAGGTGATTTTTTTTTTTATTATTTTTCTTTCTGACTTATTTTTTCGCAATCACGGTTCGTGGATGGTAGGGAACAAGATAACGTTCTTCTCTCAAGCTGCCACTTCTCTGCCGTGTCATGGAAAGAAAGTTTTAGTTCCAGTGTGTTTAAATTTACTGATATTCCAGTAGCTTCTAGAGCTTCTAAGACATGGCTTCGTTGAGGATTACGGGTGCCATTGTTAATATAAGAAAGTTACACCTTTGTTTGCTCTCATCTTCATTTTACTTATTAGAAAAATAGGTTAAATAAGTAAAGCATCCATCATCCCCATATTTCTCCTGTGGCCATTTGTATTCTAATGAAGTTGTAATGTTTGATATCATCAAGAAAGGGTGATGCCAACATATCTCATTCACGGTTTTGTCGTGTCCTAAAAACATGCATACCCCTCAATATGAATACGAACGACACACAACAGGTTTAGAGAAATATCATGTGACAAGTCATTCTAGGGGAAACGAATGCAGCTGACTTGCGCAGGTTTAGGTTAGGCTTCATCCAGGATTTTAAATTTTCTACTGTCAATGAGAGGCCACTGTAGAACACATCTTTTTAGCTACTTTCATACTAAAGCCAAAAGAAAAAAGAAAAACAATTAAAATCTTCTTACTCGAATAGCTTTAAGTTGAGTTTTCGCATTAACATTAATTTGTCAAGCTGCTATTATTAGTGGAAATCACTAACCAACACCAGATTTGGCATGCTGAGCAGGAAAGTTGTTCTGGAACTTTGCTTTCCTGGATAATGATGGACACCTTGCCAGCTATTTCGATTCCTAGGGCTGTATATGCGAGTGATCATTGATGTTTTTTTTCAAACACTCTCTTGACACAATTTGAAGACAATTGGAAATCGGCATTTGTTTGGGTAACACATTCTTTTTTGCGATATAGTTACGAAAGCATCAGGACTTTGATCTGGCAATCACATTATTTTAAATGATAAGTTTCCAATTTCTAAATAATGTAGATGTCATCACTACACACACAGAGAGAGAGAGAGAGAGAGAGAGAGAGAGAGAGAGAGAGATGATTTTAAAGAACTATCTTTTATTACAAACCGGTCATACATGAATTGCATAAGTTTTTTGATATACCGTATGCTCAAGTAATTATTATTCTAAGCAACCTTTTATTCTATTTACTCTTTCTTTTATTTTTGGCCATACATTCTGTTTAGTTGTTATTGTGACATCCTGATTTTCAACCCTGTTTTCGATGAAATGAAATGGGCTTTTCATTGACGCGCCTATAGTATTTTTCTCTGAGCTGATCACTCACGAGATAACTAATCTATCTGGTGAAGCCGTTAAGGAATTTAAACACGACCGACTTGAGAATTCGACTAGAAATCGATTGCTTGATCGTGCTAATCTGCAAGGGTCAATACGACACCGTTAAAATTGACTAGAGACCGGAGATAAGTTGATTCGACAGAGGCATGTAATTAAAGTGTGGGTGATTCCACCTAATTGCAAAATTCGCGTCGAACGGCACTAAATCGATTTTTCTGTTGTTTTTGTACCCTGTGCTCGTATTTGAAATTTTGAGATTTTCATGACAACCGAGAGTCGCCTATGAGTTGGAGATGCACAATGTGGATTGAAAATAATCGACCACGGGTCAATTGTGCTAAAAATTCCTAAAAGCTATTCGGTAGGTTAGGTCACGCTAAAATCGCGTTCGGTTAAAATTAACCATGAAATTGAACTCGGTTTCAAAAATTGAAAGTTTTGACATATCACGATTTATTTTAGGAACGTCAACTCATCATTCGAAGAATTCTCAGCGAGTTTGGATTTTTGGCAAAAAATCAATATTTGGCGAAATTGATTCAAGAATTCGAATGGACTAAATTGAGTGCACTTTTGGCCTTCTCGTTGGATCAAATGATGAGGAAAATTATGGAATTTGATGTGGGCTCCTACCTTGGCAAGTTGGCCATTGATTTGAGGCCAATTGAAGAGGAATTGAATTGAAATTGAAGGGGAAAATGGTGAAATTCGTATACCTTGGTGGTTTGCAACATTTGGACCTCTTTGGTGGCTTGTTGGGGAAGCTTGGGAGGGGAGAACGGTTGTGGGATAGGGCTGAAGGCTTGTGGGGCATGGCACTTGAGTTCTTGAGATATTTTAGTGGACTTTTGTGGCTTTTGTTCCCTCTACCAGCGGCAGCAGTCTATCTTTTTCTTCCTTGCTCCCTTAGTGTTGTTTTAGAGCCCAAGAACCAGCTAAGACCAGAAGTAGCCAAGCTAGCCACCGCCAGACTGCCTCACGCCCGTCCGAGCATCGCTTGAGCAGTTGCACGCCTGCCCGAGTGCTGGCTTGCCTTCGCCCGCGCGACTCTAGTCCTGCACGTCCCCCGCCGTCTTGAGCCCTCCGTCCAGCCCGTCGAGCCACCTTCGCCGCCCACCTGGCCGTCGTAGCCATCCCCAAGCTGCCAGCCTACCTCTGCCTGTTCGTCGTGCCGTTCCCGCGCCGTCCGAGCCCTTCGGTCAGCCACATAATCGAAGGCCAGTTGAGGTCATGAGGCTTCGTGGGCCTTTTTCGGGCCTTTCCCGGCCTCCCTTGGCGTTGCTCTAGGCTCGAGTCTCGCTTGCCTTCGCGTTGCCATCGCCGTGAACTCATCGGCTCACTAATCCGATGAGTTTACTCTCTAAACTCTACTTAGGGAGTTAATTATGTTTAGGGTAGGTTTAGTTTAGTTTAAGATTGGATTAGGTGGTTAGATTAGTGTAATTAGTGGTTTAGTTAGTTAATTAGGCTAATTAGGTGGTTAGATTAGTTTAGTTAGGGGTTAATTAGATTGTGTGATTTAATTAGCTTAGTGCATTATTTATTTAAGTCCAATTAGGTGGTTAGATTAGTGTATATAGCTTAATTAGACATTTATTTAATTATTTTGCATTTATTTAATTATTTTGTAATTTATTTAATTATTTATTATTTTCCAAAAATTATATCGGGATAATCGATCGTCACAATTTCGTGCTGATTGTCGTGGTGTAATTAGTTTGTGCAATTGATTGTTAGATTGTGCAATTGAGTGATGATTGTTGATTTTTGATTTATTATTTCAAACTTATGGAATTTTACTATTTAATTAGAAAATACCGGGTGTCGGGTTTGATACCAAAAATGTTTTTAAGTACTATATCAAATAGTGAGATTTTTAAAAGGAAAGATATCACTTTTATGGCTCGATCTGACCGTGTACCCACACACGATTATTTTACCGGGTGTTTTTAATACGAAGAAAATAGGTCAAGCACATTATTTTAATTGAGGCATTTGAGTGCAATGCACAATGTGCTTGGCCGGGATTGGATGGTTGTGTGACTGTTATGTGAACCCGTCGCGAGTGTTTACGCTAGACGATGCTCCTATATGGAATGCCTTTGTTAACGGATGCTGGTCGCAGTATAGGTTGGGCCGATGCTCCTTCGGGAATGCCGTCTCGAGGTAGACGTTGCCGTGCTCAATGGGGCGAGACGACGCTTGGCTATGTCGGAAGACTGCCGAACGTTGAGTAGGCCGTGCCCGTGGGGCCATAATAAATTGGAACACATGAATGAGTGATTTAGTTGCGCCTGATTATGGGACGAAATTATGTGGCACGGAATGAGACGCGTCATAACGATTTGGCCTTATAATTGGGACCTTTGTGATTGATTGATTTAAAAGTGAGACGTTCCAATTGATGAGTGCATTTACTATATGCATCTATTATATGAACTGTACTGATGTGCAGGGAGGTGCTAAGGCAAGGTAAGTCTTCTGTGATGTGTGATTAGACTGCCTCTATGTGTATTACCTTCCTAATTAGGGTTTAGGGCGTGAACTTGTTGAGATATTGTCTCACCCTGTCGTGGTTTAACTTTTTATAAGTCCCTAAATGGAAGTCCGTCTAGTTCGTTTTGGACAGCCGCGAGGGTATATCGAACAGAATACCGTCTTCCCTATCCTTGGGAGTCCCTGGACTCATGAGCTCGTCGTGACCACGATCTTGGTCGATAAGGGCCTACCCCAGTTGGTGCCTCATTGATTCAAGGCGTGTTTTCGTCATGGGCCTAACGGGGAACGGGAAGGTCCCTTGGATGGTTTCAACGGACCCGCCATTGAGGGTGAGGAGGTAGCTGACCCACTTGACATTGACATCCTTGACAGTGTCGTGATAGATCCGGATCCCAAGTAGATAGGGTCCGAGGTAGGGTTAGCTAGGTAGTCCTTTTTGGGGCCTTGACTTTTGTATATAACTTTGCAGGTTGACCTGGATGTTTATAAAAGTGTGTTTGTTTTATGTGGTTGTTCTGCTTTTCTATCCCATGGTTGTTATTGTCAGGGGATTGTTAATTCGCTTCCGCATGTGCATAATCGATTGGGTCAGTGACGCGTCCTGGGAATGTCGCAATTTTATCAACCATCGAGGGATATGCGCGCGCTCGAGGTTCGGGTGATAGTTGTCGTACCAAAATTGTGCCTGGAGGTAGTCAACCACCTTCTTGTCGACTTGGAAGGCCTTGGTGAGAACATTAGCAGAAATGGGTGGCTTCGCTCCAAAGACAGCATTAATGATGGTAATGACTCATGGTTCTGGCTGCTAAGACCAGAAAAAGGCTAGTGCATAGGTGTTTCGATATTCAATTGGAAGTGAATGAGACCGATTGGGAACACAAATACATCCCCCTCGTACAAGACTTTGGTGAAGAGTGTTGTTTAATTGGTTGGATGTGACGAAACCAACAAGTAGCGTACCCTCCACCACGACTAGAACCTCAGTTCCATGTGGGTGAGTGTGGGGAGGATTTAGGCTACCGGGAGCGAAGTCAATGCGAGCCATGGATATTCCAAGAGTGTTGAGTCCTGGAAATTGGTCGATGAAAGCTGGTATGAATTTTGATCCGAGCAAATTTGATGTGTTTCTAGGATTCCTGAACCCCATAAAGAGGAAATCATCAGCTATGGCTTGTTTTGGGTCCTTGCAGAACTTTCCATTCACAAATACTGCATAAGAAACATATATCGTGTTAATCGCTTCGGCGTCCTAAGCAAGAATTGAAAGACATGAATAGTGCAAGAATTGCGGACCAACCTCCAGGGTTGAGGTCATTGGTGGCCACGCATATGTCCTGAAGAGGACTCGGGTCATAAGCAAAAGCAGTGGCAGTTGCCAAAGCCAAGATGAGAAAGCTAATCGGAAGACACTTCATCGTTGGACAGGAAATTGGGCTCTGATCTCGAGTTCAGAAGAACAATTGCTTCAGGGAGGAGTGAGGTGTCCTGCATGGGAACATGTTGTCTATTTACAGATGACAGTGCTTAACTCAGTATATTCAACAAAAGTGCTCTGCAGTTTCCCAAGTCTTTAATGGTTACTTCTTTCGCTTCTCCTCCTCAAGTCCAAGAGCAACGTTCCCCAACAACTGCGTTGATTTCCTGTTCTCCAGCTTAAAGAATTCATATTCATCTGATACGGAAGTGGTAAACTCAAATTATTGCAAACATTTGATTATTTCTTCTTCACCATTTCAACTCTTGAGCGTCAATGCAGCAGGGCGTCATCAATCACGTACCATTTCTTCAAACACTTAACTACCTGAAGAAAGATTAAATCGACAGGCTATGGCTTTGCACACCTATCTTCGCCAGGTAAAATTTTAGGCCGATAATATACCCTGCTAATTTATAATTAGGAGACTTCATTTGATTTACCATACCAGGCACCAAAGTTCATAACCATGTACACCTAAATAAATAACCTTCCTTTAGAGGCCTTACTTGTCAAATGATGCTCGTGTATAACTCATTCTTCTTTCCAAGAATGGTTTATGGGGAGGCTGGAAATAAGATACTTTTGTCGCAAGCTGCCACTGCTTTGCAACCTAAAGAACAGAAGGTTTTAGTTTCATGCACGGTACATTGATCATCTAGAGCTTACAAGATCCATTACTTGAGGATGGACAGTACAACTTATTTACTTTCTTGTACTGGTGAATCTTGCAAATTGCTGAATTCTTTTGGAATTCTGACGAAGAAATGGCAAATAAACAGGAACCGCTGCTGCGGTCAGCTCTGCTATGGCCTGGAGTCAGCAATACTTCCTAGTATAACATGGAAAATGTCTGTTTAAATGATGGCCATTTTATAACTTGTACCTCTGCTGTGAGCTTTCACATGTGAACCGTTGTCGATACTGAAATTTTATGAGATAATTGTCCTTCTCTGCTTTTGAAGTATGGAAAGTTCTATGGCTTAAGCGCTCTCCATTCTCCACCGAACACCTGCTCCGTATAAAATATGAGAGGGGACTCCAATTTGGTTATCGCGAGTCTCCGTCGCCCACTTATTTTGACCTTTCCATATTGAACTTTCCTTAGAAGAAGGAGAGGGAGGGAGTGTTTTAGAATATGATATTTTATTGCTCAATGACCATTGAGATGAATTATTGTTTATATTAGAGACTACATTAACAAAAAATACAGTTAATGATCAGATCGCTCAACCTTAAGATGCATAAAGAATTAGATTGTAATTTTGAGGTGGACATTCAAGAGAACTAGTGAAATGGTTCCACGTCCGATAAATGTTGTGACAAAGAGCATTTAATATGTTTAGTTGATCCTAAACTTGTTGGCTTAAGTTATTTGTTAAAGGTAAGTCCAGCGGAATATGTTAATAGGTCTAATTAAGCTCTCTCAAGGTAATCTACTTGATGAGGCATGGCAACAACTGCTCTATTCAAGGATGAAGATTGGTTGACCCAGTACAGTGCCTCCGCGTGATAGGCAGCATAAAATTCGCATATCTTCAAATGTCATGCATGTTTAGTTTTAAACACAAAGGATGAATCATTCCACAGCAACTAGAAGCACATATCCATTAATTTCCTGTTCCTCAGATTAAGAAATGAACACCAACCTTCATGAAGTGGTGCGACAACCTGTACTAAATCCATGGAGGGCCAAGTCTTGAAAAGGAATATCAAGTGATAGGATCTGACCATGTTTGTTATACATAATTGCTATCTAACACCTTTTCAAGCTCAACTTGTTTAAGGACTGACACAATATTGTATCTGTAAATGTTGTTGAAAGGGTCAATCTCCATGTCTTAGGAACATTTGCTTTTACATTCATGAAAGAAATAGTCTCTGGTTACTGATGTTGTTCTTTTTAAATTAGAAAACTTGATCCACTCTGTTATTTGGAGGAAAATACAAAGAACCTTCAGAGCATATGCTTGCTTGCAATGCACTATTACATGTTGGGCTAAAACATATCTTATCCAGCACTAAAGCATTTCTTAAGGTTCTTTCACGCAGCTAGGCTTTGTTAAGAAGGTTATCTCATATTCTGTTGCATGGATCTCTAGATAGTCTTATATTTTATGGAATGGATTTGCAGATGGCGTCGGATGAGCCTGCTTGAGGATCAACACGATTTTTACTTTGGCTTTTTATGTTGTTGAAATTTGAAAAGTTCTTCAAGCAAGGACTACCTTAGTAAGCATGTATTATCTAATGTACCAGAGAGAGAACTATGCTGGGAATAGATCAAGAACTCAGGCAGCACACCTGGACATGATTGTTTAATCCTGCGTTTAACCCCAAGTCAAATAAAATATAGATACGGCATTTCAGATTAGATAGACACAACTGGATAGCCATTTGATCCTGTTCAACACCATTATGCTTTGGTTTAGTCAAGAAATTTGCTCACTAGTTTTTAGTTAAGGAAGCTTCAAATATGCTTCGGTACATTCGCGTTTGGATCCTGAAAAAGTAGTTAAGATCAATAGTTTCAGTTATTGCATTGCGCTTCACCTTTATAATGCTCACACCTGAGTTTTTTTTTAACCTGATTCAATCATGTACTAAATCTTTTTGAAAGGGAAATTTGATTTTTGGTGTAGCATTTATGATTCAATGGATTTTTAGTTGCAATGTAAAGTGCAGCACAATCGGCAGCCAACCAATCTTGGTTCTGTTCATTAGATCCAAAAAGAACATGTAGGGGGACGATGATTGAAAAAGAAAAACATGGAATAGAAGGAGGTCATTCTTGGACTTCTGCTAACGAGGAGGCTCTTGCAGGAAATTGCAGAAGAAGGGGCAGAGCTGTTAAAAGTGGTTACACGATGGTGACTTTCTACCGTAAGACTATGGTCACCTTGTCAAAAGTCTGGTGTTGGCCTTCTTAAAAACACTGCATCCATCATTGGGTCCTCTGCTTTCAATCCTTCTCTGCAGAGTAACTAGTGTATGTACTGCATTTTTCAAGCGATTCCCGCTCTTGATTCTCCACCTGGACCGATAAAAGTTTTAATGCAGACGCCCACAATCTGGTTTGTCATTGTTCATTGTTTTTCCTTGTTTAACCAACCATCTAAATTAAGGTTCTTGAGGTGTAATTTGATGTAACCTGTCAATTTCCCTTCTCTGAGCTTCCATGCGACTGAAGCGAGGAAAAATAACACCGATGGAGGGCATAGTTGAAACTTATGAGAACCGAACTAAACTCCCCGCACCAAACACAAATAATAACGTCACTGTAAGGAGACATTCATTTTCACTCTGTCAATTCTTGAGTACTCCTTTGGGTCCTGACTCAGGGTGAGGATTATTTTTGTTGAACTCACATAAGTTGATTGGATAGACATGTTCTGTTTTATCTGCCGGATCTTCTTGGTATGTCATCTACAAATTTTCCTCTGAACCATGTGTTAGGATGCATGTGTAAATGAGTTGTGTTAGAGAAATCCTATGTCGGAGAATTGATGTGGTGCAGAGAACTTCCACTGCTGCCAATGGCTGTGGTTCATCACCATCACGATCCCATTTAATAGCATCCCAATCGTAACTTCAATCCCACAGTTTATCAGTGTGGTCATAACGCTGAGCTCATCGCGATTCTGGCTGAGGGCGTCATCGCGGTCATCCTCTTCGCATCAGCCAAAGCCACGAGTTGTCTCCCTGCCTATTCCCATACAAATCAGATTCCACTGCGTAGGGCGGACGATGGCTCTTCCGAACTACCAGAGTGAGCTCTCCCAACATTTGTCTGGGGGCATTACTGTAGCCACTTCTATGGTGGCCTAATTCTTTGAAAAATTGCTAATTTAGATTCCGTCCAATTCTGTCTCAAACTTTTTTTGTCTAAAAAAATCTTCAATTTAAGTCCAGTCTTAAATATACCCCAAACTTTAACTATTGTCTAAAAAATATTACCAACTTTAAACTGTAGCCCCAAAATTATCCCCATTAGTCCTTAGTCCAAAGATCATCTTTAGTTGTCCCTAATTTCCTGAATTTTCCCATCAAAGAGCAGTTTCATTTTGGAATAATTTCCACATCACCTTGCTGAAATGGATTTGTTACTAATGTCAAAATACTACGCCAAAAAACTAATGGTGATTTGAGATTAGATTGAAAGTTGGTGATTTTTTTAGACAAAAAAATTTCCCTAATTTTCCTAACTTTCTTATCAAATAATGGTTTAGTTTTGGAGATAATCACCTCGCTGATATGGATTTGTTATCGACATGGAAATATCACTTCAAGCAACTAATGATGATTTTTGGACGAGGGGTTAACAGGGGCAGATTTAAGGCAAGACTGAAAGTTTGTATTTTGTTAGACCAAAAAAAAAGGGTTCAAGCTAGATTTAGGACTGGAGTTAAATTTGGTGATTGTTTTTAGATAAGAGAAAGTTCAAGGAAAAATGGGACTAGACCTAAAATTGGAGATTTTTTTTTTAGACAAAAAAATCAAAGCAAAATTGAGACTAAACCTAATGTTGGGTTTTTTTTTTCTTTTTTTCTTTTTAAGATAAGAATAAGTTTGGGACACAATTGAAACTAGACCCAAAGCACAACACAATTGAAACAATCCATTGTTCTTGATTTAAAATGATTTCCTACCTTCTTTGGCCCTTTTTGGATTTCCCCCTGGATCAAATCGCCGAGCAAGCATATTTAGAAGTCCCTCATACAACTGCCCTCCGTGGTCGGTGCAGACGAAGATGCCTACGGAAAGTGTTCTTTTGCAATCTAGACCATTCAATCTTTTCCAGATATTAGCCCTTGCACAAGAAATTCTCTTTACTAGGTAGCCTTCTTCGAGATATGATAAAGAGTTGTAAAACAAATGAAGAACAGGTACAAGGATGGAAACTTCATCACAAATAATTTCCATATCAGGTAATGTGAATTCTTTAAGCAGGAGCAGACAAAGTCAAACAGATCACCGAGTCGTCGTAGTTGTTATAGAGCAATTCATCATTGGACTTGAGAAGGGGAAAACAGATAACACCTGTGAAGACTTGATCATCTGCGAAACTTGCTGAATAAACGTGGGACTTGGGTCAAACATTTCCATCTATAAAGAGAGATCGTGTTGCCATGCAACTCCTCACTCCTCCCTCAAGCAATACTAGCCCGTGCAAGGATTAGAACTTGAGGAGATCAAGGCCCTAACCCCCGTCCACAACAACAATGAAGTTTCTTCCTATCGCTTTCTCGTCTTGGCTTTGGCGACCGCCACCGTTTTGCTTATGACCCGAGTCCTCTTCGGGACATATGCGTGGCCACTAATGATCGAGCTCGGAGGTTGGTCCTCCATTCTTCCATCACCCGTGTCTTTGGCTTCGCCTTATGATGTCCAAACTTTAACGTGAATTTTCTTATGCAGTATTCGTGAATGGAAAGTTCCGCAAGGACCCGAACCAAGCCTCGGCTGATGATTTCCTCTTCAAGGGGTTCGGATTCCCGGAAACACATCGAACCCGCTCGGATCAAAAGTCACAACAGCTTTTGTTGACCAATTTCCAGGGCTCAACACTCTGGGAATATCCATGGCTCGCCTCGACTTTGCTCCCGGCGGCCTAAATCCTCCCCACACTCACCCTCGTGGCACCGAGGTTCTAGTTGTGGTGGAGGGTACGCTACTTGTTGGTTTCGTCACATCCGACCAATTAAACAACACTCTCTTCACCAAAGTCCTGTACAAGGGGGACGTGTTTGTGTTCCCTATCGGTCTCATTCACTTCCAGTTGAATATCGGAAAGACATACGCGTTGGCCTTTGCCGGTCTTAGCAGCCAGAACCCCGGACTCATTACCATTGCTAATGCCGTCTTTGGAGCAAAGCCACCCATTTCTGCTGATGTTCTCACCAAGGCCTTCCAAGTGGACAAGAAGGTTGTTGACTATCTGCAGGCACGCTTTTGGTATGACAACAACTAAAAGAATCTATGACCGACATAAGTTGCTTGGAATAATTGAATTACAAAATTTACCTTGTTACCATAGGTGGTTGCTATACACACACAATTAATCTATGTATCTCATGTATGACTGATTCAAATAAAACATTGTTACCTCTCTCTCTCTCTCTTCATGCATAATGATGATGATCGGATTCGTGCCTCAACCAAAGGGCTACAAATGTGAAACGAAAAGCACACCCTATCTCGAAGCGGAGAATAATATTAAACTGTGATAAACTCCGAGGTCGGAAGGACGATATCTAAGTTTAAATAATGCTTATCAAATCAAGGAAACGTGTACTCTGAAAAGGCTACCATCATAAGAATGTACTACCCTAATAAATAGTCTGATTGGGTTAAGAGAGTGCTCGAAGAAAACATTAGTGTAATCATTTACAGACACCGCCCTCGGGAGGCCAAAGAGAGAAAAAGAGAAAAAGAAAAAAAGGGTGTAATCATTTATTGATAAATAAAAAAAAAAGAAAAGAAAAAGAAACAGCATTAATTTACATCATTATCCTGGAAGAAGAAGTTACCATATGGTATTTCATGAGTTCAAGTTATTGATAAATTACGGCGGATGACATTTCTCATTTTATCTCCAGTGTACTAGATTCTGCAGATAACTTATCTTTTTTGTTAGTATAGCCGAAAGAAAAAATCTTTCCTGCAATCTTTTTCCATCTAAAGTCGAAACATCGTTTTGAAACCTTGTAATTCAGCTGGAAATATTTTCCAAGAATGTCATCACACACCATACATATAAGCGTGTATGCATGTCTGTAAGACAAAGTCAAAACCTTGAATAAGATACGTGTGGCATAGATGTATTTCTAGAAGCAATCAATATTATATACCATGAATGGATATATCAGGTAAATGCAGAGACACAAATGCGTTATTTGTTACGCTCTTATTTTGACAATTTCCGAAAAGTACTAGAAAGCTAAGTTGCTTCTCAACATTAACTTGGAATAATTTAAGACTTTATGGCTATTGTATCTAACAAATTTAGACATATCATGGTTCGGAGGAAAATTTGTAGATGACGTACCAAGAAGATCCAGCAGACAAAACAGAACATGTCCGTCTAATCAACTATGTGATTTCAACTAAAATAATCCACACCCTGACCCAGAACCTAAAGGAGTACTCAAGAATTGACAGAGTGAAAATGAATATCTCCTTACAGTGACTTTATTATTTGCGTTTGGTGTGGGGAGTTTAGTTTGGTTCTCATGATAACTCAATGTCATAAGTCTCAACTATGCCCTCCGCCGGTGTAATTTTTCCTCGCTCCAGTCAAATGGAAGCTCAGAGAAGGGAAATTGATAGATTACATCACATTACATCTCAAGAACCTTAATTTAGATGGTTCCGCAAGGAAAAACAATGAACAATAACAAACGAGATTGCAGGTGTCTACCGTAAAACATTTATCAGTCCCGGTGGAGAATCGAGAGCAGGAGTCGTTTGAAAAATGCAGTACATAAACTAATTACTCCGCAGAGAAGGATTAAAAACAGAAGATCAAATGACGGATGCAGTATTTTTAAGAAGGTCGACACCAGACTTTTGATGAGGTGACCATAGTCTTACGGTAGAAAGTCACCATCGTGCAACCACTTTTAACAGCTCAGCCCCTTCTTCTGCAATTTCCTATAAGTGAGTCCTCGTTAGCAGAAGTCTAGAAATAACCTCCTTTTATTCGATATCTTTCTTTTTCAATCATCGTCCATGTACATGTTCTTTTTGGATCTAATGAGCAGAACCAAGATTGGTTGGCTGCTGATTGTGCTGCACTTTTACATCCATGCAATGCCTAAAAGAATCAAAAGCAGAAGTACATGATTGAATCATAAATGAAATACGTACACCAGGCAAGGCCATGGAGTTCCTGCATACATTTCCCTTTAAAAAAGCTTCATGTGATCCGATTTACTTCAATAAGAACACTGCCTGAAGTGCTGTATGCAGGAAAGGTTAACAAAAATTGTACGCAGGACTGCCTCTGGTGTTGTGACTTACATTACATGGAGGTAGGTGATGCGCAATGCAATAACGGAAACTATTAATTTTCAAATTACTTTCTCCTGATCCAAACGCCAATGGACCATGGCATATTTGAAGCTTCCACAATTAAAAACTAGTAAGGAAATTTCTTAATTAAACCAAAGCATAACGATGTTGAACATGATCAAATAAATATCAAATGGCATATGCAACCCAATTTCTTAATTAAGGCATTTGAGTGCAAAGCACAATGTTCTTGGTCGGGATTGGATGGTCGTGTGACTGTTATGTGAACCCGTCGCGAGCGTTTATGCCTGGCGATGCTCCTATATGGAATGCCCTTGTCAACGGATGCCGGTCACAGTAAAGGTTTGGCTGAAGCTCCTTCGGGAATGCCGTCTAGAGTTAGACGTTATGTTGTGCGGAAGAACACTCTAACTAAATGGGAAAAGTAAACAAGAATAATCAAGAACACTGAGATTTACGTGGTTCGGCGAAAAATCTACCTACGTCCACGGGAGAGAGAGAGACGATTTCTTATTTGAGTGTATCAATCAGAGTACAAGGAACAATGCTGAAATAAATAGATCTATAGATCCCCACTTTCGTAAACCTAGTAGGAAAGGAATTCCACCATAAAGATATTATCAAATTTGAATCCCAAATCTAGGAAATATATTAGGAAACAAATAGCCTGCAATCTTCAAGCCTAACTAGATTTCCCAATTGAATTTGTGGAATTCAAGATAACATCAGCAATCTCCACCTTTGGCTTGAATAAACCACAAGCCTCCACTTGAACCAAGAAAGCGAATATATCTCTCCCTCCACCATACCTTCGCAAAGGTACGCCTGCACCTGGATCGGTGCGGCCTCCATCAACTTCAATGATGAGTGAGAGAAATCAAGTCTTTGCAGGACTTGAACTTCTCTGTAGTAATCGTCTTCGTGAGCATATCTGCAGTATTATCTTTAGTATGGATTTTCTTCAAAGCAATGCTACCATTCTCCACAAATTCTCGAATTTTGTGGTACCGAATTTCAATGTGTTTCGTTTTGGAATGGAACACTTGATTATTCGCGAGACATATTGCGCTCTGGCTATCGCAATATAATGTAGCACATTCTTGCTTTATACCCAACTCTGTGACCAAACCAGTCAACCATATTCCCTCATTCGCAGCCTCAGTTACTGCCATATACTTAGCTTCGGTTGTAGACAATGCTACAGTAGGTTGAAGCATTGCCTTCCACGAAATAGCTCCATCGCCAAGAGTAAAGACATATCCCATGAGGGACCTTCGCTTGTCCAAATCACAGCGAAGTCTGAATCAACATAACCTGCTAAATCGATCGATCCTCCCTTGGAACTGAACATTAAACCCATTCTGGTAGTTCTAGCCAAATAACGAAAGATCCACTTAACAGCTTCCCAATGCTCCTTACCCGAATTACTCATGTATCGGCTGACGAGACTCACCGCATGAGCCAAATCCGGTCTGCTACAAACCATAGCATACATGAGGCTCCCTATTGCACTGGCATAGGGTACTCGAGACATCTTTACAACTTCCTCATGTGAAACAGGGCATTGTTTCTCAGATAATTTGAAGTGATTTGATAAGGGTGTACTAACCGGTTTAGCTTTACCCATGTTGAACCGCTCCAAGATCTTCTCAACATACTTCTTTTGATTTACCCAAAGCTTACTTGCATGTCTATCTCAAATGATTTCCATGCCAAGGATCCTCTTTGCAGCACCAAGATCCTTCATATCAAACTCACTACTTAAGTGAGACTTTAGGGAAATAATGTCTCTCATTTTTCTTGCAGCAATCAACATATCATCAACATAGAGCATCAACAGAATAAGTGACTTATCATCCAAAGCTTTATAGTAGACACAAGAATCATGCACCCTCCTCATGTAGCCAATACGAAGCATAAAAGAATCAAACCTTTTATTCTATTGATTCGGAGATTGCTTCAAACCGTAAAGTGATCTCTTAAGCAAACAAACATGATCCTCTTTCCCTTCCACCTTGAAGCCTTCGGGCTGCTCCATATAAATTTTCTCGTCCAAGTCACCATGAAGGAATGCCGTTTTCACATGTAGCTGCTCGAGCTCCAAGTCATACATGGCTACCATAGCTAGTAAAACGCGAATTGATGTGTGTTTTACAACCGGAGAAAATATCTCGTCGTAATCAATCCCCTCCTTCTGTGCATAGCCCTTAGCAACAAGTCGGGCCTTGTATCTCTCTTGCTCTTTCTTCGTTGCTGCTTCCTTTCTTCGAAGAACCCATTTGCAACCAATGACATTCCGATCCTTGGGCTTCTTCACAAGTTCCCATGTCTCATTCTTTTGTAACGACTCCATCTCCTCCATCATTGCGGTCATCCACTTTTCTTTGTGATCACTTTTCAAAGCTTCATGGTAGGAGCTTGGATCGCCAGAGCCTACGGTAAGAGCATAAGCAACCATATCCTCAAAACCGTACCTCTCTGGTGCTTTAGGAGTGCGCCTTCCTTGACCCGTCACAATGGTACGAGGAACTTTTACCGTTTCTTCAAAATCCGGAGCCTCATCGGATGACTTGCCATTCTCTACAGATTCTCTGGTTTCAAGCTCCACCTTAACGATAGATTTATCACTCTCCTCTTTAGTAGCCGCACGTGGCACGCAGCTTGACTTCAACATTGAAGATTCATTGAATATAACATCCCTGCTCGTTAGAACTTTCTTCTCACTTGGATCCCATAATTTGTAGCCTTTCACTCCTTTCTCGTAACCAAAAAATATGCATTGTTTTGAATTTGGATCCAACTTCGAGTGCTTCGAGCTTTGCACATGTACAAAAGCAGGACAATCGAATATTCTTAAATTAGAATAATCAACAATTTTACCAGTCCATACCTCTTCGGGAATTTTGCATTTAATTGCAATTGATGGAGATCGATTCACAAGATAACATGCCATGCAGACAGCTTCTACCCAAAACTCCTTGCTTAGTCCTGCATGTAGCCTCATGCTTCGAGCTCTCTCTAATAAGGTTCGGTTCATCCTTTCCACTAGGTCATTCTGTTGGGGTGTATCCGGAACTGTGAAGTGACGTTTAATCCCTTCATTCTTGCAAAGCTCCATGAATGGTGTCGATTTGTACTCTCCTCCATTGTCCGATCTCAAGCACTTGACCTTTTTTCCCGTTGAAGTCTCAACTTTAGCTTTCCATTCTTTGAACTTTTCAAAGACTTCACTTTTGTGTCGCATGAAGTAGACCCAAACTTTGCGAGAGAAATCGTCAATGAATGTCACGAAGTATTCCTTCCCTCCTTTTGACTTTACCGGTGAAGGATCCCATACATCCGTGTGTACATACTCGAGCACGCCCTTGCTTGTATGAGTTGCAGTATTGAACCGTACTCTGCATTGTTTTCCAAACACACAAAATTTGCAGAAACCTAATTTGCATGTTTTAATACCTTAGAGTGCATTCCTCTTGTGAAGCTCCATCAATCCTCTTTCTCCCATATGCCCGAGACGCACATGCCATAGATAGGTGTTATCTATCTCCATGCTAGCATCCGTGGACACATATGCTCCACCTTGCACTGTGGTTCCTATAAGTCGATATAGGTTCCCGTGCCTCTGTCCCTTAAGAACAACTAGAGCTCCCTTAATCACCTTCAAGACTCCACCTTGAGCCATGTACTTGCATCCATTGGATTCAAGTGCTCCCAATGAGATCAAATTCTTCCTTATACCCGGAACATGACGCACATCTGCCATGGTTCTAATCATGCCATCAAACATCTTGATTTTCATGGTTCCAACACCCACAGTCTTGCATGAAGTATCATTCCCCATGATAACTGAACCACCATTATATGCCTTGTACTCATTGAAGGCTTCTCGATGAGGACACATGTGATAAGTGCATCCGGAGTCCATGATCCACAAATCTTCAAAGATGTCATTCCCCAACGATATGGACAAGACGTCCCCATCATTGGTCTCAATGCTATCGGCTATACTTGCCTCATCCGAGCTCTTCTTCTTTTTCTCGTTCTTATTTGGACAAAATCTCCTGGTATGCCCTTCTTGATTGCACCCGTAGCATCTTCCTTTGAACTTTCCCTTGGATTTTGATCGACCCCTACTGCTCGATCCTCGATCCGTTGACCTTCCTCTTCCTTGATTGCCTTTCTCCTTTGCAAAGAGTCCCTCTCACGAAGATTTTGAACTACTTGCCTTTTTTCGGGTGTCGTTTGAAATTAGGGTAGCAGTCATCTCTCCGATCTCTAGGGTTTCTTTGCCATAAAGGAGCATAGTCACCAAGTGGTCAAATGAATCCAGCAACGATGCCAGTAGTAGAAGTGCTATGTCTTCATCCTCAAACCTTACCTCCAAGCTTGTAAGTTCACTAATCATCCGATTGAACACGTTGAGGTGTTCCAATAGATCTCCTCCTTCACTCATCTGAAGTGAATACAATCTCTTCTTTAAGAACAACTTGTTCGTAAGAAACTTCATCATGTAAATGCTTTCGAGTTTGAGCCATACCTCCGAAGCAGATTCGATTTCTACTACATATTGATGGGTCTCATCCGATAGGTTCAATCGGATTGCGCTACACGCCTTCTCCTCCATGTCGGCCCAATCATCATTAGTGATGGTGTTTGGCTTGTTCGATCTTCCCGGAAGAATCTTTGATAAACCTTGTTGAATCAACAGATCCTTCATCCTTCTCCACCATAGTGTAAAACTATTCTTCCCGGTGAATCGTTCAATATCAAATCGAACGGTTGAACCTTTTCCAGCCATCTAGTTAGAAGTCGCAATACAGGAATGGAGAACCGGGATTGCTCTGATACCAATTGTTGTGCGGAAGAACACTCTAACTAAATGGGAAAAGTAAACAAGAATAATCAAGAACACTGAGATTTACGTGGTTCGGCAAAAAATCTGCCTACGTCCATGGGAGAGAGAGAGACGAATTCTTATTTGAGCGTATCAATCAGAGTACAAGGAACAATGCTGAAATAAATAGATCTATAGATCCCCACTTTCGTAAACCTAGTAGGAAAGGAATTCCACCATAAAGATATTATCAAATTTGAAACCCAAATCTAGGAAATATATTAGAAAACAAAAAGCCTGCAATCTTCAAGCCTAACTAGATTTCCCGATTGAATTTGTGGAATTCAAGACAACATCAGCAATAGCCATGCTCAATGGATGAGACGATGCCCGGTTATGCCGGAAGATCGCCAAACGTCGAGTAGACCGTGCCCGTGGGGCCGTAATCAATTGATGTGGTGTAGAGAACTTCCCCTTCCGCCAATGGCTACGGTTCATCACCATCACGATCCCATTTAATAGCATCCCAATCGTAACTTCAATCCCATAGTTCATCAATGTGGTCATAACGCTGAGCTCATCGCGATTCTGGCTGAGGGCGTCATCGCGGTCACCCTCTTCGCATCAGCCAAAGCCACGAGTTGTCTCCCTGCCTATTCCCATACAAATCAGATTCCACTGCGTAGGGCGGACGATGGCTGTTCCGAACTACCAGAGTGAGCTCTCCCAACATTTGTCTGGGGGCATTATTGTAGCCACTTCTATTGATGTGGACATTGAGCCATATCGAGGAGGAGGTGCTAAGGACCCATTGTCTATTCCTACTGGTTCGATCACTCGAGCGCGGGCCAAGCAATTTAGGCAAGCTGTTGGTGTCATGGTTCGTGATCTTCAGCGTGGAGATAACCTTGGATCAAATCTTGAAGAATCTTGGAAATCTTGGCGCAATTTGATTATATGGACACCAAATATTTGACCAAGTCAAATATATATATAGATATATATTTATAGAGAGAGAGATATATATATATCTTCTTGTTTAGGAATATTCTAGAATATGACGCATTATATTTCTAGGGTTGGTTTTAGGGTTTGTGTGATGGCTAGAAAGCCTATATATAAGACCGACTGAATTTCTTTGGGGACAGATATATTTTATTTTGAGAAATAATTGAGAGATTCTCTTTTACTGTTCTTTTGAGGACTTGACCTAATCAAGATTCCCTTGTGACGGTCGATTTGACTTATCGAGCGAGATAGCGAATTCTTTCGCTCGTGGCGTCTATAACGTTGGTTGGTTGACACGTGTTCGTCAACGAGTCACGTTTATACCGAGGTTGCCAATCACGGGTTTGATTGGAGGTCGAGGTTTGCACTTCGCACCATCTAGGCCTTCGTAGAACGATCCTTCCGCAGCAATTCACATCAGTTTGGTATCGAGCTTGCTTCTACAAGGTCTATTTATCTTTAATTTTCTATTTATATTCAGCAATTTGATATTTATTGAGCTAGGGTTTCGATTCTAGCCAATTTAGGGATCGATTGGTTTTGTGCTTCCATACGTAGTTGTTTGCTGTTAGTTTTAATTTTTTTTTTTTCCTAGCATCTTAAATTGTATCTGAGTTCGTAAAAAAAAAAAAAGAAAGTTCTTCAAAGAAAAAAAAAAGAAAAGAAAGAAAATGCACAAAAAAAAAGTGCGCAAAAAAAAAAAACAAATTCGGCAAAAAAAAAAAAATAGCCGAACAAAAAAAAAAAAATCAAGAAGGCGACTCGTTTGTTAGTGGACCGAATTGAAACAAAATCAGTAGTGATTTGCGTTTCAATTGGAATTTTGAAAGTTGTACTTGTTGGTTTGAAATTGTTACTTGTTGAAACAAAATCAGCAGTGATCTAATCTTGTCTGATTAGTTTGATTGATTTTTCGTGAGGGGGTTGAGAGATAGGTTTTGAGTCCAATAAAGAGCTTGTGAAAAGAGAATACGAGAGGAAAAAGGCAAGAGTGTGTGAGTTTAATTGAGGGTAAAAAAAAAAAAGCCTAGATTTGAGTTAAACACGAGGGGTGACAAACACCTTGAGAGAAACACGTGAGGGAGTGATTGGTGAGGATTTTGTGACTAACGTTTATTTGCAGTCTAAAATATGTCGCGCGAAGAAAGCGTGAATCAAAAGGGAGGTTGACTCCATACGAAGGGATGAAGCGCTCATGGAAAGCATCCAACAATTGAGGGTCGTAGTGGAGGAGCTTAGTGGCCGAATGATGGGGAATGTCATGAGGGTTGATGGTGACCGAGAGATCCCCCGAGGAAGGCCGCAGCATCAGCGAGATGCCTCTAGAACACAACCTAGAAGGCAGCGGCATTATGATGATGATGAGGCTGACATGGAGGATGATCGAGATGGTTGATTTGGAAGGTGGAATGGAGCCCGAGGGTTTAGACACCGAGAAGATAATGAACTTGGCAATATCAAGATGAAGATTCCTTCTTTCCAAGGAAAGAATGATCCCGATGCGTATCTAGAGTGGGAGAAACGCATGGAGATGGTATTTGATTGCCAACGATACTCGAGCTCAAAAAAAGGTAAAAATTGCAGCTGTTGAATTTACTGATTATGCTATAATTTGGTGGGATCAACTTGTGACTAGTAGGAGGCGCAATGGTGAAAGACCGATAGAGACATGGGATGAGATGAAAGCGGTGATGAGGAGGCGTTTTGTACCAAGTCATTACCATCGAGATTTGTTTCAAAAGTTACAAAATCTCACACAAGGCAATAAGAGCGTGGAAGAGTATCACAAGGAGATGGAGATTGCCATGATCCGTGCTAATGTGATGGAGGATCGTGAGGCCACAATGTCAAGATTTTTGAGTGGTTTGAGTCGAGACATAGCAAGGGTAGTGGAGCTGCAACACTATGTTGAATTGGAGGAATTGGTGGACAAAGCCATCAAAGTTGAGCGGCAATTGAAGATGGACCGAAATCACAAAAGTGGAGGAGGTTCAAATCAAAATTGGAGATCCAATTGGAAGAGAGATGAAAAGCCAAATTGGAGAGGAAACAACACCAAAACCGAAACCTCAAAGGAGAAGGAGAGGGACGGTAAAGTTGGAACGAATCCGGCTTCGGTAAAACCGAAAACCCTAACACTAGAACTCGTGAGATTAAATGTTTTAAGTGTTTGGGCAGGGGTCATATGGCGAATCAATGCCCTAATAGGAGGGTGATGATCATGACTGGACATGGTGATGTTGAGTCCGAAAGTGAGAGGGAAGAAGAGGATGATGAGATGCCACCGTTGGAGGATTGTAGTGATGGAGAAGTGGCTATAAAAGGAGACTTATTGGTGGTTAGGCGTTCTCTGAGTGTGCAAGTAAAAGAGGAGGAGCATCATCAACAAAGAGATAACTTGTTTCATACAAGATGTGTGGTGAATGGTAAGATCTCGTAGTATGATAATTGATGGAGGTAGTTGTGCGAATGTGGCAAGTTGTACTATGGTGGATAAGTTGGGTTTGAAAACGACAAAGCACCCTAGGCCTTATAGACTTCAATGGTTAAATGATAGTGGTGAGGTGAAGGTGTCGAAACAAGTTCGAATTCCATTTGAGATAGGGAAATACAAGGATGAGGTAGAGTGTGATGTTGTACCTATGCAAGCGGGTCATGTCTTACTTGGAAGACCATGGCAATATGATCGAAAGGTACATCATGATGGATATACTAATCGTTATTCATTGGTGATGAATCAAAAGACTTATACCTTGGTACCAATGACACCTAGTGAGGTGTATCAAGATCGATTAAAGTTACAACGAGAAGCCGAGAGAGAGAGAAAAGGTGAGAAATCGAGGGCTTGCGTGGTGTGTCCGAGACGCAAGGAAAAGGAGAGGCCGAGAGAAATATTGTGGTAAAAACCGAGGGAAAAAAAAAGAGGAAAGAAAAGAGGCAAAATAATTTTTATGCAAAAATCAAGTGAAGTGAGGAGAGCCTTAGTTCTAGATCGACCAATGCTTGTACTTGTGTACAAGGAGGTTTTGTTTTCTACTAACGATCTTGACCCAAGTTTGCCTAGTCCTATTGTGTCTTTATTGCAGGAATTTGAAGACGTCTTTCCCGATGAACTTCCCGGAGGGATACCACCGATTCGAGGCATAGAACATCAAATTGACTTGATTCCCGGTGCGCCATTACCTAACCGACCCGCATATCGAAGCAATCCCGAGGAGACAAAGGAACTTCAGCGGCAAGTTAGCGAACTATTGGAGCGAGGGCATGTGAGAGAGAGTCTTAGCCCGTGCGCCGTCCCCTGTTTTGTTGGTGCCAAAGAAGGATGGAACTTGGCGAATGTGTGTCGATTGCCGAGCAATCAATAATATTACGGTAAAGTATCGACATCCTATTCCTAGGTTAGATGACATGTTGGATGAGTTGCATGGTTCTTACATTTTCACTAAAATTGATTTGAAAAGTGGCTATCATCAAATTAGGATGAAAGAAGGTGATGAATGGAAAACTGCATTTAAGACCAAGTATGGGTTATATGAGTGGTTAGTCATGCCATTTGGATTAACTAATGCACCGAGCACGTTTATGCGACTTATGAATCATGTTTTGCGTGCTTTTATTGGTCGATTTGTGGTTGTCTATTTTGATGATATCTTGATATATAGTCAAAGCCTTGATGACCATATTAAGCATGTGCGAGCTGTCTTGCAGGTTTTAAGGACCGAACAATTATACGCTAATCTAAAGAAGTGCTCTTTTGTTACCAACAAATTAGTATTTCTAGGATTTGTTGTTAGTGCTGATGGTATACGGGTTGATGAAGAAAAGGTCAAAGCAATTCGTGAATGGCCAACGCCTAAGACAAGTAGGAGAGGTGCGTAGCTTTCATGGATTGGCGAGTTTTTATCGGCGATTTGTGAGAAATTTTAGCACCATTGCCGCACCTTTAACTGAGGTTATCAAGAAGCACGTGGGTTTCACGTGGGGAGAAGAGCAAGAGAAAGCATTTAATTTGCTAAAAGATAAGTTAACTAATGCTCCTTTGTTATCTTTGCCAAATTTCAGTGCTACTTTTGAGATAGAGTGCGATGCTTCGGCACAGGAATTGGAGCCGTGTTGATGCAAGGAGGGCGTCCCATAGCTTATTTCAGCGAAAAATTGAGTGGAGCAACATTGAATTATCCTACCTATGATAAGGAGATGTATGCTTTAGTGCGAGCTTTGGAGACTTGGCAACATTATTTATGGCCAAAGGAGTTTGTGATCCACACCGACCACGAGACCTTGAAGTACTTGAAAGGGCAGCAAAAGTTGAATAAAAGACATGCCAAATGGATGGAGTTCGTTGAGACTTTTCCATATGTGATCAAGTACAAGAAAGGTAAGGAGAATGTGGTAGCCGATGCACTTTCTCGAAGGTACGCGATTCTAACTATTTTAGAAGCAAAGTGTCTAGGTTTTGAGCATATCAAGGGCTTATATACTGATGATGATGAATTTGGGAGAGTATATGAAGCATGTGAACACGCTGCATTTGATAAATTCTATAGGCATGAAGGTTATCTTTTCCGTGAAAACAAACTATGTTTGCCTAAGTGTTCTTTGCGTGAATTGTTGGTGCGAGAAGCGCATAGTGGTGGTTTAATGGGACATTTTGGCATTAGTAAGACTTATGAAGTACTACATGAACATTTTTATTGGCCACATATGAAGGTGGCCTAATTCTTTGAAAAATTGCTAATTGAGATTCAGTTCCAATTATGTCTCAAACTTTTTTTTTGTCTAAAATAATCTCCAATTTAAGTCTAGTCTTAAATCTACCCCGAACTTTAACTATTATCTAAAAAACATTACCAACTTTAAATATAGTCCCAAAATTATCCCCATTAGTCCCTAGTCCAAAGATCATCTTTAGCTGTCCCTAATTTCCCGAATTTTCCCATCAAAGAGCAGTTTCGTTTTGGAATAATTTCCACATCACCTAGCCGAAATGGATTTGATACCAATGTCAAAATACTTCGTCAAAAAACTAATGGTGATTTAAGACTAGATTGAAAGTTGGTGATGTTTTTAAACAAAAAAATTTCCCTAATTTTCCTAACTTTCTTATCAAATAATGGTTTCATTTTGGAGATAATCACCTTGCTGATATGGATTTGTTATCAACATGGAAATATCACTTCAAGCAACTAATGATGATTTTTGGATGAGGGGTTAACGAGGGTAGATTTAAGGCTAGACTAAAAGTTTGTATTTTGTTAGACCAAAAAAAAAAAAAAGGTTCAAGCTAGATTTAGGACTGGAGTTAAATTTGGTGATTGTTTTTAGATAAGAGAAAGTTCAAGGAAAAATTGGGACTAGACCTAAAATTGAGATTTTGTTTTTAGACAAGAAAATCAAAGCAAAATTGAGACTAAACCTAATGTTGGGCTTTTTTTTTTTTTTTTTTTTTTTTTTTTTTTTTTTTTTTTTTAAAGATAAGAATAAGTTTGGGCCACAATTGAAACTGGACCCAAAGCTGAACACAATTGAAACTATCCCTTGTTCTTGATTTAAAATGATTTCCTGCCTTCTTTGGCCCTTTTGGGATTTCCACCTGGACCAAATCGCCGAGCAAGCATGTTTAGAAGTCCCTCATTCAACTGCCCTCCGTGGTCGGTGCAGATGAAGATGCCTACGGAAAGTGTTCTTTTGCAATCTAGACCATTCAATCTTTTCCAGATCTTAGCCCTCGCACAAGAAATGCTCTTTACTAGGTAGCCTTCTTCGAGATATGCTAAGGAGTTGTAAAAGAAATGAAGAACAGGTACAAGGATGGAAACTTCATCACAAACCATTTCCATATCAGGTAATGTGAATTCTTTAAGCAGGAGGAGACAAAGTCAAACAGATCACCGAGTCGTCGTAGTTGTTATAGAGCAATTCATCCTTGGACTTGAGAAGGGGAAAGCAGATAACACCTGTGAAGACTTGATCATCTCGCAGGAAACGTGCTGAATAAACGTGGACTTTGGGTCAAACATTTCCATCTATAAAGAGAGATCGTGTTGCCATGCAACTCCTCACTCCTCCCTCAAGCAATACTAGCCCGTGCAAGGATTAGAACTTGAGGAGATCAAGGCCCTAACCCCCGTTCACAACAACAATGAAGTTTCTTCCTATCGCTTTCTCGTCTTGGCTTTGGCGACCGCCACCGCTTTTGCTTATGACCCGAGTCCTCTTCAGGACATATGCGTGGCCACTAATGATCTAAGCTCTGGAGGTTGGTCCTCCATTCTTCCATCACCCGTGTCTTTGGCTTCTGCCTCATGATGTCCAAACTTTAACGTGAATTTTCTTATGCAGTATTCGTGAATGGAAAGTTCTGCAAGGACCCGAACCAAGCCTCGGCTGATGATTTCCTCTTCAAGGGGTTCGGGATTCCCGGAAACACATCGAACCCGCTCGGATCAAAAGTCACAACAGCTTTTGTTGACCAATTTCCAGGGCTCAACACTGGGAATATCCATGGCTCGCCTCGACTTTGCTCCCGGTGGCCTAAATCCTCCCCACACTCACCCTCGTGGCACCGAGGTTCTAGTTGTGGTGGAGGGTACGCTTCTCTTGTTGGCTTCGTCACATCCGACCCGCTTAAACAACACTCTCTTCACCAAAGTCCTGTACAAGGGGGACGTGTTTGTGTTCCCTATCGGTCTCATTCACTTCCAGTTGAATATCGGAAAGACATACGCGTTGGCCTTTGCCGGTCTTAGTAGCCAGAACCCCGGACTCATTACCATTGCTAATGCTGTCTTTGGAGCAAAGCCACCCATTTCTGCTGATGTTCTCACCAAGGCCTTCCAAGTGGACAAGAAGGTAGTTGACTATCTACAGGCACAGTTTTGGTATGACAACAACTAAAAGAGTCTATGACCAACATAAGTTGCCTGGAATAATTGAATTACAAAATTTGCCTTGTTACCATAGGTGGTTGCTATACACACACAATTAATCTATGTATCTCATGTATGACTGATTCAAATAAAACATTGTTACCTCTCTCTCTCTCTCTCTTCATGCATAATGATGATGATCGGATTCGTGCCTCAACCAAAGGGCTACAAATGTGAAACAAAAAGCACACCCTATCTCGAAGCGAGAATAATATTAAACTGTGATAAACTCCGAGGTCGGAAGGACGATATCTAAGTTTAAATAATGCTTATCAGATCAAGGAAACATGTACTCTGAAAAGGCTACCATCATAAGAATGTACTACCCTAATAAATAGTCTGATTGGGTTAAGAGAGTGCTTGAAGAAAACATTAGTGTAATCATTTACAGACACCGCCTTCAGGAGGCCGAAGAGAGAAAAAAAGAAAAAGAAAAAAGAGTGTAATCATTTAAAGACACCGTCCTCAGGAGGCCAAAGAGAAAAAGAAGAAGAAAAGGAAACAACTTTAATTTACATCATTATCCTGGAAGAAGAAGTTACCGTACAGTATTTCATGAGTTCAAGTTTTTGATAAATTACAGCAGATGACATTTAATGTGCTCTAAAACTTTCATCAAGGGCTCGAAATCAAATTGTGGCCAGATAATTACAGAAAATTAAAATGTCGCCGGGGTCACACTATTTTTCCACAAAACAGTCCACAATTTCACAAAACTCTTCCTATACCTTAGATTTCGACCTCCCATCATTATATTCATTGTATTTACACACATTGCACCATACCACAGCATGATTATCACTGAAATTTCCCATGATCAGATCTCAAATTCGTTTGGTTTCACTTGCAAATTCGAAATCCAGCACTCACACCTCATCCACACCTAGCTTTCTTGATCTAACACCCTCCTACATATCAAAGACTCCACATGCAGCTCTAGTACTCCATCTTCCTCACCTATATCACTTCTTTTCTAGGCAAAACAACATGCAACAACATAGATGGAAGAACAATTGCTTGCCTTGAACTCTCTCACACAAGGGTTGCCCGAAAATGGAGGTCCGGTGGTCACGGCTTGGCCGGTCGGCAACGGGGTCCAGTGGCGTCGACGGTGGCTGCATGGACATGGCGAGAGGCAGCCCTTCCTTCCTTTCCCTTGCTGCCTGCACCCACGCACGACTCCTTCTCTCTTTGGCTTGGTTTCCTCTCAATTTCTCTCGGTCTCTCCCTCCTCTCTCCTTGCAAAGCCCAACGGCGACATTTTACTTTTCTGTAATTATCTGGCCACAATTTGATTTTGAGCCCTTGATGAAAGTTTTAGAGTACATCCTCATGAACAACATATAAAAAATTCAGAGAAAAAGAACAAGGTATGGCCATCGAAATAATTTTCCTATGAAAATATGAAATCTGGAATTTTACAGAATGATGGTTAGGAAGAAAATCGAGATTTTGCCCTCGGTACATACGGAATCTGACCTAGTGGCCTTCTTGAGATTTGTTCCTCTAGGTCTCATTGATAACCTATCAAAATTTCATAATTTTCTGAGCCCGTTTGGTAATTAATTCGGAATTGTTACAAAAACTGCGCAATTGTAGAAATTAAGTTGCTGTTTCGAGATTTCCATAAAAATTGCCCTATAAGAAGTATAGTTTTCGAATTGCCATGTGACTATGATAATGCTGATGGTGGGATAGTGAAATTGATGAAAGGTTCATGAGATAACTTGCTTGACATGTGATGATGCATTTGTGAATACCAATATGAATTGTCATCCATTGAACCCTTGGGTTAATTTCTCATTTTATCTCTAGCGTACTAAATTCCGCAGATAACTTATCTTTTTTGTTAGTATAGCCGAAAGAAAAAATCTTTCCTGCAATCTTTTTCCATCTAAAGTCGAAACATCGGTTTGAAACCTTGTAATTCAGCTGGAAATTATTTTCCAAGAATGTCATCACACACCATACATATAAGTGTGTATGCATGTCTGTAAGACAAAGTCAAAACCTTGAATAAGATACGTATGGCATAGATCTATTTCTAGAAGCAATCAATATTATATACCATGAATGGATATATCAGGTAAATGCAGAGACACGAATGCGTTATTTGCTACGCTCTTATTTTGACAATTTCCAAAAAGAATTAGAAAGCTAAGTCGCGTCTCAACATTAGCTTGGAATAATTTAAGACTTTATGGCTATTGTATCGAACAGATTTAGACATATCATGGTTCGGCGGAAAATTTGTAGATGACGTACCAAGAAGAGAAGATCCAGCAGACAAAACAGAACATGTCCGTCTAATCAACTATGTGATTTCAACTAAAATAATCCACACCCAGACCCAGAACCCAAAGGAGTACTCAAGAATTGACAGAGTGAAATGAATATCTCCTTACAGAGACTTTATTATTTGCGTTTGGTGTGGGGAGTTTAGTTTGGTTCTCATGATAACTCAATGTCATAAGTCTCAACTATGCCCTCCGCCGGTGTTATTTTTCCTCGCTCCAGTCAAATGGAAGCTCAGAGAAGGGAAATTGATAGATTACATCACACTACATCTCAAGAACCTTAATTTAGATGGTTGGTTCCGCAAGGGAAAACAATGAACAATAACAAACCAGATTGCAGGTGTCTACCGTAAAACACTTATCGGTCCAGGTGGACAATCAAGAGCGGGAGTCGTTTGAAAAATGCAGTACATAAACTAATTACTCCGCAGAGAAGGATTAAAAACAGAAGATCCAAAGGAAGATGCAGTATTTTTAAGAAGGTCGGCACCAGACTTTTGATGAGGTGACCATAGTCTTACGGTAGAAAGTCACCATCGTGCAACTACTTTTAACAGCTCAGCCCCTTCTTCTGCAATTTCCTATAAGTGAGTCCTCGTTAGCAGAAGTCTAGAAATAACCTCCTTTTATTCGATATCTTTCTTTTTCAATCATCGTCCATGTACATGTTCTTTTTGGATCTAATGAGCAGAACCAAGATTGGTTGGCTGCTGATTGTGCTGCACTTTTACATCCATGCAATGCCTAAAAGAATCAAAAGCAGAAGCACAAGATTGAATCATAAACGCAATACGTACAGCAGGCAAGGCCATGGAGTTCCTGCATATGTTTCCCTTTAAAAAAGCTTCATGTGATCCGATTTACTTCAATAAGAACACTGCCTGAAGTGCTGTATGCAGGAAAGGTTAACAAAAATTGTACGCAGGACTGCCTCTGGTGTCGTGACTTACATTACATGGAGGTAGGTGATGCGCAATGCAATAACTGAAACTATTAATTTTCAAATTACTTTGTCCTGATCCAAACGCCAATGGACCATGGCATATTTGAAGCTTCCACAATCGAAAACTAGTAAGGAAGTTTCTTCATCAAACCAAAGCATAACGATGTTGAACAGGATCAAATAAATATCAAATGGCATATTCGACCCAAAGTCAAAGAGTTTTTAAGGAAATTAAGCCCTCCTGTTTTGCCCTTTTGGGTTTCCCCCTGGACCAAATCGCCGAGCAAGCATATTTAGAAGTCCCTCATACAACTGCCCTCCGTGGTCGGTGGAGAGAAAGATGCCTACGGAAAGTGTTCTTTTGCAATCTAGACCATTCAATCTTTTCCAGATATTAGCCCTCGCACAAGAAATGCTCTTTACTAGGTAGCCTTCTTCGAGATATGATAAAGACTTGTAAAACAAATGAAGAACAGGTACAAGGATGGAAACTTCATCACAAACCATTTCCATATTAGGTCATGTGAATTCTTTAAGCAGGAGGAGACAAAGTCAAACAGATCACCGAGTCGTCGTAGTTGTTATAGAGCAATTCATCCCTGGACTTGAGAAGGGGAAAACAGATAACACCTCGTGAAGACTTGATCATCTGCGTAGGGAAACGTGCTGAATAAACGTGGACTGGGTCAAACATTTCCATCTATAAAGAGAGATCGTGTTGCCATGCAACTCCTCACTCCTCCCTCAAGCAATACTAGCCCGTGCAAGGATTAGAACTTGAGGAGATCAAGGCCCTAACCCCTGTCCACAACAACAATGAAGTTTCTTCCTATCGCTTTCTCGTCTTGGCTTTGGCGACCGCCACCGGTTTTGCTTATGACCCGAGTCCTCTTCGGGACATATGCGTGGCCACTAATGATCTGAGCTCTGGAGGTTGGTCCTCCATTCTTCCATCACCCGTGTCTTTGGCTTCTGCCTTATGATGTCCAAACTTTAACGTGAATTTTCTTATGCAGTATTCGTGAATGGAAAGTTCTGCAAGGACCCGAACCAAGCCTCGGCTGATGATTTCCTCTTCAAGGGGTTCAGGATTCCTGGAAACACATCGAACCCGCTCGGATCAAAAGTCACAACAGCTTTTGTTGACCAATTTCCAGGGCTCAACACTGGGAATATCCATGGCTCGCCTCGACTTTGCTCCCGGCGGCCTAAATCCTCCCCACACTCACCCTCGTGGCACCGAGGTTCTAGTTGTGGTGGAGGGTACGCTACTTGTTGGTTTCGTCACATCCGACCAATTAAACAACACTCTCTTCACCAAAGTCCTGTACAAGGGGGACGTGTTTGTGTTCCCTATCGGTCTCATTCACTTCCAGTTGAATATCGGAAAGACGTACGCGTTGGCCTTTGCCGGTCTTAGCAGCCGAACCCCGGACTCATTACCATTGCTAATGCCGTCTTTGGAGCAAAGCCACCCATTTCTGCTGATGTTCTCACCAAGGCCTTCCAAGTGGACAAGAAGGTTGTTGACTATCTGCAGGCACAGTTTTGGTATGACAACAACTAAAAGAATCTATGACCGACATAAGTTGCTTGGAATAATTGAATTACAAAATTTACCTTGTTACCATAGGTGGTTGCTATACACACACAATTAATCTATGTATCTCATGTATGACTTATTCAAATAAAACATTGTTACCTCTCTCTCTCTCTCTCTCTCTTCATGCATAATGATGATGATCGGATTCGTGCCTCAACCAAAGGGCTACAAATGTGAAACGAAAAGCACACTCTATCTCGAAGCGGAGAATAATATTAAACTGTGATAAACTCCGAGGTCGGAAGGACGATATCTAAGTTTAAATAATGCTTATCAAATCAAGGAAACGTGTACTCTGAAAAGGCTACCATCATAAGAATGTACTACCCTAATAAATAGTCTGATTGGGTTAAGAGAGTGCTTGAAGAAAACATTAGTGTAATCATTTACAGACACCGCCCTCGGGAGGCCAAAGAGAGAAAAAGAGAAAAAGAAAAAAGGGTGTAATCTTTTATTGATAAATAAATGATTACACCATTATCCTGGAAGAAGAAGTTACCATACGGTATTTCATGAGTTCAAGTTATTGATAAATTACGGCGGATGACATTTCTCATTTTATCTCCAGTGTACTAAATTCTGCAGATAACTTATCTTTTTTGTTAGTATAGCCGAAAGAAAAAATCTTTCCTGCAATCTTTTTCCATCTAAAGTCGAAACATCGTTTTGAAACCTTGTAATTCAGCTGGAAATATTTTCCAAGAATGTCATCACACACCATACATATAAGTGTGTATGCATGTCTGTAAGACAAAGTCAAAACCTTGAATAAGATACGTGTGGCATAGATCTATTTCTAGAAGCAATCAATATTATATACCATGAATGGATATATCAGGTAAATGCAGAGACACAAATGCGTTATTTGTTACGCTCTTATTTTGACAATTTCCGAAAAGTACTAGAAAGCTAAGTTGCTTCTCAACATTAACTTGGAATAATTTAAGACTTTATGGCTATTGTATCTAACAAATTTAGACATATCATGGTTCGGAGGAAAATTTGTAGATGACGTACCAAGAAGATCCAGCAGACAAAACAGAACATGTCAGTCTAATCAACTATGTGATTTCAACTAAAATAATCCACACCCTGACCCAGAACCTAAAGGAGTACTCAAGAATTGACAGAGTGAAAATGAATATCTCCTTACAGTGACTTTATTATTTGCGTTTGGTGTGGGGAGTTTAGTTTGGTTCTCATGATAACTCAATGTCATAAGTCTCAACTATGCCCTCCGCCGGTGTTATTTTTCCTCGCTCCAGTCAAATGGAAGCTCAGAGAAGGGAAATTGATAGATTACATCACATTACATCTCAAGAACCTTAATTTAGATGGTTCCGCAAGGAAAAACAATGAACAATAACAAACGAGATTGCAGGTGTCTACCGTAAAACATTTATCAGTCCCGGTGGAGAATCGAGAGCAGGAGTCGTTTGAAAAATGCAGTACATAAACTAATTACTCCGCAGAGAAGGATTAAAAACAGAAGATCCAATGACGGATGCAGTATTTTTAAGAAGGTCGACACCAGACTTTTGATGAGGTGACCATAGTCTTACGGTAGAAAGTCACCATCGTGCAACCACTTTTAACAGCTCAGCCCCTTCTTCTGCAATTTCCTATAAGTGAGTCCTCGTTAGTAGAAGTCTAGAAATAACCTCCTTTTATTCGATATCTTTCTTTTTCAATCATCGTCCATGTACATGTTCTTTTTGGATCTAATGAGCAGAACTAAGATTGGTTGGCTGCTGATTGTGCTGCACTTTTACATCCATGCAATGCCTAAAAGAATCAAAAGCAGAAGTACATGATTGAATCATAAATGCGATACGTACACCAGGCAAGGCCATGGAGTTCCTGCATATATTTCCCTTTAAAAAAGCTTCATGTGATCCGATTTACTTCAATAAGAACACTGCCTGAACTGCTGTATGCAGGAAAGGTTAACAAAAATTGTATGCAGGACTGCCTCTGGTGTTGTGACTTACATTACATGGAGGTAGGTGATGCGCAATGCAATAACCGAACTATTAATTTTCAAATTACTTTCTCCTGATCCAAACGCCAATGGACCATGGCATATTTAAAGCTTCCACAATTGAAAACTGTAGGCCGTCTGAACGGCTTCCCAAGATCGACATAGCTAGAAACTCGAACATCCTAAAGGCGAAAACGAAGATTTGCGTATCTGATTTTGAATTCATGATTCTTGGAGCAAAATGACAGCAATCCGAGCCTTGAATGCTGAAGATCTTCTCCTCTATGACCCTCGGTTCCTTGCTCGATGAGATAGCCACTCACAAATTACCTTATGTGAGTTGAGAGAGTATTTTGGAAGAATGAGGGCTAGAGAAGGGACCTTAGCGCTATTTATAGAGTTTTGGATGGGCCCTCTTATCACGGGCCGGGCTCAATTCGGCCCACACAAGCCAGGCCCATATTTGACTGTTAAGAAACTTTATATCCTACTTTATTAGATCAACTCCGTAAAAACGGTTAATTACAATCTCAATTAATGTAGCCCACATCAGGAAAATTCTTACATTCTCCCACTTGGGCTATATTAATTGAGACCGTACTGTATGTGCGCACCTTGATGTTGATCTATAGATAATTCTCAACAGTCAATCCGATCCCATAAAGTCTCCAAAATCGGATCATGGCGGTAACTACATATAAGCCTTCCATGGTCACAAGTGCTATTAACTTTACTGATATGGATTTAATATGGTTGTGTGGCAAATCGATAACACCTCATAAAGAGTTTTTACCTTATGTGTTATCTCCTTTGTCGGTCACTATTCTCTTACTTTAAGTGTCACAGAAAACCGGATGTGGCATTAGAAAATATCTTTATGGTTCTAATGAACCCACATATGTCTTATCTTTATGGTTAACCTTTCTTTATGTGTAATCAAGACATATGTTCAAAACTGATAATCGGATGCTGACCTTCACTCAAGGCTTACACAATACCTTGAGATTTTCCTTAGATATATGTACACAACTCAATAACAACTTATACAAAAGGAGTTGACATATATCGAAATGTTACAAAAAGTAACAAAATACAGATGTAAACTTTATTAGAGCAAACCTGAAATAGCTCCCACTAAACGACAGTATCCAACGATTCTCCCAAGCCCATGTTCATGACATGTCGCTCAAATACACAAGGGCGTAGGCCTTTAGTAAGTGGATCTGCCAACATATCGTCTGTGGGAATATGCTCTACTATAATGTCACCATTCCGTACCATTTCCTTTATGGTCAAAAACTTAACCTCCATATACTTAGACCCTTTGAGACTTCTGTTGTTATTGACAAATAACACAGCAGAATTGTTATCATAATATAACTGCATGGGTCTATCCACAAAATTAAATACGGTCAATTCCTTAATGAGGTTCCGGAGCCAAACAGCTTAAGTAGCAGCTGAAAAACATGCTATAAACTCCGCATGCATGGTAGAGGAAGATATAGATTTCCGTTTCTCACTTTTCCATGATACTGCACCTCCTGCTAACATGAAGATATATCCTGTCGTTGACTTTCTATCATCCTCACAACCAGCAAAGTCTGCATCTGAATATGCCAACAATCGCAAATCATTAACATATCTATAAATCAGCATATAATCTCTTGTTCTTTTTAAGTATCTCAAGACCTTTTTGGCAGCAACCTAATGATCATGTCCTGGATTGGACTGATATCTACCCAAAAGCCTTGTTACAAAGGCGATGTCTGGTCTGGTGCACACTTGAGCATACATTATACTTCCAAGTGCATTAGCATAAGGCACATTCTTCATTTGGTTTTTCTCAAAATCTGATTGAGGACAGTGTGATAGACTTAACTTGTCACCCTTAACAATAGGAACAGTTCTTGGTTTGCAGTCCTGCATGTTGAATCTCTCCAAAATACGATCAACATATGCCTTTTGAGATAAACCTAACATACGATGAGAACGATCCCTATGGATTTCAATACCAAGAACGAAGGAGGCCTCACCTAGGTCTTTCATGTCAAAATTCTTTGACAACATTTTTTTTGTTTCACGCAGTAATCCAATATCGCTACTTACAAGTAAAATATCATTCACATAAAGTATAAGAAAAATAAATTTCCTCCCACTGACCTTGCAATATATGCACCGATCTACTTTGTTCTCAACAAAACCAAAAGAAGTAACAACATTGTGAAACTTCAAGTACCATTGTCTGGAAGCTTGTTTGAGACCATAAATAGCTTTCTTCAGTTTACATACAAACTTACCTGAATCATTTGCTGCAAAACCTTCAGGTTGCATCATATAAACCTCCTCATCAAGGTCTCCATTTAGAAAAATAGTTTTAACGTCCATATGGTGTAATTCCATGTCAAAATGAGCTACTAACGCCATGATCACTCTGAAGGAGTCTTTAGAAGAAACTGGAGAAAATGTTGCTTCATAGTCTATCCCTTCTCTTTGAGTGAAGCCCTTGGCCACAAGTCTGGCTTTAAATTTCTCAATCTTTCCTTTTGAATCTCTTTTAGTCTTATAAACCCACTTGCAACCTATGGGTTTACAACCTTCCGGTAATTCAATAAGCTCCCAAACATCATTATATTTCATAGACTGCATCTCATCTCTCATTGCATCCAACCACAAATTTGATTGAGGACAGGAAACGACGTCTATATAAGTCACTGGATCTCTAATGTAGCCTATATCATAATCATGTTCTCCTAAATAGACTATATAGTCCGGTGGTATAGCTGAACGCCTTTCTCTAGTAGACCTCCTAAGTGGAGCCATTGCAATCTCATTTTGAGTATGAGGAACTTGAAGGACTTCATCCGTGGCCATTTCATCAATAGGATTCTCAGTGTTAACAGGTTCAGTTTGCGGCACAGTAGGCTCCATAATTGTCTACATAGGTAAGGAGAAAGACATAGCAGGTCTCATCATGTTGTCATGTTCACTAATTTGTGAGCAATCATGCTCTTCGGCTACATCAAATTCCAGAAACTTGGCCGTTTGTGATTCCACAATCCTTGTTCCTCCACTTGGATTATAAAACCGATATCCCTTTGAATGTTCTGAGTAAGATACAAAGTAGCATAAAGTGGTTTTAGCCTCCAACTTACCTAATGTTGGATTATTCAATCTTACTTCTGCAAGACATCCCCAAACCTTGAAATGATTCAAACTTGGTTTGCGTCCAGTCCATAATTCAAAAGGAGTTGATGTAACAGCTTTGGTAGGAACACAATTCAATATATAAAGGGCTGTTTTTAAAGCCTCACCCCATAAAAAGTCAGGCAAATTAGTCCTACTCATCATACACCTTACCATATCCATGAGAGTACAATTGTGCTTTTTAGCCACACCATTATGTTAAGGACTTCTAGGCATAGTGAACTAGGCTACTATCCCAGAATCCTCTAATTATTTAGCAAATGGCCCTTTAATTTGCCCAACATTGCCATGTCTACCATAATATTCTCCACCTCGATAAGATCTAACCACCTTTATTACCTTTCCTAACCGTTTCTCAACTTCAGTCCGAAAAATTTTGAATTTGTCAAGAGATTTAGACTTTTCCTAAATCAGGAATAGGTAACCATATCGAGAATAATCATCGATAAACATGATGAAATAAAAATTTCTACACAAAGTTGCAGTATAGGGCCCACTGATATCGGTGTGAATGACTTCTAGTAAGTTTGAACTTTGAACTGCGGTTTTCTTCTTTATCTTAGTCATCTTTCCTCTACAACAGTCTATGCAAGTCTCTAGGTCACCTTTAAGAGTAGGCAGGATGTGTGTCTTTATCAGCCTTTCTACTTTTTCTTTAGATATATGACCTAGTCGTTTATGCCATAACGCATAAGACTGTTCCTTTGGTAGAGGTCTTTTGGGAACGACATTTTGAACTGTATTAGCGACGTATATATCATTGGGAGATAAACACAATCTGTACAATCCATTGAACATGTTGCAGCACCCAACCTTATTTGAACTAATGAACATAGATATAATACTATTCTTTATTTCAAAAGAGTAACCACACATGTCCAAACATGATATGGAAACTAAGTTCCGTCTAAAGGAAGGTACATAAAAAGTGTTTCTTAATATCATATCAAAACTAGTATCTAAAATCAAAATGACATCTCCCACGAACTCAACGTTGATCTTGTCGTTGTTTCCCAAAGTGAGCTTTGATTCATCCTGATTTGGCGTCCTTATGTTTGTGAATCCCTGTATGGTAAATACAACATGATTAGTCGCACCACTATCTAGCCACCAAGAACTAGATGAGGCTTCAGATAGGTTAGATTCACAGACAAGTGCCAAAGAATCATTACCTTTATGCTCATTTTTAGACAACCAAGCTTTATAGTTATCGCAGTGTTTCTTTATATGTCCCCTCTTCCTACAAAAGTAGCAAAGGACACCCTCCCTTTTAAAAGGTGCCTTTCTAGCAGCCATAGTGGTGGAGGGGCTAGCAGCTTCAAGATTTCCTCTCTTAGAAGCTATATTGTTAAAGGTGCCTACGGCTTTAGGATTTCCTCTATGATGTGCAATCCATTTACCCTTTCTGCTGGCAGAACTAGAGGCATACATGGCAAGATGTCCTCTTTCTTTCTCTAGTTTCTCTTCCTCTGCCACCACTCTAACTATAAGGTCATTGATTGACCAAGACTCATTTTGTGAACTATAGTTCATTTTGATAATTCCAAAATCCGGAGGAAGAGTATTTAATGCTTGATGCACAATGCAAGCTTCAGGGATATCAACCTGAAGAATTCGGAGTTTTGTCTGAAGATCTACCATCTTAAGCACATAATCTCTAACTCCAGTTGAACCATCATACCTCATATTAAAGAGTGATTGCATAAGTCTACCTATCTCGGCATTGGTAGAGACACGATACCTAGCCTCCAAAGCTTCCATCATTTCCTTAATAGTACAGTCAGTTGGCAAGCCACTCATCAAATGTTCCTGAATTGACCGTTTCATAATGAGCAAGCAAATTCTATTACTCTTTTCCTAGGCAGCAAAACGTACTTTCTGTGTTTTTGTACTGGCATCAGTAAGGTCTGTTGACCTATCCTCAGTAAGAGCAATATGAACATCTGCCAACTCCATCCCAAACAGAAAATCCTCTTTCCATTTCTTAAAGTTTGATCCAGTAAGAACCTCAATCGCAATGGAATTGCCATTTACAGATAATGTGACTGTTTATACAAGCAATACATATAATTAGCATCATGTGAGTGCTAAACACACATCTCAAGAGCTACATACATCATCATATAAACATCTTTGGGCAGAATACATGACATGCAATTGTATACTCTTCACATGACAGCGGTCCATGAAAATATATTCTAACCTTTCGCGAATTCACCACCTTTGGGTGTATGAACCACTAGGATTAGTCACTTTTCAACCATATGCTGTACATGTATCCCTCCATGAACTAATACACAATCACCTCCTTTGGGAGTATGACCACGCGTTAGAACATGAGATATCCCATCATAATACAAGACCGACGTTTCTCAAATCCAATCAAGTGTGCCACTTTGGTGGTCACAACCCAATTGAATCATCAAAACTTTCTCATATCAGGGATTAACTTTATGACTCACATTCACCTTTCAAAAGTGATTTTAGACTTGATGACAGGGGCTGTTTGTCACTAAAATCACAAGTCATGCTAATTGTATTGCTCTATTCATTAATACATACTAATAATAAATCAACACCACACATATTCCTCAAGTGATGATATAATCATAAGCATGCAATTGTATTTCCAAAACCATAGAGAAATACATGAAAAATACGCAAAAAATACCCCTAAAATCATGTCTTTATGGTTTTACACACAATTTCATATCATTAGAGGCATCAAATAATGCAAATAAATACACCACAGGGTAGGAAATTCACATACTATCATGTCAACACCAACCACGTGCCAAACGGACATCGCACGCGCCCTCACGTGCCGCTAGAGTGTGCGGCGTGTGAGCTGCACGCACTGGCGTCCAGAAACCAGGCCGAACCCGATCTGACCGGTCAACGACCCGACCGGCCAACGGTCGACCCGGTCAGCCCAGGTCGGGTCCACCCGGTTTGGGTCAACCCGGTCAACTCGGGTTGGGTCAACCCGATCAACACGGGTCGGGTCAACCAGTCAACACGGGTCGGGTAAACCCGGGTCGGTCGTGGTGATGTCATCGATGACGTCACGTGCCATGTGGCGGTCACACGTAAGGCAGCTTACATGACGTCATCACCTCGTGGCGGTCCATGCGTTGGCGCGCATGAGCGCTCGAGCGCGCGCGTGAGCCGCGTGGGGGTCCATGCATCGGCGCACATGCGCGCGAGCGCGGGCGTGAGGCCGCGTAGCGGTGCGTGTCGCCGACTCCCAGCACCGCCTGGGCGCGTGGCGGTGCGTGAGGCCGTTTCCGGCATCGTCTCGGGATGTTCTACCCACCAAATCGCTCGTATGAACAAGTAGAAGCCATTTATGCAATAAAAATTCACTTTCATCGGACTAAAATCACGAAAAACAAGCAAAAACACTTCGAGCTTGAGTTAAGTCCGAAATAGGTATAGGCAGTATATCTCGCCTCTGTCAGAATCAAATTTCAGCAAATAAATTCTTCAATATGTTCGAGTTCTAGTTTATGCCAGCTCTGATACCAAATGTAGGCCGTTTGAACGGCTTCCCAAGATCGACATAGCTAGAAACTCGAACATCCTAAAGGCGAAAACGAAGATTTGCATACCTGATTTTGAATTCATGATTCTTGGAGCAAAACGACAGCAATCCGAGCCTTGACCCTCGGTTCCTGGCTCGATGAGACAGCCACTCACAGATTACCTTATGTGAGTTGAGAGAGTATTTTGGAAGAATAAGGGCTAGAGGAGGGACTTTAGTGTTATTTATAGAGTTTTGGACGGGCCCTCTCATCATGGGCCGGGCCCAACTCGACCCACACAAGCCAGGCCCATATTCGACTGTTAAGAAACTTTATATCCTACTTTATTAGATCAACTCTATAAAAACGGTTAATTACAATCTCAATTAATGTAGCCCACATCAGGAAAATTCTTATAAAAACTAGTAAGGAAATTTCTTAATTAAACCAAAGCATAACGATGTTGAATAGGATCAAATAAATATCAAATGGCATATTCGACCCAATTTCTTAATTAAGGCATTTGAGTGCAAAGCACAATGTCCTTGGCCGGCATTGGATGGTCGTGTGACTGTTATGTGAACTCGTCGCGAGCGTTTATGCCGGGCGATGCTCCTATAAGGAATGCCCTTGTCAACGGATGCCGGTCGCAGTAGAAGCTAGGTCGAAGCTCCTCCGGGAATGCCGTCTAGAGGTAGACGTTGTCGTGCTCAAGGGATGAGACAATGCCTGGTTATGCCGGAAGATCACCAAACGTCGAGTAGGCCGTGCCCGTGGGGCCGTAACCAATTGATGTGGTGTAGAGAACTTCCCCCGCCGCCAATGGCTGTGGTTCATCACCATCACGATCCCATTTAATAGCATCCCAATCGTAACTTCAATCCCATAGTTCATCAATGTGGTCATAACGCTGAGCTCATCACAATTCTGGCTGAGGGCGTCATCGTGATCATCCTCTTCGCATCAGCCAAAGCCACGAGTTGTCTCCCTGCCTATTCCCATACAAATCAGATTCCACTGCGTAGGGCGGACGATGGCTGTTCCGAACTACCAGAGTGAGCTCTCCCAACATTTGTCTGGGGGAATTACTGTAGCCACTTCTATGGTGGCCTAATTCTTTGAAAAATTGCTAATTGAGATTCAGTTCCGATTTTGTCTCAAACTTTTTTTTGTCTAAAAGAATCTCCAATTTAAGTCTAGTCTTAAATCTACCCCGAACTTTAACTATTGTCTAAAAAACATTACCAACTTTAACTAGTCCCAAAATTATCCCCATTAGTCCTTAGTCCAAAGATCATCTTTAGTTGTCCCTAATTTCCTGAATTTTCCCATCAAAGAGCAGTTTCGTTTTGGAATAATTTCCACATCACCTTGCTGAAATGGATTTGTTACAAATGTCAAAATACTACGTCAAAAAACTAATGGTGATTTGAGATTAGATTGAAAGTTGGTGATTATTTTAAACAAAAAAATTTCCCTAATTTTCCTAACTTTCTTATCAAATAATGGTTTCGTTTTGGAGATAATCACCTTGCTGATATGGATTTGTTATCCACATGGAAATAACACTTCAAGCAACTAATGATGATTTTTGGACGAGGGGTTAACAAGGGTAGATTTAAGGCTAGACTAAAAGTTTGTATTTTGTTAGACCAAAAAAAAAAAAAAACAAAAAAACAAAAGGTTCAAGCTAGATTTAGGACTGGAGTTCAATTTGGTGATTCTTTTTAGATAAGAGAAAGTTCAAGGAAAAATTGGGATTAGACCTAAAATTGGAGATTTTTTTTTTAGACAAAAAAATCAAAGCAAAATTGAGACTAATGTTGGGCTTTTTTTTTTTTTTTTTTTTTACCTTTTAAAGATAAGAATAAGTTTGGGACACAATTGAAACGGGACCCAAAGCAGAACACAATTGAAACAATCCATTGTTCTTGATTTAAAATGATTTCCTACCTTCTTTGGCCCTTTTTGGATTTCCCCCTGGACCAAATCGCCGAGCAAGCATATTTAGAAGTCCCTCATACAACTGCCCTCCGTGGTCGGTGCAGACGAAGATGCCTACGGAAAGTGTTCTTTTGCAATCTAGACCATTCAATCTTTTCCAGATATTAGCCCTCGCACAAGAAATGCTCTTTACTAGGTAGCCTTCTTCGAGATATGATAAAGACTTGTAAAAGAAATGAAGAACAGGTACAAGGATGGAAACTTCATCACAAACCATTTCCATATCAGGTAATGTGAATTCTTTACGCAGGAGGAGACAAAGTCAAACAGATCATCGAGTCGTCGTAGTTGTTATAGAGCAATTCATCATTGGACTTGAGAAGGGGAAAACAGATAACACCTGTGAAGACTTGATCATCTGCAGGGAAACGTGCTGAATAAACGTGGACTTGGGTCAAACATTTCCATCTATAAAGAGAGATCGTGTTGCCATGCAACTCCTCACTCCTCCCTCAAGCAATACTAGCCCGTGCAAGGATTAGAACTTGAGGAGATCAAGGCCCTAACCCCTGTCCACAACAACAATGAAGTTTCTTCCCATCAGCTTTCTCGTCTTGGCTTTGGCGACCGCCACTTTTTTGCTTATGACCCGAGTCCTCTTCGGGACATATGCGTGGCCACTAATGATCGAGCTCGGAGGTTTGTCCTCCATTCTTCCATCACCCGTGTCTTTGGCTTCTGCCTTGTGATTTCCAAACTTTAACGTGAATTTTCTTATGCAGTATTCGTGAATGGAAAGTTCTGCAAGGACCCGAACCAAGCCTCGGCTGATGATTTCCTCTTCAAGGGGTTCAGGATTCCTGGAAACACATCGAACCCGCTCGGATCAAAAGTCACAACAGCTTTTGTTGACCAATTTCCAGGGCTCAACACTCTGGGAATATCCATGGCTCGCCTCGACTTTGCTCCCGGCGGCCTAAATCCTCCCCACACTCACCCTCGTGGCACCGAGGTTCTAGTTGTGGTGGAGGGTACGCTACTTGTTGGCTTCGTCACATCCGACCAATTAAACAACACTCTCTTCACCAAAGTCCTGTACAAGGGGGACGTGTTTGTGTTCCCTATCGGTCTCATTCACTTCCAGTTGAATATCGGAAAGACGTACGCGTTGGCCTTTGCCGGTCTTAGCAGCCAGAACCCCGGACTCATTACCATTGCTAATGCCGTCTTTGGAGCAAAGCCACCCATTTCTGCTGATGTTCTCACCAAGGCCTTCCAAGTGGACAAGAAGGTTGTTGACTATCTGCAGGCACAGTTTTGGTATGACAACAACTAAAAGAATCTATGACCGACATAAGTTGCTTGGAATAATTGAATTACAAAATTTACCTTGTTACCATAGGTGGTTGCTATACACACACAATTAATCTATGTATCTCATGTATGACTGATTCAAATAAAACATTGTTACCTCTCTCTCTCTCTCTTCATGCATAATGATGATGACTGGATTCGTGCCTCAACCAAAGGGCTACAAATGTGAAACGAAAAGCACACCCTATCCAGAAGTGGAGAATAATATTAAACCGTGATAAACTCGGTGGTCAGAAGGATGTTATCTAAGTTTAAATAATGCTTATCAGATCAAGGAAACGTGTACTCAATAAAGCCTACCATCACGAGAATGTACTACCCTAATAAATAGTCTGATTAGGTTAAGAGAGTGCTTGAAGAAAACATTAGTGTAATCATTTACAGACACTGCCCTCAGGAGGCCAACGAGAGAAAAAAAGAAAAAGAAAAGGAAACAGCTTTAATTTGCATCATTATCCCGGAAGAAGTTACCGTATAGTATTTCATGAGTTCAAGTTTTTGATAAATTACAGCAGATGACATTTCTCATTTTATCTCCGGCGTACTAAATTCTGCAGATAACTTATCTTTTTTGTTAGTATAGCCGAAAGAAAAAATCTTTCCTGCAATCTTTTTCCATCTAAAGTCGAAACATCTGTTTGAAACCTTGTAATTCAGCTGGAAATTATTTTCCAAGAATATCATCACACACCATACATATAAGTGTGTATGCATGTCTGTAAGACAAAGTCAAAACCTTGAATAAGATACGTATCGCATAGATCTATTTCTAGAAGCAATCAATATTATATACCATGAATGGATATATCAGGTAAATGCAAAGACACGAATGCGTTATTTGCTACTCTCTATTTTGACAATTTCTAAAAAGAACTAGAAAGCTAAGTTGCGTCTCAACATTAGCTTGGAATAATTTAAGACTTTATGGCTATTCTATGGAACAAATTTAGACATATTATGGTTCGGAGGAAAATTTGTAGATGACGTACCAAGAAGATCCAGCAGACAAAACAGAACATGTCAGTCTAATCAACTATGTGATTTCAACTAAAATAATCCACACCCTGACCCAGAACCCAAAGGAGTACTCAAGAATTGACAAAGTGAAAATGAATGTCTCCTTACAGTGACTTTATTATTTGCGTTTGGTGTGGGGAGTTTAGTTTGGTTCTCATGATAACTCAATGTCATAAGTATCAACTATGCCCTCCGCCGGTGTTATTTTTCCTCGCTCCAGTCAAATGGAAGCTCAGAGAAGGGAAATTGATAGATTACATCACATTACATCTCAAGAACCTTAATTTAGATGGTTGGTTCCGCAAGGAAAAACAATGAACAATAACAAACCAGATTGCAGGTGTCTACTGTAAAATTTTTATCGGTCCAGGTGGAGAATCGAGAGCGGGAGTCGCTTGAAAAATGCAGTACATAAACTAATTACTCCGCAGAGAAGGATTAAAAACAGAAGATCCAATGACGGATGCAGTATTTTTAAGAAGGTCGACACCAGACTTTTGATGAGGTGACCATAGTCTTACGGTAGAAAGTCACCATCGTGCAACCACTTTTAACAGCTCAGCCCCTTCTTCTGCAATTTCCTATAAGTGAGTCCTCGTTAGCAGAAGTCTAGAAATAACCTCCTTTTATTCGATATCTTTCTTTTTCAATCATCGTCCATGTACATGTTCTTTTTGGATCTAATGAGCAGAACCAAGATTGGTTGGCTGCTGATTGTGCTGCACTTTTACATGCATGCAATGCCTAAAAGAATCAAAAGCAGAAGTACATGATTGAATCATAAATGCGATACGTACACCAGGCAAGGCCATGGAGTTCCTGCATATATTTCCCTTTAAAAAAGCTTCATGTGATCCGATTTACTTCAATAAGAACACTGCCTGAAGTGCTGTATGCAGGAAAGGTTAACAAAAATTGTATGCAGGACTGCCTCTGGTGTTGTGACTTACATTACATGGAGGTAGGTGATGCGCAATGCAATAACGGAAACTATTAATTTTCAAATTACTTTCTCCTGATCCAAACGCCAATGGACCATGGCATATTTGAAGCTTCCACAATTGAAAACTAGTAAGGAAATTTCTTAATTAAACCACAGCATAACGATGTTGAACAGGATCAAATAAATATCAAATGGCATATTCGGCCCAAAGTCGAGTTTTTAAGGAAATTAAGCCCTGCTGTTTTGCCCTTTTGGGTTTCCCCTTGGACCAAATCGCCAAGCAAGCATATTTAGAAGTCCCTCATACAACTGCCCTCCGTGGTCGGTGGAGAGAAAGATGCCTACGGAAAGTGTTCGTTTGCAATCTAGACCATTCAATCTTTTCCAGATATTAGCCCTCGCACAAGAAATTCTCTTTACTAGGTAGCCTTCTTCGAGATAGGATAAAGAGTTGTAAAAGAAATGAAGAACAGGTACAAGGATGGAAACTTCATCACAAACCATTTCCATATCAGGTAATGTGAATTCTTTAAGCAGGAGGAGACAAAGTCAAACAGATCACCGAGTCGTCGTAGTTGTTATAGAGCAATTCATCCTTGGACTTGAGAAGGGGAAAACAGATAACACCTCTGAAGACTTGATCATCTGCAGGGAAACGTGCTGAATAAACTGTGGATTGGGTCAAACATTTCCATCTATAAAGAGAGATCGTGTTGCCATGCAACTCCTCACTCCTCCCTCAAGCAATACTAGCCCGTGCAAGGATTAGAACTTGAGGAGATCAAGGCCCTAACCCCTGTCCACAACAACAATGAAGTTTCTTCCTATCGCTTTCTCGTCTTGGCTTTGGCGACCGCCACTGCTTTTGCTTATGACCCGAGTCCTCTTCAGGACATATGCGTGGCCACTAATGATCTGAGCTCTGGAGGTTTGTCCTCCATTCTTCCATCACCCGTGTCTTTGGCTTCTGCCTTGTGATTTCCAAACTTTAACGTGAATTTTCTTATGCAGTATTCGTGAATGGAAAGTTCTGCAAGGACCCGAACCAAGCCTCGGGCGATGATTTCCTCTTCAAGGGGTTCGGGATTCCTGGAAACACATCGAACCCGCTCGGATCAAAAGTCACAACAGCTTTTGTTGACCAATTTCCAGGGCTCAACACTGGGAATATCCATGGCTCGCCTCGACTTTGCTCCCGGTGGCCTAAATCCTCCCCACACTCACCCTCGTGGCACCGAGGTTCTAGTTGTGGTGGAGGGTACGCTACTTGTTGGTTTCGTCACATCCGACCAATTAAACAACACTCTCTTCACCAAAGTCCTGTACAAGGGGGACGTGTTTGTGTTCCCTATCGGTCTCATTCACTTCCAGTTGAATATCGGAAAGACGTACGCGTTGGCCTTTGCCGGTCTTAGCAGCCAGAACCCCGGACTCATTACCATTGCTAATGCCGTCTTTGGAGCAAAGCCACCCATTTCTGCTGATGTTCTCACCAAGGCCTTCCAAGTGGACAAGAAGGTTGTTGACTATCTGCAGGCACAGTTTTGGTATGACAACAACTAAAAGAATCTATGACCGACATAAGTTGCCTAGAATAATTGAATTACAAAATTTACCTTGTTACCATAGGTGGTTGCTATACACACACAATTAATCTATGTATCTCATTTATGACTGATTCAAATAAAACATTGTTACTTCTCTCTCTCTTCATGCATAATGATGATGACTGGATTTGTGCCTCAACCAAAGGGCTACAAATGTGAAATGAAAAGAACACCCTATCCAGAAGTGGAGAATAATATTAAACTGTGATAAACTCGGTGGTCGGAAGGATGTTATCTAAGTTTAAATAATATTTTTCTGCTTTTTCTCTTTTTCTTTTGTTCCGTCAAGATGCCAGCTCCTCCACGTTCTCTCTCTCTCCACCGATTCCCCTTCATCCTTGACGCCCTCAAACTGACAACCCCATCTCCATCGAAGTAGCTTCACCCTTTCCATTTTTCCTTTGTTCCTGCCGCGACAACACCACCGCTCCTCCGAGTCAAACCCCACCATCGAAACCCCATTGTCGTTGACTCCCCTTCACGCCAGCAGCTTCATCGACGTTAGCTCATCTCCACGTAGCAGCTCCTTCCCGTTTCTTCGTTTGGCTCAGCCCAAGTTCCGTGTCCACCGCCTGCGGCTCATGCATTTCCATCAACCGAAGCCAGCTAGCTTCGTCCGTTGTTCTAGCGACCCCGCAGAAGCCTTGTCGTCCCGCCGTGTCCCTTTCCTGAGTTGTTTCAGCCCTCTGATCCAGCTCGGTAGCAAGGAGCAGAACCGAAGGCCAACAAGGGTCTTTGGGCTTTGTGGGCCGTTTCGGGCCTTGTCGGGTGTCGTCGCGAGGAGGTTTGTCGCCCGTCTCCACGACGCCGTCGCTGTGGACTCACTGGATCGCAAAACCGGTGAGTTTTCTTACTAAACTCTACTTAAGGAGTTAATTATGCTTAAGGGTTGATTAGTTTAGGTTAATTAAGGTTTACGTGATTAGTTAGAACGGATTATCGATTTAATTACTTGTTTATGCATGTTAGGTGGTTAGATTGGCTTAATTAGCAACTGGATAGGTTGTATTATTTATCTAGATAGGTTCGGAAATTTTCCGGGCTCGTTTCAATATTTAATTAGGCTTTTCCGGCCTAAGTTTGCATTTTTTGGCATTTAAATGTATTTATTTAATTATTTATTATTTTCCGAAAATTATACCAGGATAGTCGGTGACCGAAATTTCATGCTGATTGCAATGGTATGCTTGGTTTATTTAATTGAGTGTTGATTTGTGCAAATTGAGTAGAAATTGTAATTTTGGGTATTTATCCCAAAATTAAGTAATTTCGATATTTAATTAGAAAATATCGGGCGTCGGTTTACAACGCCAAAATGTCCTTGTGGACTATTATAATTAGTGAGATTTTATAAAGGAAAGATATTGTATTTTTGGCTCAGGCCGACCTTGTACCCACACACAATTATTTTTATCGGGTACTTTTAACTTGGTGATTTATTAGCTTGTGAGAGCATATTTGCATGTTTATCGTAAGTCTTTGGGACCCTTTGCACGTCAACTTTATACTGTATTAGCCTAAGTGCTTGATACGTCAACTTGTGAGAGCAATATACCTTATCAACTTGTGTGAGCTAAGATCGTTATATCAGCTTGTGAGAACACGATCTATATTATCAGCTTGTGCAAGTTACTATCTATCTATATCGGCTTGTGAGAGCTATGACCATATATTGCAGCTTGTGAGAGCATTGACCGTTTATTTTAGCTTGTGCGAGTAGTGGAGATAGTACTGTTGGGATCGATTTGAGTTGAGCTGATTGACTGAGTGGATCGATGGATCTATGGTTGATTTGAATTGAGAAGATTGGTTGAGTATATGAATTGTACTAACTTGCAGGAAGGAACTGAGGCAAATGTAAATCCTCTATCTTGTGTGTGACTAGAAGGCCTTTAGGTGTATTTCCTTCTTAGTCGGAGTTTAGGGGGTGAACTTGTTGAGACATTGCCTCGCCCCGTCGTGGGTGACCATTTTAAGGTCTCTAGTGTGAAGAACCTGGAGCTTGAGGCGGAAGGGTCAGGAGCATGGGTGGCTCAGAAGTTCTTGTTGGAGATAGATCTCCTGTACTTAGACCCTAGAGTTGGCCTCTGTTTATAAATTAGATTTTTTTTATAAAGCTGTGTTGATTGATTTGAAATTTGTTATCCTGTTTTTCTATCCCACGTTTGTTGTGGTTAGGGGATTAGTAATTCGCTTCCGCATGCGTATTAAAATGAATGGATTGGCGGCGCTTCTTGGGACGTCGCAAATTTATCGACCACCGAGGAATGGGCACGCGCTTGAGGATTGGGGCGTGACAAATGTTATCTAAGTTTAAATAATGCTTATCATATCAAGGAAACGTGTACTATGGAAAGGCTACCATCATAAGAATGTACTACCCTAATAAATAGTCTGATTGGGTTAAGAGAGTGCTTGAAGAAAAGATTAGTGTAATCATTTACGGACACCGCCCTCAGAAGGCCAAAGAGAGAAAAAAAGAAAAAGAAAAAAAGGGTGTAATCATTTATAGACACTGTCCTCAAGAGGCCAAAGAGAAAAAAAAGAAAAGAAAAAGAAACAGCTTTAATTTACATCATTATCCTGGAAGAAGTAGTCACTGTACAGTATTTCATGAGTTCAAGTTTTTGATAAATTACAGCGGATGACATTTCTCATTTTATCTCCGACGCACTAAATTCTGCAAATAACTTATCTTTTTTGTTAGTATAGTCGAAAGAAAAAATCTTTCCTGCAATCTTTTCCATCTAAAGTCGAAACATCGGTTTGAAACCTTGGAATTCAGCTAGAAATTATTTTCCAAGAATGTCATCACACACCATACATATAAGTGTGTATGCATGTTTGTAAGACAAAGTCAAAACCTTAAATAAGATACGTATGGCATAGATCTATTTCTAGAAGCAATCAATATTATATACCATGAATGGATATATCAGGTAAATGCAGAGACACGAATGCGTTATTTGCTACGCTCTTATTTTGACAATTTCGAAAAAGAACTAGAAAGCTAAGTTGCGTCTCAACATTAGCTTGGAATAATTTAAGACTTTATGGCTATTGTATCGAACAAATTTAGACATATTATGGTTCGGAGGAAAATTTGTAGATGACGTACCAAGAAGATCCAGCAGACAAAACAGAACATGTCCGTCTAATCAACTATGTGATTTCAACTAAAATAATCCACACCCTGACCCAGAACCCAAAGGAGTACTCAAGAATTGACAGGGTGAAAATGAATATCTCCTTACAGTGACTTTATTATTTGCGTTTGGTGTGGGGAGTTTAGTTTGGTTCTCATGATAACTCAATGTCATAAGTCTCGACTATGCCCTCCGCCGGTGTTATTTTTCCTCGCTCCAGTCAAATGGAAGCTCAGAGAAGGGAAATTGATAGATTACATCACATTACATCTCAAGAACCTTAATTTAGATGGTTGGTTCCGCAAGGAAAAACAATGAACAATAACAAACTAGATTGCAGGTGACTACCGTAAAACTTTTATCGGTCCAGGTGGAGAATCGAGAGCGGGAGTCGTTTGAAAAATGCAGTACATAAACTAATTATTCCGCAGAGAAGGATTAAAAACAGAAGATCCAATGGCGGATGCAGTGTTTTTAATAAGGTCGACACCAGACTTTTGATGAGGTGACCATAGTCTTGCGGTAGAAAGTCACCAACGTGCAACCACTTTTAACAGCTCAGCCCCTTCTTCTGCAATTTCCTATAAGTGAATCCTCGTTAGCAGAAGTCTAGAAATAACCTCCTTTTATTCGATATCTTTCTTTTTCAATCATCGTCCCCCTACATGTTCTTTTTGGATCTAATGAACAGAACCAAGATTGGTTGGCTGCCGATTGTGCTGCACTTTTACATCCATGCAATGCTAAAAAAAATCAAAAGCAGAAGTACATGATTGAATCATAAATGCAATACGTACACCAGGCAAGGCGATGGAGTTCCTGCACATATTTCCCTTTCAAAAAGCTTCATTGGATCCAATTTACTTCAATAAGCAAGCTGCCTGAGATGTTGTATGCAGGAAAGGTTAAAAAAACTAGTATGCAGGACTGCCTCAGGTGTTGTGACTTACATTACATGGAGGTAGGTGATGCGCAATGCAATAACTGAAACTATTAATTTTCAAATTACTTTCTCCTGATCCAAACGCCAATGGACCATGGCATATTTGAAGCTTCCACAATTGAAAAATAGTAAGGAAATTTCTTAATTAAACCAAAGCATAACGATGTTGAACAGGATCAAATAAATATCAAATGGCATATTCGACCCAAAGTCAAGAGTTTTAAAGGAAATTAAGTCCTCCTGTTTTGCCCTTTTGGGTTTCCCCCTGGACCAAATTGCCGAGCAAGCATATTTGAAAGTCCCTCACGCAACTGCCTCCGTGGTCGGTGGAGAGAAAGATGCCTATGGACAGTGTTCTTTTGCAATCTAGACCAATCAATCTTTTTCAGATATAAGGCCTCGCACAGGAAATGCTCTTTACTAGGTAGCCTTCTTTGAAATATGCTAAAGAGTTGAAAAAGAAATGAAGAACAGGTACAAGGACGGAAACTTCATCACAAACCATTTCCATATCAGGTGATGTGAATTCTTTAAGCAGGAGGAGACAGAGTCAAATAGATCACCGAGTCGTCGTAGTTGTTATAGAGCAATTCATCCTTGGACTTGAGAAGGGGAAAACAGATAACACCTCTGAAGACCTGATCATCTGCAGGGAAACTTGCTGAATAAACTGTGGACTGGGTCAAACATTTCCATCTATAAAGAGAGATCGTGTTGCCATGCAACTCCTCACTCCTCCCTCAAGCAATACTAGCCCGTGCAAGGATTAGAACTTGAGGAGATCAAGGCCCTAACCCCTGTCCACAACAACAATGAAGTTTCTTCCTATCAGCTTTCTCGTCTTGGCTTTGGCGACCGCCACTGCTTTTGCTTATGACCCGAGTCCTCTTCAGGACATATGCGTGGCCACTAATGATCTGAGCTCTGGAGGTTGGTCCTCCATTCTTCCATCACCCGTGTCTTTGGCTTCTGCCTTATGATGTCCAAACTTTAACGTGAATTTTCTTATGCAGTATTCGTGAATGGAAAGTTACGCAAGGACCCGAACCAAGCCTCGGCTGATGATTTCCTCTTCAAGGGGTTCGGATTCCCGGAAACACATCGAACCCGCTCGGATCAAAAGTCACAACAGCTTTTGTTGACCAATTTCCAGGGCTCAACACTCGGAATATCCATGGCTCGCCTCGACTTTGCTCCCGGCGGCCTAAATCCTCCCCACACTCACCCTCGTGGCACCGAGGTTCTAGTTGTGGTGGAGGGTACGCTACTTGTTGGCTTCGTCACATCCGACCAATTAAACAACACTCTCTTCACCAAAGTCCTGTACAAGGGGGACGTGTTTGTGTTCCCTATCGGTCTCATTCACTTCCAGTTGAATATCGGAAAGACATACGCGTTGGCCTTTGCCGGTCTTAGCAGCCGAACCCGGACTCATTACCATTGCTAATGCCGTCTTTGGAGCAAAGCCACCCATTTCTGCTGATGTTCTCACCAAGGCCTTCCAAGTGGACAAGAAGGTTGTTGACTATCTCGAGCACGCTTTTGGTATGACAACAACTAAAAGAATCTATGACCAACACAAGTTGCTTGGAATAATTGAATTACAAAATTTACCTTGTTACCATAGGTGGTTACTATACACACACAATTAATCTATGTATCTCATGTATGACTGATTCAAATAAAACATTGTTACCTCTCTCTCTCTTCATGCATAATGACGATGACTGGATTTGTGCCTCAACCAAAGGGCTACAAATGTGAAACGAAAAGAAGAACCTATCTAGAAGTGGAGAATAATATTAAACTGTGATAAACTCGGAGGTCGGAAGGATGTTGTGACATCTTGATTTTTAGGCTTTGTTTTCGATTGAATAAATTGGGCTTTTCATCGACGCACTTATAGTTCTTTTCTCTGAGTTGGCCACTCATGAGATAACTCGCTTATCAGGTGAAACCGTTAAGGGATTTTAACACAATAGATTTGAGAATTTGACCAGAAATCGACTGCTCAACCGTGCTAATCTGCAAGGGTCATTATGGCACAATTAAAAATCAATCGGAGACCGGAGAGAGGTCGATTCGACCGAGGTGTGTGATTAAGTGTTGGTGATTCCGCCTGATTGCAAAATTCTTGTCGATCGGCACTAGACCGATTTTTCTGTCGTTTTGAGTACCTTGTCACGATCCGAACCTCGAGCGCATGCACACCCCTCAGTGGTCGTAAAAATTTGCAACATCCCAGGAACTGTTGTCGATCCATTCCTTTTATTGCACAAGCGGAAACATAATAATAACCTCCAGACAACATAGAAATGGGATAGCAAATAAATGATTATATTTTCACCAAACACACATATTTTTACAGTAGTGTTTATATACAGAAAAGTTTAACATGGGTCTATTTCAAAAAAAAGAAGAGCTTCTAGGCTATTTATGCTCCGAGCTCCTCATCCATGGGATCAAGTCCCTCCCTACGACCCTGCTAGACTTTTCGATAAACCTGGGTGATCTGTCACCCATTATCCAGATCAGACGGAATGCCCGTCAACATCTGTAAAAGGGTATAGAAAAACTCATACTCCACTTCTTGCAACCCTCTACATCTAGCTTGACAATCTTCCATCTAAGGACTTGAAAAATTTAGCCCACGACGGGGTGAGACAACGTCTCAGCGAGTCCATCCTCTTAATCTCGATTAGGAGAAAAGTACACCCACATGCATTCTAACCACATTTCTTATAATTCCCTTAACACCAGCATTTTCCTGCATGTCAGTATTAATCAAATCATACATAACTGTATTGAGATCACATATCATAGGAACATTTCAACATATGTATATGCATGGGCATACATATTGTCACAGCCACACGGGCCCCCAATTACCAGACTAAATTGTTATAATACATCCCATACCGCACCACACAATTCCATCTCCTAATTAGGTCCCTCAATTTCAATCGTTTATAAGTTTCAACTGACTTCGACCCACCGGCCACGGCCAACTCAACGGTTAGCGGTCTTCCGGCATGACCGGGCATCGTCTCGCACCATCGAGTACGACAATGTCTACATTTAGACGGCATTTCGATTAGGTGTACCGGCCCAGCATCCATTGCGACCGGCATCCGTTGACTTGGGGCATTCCTGAACGAGCATCGTCCTACCCCAAAGGCTCGTGACGGATTCTCATATCATTTATGCATTCACCCAAGTTCACTATTCAATAATCAATTGCATAATTCAACCACATCACCAAATATGCAATTTCTAGCAAGTAAAGCATTAAGAACAATCACAAACTACTACCGACCCTAACCAGCAGAAACAGTCCACTTGCACGTCTCCGATTTTAACTCCAGAAATCTAATCAACCGAGTTCGTAAAATTCTCAAATTTGAACATGTTGTAAAGGACACGTAAACGAACATTTTTCATGAGGCACCTAAACCCAGATCCTTCTAGATTCGGCCCAGTAAATCGCTTAATCCAGCACCAAAACTGGGTCCGTTTCCAAAAAGTCTATTTTCCAAAATCAGTTTGGTTCGAGGTCCAAAACATGTCCATTTGATCTGAAATTCAAGTATGTTAAACTAGAAGAGGTGAAAAACAACTTTTGTGAAGAAACAATTTTTAAATTCGAACCCTAAGAGTTGATAAAAAGTCTTTTGAATCCCTAAAAATCTTGGGAAACATATATGTCGTAGATGAGGATGTCTAAAACATTTCTCCAGAAGACATTAACCTCAAATTCGCAATCCATTTCGATATACAAAAATGGCAAACGGCAAGTGTCTAGGAATAAGTTCTGAAGAACAGCCACTGTTTTCGACCAACCCATCCTCTATGGTGCTAATCTCACTCATTATACTAATACTAATCCATTCTAGACTATCATTAATCCCTAATTGAGCTAATCTAAACCATTTTTAAGCCTAACTAACCTCCTAAGCAAGTGTAGTTAGCCCCTAATCAAAACTTAGGAAGTTAACTCACCTAAGCTAAAAAAAACCCAATCACTTCCGGCGAAAGGACCATGGCATATTTGAAGCTTCCTCAATTGAAAACTAGTAAGGAAATTTCTTGATTAAACCAAAGCATAACGATGTTGAACAGGATCATATGGATATCCAGGCGTGTCTATTTAATCTGAAATGCCATAACTATTTTTTATTTGACCTGGTTTTAAACTCAGGATTAAACAATCATGTCCAGGTGTGCTGCCTGATCTCTGGATCTATTCCCAGCATAGTCCTCTCTCTAGTACATTAGTTAATACATGCTTGCCAAGGTAATCCTTGCTTGAAGAACTTTTCAAATTTCAACAACAACATAAAAAACCAAAGTAAAAATCGTGTTGATTCTCAAGCAGGCTCCTCCGACGCCATCTACAAATCCATTCCACAAAATATGAGACTATCTAGAATATGCAACAGAATATGAGATAACCTTCTTATCAAGGCCTAGCTGTGTGAAACAACCTTAAGAAAAGCTTTAGTTCGGATGAGAAATGTTTTAGCCCGACATATAAAAAGTGCTTTGCAAGCAAGCATATGCCCAGAATGTTCTTTGTCTTTTCCTCCAAATAACAGAGTTGGTCAAATTTTATAATATAACAAAGACAACATCGTCAGCCACAGAATCCTCCATGAATGTAAAAGAGCAAAAGTTTCTAAGAGATGGAGATTGACCCTTTCAACAACAGTCCTTACTCAAACAAGTTGAGCTTCAAAACAAACATGGTCAGATACTATCACTTGATATTGTTTTTCAAGACTAGGCCTCCATAGATTCAGTCCCAGGTCATCGCACCGCTTCATGAAGGTTGGTGTTCATTTCTTAATCGGAGGAACATGAAATTAATGGACACGTGCTTGAAGTTGTTGTGGAACGATTCGTCCATTGTGCTTACAACTAAACATGCATAACATTTGAAGATTTACAAATTTTATGCTGCCTATCACGCAGAGGCACTGTACTGGGTCAGCCAATCTTCATCCATGAATAGAGCAGTCGTTTCCATGCCTCATCAAGTAGATTGCCTTGAGAGAGCTTAATTAGACTTATTAACATATTCTGCTGGACTTACCTTTGACCAAACACTTAAGCCAGCAAGTTTAGGATCAACTAAATATATAACTGCTCTTCATCATGACATTTATTGGACGTGGAACCATTTCACTAGTACTCTTGAATGTCCACCTCAAAATTACAATCTAATTCTTTATGTATCGTAAGGTTGAGCGAGCTGATCATTAAGTGTCTTTTTATTTAATGTAGTCTTTAAGTTAAACAATAATTCATCTCAATGGTCATTGAGCAATAAAATATCATATCCTAAAACACTCCCTCCCTCTCCTTCTTTTGAGGAAAGTTCAATATGGAAAGTTCCTAAGAAGTGGGCGACAGAGACTCGCTATAACCAAATTGGAGTACCCTCCCATATTTTATATGGAGCAGGTGTTCGGTGGAGAATCGACAGCGCTTCAGCCTCAGAACTTTCCATACTTCATAAGCAGATAAGGACAATTATCTCATAAAATTTTAGTATCGACAACGGTTTGGATGTGAAGCTCACAGCAGAGGTACGAGTTAAAAAGTCGCCATCATCTAGACAGACATCTACAACAACTCTCCCATTTCTGCATGTTATATGAAGAAGTATTGCTGACTCCAGTCCATAGCAGAACTGACCGTAGTAGTGGTGTCTGTTTATTTGCAATTTCTTCGTCAGAATCATCCTGATCTGTGTAAAAGATTTCGTTGTTCATCCTCTGTTGAGTCCTGATCTATACTTTATCAAGAACTTTAAAGTTAAAAGCAGTAAAATGAAATTTGGTGATCTGGGGAGGATTAACGTGGTTCTTTGTTATTTCTTAACAGAAAACTCATGACCTTCCTGAAGCGTCAAATTCCCAGAGAATTCAGCAAGTTGCAAGATTCACCAGTACAAGAAAGTAAATAAATTGTATTGTCCATCCTCAAGTAATGTGTCTTGTAAGCTCTAGATGATTAAGGTACTGTGCATGACACTGGAACCTTCTGTTCATTAGGTCGCAAAGCAGTGGCAGCTTGCGATGACAGTATCTTACGCAGGAATACTTTATCAATTTTTGTGCAAGGAAAAAGAGAAATGCAACCAGGTAAATGTTAAAAACTTTGGTATTTGGTACCAAACAGGGGATATTGAGAACAAGCTTATTTTCAGGATGAATACAGATATGGATATAGTTTTCCTTTTGCAACCTAGATAACCAATTCAATCTTTCTGAGACATCACATTGTCAAAGAAGAAATGGTCTATACTTGATGTTGCTGCTTCGAGATGGTGCTAGAGATTTTTGCTTTTGTACAAGAAAAGTGGAGAAGAAACAGTACAAGGATGTAGAAGTTATCGAAGACCACTTCCATATCAGATGATGTGCCTTGTTCAGCTGTAGGTGAGGAAATCCTACAAATCACCAAGTCATCATAGTTGTTATGGAGCAATTCATCCCTGGAGTTGAGAAGGGGAAAACAGATTCAACTTCTGAAGACTTGGTAATCTGTGGGGCAACTTGCTGAATATACTATATCTCAATATATTGCACCCTTAATCCTCAAGCAAGCAGCGTATTATAATCTCTGGATGCTGCTGGAATATCATCATATGCTCATAAACAAAGTGGAATAAAACCTTCTTCTCATTAGGATGCTGAGAATTGGCAGCTTGGAAGAACAGTATCTTATTCCCTACCTTCCAGGAACCATGCTCGGGAAAAAGAAAAACTTACATGAGTATTATACAACAAACAAGGAACTCACTGCACTGAATGATCAAAACATCGGCGATGAGCTTATCGTGTATGAGTGCTAAACTCATCAACTTTGTGCAACAAAAGAGTGCATTTCTACCAAATGTTAAAAAGTTGGGTGCATTATGTTTTTTCACTATGAACTTTCTGTTGTACACGAGAATGGTCCCCAAAATCTGTGGGAGTTTGCTATCAGAAAATTAAAAGTAAGTATATGACTAATTGATGACAAACTGAAAATTAAATATAAACTACAAGATTATGGGAAAAAAATATGTGGACAACAGACAGTAAATCCTCGCAATAACACCTAACAATGTCCATCACGCAAGAGGGGAGCATAAACACCCACGATTTTCATTACTTCCCTTGATTAATAAGCAGTAATATAATCAGCAAATGACTGCATGGTTACAGAACTCATGCACCATGCTCTGTCATAGATCTATATAATCGAAATAACTAGATGAACCCTACAACTCTATATTTCTCACGATCACTCATTATTCCTCCTTTGGGTATAAGCTGATGCTCCCATCTCTAGTTGTTCTTCTCCAGGGTGTCAACAAGAGACTTGATCTTCTCATCAGTCAATGGCTTCTCAAGGCATTCATCCAGACCCGCCGCCATGAAAACTGCCCTGTCCGCTTCAGCATTCTGTGAAGTCAGTCCCACAATCATGCTCTTTACCCCTTTGCTCGCAGCTCCTTCGTCACCTTCACATGCGAATACAAGGAAGAAATAGTACATTTTATGTGAAATTGATATTGTTCATATATATGTATATGCGTCAAATAAAAGATAGAATGAAGAATTAATTAGTTTTTACTTCAAGGCCATCCATGGTGGGCGAATCAATGTCCATGAGAATAATATCAAAAGATGAACCAGAAAGGTGAAGATCCAAGTCTTCCTTGTCTGTTGCCATTTCAGTCTGGACTTCTTCCGCTACTTCGAGCTTGCCAAAAAGCGTCTCATGGACTCTGCACTCGAGCACATCATCACCCACAATCAACACTCTCATCAATCCAGAATTATCACCTTCCTCGTCATGTCCATTGTTGATCCCAGTGCCGGGGCTCGCCATTGACTCGTGTCGCTGGAGCACCTAATAATAAAAAAAAATGGAGAGAAAATATAAGACGGATGATGAACATGCATGAAGACTTTCGTGATATAACAGATGAAGCTCTCTAATGCAATGCTTTTACCTTTGCAAAAGAGGAGATACCAAAGATGAAATCAAAATGGAGAGAAAGCTCTAATTGATGCCATTTCAACATTGCAACCAGGTGTACATATAGTGAAAAGAGGAGATACTAAAGTTGGATTTATTACATGATCCAACGGGTGGATTGCCGATGCTATTAATGGCATGATCAAGAAGAACACACACCGTAGATGAATAACTTCAGAATCAAATATATGACCCATCATGCCAAACAAGTTGTACTGGTAGTTGGCCCTCTGTTTTATGGCTTGTGAGCTGTTTTTACTCTCATTTACCCCCTGCCGATCTTCCAATCTCTACTTTATGGCATTTATTCGTAACCTTCCTTGGTCGAACAGTCCTGAATCCCTGATTAACGTGGAATTCCGGTGGCAATCACAAGGAAGTTTCCACGATTATGACTGCAGGTGGCCATTTCGGTGATGGGATAACACCGAGGAGAACATAAACTCGGATTAAAATATTTTTGATTCCATGTCAGAACGGCACAATTCACCTTAACAACGAAGATAAAAATGAAAGAGATTCCTTGCTTTAGGTTTTGACTAAGCAATGCAACGTGGGAATCTTTGTTGATCCTTGCAGTCCATCGATGGTAGGAATATCTACGACTGACTTGGACTTCCTTTGCTGCCCCATGGTAACGCTGTCATCACCACCCCAATGGGATTGCGAGGTTTGATATTCCCATGTTAGGATCTAATTGCCAGTGCCTACATTGCCGTAGGCTTGATCGATGGGCTGGGGCTAGTCCTTTTGAGTTCGCCCATGATTAAAAAAAAAAAAATCATTAAATTTTTTATTTATGAAAAAATTGAAAGGGCCTAGGTAGGACGGGAAGGGAACGATCGGCGTAGGCCCATTCATATTACAGAAGAAAATCAAAGAAGGATTGACTCTCCCGATCGGCCGAATGTCATCGTTCAAGCCCGCCCATTAAATGCGCATGCCTAGTGGGCGATTCAGCTTCGGCCCATGATCATGTGTGCTTCATTTGTTTTCTTCTACTGTGTGGCCCATTAGGGCCCGTTTTCTTTTTAAGCTTGTCAGTATATGTCAATGGCCTCTAAAGGTGATGAAGAAAAAGCTACTGTGCTTGGAATGAGTCCTGGTCACTAGAATCCTAATTGATTAGAGCATCTTCTTTTAATTTTTGTTAGCTATGTGTAAGAAGAATTGGCAGCCTAAAGTTCATGAGTCGTTTAGTTCAAGCTAATTTAAATTTCTTCCTTGGTAACCGATGCAAGATTCACCCGAAATCGAACCTCCGAATTTATTCTCGAGTCAATATGATTCATTCATTCCACAGTAAAACCAGTCCATCAACTTTGTCCCGTGATTTATTTGATCTATATCAATGACAGGTTTGACGAGTAAATACAACAAGCTAACTTGAAAAAAAAAAAGAAGGATTAAAACTTGAATTTCCCCATTTTGAGGACATATAACCAAAATAGTTCAGATATTAAGAACACTTCATCGGGACCACAAGACAATGCTTTGTATCAAGAAAACGACTAAAACAAAAACAGAAGCCTCTCAGGCAGCTTTGAATTGATTAATTTCTTCAGACCAGGTGAGAATCAAGGGCCAGGATGGTGCTGAGGTTCATTGGGTACATGTATTCGGCGGACCCCTTCATGATGGATTGGACGATCAATCTGTTCGCCTTCTGTGAAGGGTGAAATGGATCCCAAAATGCATATTGGTCTCGATCAGTGCACAAGTCCGATGCAGTGGTGCACAGCCCGAATACCATTGTAAGGCCCTTGGCCATAGCATGCCATTTCTGATGTCACAAATCCTGCACCAATATAATATCATCAATCATTACATATGTGTAAATTATGATACATTTTTGGTCAACATAGCATGACCATATTAGGATTCCCTTTAAATTCTGGCTTTGAATCTACATATGGGTGGCCTAAGAAACTTTATTTTGCATTGCAGCAATTCATGAGGTAAGTTCAATAATGCCTTTTCCTCCCTATCAAAAGTCTTTTTCTCCTTATAATTAACAGCTTCAATAGACTTGGACAAACTATTGACTCCAAGAACATGTGCAAGATACTCGTCGTGATCTCTAATTGCCACCGATTTAGGTAAGCTATTGTGATGAATGCCAAAAAATATGACGTATTGATATGGAGGATATGTATGTATGTGGCATATTAGTTTGCATACGTATGATTAAGATTACCATAGGCCTGAGGGTCGCTGATGAAGTCACTATGCATGAGGTCGGTGTTGGCAGCTATGAACACGGGAGAGCCGTACTCCTGGTTAAGCCCTTGGAGCATTTGGGTAAGCTGAGGGTTGAAGAGCGAAGAGGCTTGCTGGAGCTCCGGCGCACACTGCCCGTTGCTGCCCCGCAATGCCAGCTCCGCCGGGACACACCCCAGCGGCCCTGTCCCCGTCACTAGCACCCTCCTCGCCCCGAGCTCATACAGCCTCTGCAGTACCATAATTGCCATAAAAACATTGACATTGAATGATAAACAAAAATGTGAAGAGTTATGTCCTCTTTTATATTTTTTACGCCTGGTTTTTGGTAAAAATATATTGTATTGTACAATGTTTTCTCAGATAGGTAAGGCCCTTGCTTGGAAAAGGGTTACTGGTGATTGAGTCAAGTATCAAATTCAGTGCCTTTTTTTTTTTTTTTTTTTTTTTGCACGCAGGACATAGTTTTTTTTTTTTTTTTTTTTTTTTTTTTTTTTTTGTGTAATCAGATAATCATAGCTTTTAATATGTTTGGTTGAGCACATTGGATAGTTGATGGACATGTCCTTAAGTTCAATTAGATCCCCCAACCCCCCACCACCTCCCCGTAAAATAATACTCGAGTAAAATTTCTCCGGCATTGCTCCAGAAAAAGGCACGGAGAAAAAGCTACGGCTGAACTTGAAAGTTAATGACAAAAAAGGATAGACAATGCGACGTTGCATGAAAAGAGACTTATCAACAAAATCCAAAGGAATCCAAAAGGGATCGAATTCGATTACCTCGAGGAGTTTCCGGTACTCAGAGATGAGGTACTTGACGTACTCGGGGATCGTGAATTGGCGTGACCGGGTCGAGTAAGGCACTAGGAAGTAGTTGTTCACGAAGTCGTTCCCTCCGACGGTGATGAGCACGAGCGCTTGGTTCACCAGCTGTTGAGTTCTCTCAGCTCCTACCAGAGCACTCACTCTCTTCTGGTATTCCTCAAAGTACTGCAACTGCGTATACATCCTTATAATGTTTATCTGCCAAAAAGAAATAGACACTTCATTTCTTCACAAGACATTTACATACCGATAGATCAGTAGCGGAAAGAGATATGAGTGATGACAATTGTTTGCTGCATCTGCCCTAGAGGTAAATGGCTTGCGACACCTACCGCAAATGAATGATAATATCTGGTATACATTACAGATTTAGTACTTGTTGGGTGTGAGAAATATTAGTTTCTATGTCATGCAAAGGTCGACATCAATGCATGCATCGTGCATATATCTAGCTCATAATCACCTGGACGGGGCATAGACACGAAATTTTCGGGTTTCATGAGTCTGGGGAAAGAAAGATGCCGTTACATTGTACGTTCCAACATGTTAATAACGTTGATGTCTGCAGGTATACGATGTCCGTACTTTCTAAACGCAAGCCTCAGCGAGTTGGCTAAGTATTACTCTTCATTTGTTGACTTAATCGAGTTGATGAAGAGCTCTTATGTTATATGCTGATTCATCGTTCATATATATTATCCATTCTAGAGGTAGCTAGAACAGATGATGCTTACGAATTGCGTTCCAGTGTCATTGAGAATTCCGATTCCAGCAGAAGCGAAATTAGCACCAACTAACAACTTCTGTCCTGTGAGCTCGGGACTCAGGTATGGCAATGTCGACTCCGAACCTAATTCCTGACCTGAGTAATTCACATTTTAGCTGATAAACCGGACCTCATTTGCATCATAATGAAACAGAAAATGTGCACTGAAATGCGAAAACGAAAACCCTACTGATGAAGTCCGGAATGTTGAACCCATTGGAGAACCGGCCGGTGGGCTGGCCAGTCGGGTAATCAATGCCGTAGGGGGGCGAGTCCGCACGGGCTGTGGTCGCCAAGTAGTTATTGTTGCCATTGTCGACGAGCGAGTCACCAAACACGAAGAACGCTCGAGCCGCCTCTGCAGACGGGCATAGGAAAGTTCCCATCATCAGCTTGGCTAAACCGATCACGGCAAGGACGGTCGTCGGAGATGAATGCAGAAATCTAGCCATGGTCATTGGGTGGGGGGGAGAGAGAGAGAGAGAGAGAGAGAGAGAGGAGCGCGAGAGCGAGACACTAACGAGTTCTGGGTTTGCAATTTAAGTGAGATGCTCACTTGGCTACGTGACTGCAATAATAAAACAGGCTTCATATGGTTATAAGTTCCTGTCCGACGTAGTAGGAAGGAAAAAAAGGATGGTTCTCTGGAACGAGTAGTCGCATGCGTTGCCGCCGACAGGGACCACTTCATGCTTTTTGTCCGGAAAAAATATAGAAAAATAACGGCTGGTTAATTCATCACTTTCGGCAGGCTTGCGTCAGTATTCTATTTCTCTAGGTTGCGCGAGCATGAAAATGAGCTGAGATGACGGATTTATTGCGCAAGTTGACATGGTTGACGGATGGTAGGGGATAATTATCAAAGAAATCCTAAATCTATACATTGTGTCAATTTAATCATAAATCATTTTTTTTTTGCCAATCTTAATGGCATCACGTAAAACGGTCGACATCCAAGTCAGTATTGGTTGGCCAAAATTGGCTAAATGGACTGAATTAATAAAAATGCAAAAGGTTTACGGCTCAATTGAATTGGCACAATGCAATAGGTTTATGACTTTTTTCAATAATTTTCTCTATATGCAAATGTACGTTCGATATGTGCGGGCTCACATTAGCATTATATTAAAACCATGAAACGATTTACTAGGGATAAAAGCCTATCCATTCTCATCAATATACTTCAAATTTTGCCTTGTGCTGTGTAAATGGGTCATGCGTCGAATAGCCCTAGCAATAATCTGTGTTGTTAGTTGATTTAGTGAAGTGGTTGGATCGGTTTCAAATGTCTCAAACTATATCTCAAATCTCACCTACACAAGAAATCATGCACAATCATAAGATACGACGAAAGCAACTTTTATATATTGAAAAGTCAATGTCTTGACATCGAATTTTTGGATTGGCTACATAATTAAAGTCGAATTATTACTCAAAAAGAATGTATGTCAACATATAACTGAGAGGTTTATTTAATTATTTAATTATTTTATTTTTTAGGGGGGTTAAAGAAAGAATGAGAGGTTTACAAAAGGTACTCAATTAATTAAAGGGACTAGGGTTTTTGTGCAGGTTCACCTGCTTTTTAGTGATTAAGAAACCACGAACATCAACATCATCTTCCTCCTTTAAGCAGTCTCTCAAAGTTAAATTGTAGTACTAGTTGTCGTCTAGCTTATTTTTAGATAACGATTTGGGTAATGTTGCACTTTTTCTACATGTTAGATATCGCTTTTAAGCTCCCACCCCCAACGAATCGAAATTCAGCTTCCATCAGCTTTAAACCTAAACTCGACCACTGCCATTACAAACACCGTTAACCCAATAGCCACGGCCATGCTTCTCGCTCTCGCTCAGGGTCGATCTCCATTAATGGAGGTCGCCTCCTACGGTTGAGGTGCACGATCTCACATTTGAGGTTGCTCATCTTAAAATTGAGGTCTCGAGACTCAGACTTGCTGCCTAGATTCAGAGCTCGAGCGCCTCCACAAATGGATAGGTTAATGATTCCTCAAGTTCTTTAGGGTTTTGAAAAGAGAGATTTAATGGCAATGCATTGGAACCCAACATGGAATGGAAAGAAAATTTGAGGTGTTTGCATTGTTAATTACAAACAAGGATAAAATTTAAGCGTGGCACCAAGTCCTCCTACAATTCCTTACGACACGGATTACTTTTACAGGTGGATATTGTTGCATTCATGAACTTATTTCATTGCCATGAGCTGAAAACAGCTCATTGATCTTGGTTGGAAACACGGTGCTCGTTTCTATTACTGGATCTAAAAAGCATCACCTTGCAATTTCTTAAAGCAAATTACACCCTGGCTTTCATGGTCTCCCATAGAATTAAGTCTCACCAGCTACTGTGGAAATAATCGCTAGCTAAACTGTTGACCATAGGCTAAGCAATAAATGAGTTCCCTTCTGTTTTGTGCTGCACATTCTGGATATTGTCTCAATCAGAAATCATTTTTTTGTGGTGGATACAGTAGAAGTTCTTCCGAAAAGGTTTCAGGGTATAAATTTCGTACTTAATATTTCTTGATATACGATTGACTTCATATCAACATAAATTAAGAAAATAAGTTCTCGCAAATTGATAACGAGGACAATGTCATAAGGGGGTTCTGGGGGTCGGCCTCCGTGAGAAGAAGTTATTTATGAAACAAGATATTCGAAACTCAAATGTAAAAGTTGGCAAATGATGTATATTATATATGCATCATGATTGATCGGCTGTATTACAGTCAGTTGTTAAACTAATACTTAGGATGTCTTTTTCGTCCATTAGACCTATTTGGGAAAGATAGACAAAGGTCACACATGATCGACATCAATGAGCAGTCTCAACGACTTGACCTGAATATCTAGCCCATTAACTTTGTAACCTACCTATAGCTCATGCTGTATCACAAACAGTGTTTACGAAATCACACACGGTCTAACCCTGCAAAATCTTTAACGGTCAGCAACTGCTCTCTCACGGCTCTCATGCTGACTTGCAGCTGGACTTGATTTCAGCTAGGATTAATCTGTATTGACAACGAATCTGGAAAAACAGCCCCACTTGCCTCTTTGGGAGCCATTATGATGCATGGAGTAATTGCTGAGTTTTATCATGTTTTATCATGTGGCCAGGGCTTGAGTACTTGGAGAGACATGGATCTAAAACCCTAAATCCCTCCTCTAGTAAACGCTCATAGTTAGGTATCACTCGTGGACCACCCCAAGCCAACTACCTTACCTACATTACTTTCCTTGTTTAGTGTGATTTCCTTTTTAGGGTGACTTAGCTGGAGAACCAAGCAGTTGAACAAACACCCTTTCCAATAAATGATCTCCCATGGAATTGCTGGGTATAAGATTGACCTACTTTTCAGGCTCTCATTAAATTGCCTCGGATTGCAGAAAACTTCTAGAGAGCCATTCATGAGAACCAATTCCGTGTGACAAACTGATATATAATTGATCATGTGCCGGTCATCTAAGTTATTAATCAATATACGACATATAAATTGAGTCAAATCTGGACTGTTGAAAATGGTGGGTGTCATCAGATCTAATGGTTCAAATTCGGTTTAATATATATAGTAAGTTTATGAAGCGACACGAAGTCATGAGAGTGCAAAATTTTCAGAGATACATCCTCTGAAAAGCCAATAACTTCTCATTACGGTCATTTTGTTGTAGCTCGTACATGAAGCGTAGCAATAGCATACAAAGACTTAAAAAAGTTTTGTAGCAATAGCATACAAAGACTTAAAAAAGTTTTAACTGATGGTTGGGGTTTACCATATTTTGCCATCCAAATCTGTCAATGTCTATGCCCTTTGGTTCATAGACAGGGGTCATAGACAGGGAGAGCACATGACAATTCAGGTTGATGGAAAAAGAGATGTTCGAAGTAGACCTGCAAACAGCAAGTTCGGGTGGGTTCGAGTCTGGGTTATCAGGGCGTGGGTTAATACATCTGAGTCATTAAGCGGGTCATTTCGAATGCGTTGAGATTTGATCGTTGGATATCGGACCCTATTCAAAACGAGTTAACCCTTTTTTTATCCCATTTTTTCTTTAGAAAATGGACCATATTTTCAAGCTCATATTTTTTCACCTCAAATGTGACCGCAGACACCCCCTATCACCTTATTTACCACATTATTCCCTTTGAGTTCCATTTCAGCAATGAAGGTTGATGCCAAATGTGGGGTCCGCTCTTGATTTAGGCTTAATTATTGCCTTTGTTTGAATCCATTTGGGACAAGACCAGTGACTCTCTTTTGCAAAACAAGAAAAAATTGTATTGGGCTAGGAAACTATTATTTTTTAATTAACCCAAGCACAAGTAAGAATGAAGAGCTTTATCTACTAGTTTTTATTAAATGCATTTGTTTTAGTTAAAATTTTAATATATGTTTTACTTTATAACCCGTATAAAATTTCATTTTATTCATTGAATCTAATGGTCCAATCTTTACTTACATTTCATGTCATCACTACATGATTTTTTGATAGACATTTAAAAAAAAAATTAACAACATTACAGAGTTGAGTATATAAAAAATTCTCAACATCCATTATAATCATGCAAATTCAAAAGAAAAGACTCCCTAAAACTTACATTTGAAAGGGGTGTGGAAGAAGCGGCTTTGGTTGAAAAAGTCTTTTGAGAGGGGCAATGGTAGTTGTCTTTTGGTAAAATGGAAAGGCAATCCATTAATTTGTTAATAGGAGTTTATTTACTTATTTTTATACTTTTTGTTAGGGTGTTAATGGTTCGGTTCAGTTTTGAGTTTTGAAGAAATCCAAACCAAAACGAATTGATAGGGTACGAGTCCAACCCGAACTAAAAACCCAATTTGGTTTTGTTTTGTTTTTCGGTTTTCCTTTTTTTCCCTTGCTTATGATATCAAATTGAATTAAGGGTGAGAAAGAAGAAAGATTTTAAGTTGGGAGTTTAATTTTTGTTGAGAATTTCGGTTCGGCTTGGTTAATTGAACCGAACTAGAAACCAAATCGAATAAAAAAAAAGAATAGTTATTTTTGTTAGAGAAATCTTCTTAAGGTGTTTTGAAGTTGACAAAACGTTTCCATCAGTCTAGTCTGAAGACTTGCAAACTCTTTTGATAAAGTCTAAAGATCTCTAGACTCAAGATTCAAAGTCTACTCTCATGGACAGTTTCTAGACCGACGAAGTTAAAGTTCTATTATGATAAATTCAAGTATGGTTTTGATTCGTATGATTAAGGAATATCTCACGACTGGAATTAACACTTCAAGATCTTTTATTCATATTCGAATAATCTAGATCTTCTAGATCCGCGAATTATACTTGGAAGGTTCTACTTATGGAAACTGAGATCCTGATTGTATGGGTGAGCAGGATTGATGGGCTATCGTCATTTTCTTTGAAGAGCTCGAGATCTCTCTAATTGACTCTGTCCAATGGGTTGATTGGAAGAAATTCTTTGGAAGGTGCCAACGGTATTGAAGGCATGAAGAAGTATATAAGGGATACGTTCAAGTTGTTCAAGAGTGCCCGATAGAAAAATTTCAAAGTCTGAATCTCTTTGTTCTTTTGCGATCTTATTCTTCGAGTTATACTTGTAATCAAAAGAGAGACTGAATTTTGGTGAGACCTTGAGGAAGTGTAGTAGAGTCTCTACACTGTGGAATCAAGGACGTGAGACTGTAAATTCTCTTTTTGATTCTTAGTGAAATCCAGCTAGTGGGCTGTCCGTGCGGGAGAGTGGACGTAGGCTTGATTTAAGCCAAACCACTATAAACTTAGAGTCTTGATTCTCTATCCCTAATCCTTTTACTTTACATTGCATCTATTATTGTTTTCAATCTCTTAGTCTATCATTCGTTAAAAATTAATCTATTCTGTTACGATTTATAAAAATCTTCTTGATCACCTATTCACCCCCCTCTAGGTGTTCGTACTAGTTCTATTAATTTTTTGGTTATCTGAATTGAAAACCTAACCAGACCAAAAATGCATGATATATTGGTTCGATTTCTGTTTTAGTTCGGTTTTGACACCCCTAATTTTTGTAGGGTAATATCGTCCATCCAAACTGATGAGGATGTCTACAACCATATGTAGGGTAAAAGATGCTCAAGCCTATTTTTAATGTGCGAGTCTTGCCATAATATATATCCTCGACAAATGAATAGATAGATCATTTATATATTTGTCGCAAACTGATTATAGTTTTGTGTAAATCATATTTTTCTTCAAGATATTACCCACACCTTAGCGAACAAGAATGAACATTATACATTTTTTGATATACTAAATTTTCAACTATAGTTATAGTAATTTGAGTTAAATAGAAAAGAAATTCCTCTTATGTCCGGTCTAAGTTAATTAAATCGGTTCAGCTTGACCCAATCAATAAAAGTTATTTGAACAATACCGAAGGTACTAAAATCTATCTGATAAATTACTTTTCATATAGATGTGCCACTTTATAAGTTGTTATATAAGTGAATGGTGCTTTAAGCATCCAACATAATTTTGTCACATCACATGAACAAATTGAAGAGACACCTCTTTAATACGTCCATAATATAGAGTTTATATTAATTCACCAATTCAAATATAGGAAATGTTGAGTAATTATATATTTGTTCAAGAATTACCCATATCTTGACAAATAAGATAAGACATTGTGTAATTTTGATTAATTTAAAACATCATTTAAATATCTTTTTAGAGATATTTATTATTTAGCATATTTCATCTAATGTTCTATATTTATTTTGATTATGAACATTTGTTGACACTAAGGATGTGCAATAGGAAGACTGGATAGCTGGTTCTAGGCAAGTTCCTAGGGGCGCGGATTTGATTCCTGATTCCATAAAATTGAGATATGCTCCAATTTCCCTACCCAGAGCGGGGCCACATGCTTCCACACCTAAACCTCGCCCACTAGCTCTCCCTCCGCAGACTCTCCCTCGTCGTGGTGGTCACTCTCAAGAACCTCCCCCTCCTTAACCCTCTCCTCTCCGTCCACCCCTCCGTCCAGACCATCGTTCTCCCCTTCCCTCCCTACGCCAAACTCCTATTGGAGGTAAAAAGATTAATTAAATCTAATCGGGCGTGGAGATTGCGAGTTAAACGACAAGCGAGCGAGGCCGGGAGAGTATCTGGGCAGAGAAGACATCCTCACACCCCGACCATTGAAAATTGGAGACCTCGCTGTCTCGCAGCCGCGGCCAAAAGCTAACGCCGGCCTACCATGCATTCGACTGTTGGAAAAACCTGAACATCTAATCCCCCTCGATGTATTTAATGTTCACATCGTATTCACTAGTCGCTCTATCGCTCCCCGCCTCCCTCGCATCCCTCCGCCATTGCCAAGCTCCAAAACGAGAAGACATCCTCCATCTCTCTCTCTCTCTGAAACGTTTTGATGCTAGTTTGATGGCTGAATCTATGAGTTCTTCGTTCTTTGTTTTCGGTTGCTTAGCCTTGTTCTTACTCTTAATCCGGTGACGTATCGTTCCGTTACCTTCATGTTGCTAAAGCAACTGTGGAAATCGCTGCTACACAAAGGTAAATTTGAGTCGTCGAGGCCTCCCGTGCGTGCATGCAAAAAAATCCCCCTTTCTTCTTATTCCTCTGGCTCGTGACAAGAGGGACGAGAGGAGGAAAGATTTTTAGATTTGTTTGGGCTGAAGGTGGATTGGGCTGAGGGTTGGGCCTTTTCTATTTCTTTTATAAGCCCAAGTATTACGTAGTATGCAATTCAAAGCAAAATAAAATGTAATATTGAGAGCATTTTGTTAATGCGCAGTGGTTGTGAACAGCCACCTAATAACCCAATTCAGACAGCACATTCTAGTGGTTGATAAGACAGTGCCAACAAAATATGCAAACCACGAGACTAATGGTCACAATCGCAACAAATCAAGATTGGATGATGCTGCCACAGTTTTATAGGTGCAGATGGGACAAAAGAGAGTGCATGAGTTGTTAGATAATGATCCTGAGAGAAGGATAAAGATAAAACTTTTCTCTAGATGGATCAGTGTTTGAGAAGAAGGTCGGCAATAGACCATTGACAACAGCAACAGAGATAGGGTTCAGGAAATCAACCATCGCATGAGCACTTTCAAGTTTCAACAGCTCTTCCCCTTTTTTCTCGATTTGACTAGTCTGCTTTGCTGGGGCCATCAGTAGATTTCTTAATCCGGCAATGGGTTGTTCCGCTACTGCTTCGACGAAAGGGCGACCAGGTTAAATTTTTTCTGTTCCAGCTGAGAAATGCATGAATCCGAAGTGGGAATGATATTCACTGATAACGTCAGTGTGTTGAAGCCGTCCAGGGTCGACTCAGAACCGGGATTGTGCGGACCATTTCCTCAGAAAAAGTATCGTATCCTTAAAAAGTTTAATGACTGATTTACGAGAAAACGCAGGAATGGATGTTCCCTATACGCCTTCATCTTGAAAAGACTTGCCCAGTTGGTGAATTGCTTCATCTTTTTTCGGTGTCTCATGCTGGACGTTCACACCATACAGTCACTTGCTGTGCATTTGTGTTATGATAATATCAACAAGGATAAGCAGAGCAAGCATCTTATTATCAGAGAGGTAGAAGGCCGATTCCATCCAAAAGTAGAATCTGAAAAATTGTGTGGATAATACTCCCCAAGAAGATAACTCGAGATTACTAGTAATTGAAGATTCGATGTGTAGAAGCTAAGAAACCGGGCAACAAAGACTCACTATGCCTGAATTAAAGTCTTCTAAACTTATTTTTGTGGAGTAGGCGCCCGTTGGAATATTGCATAGTGTAAAATTAATTAAAAAAATTGCATTTCTTGCAATTTTTTTAGGAAAAGAATACTACAAGTGCCATGATTTTTGTACGGTGCCATAACTTTTTTTCCGATCACTTAATTGCCATATAACTTATCAATCAATCACTTAAGTGTTATAGTTTTTTAAAGACTTTCATCACAAGTGTCATGCCATGTTGAATTTTCAACACTTGAGTAAGCGGTTTTACAAGTTATAACACTCAACAAGTGATCAATTGGAAGTTATGACATTTAAGGGTACATTTTTTTAGAAATTATGATACTCAAGTGGTAAAATAAAATAAAATTGTGGCACTCAAAGTGAGTATTGTACAAAAATTATGACATTTCTGGTATTCTTATTTTCAAATTTATTACTCAAACATATAAGGTAGTCGAATTGTCTTTTGGATTTTCTATCTCTTAAGATGGTTGGCATAAAACCTATCATGACAATTTAGATTATAAAGCTGCCTTCATCCGGCCACCTTTGACAACTCTCCCACTTCTCTGAGAAAATCTGCGGAGGAGCCTCGAGGTTAGAAGCAACAGAGGGACATTCGGTAATTCCAAGGGAATTAGCTAAAATTCTTTGTTGTTGATAGCAGAAGCCTCTTTTGAATTATAACCTTCCTAAGCTTCATTTTTCAACAGAATTAGGTGACGTATTTAATATCCACCAGCTCAACACGGAAACAATCACCCCCTTGATCCTCAAGCAAGCACTGTCTTGTTAGTTCTAGAAGCCATTGGAATAACACACTGCTTACAGTTTCTAACTTTTGTGAAACCTTTCTGCTCATTAGGCTACAGAGCAGTAGCAGCTTTGGACAACAGCATCTTATTTCTGACCTCTCATGAACCATTTTCCAACAAAAGAGGCAAAATTGCACATAACCATCAATTAATGGACACGGCACTAATTATACTAAATGTTCATAACATCCAGTGATGAGCTCGCATTGTGAATCCAAAGGTACTTAATGTATCAAGTTTTGTGCGACAGAAGAGTGAATCACTGCTGTGTGTATTGTAAAAAAGTCCAGTTTTTGGCATGTTAAACAGATGAAATCCTCCAATTATTACTATTAGGGAATATCGGCAGCCTCAAAATTTTCATGGTGAAGAACAGTCCTTGTTTGATCATGCTGCTCCAAATTGATGCTGAGGAGCTGAAGCGGTGAAGGAGGAATAATGCAAGGTTGTAAAAGTTACGAATGAGCACTTCCATAGCTGATAATATGCATTGTTTAAGCTGGAGATGAGAAAATCAAATTGACTGGCACGGGGTCGTAGTGGTTATGGAACGGTCCATTCCTTTGAATTAAGAAGGGGAAATAAAGATGGAGACATTGAAAACGTGGTTGTCTGCAGGGAAACTTGTTGCATAAATTGTTTACCAGGTCAAGCACTGTCATCTATAAATATAGACCATGTTATCATGCAAGGCACCTCACTCCTCCCTCGAGCAATATCACTCTGAGCTTGGAAACAGAACCTGAGATCAAACCCCTAACTCCTGCCCACGATGAAGTCCTTTCCAATTAGCCTTCTCATTTTGGCTTTGGCAACTGCAACTGCCTTTGCTTATGACCCAAGTCCTCTTCAGGACATATGCGTGGCCATCAATGACCCAAAATCTGCAGGTTGAACCTCTATTCTAGTGTTGTTGAGATTCTGTTTTCTTCTGGTCAATTATGCTATATACAGAATATGCAAAAAGGTTTTGCTTTGGTAGGATGCCAACATTGTCATCTATCATAACTAGTCTAATAGTCATCAGATATTGAGTGATGCATATTAAGATGAGTTCTGTTTTCTTATGCAGTGTTCGTGAACGGGGAGTTTTGCAAGGACCCTAAGCAAGCCAATGCAGATGACTTCACCTTTATGGGGTTCAGAAAACCTGGAAATACTGCAAACCCACTTGGATCGAAAGTCACACCTGCTACTGTCATGGAGTTTCCAGGACTCAATACTTTGGGCATATCCATGGCTCGCATTGACTTCGCTCCTGATGGTCTAAACCCTCCCCACACCCACCCCCGTGGCACTGAAGTCCTGGTCGTCGTCGAGGGCACACTCCTGGTTGGCTTCGTCACATCCAACCAATTGAACAACACTCTCTTCACCAAAGTCTTGTACAAAGGCGATGTGTTTGTCTTCCCCATTGGGCTCATTCACTTCCAGTTGAATACTGGAAAGACCCCTGCACTGGCCTTTGCTGGTTTGAGCAGCCAAAATCCAGGAGTCATCACCATAGCTAACTCTGTCTTCGGAGCGAAGCCACCAATTTCTGTTGATGTTCTCACCAAGGCCTTCCAAGTGGACAAGAAAACTGTTGAGTACCTCCAGGCACAGTTTTGGTACGACAACTAAATGGAACAGATGACTCAAGAAATGCCAACAGAGCATTTGAGCCATATTACTTATGAGATCATTGCTACTTTCCATGAGAGATTGCTAAGAATAAATGTATCTCAATGTTTATGGGGTAGTTATATACCTCGTTGTATGAATCATTGAGCAATAAAGATCATTCACTAAGAATCTCTTTCACCCCCCTTTTTCTCCCTCCCTCTCTCCCTCTTGAGGATAATTTCTAATTCCAAAAGGCGCCAGATCCCAAGCAAAGTCATTGCATACGCTTGATTAAGGGGCTTGAAGGATCCATAAAAATTCCATCGCTGTCGCTTTTCCATGCTCCAGTTGTGCGGATGCATGGGAAAGGAAGTGCCAGTCCACACGCCGCTTGTCATCAGGATCAATGCTTTGTGCTGCCTAGTTGCCAACTTACCAGGATGTATCGTCCTTTTGCAGAAAACATGCGGTATTATCACAGTTCAACATCTGCATAACTGTGAAAATTGTCCTATTGCAATTACGTGGGAGCACTTACGATTTATGTCTTCCACTCCATGCAGAATTCAGACCATTTTCGAAACCTTGGCAAGTTTCAACCAAAAGAGATTTGGAAAACCATTCATTAAGAAACCGCGCCATAGGCAAAGAATGCTCCCTAAAATAACTCAAGACAAAGTAGTTGATTAAAAGCAGAATATGGAAATTTAAAAGACAAAAGAGGTGGAAGACAAAGACTCACTAAATTTATATGGATCAGGTGTTTGGAAAAAAACAGAGAGCTCTTAAGCCACAGAACTTTCCATTCTCCGCAAGAAGAGAAGGACAATTATCTAATAAACTTTCGGTATCGGAAACGGTTTGGATGTGAAGCTCACAGCAGAGATGCAAATTAAAAAGTCACCATCATCTACACATCTTCAACCACTCTCTTATTTCTCCATGTTATATTAAGAAGTGTAAACAGCCTTTTAACAGCTCTGCTCCTTCTGCAATTTCCTATAAGCAAGTCCTCGTTAGCAGAAGTCGAAATATACCCTCTTTTTTTTTTTTTTTCCATGTTATAGGTTTTGTCTCTTTTTCAATCATCGTCCCCGGTACATATTCGTTTTGGATCTGATTAACAGAATCAAGATTTGTTGGCTTCTGATTGGTGCTGCACTTTTTACATCCTTGCAATGCATAAAAAGCGTCTAAAAAATGGAAGTACATGATTGAATCGTAATGCAATGCATACACCAGGCAAAGCGATGAAGTTCCTGCATATTTCTCTTTCAAAAAGCTTCAAGTGATCCGATTTACTTCATCAAGCGGACTGCCTGACGTGTTGTACGCAGGAATAGTCAACAAAAATTTGCAATATCCAAGGTCCGGTTGTCGTGAGTTACATTATATGAAGGTAGGCGAAGCACAATCCTAAAATTGAAACTATTGATTTTCAAAGTACTCTTTCAGGAGACGAACGCTATGGGACCTTTGAAGCTTTTTCTAGTGAAAAACTAGTAAGCGCTTCTCTTAATTAAAACAAAACATAACGGTGTTGAGAAGGATAAAATGTATATCGAATTATGTCTATTTAATCCGAAATGCCATATTTCTGTTCAATTTGACTTGGGTTTTAACTGAGGCTAATACAGTCATGTCCAAGTGTTCTGCCTGAGTCCTTGGTCTATTCCCAGCATAGTCTCTCTTGTACATTGTACATTAATCAATGCATGCTTGCTAGAAATTCCAAGCTCAAATAACTTTTGAACTTTCAACAAAAACATAAAAACCAAAGTCAAAGTCATGCTGACCTCAAGCAGGTTCGTCCGACCCTGTCTACAAGTCCATTCCAGAAACTACGAAACCATCTAGAAATCCATTCAACAGAGTATGAGATAATCTTCTTAACAAAGCCTAGCTATGTGAAACAACCTTAAGAAATGCTTTAGCCCTGGGTAAGATCCAACATATAAAAGTGCATTGCAAGCAAGCATATGCTCTGAATATTCTTTGTAGTTTCCTTCAAATAATCAAATATTCTGATCTAACAAGGGAGAACATCAGCAACCCCAAAACTATTTCTTTCGCAAATGTAAAAGCAAATGTTCCTAAGACATGAATATTGACCCTTTCAACATCATTTGCGGAGACAATATCGTGTCTGTCCTTAATCAAACATGTTGTGCTTGAAAAGGCGTCATATAGCAATTATGTAAGACAAACATGGAGTAGTTGTCTCGATAACTTGGCTCGGTTTTAGGCCCCTAGATCACGTCAAATGTTATGTCAAATCACCCTCGTTAGTACTGAATGATTGTGATAAGACCCTTCCATCACTTGAACGTTCCTTTTCAAGGCTTGGCCTTCATTAATTTAGTCCTGGGTCGTCGCGCCATTTCATGGAGGTTGCCGTTCATTTTTTATCCGAGGAACAGGAAATCAAAGTAATGGACATGTGCTTGTAGTTGTTGTGGAATGATTCGTCCATTGTGTTTAAAACTAAATTTGCATAATGCCTGAAGATTTGTCAATTCCATGTTGCCTATCACGCAGAGGGCGCTTACTTGGTCAACAATCTCCATTTATATATAGAGCACTCGTCGACATGCCTCGTCAAGTAAATTATATGGAGAGAGCCTACGTAGGCTTACTAAACTTATTCAACCGGACTCACCTTTAACAAAAACTTAAGACAACAAAGTTTAGTATCAACTGAATTAATGAACTGCTCTTCACCATGACACATATCGAACCCATTTCACTAATACTCTTAAATGTACCCCTTAAAAAATTAGATTATTAGTACTTTATGTAGGGCATTAATTATAGTCTTGTCCTTTAAATATCCTCGTTTGAGATATCTAATCCATTAGCAATTTTTTTATGCAACGTAGTCTCTAACTTAAAACATATTTGTTCATTGAGTCATTCTATCATCTAAGTGTTATTCCTATTGTCAAATTGCTGATGTAGCGATATCCGAAAATGTGTTTAATTGTGGCCCCACGCCAGAATAAAAAACACAAAGTACCAAAGAGAAGATTTGGAGAGAGACCCCGCTCACGAGGGTCCAGCGTCACTCCTGACCCGCAGCAGAGGTCAGCCAACCTCGTCGTGCTCAGCCAACCTCGTCCATGAGATTGTCAAGAATATATCAATATTTCATCTCAATGGTCATTGAGCAATAACGTATCATCTACTGAGGAACTCCCTCCCTCCCTATCTCTTCTTGTTTTAAGGAAAGTTCAATATGGAAAGTTCAAAATAAGTGCGAGACCAAGACTTACTATGACAAAATTGAAGTCCCCTACCATATTTCATACGGAGCAGGTGGTCAGTGAAGAATAGAGAGCACCTAAGCCATAGAACTTTCCAAACTTCACAAGCAGAGAACAATTATCTCATGAAATTTTATCCAAAACGGTTCGGATGTGAAGCTCACAGCAGAGGTACAAGTTAAAAAGTCCCCAGCTAGATAGATCTTCAACAACTCCCATTTCTTTATGTTACATTAAAGTATTGCTGATTCCAGGCCATAGCAGAGCTGACCGCAATGGTGGACTCTGCTGAGTTGCCATTTCTTCGTCGGCAAAAGATCGCTTCAAGGGCCAAAAGTTGGCACAAAGGGACACTTAAGTGTCAAAAGTTACGAAAGTGACATTTAATTGTCACATTTTAAGAAAAGTGGGACACCTGAGTGTTATCTCCGGCGAAGCCGACCGGAAATCATACGTAGTAATTAAATATTAATATTTCTCGCCTACGTAACTCGTTGGAGAGTTGACTCAGCTCTAATTCACCAAAACGACGTTGTTTCTATAGTTGGCTAAAATAGAGCCCTTAAATTGACCAAAACGACGTCATCTCTCTAATTGCCCTAAATCTAAAACCCAAAATCAGGCAAAATCCCATTGAAGCGCTGGAGCCTTAATCTCGAACCCTAATTTGATTTGCCCCAAAATCTACAGTCGAATATTGGAAATGGAGAGTAGGACTTTCAGCAGCGGCTCAAATTCCTCTCGCCGAAGCGAAGGAGAAGGCGAGCGTTTCTGTTTTTGTGGGTTACTAAGTCCAAGAAGAACATCGTGGATTTGAATGAATCCCGAGAGAAGATTCTATGGATGTGCCCGATACAGAGAAGAGTTGAAGTGTAAATATTTTAAATGGGTCGATGCGAAATTCTCTTACTGAGCCACAGAGGTAATATTAGACCTACTTGATGGATGTCATCAACCTCCATCTATGCTTGTGGACAACTTGGACAATGTTGACTTAATGCAAGCTTAAGCATCTTCTGCTAACTATTTGAAGAATAAAGTTTCAAGGATGAAAATTGAACGGAAATGTTACCAAGCATTTATTGTGTTGCTGTTTTTTTGTTTATCTTATTTTATGATGAAATGTAAAGTATTGGAAGATGAGAAGAAGTTTCTCCAACTGCCATAGTTGTAAATGAGTGGACAAATGTACTTGTTTAGAATGGAATGTAACTTATTTTTTTTTTGAAAATGAGAAGAAGTTTTGTTTTGTCTACAAGATCGTAGTGGCTTTTTTTTTTTTTTTTTTTTTTGGTGCTGTTATATGTATTATGTGTTACTTCTTGTGCTTGTGGGGAGGTGAAGGAAAGGGAATGAATGAGATACTGTTTGTACTATGTTTTTGCTTATTCTTGAATATAAATCGGTGATGATGGAATGTATATTGGGTCAATGTGTTGTGGTGACTTCTTTACTTGAACTGAATGTAAACCAGCAACAAACATTGAATTGAATGGAGTTGCCATAAATTGAACCGTATATATATAAACCAACATTTTTTCTAGTTTGCTGCAAACCAACATATACATAGGACAGACACGAGTGATTACTCGAGTGCTATAAGTTGTATCTAGTGATCACTTAAGTGCCGGTCGTGATAAAAAAAGAGTCATTTAAGTGTCAAGTTATTATTAAAAGTGATCACTTAAGTGCCACTTGTGATTAAAAGTGAACACGTAAGTGCTAGGTTTTTTTTTTTAATGTGATTAGTTAAGTGCCAATTTTTTTTTGTATATTTCCTCTATAAATTGCACCAGCCATCAACTACTACCAGCCACCACCACTGCCCACCACTGCCCACCATCGGCCTCCAACCATCACCACCAACCTCACCAAGCATTCCAGGCACCCACTTGAGCCACCACTAGCCACCACTGTGCTGGTAGTATGCTGCTGCAAAAGTTGCTAGTGCAAGGTGCCTTACACCAGCTTATACCAGCACTACCTGGTGCAAGATGTGCATATTGCACACTTACATCTTGCACCAGGTGCAGCACCAGCATCCCAGCTACTACACCAGCACGTAGCCACCACCATAGACTCACCATTAGCAGCCATTGTTGGTGGTGGATGGTGGGTCTGTTGCAAAAGGGGCTCGCGCAAGTAGATTTCTTAATCCGGCAATGCGTTGTTCCGCTACTGCTTCGACGAAAGGGCGATCAGGTTAAATTTTTTCCGTTCCAGCTCAGAAATGCATGAATCCGAAGTGGGAATGATATTCACTGATAACGTCAGTGTGTTGCAGCCGTCCAGGGTCGACTCAGCACTGGGATTGTGCGACCATTTCCTCAGAAAAAGTATCGTATCCTTAAAAAGTTGAATAACTGATTTACGAGAAAACGCAGGAATGGATGTTCCCAATACGCCTTCATCATGAAAGGACTTGCCCAGTTGGTGAATTGCTTCATCATTTTTCGGTGTATCATGCTGGACGTTCACACCATACAGTCACTTGCTGGGCATTTGTGTTATGATAATATTAACAAGGATAAGCAGAGCAAGCATCTTAATATCAGAGAGGTAAAAGGCCGATTCCATCCAAAAGTAGAATCTGAAAAATTGTGTGGATAATACTCCCCAAGAAGATAACTTGAGATTACTAGTAATTGAAGATTTGATGTGTAGAAGTTAAGGGCGTGCATGACAACCATTTTGTTCTAGAAATAGTTTCTAGAACAGAAATAGATTTTTCTATTTCTGTTTCTAGAAGAGTTTCTAAGCAAAAATAACCGTTTGATAACGACACAAAATTTCTTCTTTTCGGGCGGCGGCAGATAGCGGTGACAGATGGTGGCGGCCGGTTGCCGGGGTCGCCCGCCGGTGACCAACGGCGGTGGCCGGGGTTGGCGGGCAGTTAGCGACTGACGGACGGTGGTCGGCGGCAACGGATGAAGGACCAATTGACGAACGATGAGAAAAATTTTTATTTCTCATTTCTGTTTCAGAAATAGAGAAGTAAAAAATTTCTACTTCTGATTTCTATTTCAAACCTATTTATGGAATAGATTTCTATTCTAGAAATAGAAAAACGGAATAAGTTTATCAAACGGATTTCTATTCCAGAAACAGGTCTGGAATATAAAAATTGTTTCCGGAACAGAAATTCTGATTTGTCATGTACACCCTAAGAAACCGGGCAACAAAGACTCACTATGGCTGAATTAAGTCTTCTAAACTTATTTTTGTGGAGCAGGCACCCGTTGGAATATTGCATAGTGTAAAATTAATTAATTATTAGGAAAAGAACACTACAAGTGCCATAACTTTTGTACTGTGCCATAATCTTTTTTTTTTTCGAACACTTGATTGCCATATAACTTTTCGATCAATCACTTAAGTGGTATAATATTTTAAAAACTTTTTATCACAAGTGTCATGCCAAGTTGAATTTTCATCATTTGAGTAAGCGTTTTTACAAGTTATAACACTCAACAAGTGATCATTTGGAAGTTATGACATTTAAGGGTACATTTTTTTTAGAAATTATGATACTTAAGTGGTTAAAAAAATAAAAAATGTTGGCACTCAAAGTGAGTATTGTACAAAAATTATGACATTAATGGTATTCTTATTTTCGATTTTATTACTCAAAGATCTAAGGTAATCGGATTGTCTTTTGAATTTTCTATCTCTTAAGATGGTTGGCATAAAACCTATCATGACAACTTAGATTATAAAGCTGCCTTCATCCAGCCTCCTTTGACAACTCTCCCACTTCTATGAGAAAATCTGCGAAGGAGCCTCGAGGTCAGAAGCAATAGAGGGACATTTGGTAATTCTAAGAAAATTAGCTAAAATTCTTTGTTGTTGATAGCAGAAGCCTCTTTTGAGTTATAATCTTCCTAAGCTTCATTTTTCAACAGAATTAGGTGACTTATTTAATATCCACCAGCTCAACACGGAAACAATCATACCCTTGATTCTCAAGCAAGCATTGTCTTATTAGTTCTAGAAGCCATTGGAATAAGACACTGCTTACAAGTTCTAAGTTTTGTAAAACCTTTGTGCTCATCAGGCTACAGAGCAGTAGCAGCTTTGGACAACAGCATCTTATTTCTGACCTCTCATGAACCATTTTCCGACAAAAGAGGCAAAATTGCACATAACCATCAATTAATGGACACGGCACTAATTATACTAAATGTTCATAACATCCAGTGATGAGCTTGCATTGTGTATCCGAAGGTACTCAATGTATCAAGTTTTGTGCGACAGAAGAGTGAATCACTGCTATGTGTATTGTAAAAAAGTTCAGTTTTTGGCATGTTAAACGGATGAAATCCTCTAATTATTACTGATAGGGAATATCGGCAGCCTCAAAATTGTCATGGTGAAGATATGTGTGAAGAGATTTTCCTTCTCTAGAAAGGGCCAATTCAATCCACTTCAGGCGCATGAAACTGTGATTAGAGAACAGTCCTTGTTTGATCATGCTGCTCCAAATTGATGCTGAAGAGCTGAAGCGGTGAAGGAGGAATAATGCAAGGTTGTAAAAGTTACGAATGAGCACTTCCATAGCTGATAATATGCATTGTTTAAGCTGGAGATGAGAAAATCAAATTGACTGCCACGCGGTCATAGTGGTTATGGAACGGTCCATTCTTTTGAATTAAGAAGGGGAAATAAAGATAGACATTGAAAACTTGGTAGCCTGCAGGGAAACTTGTTGCATAAATTGTTTACCAGGTCAAGCACTGTCATCTATAAATATAGACCATGTTATCATGCAAGGCACCTCACTCCTCCCTCGAGCAATAACACTCTGAGCTAGGAAATAGAACCTGAGATCAAAGCCCTAACTCCTGCCCACGATGAAGTCCTTTCCAATTTGCCTTCTCATTTTGGCTTTGGCGACTGCAACTGCCTTTGCTTATGACCCAAGTCCTCTTCAGGACATATGCGTGGCCATCAACGACCCGAAATCTGCAGGTTGAACCTCTATTCTAGTGTTATTGATATTCTGTTTTCTTCTGGTCAATTATGCTATAGACAGAATATGCAAAAAGGTTTTGTTTTGGTAGCATGACGACATTGTCATCTATCATAACTAGTCTTATAGTCATTGCATATTGAGTGATGCATATTAAGATGAGTTCTGTTTTCTTATGCAGTGTTCGTGAACGGGGAGTTTTGCAAGGACCCTAAGCAAGCCAGTGCAGATGACTTCACCTTTATGGGGTTCAGAAATCCTGGAAATACTGCAAACCCACTTGGATCGAAAGTCACACCTGCAACTGTCATGGAGTTTCCAGGACTCAATACTTTGGGCATATCCATGGCTCGCATTGACTTTGCTCCTGGTGGTCTAAACCCTCCCCACACTCACCCTCGTGGCACTGAGGTTCTGGTCGTCGTTGAGGGCACACTCCTGGTCGGCTTCGTCACATCCAACCAATTGAACAACACTCTCTTCACCAAAGTCTTGTACAAAGGCGATGTGTTTGTTTTCCCAATTGGACTCATTCACTTCCAGTTGAATACTGGAAAGACCCCTGCATTGGCCTTTGCCGGTTTGAGCAGCCAAAATCCAGGAGTCATTACCATTGCTAACTCCGTCTTTGGAGCAAAGCCACCCATTTCTGCTGATGTTCTCACCAAGGCCTTCCAAGTGGACAAGAAAACTGTTGAGTACCTCCAGGCACAGTTTTGGTACGACAACAACTAAATGGAACAGATGACTCAAGAAATGCCAACAGAGCATTTGAGCCATATTACTTATGAGATCATTGCTACTTTCCATGAGAGATTGCTAAGAATAAATGAATAATCTATCTCAATGTTTATGGGGTAGTTATATACCTCGTTGTATGAATCATTGAGCAATAAAGATCATTCACTAAGAATCTGTTTCACCCCCCTCTTTCTCCCTCCCTCTCTCCCTCTTTTGAGGATAATTTCTCATTCCAAAGGCGCCAGATCCCAAGCAAAGTCATTGCATACACTTGATTAAGGGGCTTGAAGGATCCATAAAAATTCCATGGCTATCGCCTTTTCCATGCTCCAGTTGTGCGGATGCATGGGAAAGGAAGTACCACTCCACACGCCGCTTGTCATCAGGATCGATGCTTTGTGCTGCCTAGTTGCCAACTTTTTTCCTGCTAACCAGGATGTATCGTCCTTTTGCAGAAAACATGCGGTATTATCACAGTTCAACATCTGCATATCTGTGAAAATTGTCCTATTGCAATTACGTGGGAGCACTTACGATTTATGTGTTCCACTCCATGCTGAATTTCAGACCATTTTCGAAACCTTGACTAGTTTCAACCAAAAGAGATTTGGAAAACCATTCACTAAGAAACCGCGCCATAGGCAAAGAATACTCCCTAAAATAACTCAAGACAAAGTAGTTGATTAAAAGCGGAATATGGAAATTTAAAAGACAAAAAGAGGTAGGCTTCTGATTGGTGCTGCACTTTTTACATCCTTGCAATGCATAAAAAGCGTCTAAAAAATGGAAGTACATGATTGAATCGTAATGCAATGCATACACCAGGCAAAGCGATGAAGTTCCTGCATATTTCTCTTTCAAAAAGCTTCAAGTGATCCGATTTACTTCATCAAGCGGACTGCCTGACGTGTTGTACGCAGGAATAGTCAACAAAAATTTGCAATATCCAAGGTCCGGTTGTCGTGAGTTACATTATATGAAGGTAGGCGAAGCACAATCCTAAAATTGAAACTATTGATTTTCAAAGTACTCTTTCAGGGACGAACGCTATGGGACCTTTGAAGCTTTTTCTAGTGAAAAACTAGTAAGCGCTTCTCTTAATTAAAACAAAACATAACGGTGTTGAGAAGGATAAAATGTATATCGAATTATGTATATTTAATCCGAAATGCCATATTTCTGTTCAATTTGACTTGGGTTTTAACTGAGGCTAATACAGTCATGTCCAAGTGTTCTGCCTGAGTCCTTGGTCTATTCCCAGCATAGTCTCTCTTGTACATTGTACATTAATCAATGCATGCTTGCTAGAAATTCCAAGCTCAAATAACTTTTGAACTTTCAACAAAAACATAAAAACCAAAGTCAAAGTCATGCTGACCTCAAGCAGGCTCGTCCGACCCTGTCTACAAGTCCATTCCAGAAACTACGAAACCATCTAGAAATCCATTCAACAGAGTATGAGATAATCTTCTTAACAAAGCCCAGCCATGTGAAACAACCTTAAGAAATGCTTTAGCCTGGGTAAGATCCAACATATAAAAGTGCATTGCAAGCAAGCATATGCTCTGAATACTCTTTGCAGTTTCCTTCAAATAATCAAATATTCTGATCTAACAAGGGAGAACATCAGCAACCCCAAAACTATTTCTTTCGCAAATGTAAAAGCAAATGTTCCTAAGACATGAATATTGACCCTTTCAACATCATTTGCGGAGACAATATCGTGTCTGTCCTTAATCAAACATGTTGTGCTTGAAAAGGCGTCATATAGCAATTATATAAGACAAACATGGAATAGTTGTCTCGATAACTTGGGTCGGTTTTAGGCCCCTAGATCACGTCAAATGTTATGTCAAATCACCCTCGTTAGTACTGAATGATTGTGATAAGACCCATCCATCACTTGAACGTTCCTTTTCAAGACTTGGCCTTCATTAATTTAGTCCTGGGTCGTCGCGCCATTTCATGGAGGTTGCCGTTCATTTTTTATCCGAGGAACAGGAAATCAAAGTAATGGACATGTGCTTGTAGTTGTTGTGGAATGATTCGTCCATTGTGTTTAAAACTAAATTTGCATAATGCCTGAAGATTTGTCAATTCCATGTTGCCTATCACGCAGAGGGCGCTAACTTGGTCAACAATCTCCATTTATATAAAGAGCATCCGTCGACATGCCTCGTCAAGTAAATTATATGGAGAGAGCCAACGTAGGCTTACTAAACTTATTCAACCGGACTCACCTTTAACAAAAACTTAAGACAACAAAGTTTAGTATCAACTGAATTAATGAACTGCTCTTCACCATGACACATATCGAACCCATTTCACTAATACTCTTAAATGTACCCCTTTAAAAATTAGATCATTAGTACTTTATGTGGGGCATTAATTACAGTCTTGTCCTTTAAATATCCTTTTGAGATATCTAATCCATTAGCAATTTTTTTTTATGCAATGTAGTTTCTAACTTAAAACATATTTGTGCATTGAGTCATTCTATCATCTAAGTGTTATTCCTGTTGTCAAATTGCTGATGTAGCCATATCCGAAAATTGTGTTTAATTGTGGCCCCACGCCAGAATAAAAAACACAAAGTACCAAAGAGAAGATTTGGAGAGAGACCCCGCTCACAAGGGTCCAGCGTCCCTCCTGACCCGCAGCAGAGGTCAGCCAACCTCGTCGTGCTCAGCCAGCCTCGTTGTTGTAATCAGCGGCGCAGCGGAAGCGGATCGAAATTTTGCAATTATGTCGGGAGCTATAGAAATTGATCGAAATAAAACGAGGAACAATAAAAGAAAAGGACACCAGAAATTTACGTGGTTCGGTCCAAATGTTGGAACCTACATCCACGGGGAGAGCCAGCAAATCAATCCACTATAAATCGGAGAATTACAGGATTACAATCACACATGCACTCAAGTGTTTCCCAGCCCTACTATACACCCAATACCCACGGTGTTTAACAACTCAACTCACTGGACTCGAATCCGCACAAACCTCTCGGAGCTCTTGTCTCTCACTCTCTCGAGCTCTTTTCCTTTTGCTCTTTGCCGAGCTCTTTTCTTTTTGCTCTTGTCTCGAGCTTCAGACGTCTTCACCTTTTATCGGTTGAAGGGGATGAAACAAAACAAAATAAACTTGTACTCCACAATTGTCAGAACGGTGCCGATCTTCAAAGCATGCGCTTCCATGCAATTAATGATAGCGTGTGAGCGAATGACCAGCATGCACTGACACACGTAGAATACCTTCTGCCTTCCCTCTTTCTTTATTAATAAAAAACAAGAGAAGCCCACAAAAGATGACCAAGAAGAGAGGGAATTCGATGCCTACATGATAGGCTTCTGAGGCAGCACAATTTTTCTACGGGCATGCATGCACATGGCCATGTGCATGCATTTAATGACGTAGAAGAAATTCGGACAATCAACTCTTCAGAAATCATGCTGACAAATGAGAAGAATCCCATGGATCGTAGCCTTCATTTCCAACGTGAAGCGCAGATCGAGGGCGGGATCCTTTCGGCTCCTATCACACGCCATTCCTCGTCAAATGCTCTGCAGATGTTCTTTCTCGTTTTAGCATGTCCATGTTTTGCGCGTATCGGGTATTGTATATGGATTCAAACATGAGACATAATTTAACACTCGTCCATGAGATTGTCAAGGATATATCAATATTTCATCTCAATGGTCATTGAGCAATAACGTATCATCTACTGAGGAACTCCCTCCCTCCCTATCTTGACTTGTTTCAAGGAAAGTTCAATATGGAAAGTTCAAAATAAGTGCGAGACCAAGACTTACCATGACAAAATTGAAGTCCCCTACCATATTTCATACGGAGCAGGTGGTCAGTGAAGAATAGAGAGCACCTAAGCCATAGAACTTTTCAAACTTCACAAGCAGAGAAGGACAATTATCTCATGAAATTTTATCCAAAACGGTTCGGATGTGAAGCTCACAGCAGAGGTACAAGTTAAAAAGTCCCCATCTAGATAGATCTTCAACAACTCTCCCATTTCTTTATGTTACATTAAAGTATTGCTGATTCCAGGCCATAGTAGAGCTGACCGCAATGGTGGACTCTGCTTAGTTGCCATTTCTTCGTCGGCAAAAGATCGCTTCAAGTGCCAAAAGTTTGCACAAAGGGACATTTAAGTGCCACAAGTTACGAAAGTGACACTTAAGTGCCACATTTTAAAAAAAGTGAGACACCTGAGTGCCACCTTCAGTGAAGCTGAACGGAAATCATATGTGGCAATTAAATATTAATATTTCTCGCCTACATGGCTTGCCGGAGAGTCGACTCAGCTCTAATTCACCAAAAACAACGTTGTTTCTATAGTTGGCCAAAATAGAGCCCTTAAATCAGCCAAAACGACGTCGTCTCCCTAATTGCCTTAAATCTAAAACCCTACATCGGGCAAAATCCCCTTGAAGTGCCGGAGCCCTAATTTTGAACCCTAATTCGATTTGCCCCAAATTCTACAGTCGAATATTGGAAATGGAGAGTAGGACTTTCAACAACAGCTCAAATTCCTCTCACCGAAGTGAAGGAGAAGGCGAGCGTTTATGTTTTTGTGGGTTACCAAATCCAAGAAGAACATCGTGGACTCGAATGTTCCGCGAGAAGATTCTATGGATGTGCCCGATACAGAGAATGGTTGAAGTACAAATATTTCAAATGAGTCGATGCGAAATTCTCTTACCGAGCCACAGAGGTTATATTGGACATACTTGATGGATGCAATCAACCTCCATATATGCTTATGGACGACTTGGACGATGTTGACTTAATGCAAGCTCAAGCATTTTTTGCTAACCATTTGAAGAATGAAGTTTCAATGATGAAAATTGAACGAAAGTGTTACCAAGCATTTATTGTATTGCTATTTTTTTTTTGTCTATCCTACTTTATGATAAAATGTAAAGTATTGGAAGATGAAAAGAAGTTTCTCTGACTACCATAGTTGTAAATGAGTAGACAAATGTACTTGTTTTGAAAGAAATGTAACTTTTTTTTTTTGAAGATGAGAAGAAGTTTTGTATTGTCTGCAAGATCGTTGTGGTTCTTTTTTTTTTTTTGGTGCTGTTATATGTATTATGTGTTACTTCTTGTGCTTGTGGGAGGTGAAGGAAAGGGAATGAATGAGATATTATTTGTACTATGATTTTGCTTATTCTTGAATATAAATCGGTGAGGATGGAATATATATTGGGTCAATGTGTTGTGGTGACTTCTTTACTTGAACTGAATGTAAACCAGCAGCAAACATTGAATTGAATTAAATTGTCATAAGTTGAACTGTATATATAAATCAGCAGCTTCTCTTGTTTGCTGCAAACCAACATATACATAGGATAGACACGAGTGATTACTCGAGTGCTATAAGTTGTATCTAGTAATCACTTACATACCGGTCGTGATAAAAAAAGATTCATTTAAGTGTCAAGTTATTATTAAAAGTAATCACTTAAGTGCCACTTGTGATTAAAAGTGAACACGTAAGTGCCAAGTTTTTTAGAATGTGATCAGTTAAGTGCTTTTTTTTTTGTACGTTTCCTCTATAAATTGCATCAGCCATCAACTACTACCAGCCACCACCACCGCCCATCATTGGCCACCATTGGCCTCCAGCCATCACCACCAGCCACACCAAGCATCCCAGGCACCCACTTGAGCCACCACCAGCCACCACTATGTTGGTGGTATGCTACTGCAGAAGTTGCTAGTGTAAGGTACCTTACACCAGCTTGCACCAGTACTATCTGGTGCAAGATGTGCATATTGCACAGTTACATCTTGCACCAGGTGTAGCACCAGCATCCCAGCTACCACACTAGCACGTAGCCACCACTATAGACCCACCATTAGCAGCTACTGTTGGTGGTGGGTCTATTGCAAAATGGGCTCGTGCAAGCTAGGTTATGCACACTACACATTTGCACCAGTACTAGCTGCAGCAAGAGCCCCCAAACCAACCCCTACAATGGACCCACCACCACTAGGCTTCACTAGCCGCCACCACCAGCCACACGAGCACCCTAGTCACCACCATAGATCCACCACTAGAAGTAGTAAGTAAAAGTAAAAACAAAATAAAAAAAAAAAGATGAAAAAGACAAAAATGACAAACAACAATATCGTTCCATTGATATTGAAATTAAGTCTCACAAACTCAATAACAAACTATTGGGGAAAAAAAAACATCCATAGTAAAACTAACTTCTCAGCCCCACAAACCATATCCCATCACATTTCATCAATCAATATGCTCAATGCCTCATGTTCGTGCTCCTTTTGATGGACCTTTCACTTGATTCATAATCCTTGCACTTTTTCCAATTGGACGTGAGACTTCTTCTTCAACTATCTTGGGATTCGTTGATTTTGATGGTACTGCAATTGTCATAGGCTGAACTGATTCAGAAGGAGCTGCAACTATCGTAGGCTGAACTGTTTCAGAAGGAGCTGCAACTAGGTTTTTCTTACTCTTCTTTCTTGTTGGCGCAGCTAATGTCTTCTTCTTTGTTGGCGCAGCCGTTGATTCTAGAGTTGGGCCTTGAGAGATAAGGACCTCTGAACTTCTCCCAAGCTTAAAAAAAAAAACTCAATTATTAACAAAAGTTTGCACCATAAATTAAATTAAATGCATCCTATAAAACTTATATTAAGAATAACTGCTCCAGTATGCTCATATATATAAAGGCCATAACTATATTGTTTTAGCCTCTTCCCAAGAACCCCTCTTGTTTGATGGGGAACGTCACTTTCAGGTACTTGTGATTGGTTGGCCCTTTTTCTCGCCTGTGATTTCTTGGGCTCTTGTTGTGGCTGTTCAGCTATAGCAGGGGCTTTTTCGGCCAATTTTTCAGCTAGGCATCTTCTAGATGCCCTTTTTGTAGCTGGCCCTTGATTTGGTTTTCTTCTGGTTGTTTTTCTATTTAGCCCTTCAGCTTTAGTGACACATTATCTTGGCTTTTGTGGTAGCCTTTGTGATGACCCTTCTAGTGGTTTCTGTGGTGACCTTGGTGATGGATCTTGTGGTGGCCCTTCAATTGGGCTCTCTATTGGTAGCTGAGCTCTAGCTTGCCTTCTTTGAATCTGAGAAAAATGCAAATGATATCATAAATATAACATCAGGCCATATAACAACGTAAAAGAAAACTAAACACAAATTATTGAACTTATCGGGTATTTTTTTCTTTGCAGCTGCTAAAGAACAATTGACTTAGCTGGCCCTTTAGTTGCTTCGGCCAATCCTTCAGTTGGATGTCTTCTACATTGCCTTCTTTGAGCAGGCCCTTCAGTTTCACGTACAATAGGGGCTTCGGCCAATTCTTCACGTGTCATTCTCGTGACTTGACAAAGACAAAAACATACATGTCAATTATATTTATGTATGTGGCACCCCCAAAACAACTAAGGTCGCCACAGATACCTATTGCTCTACCTATTGGATACCAGTTACATATCTTTGATTTTAGGGAGTTAAAGTGGAACCGTGGTTCATAGGCACATTTTTTTTTTTTTTTTTTTTTGAAAATAATTTACCGCAACTCAAAATAAAGATGAGTCTCACCATCCCTTTACTCTAGTAACGATGATATAATGCACACCAACTACACGTTGAAGGAAAACATAAAGCCGAGCCACTTTTATTTACATCTCGGGTTGGTACAACCAAAAAGAACTTGGCTACAACTCAAAAGAGAGATCTCGACCCCATCTATCGATCGCGTATAACCCTCCATCTACAAGTGTCGGCTATCTCCAAAAAGTGTTAGCTCCCTCTCTTCACGCGGGCCATCACACTCATCCTGGTGCATCGGGCGGTGGCGGCGGCAACATCCCCAGCATCACTCCGTCACGACGGACGTGGACGGACAAGAACTCCTGGATGATTGAGCCCCCAGCCAGGCCCACGTCATACATCACCAGCACCCGAACCCGTATGAACACCAAACTAGGGATGGTGACACATACATGCTCCATACACTTGACCTCCATGTCAGATGAAAGGCCATAAAAGGTACTGCGCGTGACCGGAGGGAGAGGCATCTTTCTAATATGAAATGTTAGTCCCCAAAGGGGTGAGTACAACCACTCAACAGGTAAAAGATCCATTAAACTACTCAATGCATCAAACAGAACAATCATGACATCACAGTAGAATACATATAGTTCATACATGTTAAACATATCTCACCTTTCGGCCATGCACATTACATCGAAACAACCATATATATAAGTCACTATGTCATGTGCATATACCACCATGCACTTGTACATATAACATCATACCGCCAGGCATACATGTCACCATACCATGTGCACATACCATCATGCACTTATACATATTATATCATATAGCCACGCATACATGTCACCATACCATGTGCACCTACCATCATGCACTTATACATATTACATCATATAGCCATGCATACATGTCACCATACCATGTGCACATACCATCATGCACTTATACATATTACATCATATAGCCATGCATACATGTCACCACACTATGCATGATTCAATTTCAGCTTTTATTTTTCAATTGGATCACCACGTTTTTCTTTTTCGGGACCAGTAATTGCATCCCACATTTTATCGCTCGCACCCAACCTGGCATCGCGAGGAACTTCCGGCACACACATTTGGGCATCCGGCACACACACTCCGGGCATCTCGAAACTCCCGAGGACATTCGGCACACACCTCCGGGCATCCCAACACTCCCGGGGCATCGTCGGCTCACACCTCCAACGGTATCCTCATTTTATCATAATTCATGTTCACAATTGTGTCTCAATATCAACATGGCACATGATGTGATGGCAACAAGGTCAATTTCAGCTTTTGATTTTATATGTAATGCCATATATCATCACATGTGCAGCAAGATCAATTACTTAGAAACAATATAATTCATGGGGCAAACTCATGGGTTATTACAATTATTTTAGAAACATAATGCATTCTTTTTAATTTACACTTCTTAAAATTTAGTGATTGGCTCTAATAATTTCTAAGAGTTTAATACCTCAAAGACAAGCTCTAGAGTCATTTATTTCATGAAGAACACAATACCACCAGAATTTCATACAAAACAGAATAGTCCACGCATTACAACTTTTGAAATTCGCACAATCCAGCTTGCACAGTTTTAGAAAACATTTTAATTAAATACCCAAATGACCTTAAAAAATTATGAAATTCGAACATGTGATAGTCAAGACATATAGGCAGATATTTCATGAAGAACACTACACCAAAAGATTCCCATATAATTCAATATAGACCATGCATCACAGCACTACTATTCTGACCGTTCAACTTGCACAGTTTTTGAAACATTTTTGGTTAAATAGGAAAATGAACTTCAAAAATTATGAAATTTGAATATGTTGTAGGCAAGACATAAAGAGAGATATTTCATGTAGAACACTTTTCCAAAAGAACCTAATACAAAACGATATAGTCCACGCATTGCAACTTACAAAGTCCGAACACATCAGATTGCACAGTTTTAGAAACATATCCGATTAAATATCCAAATGACCTTAAAAAATTATGAAATTTGATTATGTGATAGCCAAGACCATAAGGTAGATACTTCATGAAGACATCAAAGTCAGATTTGTCCTAGGTAATTAAATATAGACGGTTAAAACTCCTGTTCCTAGTACCGAAATTTCTAGATCTAACCATCTTTGAAAGACCACGATTTCACCTACCTATTCTTGTTTTTTTCTCTAAATTTTTGATATGTTAAACCTAAGGATGTTCTTTACAAATTTTGTTAAGAAACCGAAGTGAAATTTTAACAAAAAGATTACCTTACTGTCCATGCATTCATCAAAGGTCGGTGTTAAAATTTCCAGATCTAGTCAAGACCCACGATTTCACCTTTCTACACTTGTTCTTTTCCTCTAAATTTTTGATATGGGATACATCAAGATGTCCTCTACCACTTTTGTTAAGAAGTCGAAGTAGGATTCCCACTAGAAATCACATGCAACTCAAAATCTTACAAAGGGACGGGCTGACTTTTCCAAATACAGCATGCACAACCATCACATTCCTCCCCATCACTTCGAAACCTCCTCACCTCCATCACAACCAACACTCACCAGTCAACATGCACACATTTCAGCTAGCAAGAAGTAGAGAAATGGACTCTACTTGCCTCGGGTTAAAGCACAAAACAACTACCAACGGCGGCAAGGTGGCGGACAGACGGCGGCGAGCTAGGCGGACGGTCGACGGGCTGCCCTCCTCCTTCTTCCTTTCTTCCTTTCTCTCTTTCTCTCCTCTCTCTCTCTCTCCCTTCTCTCTCTCTCTCCCTCTCTTTCTCGCTTAATCCGGTCACCTTTTCCCCCCTAATTTCCTTCCCTCCATCATTAGCCATCATTATCTTTGCATGGCTTGACACTTGGCCATCTCCATGGGACAAATGGGGGAGGCATGCAAACTGGACTCCCCCCCCCTTCTTCGTGCAACCAATAGCCCTTCATGGGCTCTATGGGCCGGCCATCTTGGCCCATCTTAGGCCCAACACTATTGGGCCTAAGACCCAAGCTTAAATAATCCAAATTGATCTTTTAAAAACCAGCTAAATCCCTATTTAATCAAAGTACTAAATTGCAAATTAAATAGCTATAACACTTGCAGTCATAAATCCATAAGTTCCAATTTATAACACATATGGCTAAAGATAGAACTTTCTTTTAAAAAAAAATTAACCATTAAAAGCTTGGCCATAAATCTCATTGCAAACCATTTATCAAAAAGGCTACAAAATACAATAACAGTGCTTCCATCGCCTATCCATGGCTCATGGCATACTTAGGGATTTTCATAAAATTCTAGGATGCCACAATGTATATATTTATAATAAACCATAAAACAACATAAACATGGATGTCATGACTTACTGGGTTTATTAATGGTCGACTCACTTCGCATTTTTGTTTGTCCTTCTCTAACTATTCCTTCACTAGGCCATTCGGCTGGCCTCAATTGTTCTTGCCGCTTCCTTAATTGACAACCTTTGGTATTGTGCCATGCTATGTGGCAAAAAGAGCACTTCATCTTTACACCTATCATACTCATCCTACGCTGACATGAGACCCCTCTCTCCGTCATTCTTTGTTTTCGCTTTGGTCTTCCATTTTCTTCTTTAGTGGCAAAGGTTGAGATGCTTCGCGATCTGTTGGCTCTCAGAACTTGCTACTTCTGATTGGCTGCAGCACGAATTGGTATAAAGTAAAATATTTTGATTTTTTTGTATCAATCATTAATGTAGTCCTCTATGTTGTGGCCCTTCAATTGAATGTCACATATGGCATGTGCACAAGGAATTCCACTTAGTTGTCATGTTCTACATGAACACTTCCTCGTACATAAATGTATAACATACTTATCGGAACCCTTCATCATCTCATATCCTTCATCCCCATTCCAAATGGGATGACAATACCTACTTGCAGCCAAATTCTCATCCAATTTCTTAGCAATCCTAGGACCACATTGCCTAGTTCACTTTGTAGCCTCATCTTTTTGTCAGTGTAGCTGAGTCATGACCATAACCCATATGTCTTCAAGTATTGAGATAATTGGTTTGCATCTGGCATCTATTATCCTCCCATTGAATGCTTTGTAGATGTTGTTATTGATGTTATCGCACGTGAATTCTTCGTTGAAGAACGCCCTACACCAATACTTTGGTTCTATTTGGAATAGTGCATCATAACTTTCCTTTATTAATTGAAGCAGTTCTTTTTTGACTATCTTAAAGTCAGTCATATTCGTGCTCTTTGCTAGCTGCCAAAATACGACTGCAGCTTGTCCCCTTTATAGGTCTTTGCCCAATTTGCGTATATGTGTTGCGCACACATTCGTTGTTTGGCATAAGGCAACAACTCAGCTATTACTAGAACCAGTCCCTGCAATAATTCAAAATAAGAAATGTAAGCAAATGACATGTTGATATCAAAAAACAAATTTTTCAAAAAGCAAACATTATCTTTTGTTTGTCACTCATGAATGCCCACTCTTCCCCATTTGTTATCTCTAAAACAATCATCAAATTTTTTAGGAACCATGACCAATTGTCATTGTTCTCTACCCTCATAATAGCCCAAGTCAGTGGAAACATTTGGTTATTTGCATCTCTTCCAATTGTGGCCAGCAATTCTCCCTTGCACAAGCCCTTCAAAAAGCAGCCGTCCAATCCTATAATTCGTCTACAACCAGATAAAAATCCTCGTTTGCATGCATCAAAGCAAACATAGAACTTATCAAACTTGGTCCCACTATTAGGAAGAGGTCTCTCCACGACCTCTACATACACTCTACTTGAATGATTTTGTAGCCTATACTCCCAAGCATAATCTCACAACCGTTCATATTTGCTGCTGTACTGACCAATGTGTATCTTTATCACATTTTGCTTCGATCTTTTGCATTGATTCATGGATATATTGATGCTTACATGCTCCTTCACCAGCATCCTGAACTCAATACTATTAATCTGAGACATTAACTTAATTAGATCAAAGAAGTGCTTGGACAACCATGCACTTGTTACCATTTTATTTTCAAAATTAATAGAACAAGTATGTTCATCTTGGTAGGCTCTAATCTAGAAGGATCCACTTCTCCTAACAAATGCGCCATAAATCTTCCATGGACAATTTTGTTACGAACATCTAGCTCTTACAAAGGTCTTAGTGTTTCTAATGAAGTTAATATTCCTCTGTGCAGCAATGAAGTTCTTCAGTATAGCTTCCCTAAATTATTTCGCATCTTGAAATTTCATACTTACCGACAAAGTAGGAGACGGAACGGATGGATCATAAGAAGGCTACTTACTTTTCCTTCTATGCACAGCTCCTTCATCTTCTTCAAGCTCATCCTGGGAAGTAGCATTCTCGACGCTGTCTTCATAATCAGTCTCATTGCTAGCAGCACCAGCATCTGCAGGGCCTTTGACCATATTTGGAACTTCATCAGCTACTTGCAAAGCTGCAAACTTATCTGTCAAAAAATTCATTTGCTTTTTTCTTGACTATACAAGCTCCTCGTCATCGTTGTCACTTATGAAAATTTCAACAGGCAACCCTTCATCATCATCATCACTTAATTCAGTTACTTTCCAATCTAATCCAGTGATTGTGACATCACCTATGTCATCATCACTTTGGTGAACTACATCTGCGCTCCTCTCCTCTCCATCATGTCTATCCTACCCTCCTTCGACCCTAACCTCATTACTACCTCGAATATCATCTCCTTCTTGTTGAGAGGGACTAGAGAATACACCAAGAGGGGGGTAAATAGGTGTTTAAAATAAACCTTGGCAAATAAATGCGGCATAAATAAAGGAGTTTAGGGAAGAGAATAAGAACACAAGATTTATAGTGGTTCGGCTTAGATCAAGCTTGCATCTACTCTCCCACGCTAACAGCATTCTACTGAATTCCACTATGCAATTAACAAGAGATTACAACTTTGAGTGCAAACACTTAGTAGTAGATCACACTATCTCACTAAGTCACTCTTTTGGTATTTCTCTCAAAATCACAAATGTTTAAGCTCACCAAAGACAAGTGTATAATCGAAGGTCGCTCAGACTTTGGAATTATAAATTCTACACTCCGTCTCTTACTTGCTCATCGGTCCTTAATCTCCTTAAATACTCCTCCACTTCCAAGCTAGCCGTTGGACATCATCTCAAGGATTGTCTTCCAATCTACCCATTAGACAGATCCGTATCAAAAAGATTTGGTAGCCGTTGAGTGATAGAAGTAGAATCCCAAATTGATTCCGATCGCTCATACAAACAGAATCTTGGTTTCCATAAGTAGAGCTTCTTCGTATAGAAAGTTCTTGTCTTCAAGATTTAATTGTCAATCAAATCAATCTTGATGTAGAATCCAAATCAGATCACTAGCCGTTACATTTTGGGGCTTATGTTACATTATGTCGAATCTGGATGTAAAGTCTAAGTATAATAGACTTTACAATATGAGTTTGAGTATATTCTGCTTCTGAACAGATTTAGTTTCAGCATAGAGTCCGTCTTCTGGTTCTTCCAAGCATAGACTTTAATAATATCCTTTACACGTTCTATCATCTGCATAATCTATTACTCAACCATTAAACACGTTAGTAGCCTTTGATTTATTTTGTCATCTTCAAAACATCATAAGGGATTTCCTTAACAATCTCCCCCTTTTTGATGATGGCAAAACAATCTCTTTATATGCAGATGTGTAATCACACTTTCTAAAATATTGATAAATCAGAGCAATGTAATTCAAATCAAAAGATAGCATAAGATAGCAAATATATTGAGCATAACAATATATAGAAAAATAATCGCAGCTCAATATTATGCAATAAATAATATCAATCAATCAATCAACACATATGCATATTTATATTCTCTCCCCCTTTTTGTCATAATCGAAAAGCGATAACAATGAAAATAGAATCACGTAGAGAATATAAAATGATAACAAATATGTCTTGCATGAAACATAATTTCCAAAAATCAGTTTTTATAAAGTAAATAGAATATTAAAGGTATGCAATAGAGCTCATTTTGATCATACATATAAGCAAATATCCAATAAAAATCACGGATGCATTATAAAATTCACTTACCCTTTTTGTCATGATAAAATGAAAATATCAATAAAAGATTTGTTAATGACAAAAGGTAATAAAAAATGCACTAACCAGATTTTATAGAACTTGGTAAGTTCCAACACATTTACCTTTTCCTTCCTTCCATAATAATTAAGATCACGATCAATTCAAAAATATTTTTCCATAATTGATCAATGCTCCCCCTCAATTTGTTGCTTTTTTGAGGTGATCACGATTCTTTTCCTTTCTCTTGGATTCGCTTTCTCCCCCTGTCATCATGACAATATTTGCGAATAGCACTAATTGTGGCTTGTGCACGTTGAGCAGAATATTTTTCCATAATTTCCTTCGTAGCAACAATATTCACAATGATCATTTGCATTTTGAAATTTGAGGCAAAAATTTATTTTCTTCAATCAAGCTCTTCTCAAATTCAACCTGCATAAATTTAACGAACTTTTTGCATAAGTAGGCTGTAATAATATCCACATAATATATAATGCCCTTTCTTCAAATAAATTGAATAGCATAAATAAAATTATCAATTATTAAAATTCATAACTACTCAACCTTTTGTACGACACATTAGGGATTTCCTTAACAATTTGCAAAAACTTTGCACAATGAAGGGAATTTTTGAGCCTCTAGAAGATAGTATAGAATCTCCATGATTTTCAAATCGAGCTTTTCAAAATCCATATGGAAGATTCTATTGCCACTTGCAAAATCTTGTATAATAGATAATAATCCTTGCAGAAAAATATCATGTAATACCTTCCTCTGATTTGCGGATCAAACTTGCTAGAAATGAGACATCTTTTAAGAATATAGCAAGTGTATCCATGAATATGCAATAATATCTTTCAAGATCAGAAGGATTTCCTTGAGCATAAATTTCAAAAATATATTATCGAATCATTTCACAAAAAGAAAGTAGATATTTCTATCACGTGCAAAATTAAGTAAAAAATATTGCAATGCCTTATATTTATGATAAGAGATATTTGCAATATAAATTATAAGCAATCGTCCAAAATCAAGATAAATGCATGCAGAAATTTGCAAGGCCAAATGATTAAAAAAATTATTCTCTTACCCACGGTATATGTTTGAAATATACCAAAAAATCATTACCAATCTTCATATGAAATACTTTTCTGATTGCACCAAATTCTGCGTACATTCGCAATCGTTCTTGCCTTATTAAATTTCCTGCAATCAACTCATTTCTTTTTTGGTATCCATCAATTTTGATCCTTCCTTGACGTTAGAGAAAAATAGAAAATCTCCATAAATAAACAAATATTTTTTCTTAACTCATCATAACATGTTATTTAAGGAAATAATATTATGCACAATAATATCTTTGAAAAAGAAATTCTTGCTTAGTCAAAGCACAATAAAATCAGGGAGAATGAAATCCTTGAGTATCTAAGAATATCTTGCATAATAAATTGATAAAATAGATTTTCACTTTGCAAAATATGACAAAATCTAAGAGCATAAAATTAGACAAAGTAATTTGCATTATCTCTAAGAAAGATATCAAATCAATCACACATATTATATCAAATCGCAACTCACGAATCAAAAAAACAAATCATACGATTCTTTCTTAAAACAAAATATGATCATTATAAAATCTCAATCAACCAAGGATATATCGAATATCAAGCATAATGAGAATTATGTGCCCAAATAAAAAATACATTCCTTACCAAATTCTCTCTCTCTCTCTCTCTCTCTCTCTCTCTCTCTCTCTTTTATTTCCTGCAAAAACAACTCACCTTTTCTTTGGTACCCATATTTTCTTGGGTCCATGAGGGTTAGTAGAATATATTGCTTTTACCCAATCTTTCTTAACATGACTCTACACTTTAGGACATTCTTTCTCAAAGTGTTTTGAGTCTTCACAATTTAAACACTTGAGGGCATTTCGATCATCAGGTTTTACAAACACTTTTTGAAAATTATTTTTGTAAAATGCCTTGGAAGGTTTTTGTCTAAGTCTCTCTTTAACTTTAGGAAAAACAATTAAAGAATTATTTTCCTTATTGAAACCAAGTCCTAACTTATTATAGTAAGGAACTTGTATGGAAAGAATATGCTCTAAAGTTTTTGAACCATTTGAAAATTTTGTTGAAATATTTGAAAATTCTTTCTTTAAAGAATCATTTTCTTTGACAAGTAAATCTCAACTTTCTTTTGTTTGTAGAAAATCTTTTTGCAAAATTTCAAAATTTTGTGTTTGAGAAAGATCCTGTTGCCTAAGCCGAAAATTTTTCTTTTTAAGTTCGGAGATCCTTTTAAGAGAAGATTTGATATTTAAGCAAAGCTTATTTATAAACTTTGAAACTTTGATAGGAATTTTTGAATGGCTTACCTCGATTTCCTCATCGGATTCTGAGTCTGTGTCCGAGTCAGACTCTGATTCTGAGTCCGTGTCTGAGTTAGACTCAGATTCTAAATGTGCCATCAAGCATATATTTTCTTACTCATCATCTTCTTTTATTGTTCTTTTCTGGCCATTCTGCCCGTATTGTCTTCTTTCACTGAATTTCCTCCATTTTCTACTTAGCTTTTTGAATTTCTTGATCATAAAAGTGAGTTCTTCGTCGTCCATGTCATTTTCTGAGTCTGTATCATCAGAATCAACGTTAGATATTAAAGCAATGGACTTCTTACCTTTGGGATCTTCGTCGTTGATTTGTTCCACTTCATAGGATTGAAGAGTGTCGATCAATTCGTCAACGGAGAGTGGCATAATCCTTTGAGTTTCCCGGATTGAGGTCTTGACATGGTTCCAATCTTTTGAGATACCTCGCAAGAGTTTGTTGACCTTCATTTGGGAAGAACTTGGATGACCTTGATATGCTAAACCATTTACAATTTCTGTAAAACGACTGAACATATCTTCAATCGATTCTCCTGGCTTCATCTTAAAGGATTCATATTTGCCAAGTTGGAAATTTACTATTGTCTCTTTTACACGATCAGTCCCTTCATAAGTAACATGAAGTCTATCCCAAACTTCCTTAGCTATTTCACATGAAGAAATTCTGTTATATTCAACAGGAGACAAGGTGCAATATAAAGAATAAATGGCTTTTGCATCAAGCGCTTCTCTTTTGGATATCTTCGTCCGAGACATAGGAGTAGGGGGTTTGGTTTCTTTGCCTTTGCCTTTTTTATTTGATGTAGATGCAGCAGTGAGATTGATTCCTTTTTCCACAACATCCCATTGCAAAGGATCTCTGGATCTTAGGAATGCTTTCATTTTGTTCTTCCACACGTTGTATTCCTTTCCATCAAAATATGGTAGCCTGGTGTTGTTTTGCCCTTCCATAAGTCTTTATGCCAAGATACTAGCCATAGAAGATCTTTATCTCAAAAATAAAAACACTTTAATAAAATGAGCACTTGGTTTTGATACCAATTGAGAGGGGCTAGAGAATACACCTAGAGGGGGGGGGTAAATAGGTGTTTAAAATAAACATTGGCAAATAAATGCGGAATAAATAAAGGAGTTTAGGGAAGAGAATAAGAATACAAGGTTTATAGTGGGTCGGCTTAGATCAAGCCTACGTCCACTCTCCCACGCTAACAGCTTTCTGTTGGATTCCACTATGCAATCAACAAGAGATTACAACTTTGAGTGCAAACACTTAGTAGTAGATCATACTATCTCACTAAGTCACTCTTTGGTATTTATCTTAAGATCACAAATGTTTAAGCTCACCAAAGACAAGTGTATAATCGAAGGTCACTTGGACTTTGGAATTATAAATTCTACGCTCCATCTCCTACTTGCTCATCAGTCCTTAATCTCCTTAAATACTCCTCCACTTCCAAACTAGCCGTTGGACAGCATCTCGAGGATCGTCTTCTAATCTACCCATTGGACAGATCTGTATCTAAAAGATTTGGTAGCTGTTGAGTGATAGAAGTAGAATCCCAAATTGATTTCGATTGCCCATACAAATAGAATCTTGGTTTCCATAAGTAGAGCTTCTTCGTATAGAAAGTTATTGTCTTCAAGATTTAATTGTCAATCAATTAGATTGAGTCAATCAAATCAATCTTGATATAGAATCCAAACCAGATCACTAGCCGTTACATTTTGGGGCTTATGTTACATTCTGTCGAATCTGGATGTAAAGTCTGAGTATAATAGACTTTACAATTTGAGTCTGAGTATATTCTGCTTCTGAACAGATTTAGCTTCAGCATAGAGTCCGTCTTCTGGTTCTTCCAAGCATAGACTTTGATAATATCCTTTACACGTTCTATCATCTGCATAGTCTATTATTACAACTAGAATTAGCACCTAGAGGGGGGTGAATAGGTGACTAAAGCGATTTTAACAATTTAATCCAGATAAGAGATTAATGAATTAAAAACAACAATCACTGCAAATGAAAGTAATGAAAGATAAAAGGATTAGGGATAGAGAATCAAGACTCCAGATTTATAGTGGTTCGGCTTAGACCAAGCCTACGTCCACTCTCCCGCACGGACAGCCCTTCTGGTTGGATTTCACTAATAATCAAAAAGAGTGTTTACAATCTCACGCCCTTGAATCCACAGTGTAGAAACTCTACTACACTTCCTCAAGGTCTCACCACACTATGGTCTCTCTTTTGATTATTTGTATTGCTCGAAGAATGAGATCACAAAATAACAAGGAGATTCAGACTTTGGAATTCTTCTATCTGGCACCCTTCAACAACTTGAGCGTCTCTTTTATATACTTCTTCATGCCTTCATTACCGTTGGCACCTTTCAAAGAAGTTCTTCCAATCAACCCGTTGGATAGAATCAATTTAGAGAGATCTCGAGCTCTTTAAGGTAAGTGTTGATAGCCCATCAATCCTGCTCGCCCATACAATCAGGATCTTGGTTTCCATAAGTAGAACCTTCCACATATAAGTTGCGAATCTTAGAGAATCTATATTAATTCGGATAAGAATATAAAATCTTGTAGTGCTGATTCCAAATCGAAAGATATTCCTTAGCCGTTGGAGTCAAAACCATATATGATGAGAATCGAATAGAAGTTTTAATCTTGTCGGTCTGGAAACTGTCCATGAGAGTAGACTTTGAAACTTGAGTCTTGTTATCATCAGACTTTGATCTTCAGACTTTGCCAGTAGAGTCTGCAAGTCTTCAGACTAGATTGAGGAAAATGTTTTGTCAACTTCAAAATATCTGAAGAGAATTTATCCAACAATCTCCCCCTTTTTGATGGTGACAAAACTTTCCTGTAGATTTGAATACTATTGCCCTGCAATACAACATTTAAGCTAGCAATGATATCTCATAAAAGATTAGAATATGGATAGTATAAGTTATCCTGTACACAGATGTCCTGTACATAGACTTATCCTGTACCCTGCATCCACGAAAACACATTAGTCATGTGCAGACATCAACTATCTTTATCTAATTTAACAGCTTAAAGTAATGCAGTAATAAGCAAGCATTCAAAAACTCAAGATAAAGTCAAAATGTCAATCACAAATGTTAAACAAAATATTAAATCAAAAGATGTTTTTAAAGTGAAGGTTTGGAATGGAATGGAGATCTGTGAAAATCTGCTTGCAAGGTCTTCTCCCCCTTTTTGTCAGCATTAAAAAGTGATAAAATCAAGGAGCACGAGGAATGCGAACAAGTTGAAAGTCCTCCATAGACTTGACAGTTCCTTCTAGCTTCCTCAAATCCTCCTGTAGTTGAGTGAGAGCAGCACCTTTGGCAGTGGCCTAAACCTGATGTTGAATATCTTTAATCTGATCATGCAAGGAGATGAACATGGCATGATTCTCATTCTGTGAAGTCTAAAATTCACACCCCATAGCATATATCTGGCCTTTGAGCTCCAAAATGATTTCAAGCAACCTTCCGAAATCAGCTGAATTGTCATTTTGTGTGGTTGCATCAACACGGTCTGATGGTGGAGTTAAGCCAGTGTGAATATTAGTAGGGAGATCAATGTTTGGAGATGATGCCTCTCCCTCAGGAAAATGAGCAGCATGAACATCTTCTGCATCAAGAGGCGATCTACTAACACTTGCACTGGTAAATGTCAAGAGAAGAGAAGTACTTTCTCTTTGGACATCTCCCCCTGTTTCAATGCCTTCTAGAGGGGAGAAGTACTCTTCTTTCTGAGGAGTTTCCTTAGTGGCAAAATGTTGTTGATCCTCCTTTTCTGCTGGAGAATCTGCTTGATCTTCTTCGACATGAGATTCTGTTGGTTGCTGCTGGGAGTCTGTCTTTGCTGGTTCTTCTTCTTCTTTTTCCTCTTCTTCTCTTTCTTTTTCCTCTTCTTCTTTTCTTTTCCTTTTCCCCGGTTCCCTTTCTCGGTTCCCTTTCTCTCCTCGCAACTTGTTGTTCTGGTTCTGCTGACACAGGAGCAGAATGCTGAGAAACAAAGGCAAAGATAGGAATATCATCCTTATCATCTTCATCTTCCAAGATGATAGCCCGCCTTTTCTTGATAGGACCAGTCACAGGTTCCTTTCCTTTCCTCTTAGCAGCAGAAGAGTCTAGTCTGGTCTTAACAGGGGTTTGCTCCTTGAACTGCTCCAGCTTCTTGCTGAGTTCTTTTAGACGCATTTTTGTAATCATCCTCAATCCGATGACCATTTGATCAATAGTCTTCATAGAGAGAATGTGGGGAGGCTGAATGTTCAAATGTCTCGAAAAGACGAGTGATGAGAGCAAAGATAAGGGAGTTTTCCCTTGTCCTTCGCCATAGACCCGTACATGTGAAACATGATTGTATGGGGCAAAGAGAAGTTAAGACCGATCTTAATTGCATACATCGGTTTGGCTTCGAGATGGATACATCTGTCTTCGATGTCGATTTCGGTCTCGAGACAGGTTGATCACTATCTTGTGAAGCGAGTGTTTGTAGCATTCATCCTTGAGTAAGAGAGACGACCTTCGCGATTCTCGTCTCTCGCAAGTTCCAGTTACATGACTCACGTTACACGAAATTGATTGGAAAGCTCTTCTTTCCACACCAATTACATCCGCCATAGTATCTGTGTCAACCACATACTCTCTATCTCTCACACTGAAAGAAAAACTATTGGCATCAAGAAAACTGAGGTTGGAATAAAAATAGGCTGTCAATTCAGAATAAGCAACCTCCCTCTTAGTACAGAATTTATGAAGTTGAAGCTTCTCAAACTTCTCCCTCAGATTGATGCTCAACAGATCCAGAAAATCAAAATCCACCATTCGTGGGTTCATCACCCCACGCTTCAGCAATTTGCCATACACTTTCTTGTGTTCCTCCGATCGAAACAATTCATCCCTCTTTCCTCGAAGAGTTGCAGCCACACCCATCCTAGGCTTAAAATGTACAAACATCTTCTCATCATTATCTTTCCCCTCAGGCTGATTTACACTACCAAAACGAGGGTCACTCGGAAAGTTCGCAAATGTCTTTGCTGCAGTTCCAACAGGAACAACGCCCGATCGCTCCATTACAGTGAGAAAATGTGTCTCATTTTTATAGCATTTCTCTTTCAAAAACTCATCAATGAAAGTTATTGCAGAACCTCATTCCTTCAACGCAGAATAGAGCCTATAAACAAATGCATGCTTAAGGGATCTTACAGGTTCAACATCTTCAATGATTTCTTCGCATGTTGAGGATGACGAACATGTGATCTAGTCGAGGAGGTGCGCCGTTGAGATTGTTGGTGCGTCTGTTCTCTTGGAAAGTCACTTTCTTTTGTGAGATCAAAATGCGTAGGCCCCTCACCAGAGCCCTGTGGTCCCCTGCTCGCTATTCTTGAAGATTTCCTTTGGAAAGACATTGTCGCCTTCTTGGATGGAACTTTCACACTTGTGTCGCAAGAAAGTTAAAAACTTGAGAAGAAGAACTTGAGAAGAGAAATCTCAGAGCGTGAAAATTTTTTGAACTAGGGTTTTTAGGGTAAAGTAAAAGTAGAAGGAGAAGGAGAAGGAGTATAAAAGGCAATTGATACGAGGTATCTGAAGCGTCGCAATTAGGAAAGATTAAGAAATTCCTTTTCAAAAAAATAACTGCCTTAAACAAATCGATAATCACCCCTTTTTAAAATTAACCGCCTTAATAAACTCAATTAGTGATAAACAGACAATCTTACCTTTTCGAGACATCGGTTTAAGTAAGTAAATGAATTGTAATTGTAACAACTTACAGTCGTGACGATTGGTATTCCAAGTCTGAATTTTTGAGTCTGATTCTTTGACAGACTTAGATTTTGAGTCTGAACTTCAACAGTCTTCTAGAGATAAAATGTTGAGTCTTGAACGAATAGACTCAAATAAACTTTTCTCAAGTGGCTTTGTGAAGATGTCTGCCAGTTGATTCTTTGAGTCAATAAATTGTATCAAGACTTCTTTGTTCTGAACATGATCTCTTATAAAATGATGTCGAATCTCAATATGTTTTGCTCTTGAATGTAGGATATGATTCTTTGTAAGATTGATTGCGCTGGTATTGTCACATTTGATCTCTTGCAAGAGTCTTCAATACCAAAGTCTCGTAGTTGTTGTTTTATCCATAGTATTTGAGAACAGCAACTTCCAAGTGCTACGTATTCTCGCTTCAGTTTTGTTGAAAGAGCCACAGTACTTTGTTTTCTTGAAAACCAGGATACTGCCCTGTTACCAAGTAATTGACAAGTACCTGAAGTGTTTTTTCTTTCAACTCTACAACCTGCAAGATCTGCGTCTAAATAACCAAGAAGGGTAAAGTCTCCTACTTTGGGATACCATAGACCAATCTTAGCAAAGTTGCAACATATTTAATGATACGTTTAGCAGCACTTAAATGAGATTCCTTAGGATCTGATTGAAACCTAACATATATGCAAACACTAAATAATATGTCAGGTCTAGATGCAGTAAGATAAAGAAGTGAACCAATGATACTTCTGTATAATTTTTGGTCGACTTTCTTCCCTGCTTCGTCTTTGTCTATCTTCAAAGAACTTGACATAGGTATGTCAGTCTTTTTGCAATTCTCCAGACCGAACTTTTTAACAAGTTCTTTTGCATATTTTTCTTGATGAATAAAGATTCCTTCTTTTTAGTTGTTTCACTTGTAGACCAAGGAAGAAGGATAGTTCACCCATCATACTCATCTCAAATTCATCATGCATAGACTTAGAAAATTTCTTGCACAACGTCTCATTAGATGATCCGAATATAATGTCATCAACATAAATCTGAACAAGTAGAAAGCTTTTGCCTTCCTTTTTAATAAACAAAATAGTGTCTACCTTTCCTTTAGAGAAACCACTTTGAATTAAGAAATTACTTAGCCTTTCATACCAAGCTCGAGGAGCTTGTTTTAATCCATATAAAGCTTTCTTCGCCCGAATACTGAGTCTGGTTTCTTTGAGTCTTCAAATCCAGGAGGTTGTTCCACATAGACTTCTTCTTGGATAAATCCATTCAGGAATGCGCTTTTGACATCCATTTGAAATAACCTGAAATTCTTATAACATGCAAAAGCAAAAAATAATCGATTGCTTCTAACCTTGCTACTTTTGGAGCGTAAGTCTCATCATAGTCTATCCCTTCTTCTTGCGTGTATCCTTTAGCCACGAGTCTTGCTTTGTTTCTTGTCACTTTGCCTTTTTCATCAACTTTGTTCCCGAAAACCCATTTAGCTCCAATAACAGATTTACCTTTTGGTTTAGGAGTTAATTCCCAAACGTCGTTAATACTGAATTGTCTGAGCTTTTCTTGCATTGCTTCAATCCAGCTTTCATCAGCTAAGGCTTCTTCAATGTTTTTGGGTTCTATTTTAGAAATAAGTGCAACAGCACTAGACTCTTCTCGCCTTTTGGATCTTGTACGAATTCCCTCATTAACGTTTCCAATAATGAGTTCTTCGGGATGACTGGACTTGTGCTTCCAGTTACTGGATGGTTTGATAGGTTGTTGATTATTTTCTTGAGTTGATTCTTCATCAACACCTTGTTGTACTGCATTTGAATTTTGAACTGCTTTATGGGAGATAGATCTAGTAGAGTCTGGAACAGATACTGATTCTTCAGTCTGAATTGGCTGAATTTGTGGAGAGTCTTGAAATTTGACGTTCATTGATTCTTCCACGCCCGAGTCTTCTTGTTGAATACTCTATAGGCTTTGCTTGCAGTTGAGTAACCAAGAAAGAATCCTTCATCTGATTTTTCTTCAAACTTACCAACTCGATCATTTGCATTCTTCAGAATAAAGCATTTACAACCAAATACTTGAAAATAAGAAACAATTGGTTTCTTTCCTTTAAAAATTTCATAAGGGGTTTTCTCAAGAATTGGCCTTAAAAACACTCTGTTTATAATATAGCAGGCAGTTGAGACAGCTTCAGCCCAAAATCTTGAAGAAATATTGCTTTCAATTAAAAGAGTTCTTGCCATTTCTTGTAAAGACCTATTCTTCATTTCCACAACCCCATTCTATTCTGGTGTGTATGGAGAGGAGAATTTGTCTTGAAAACCAGAATCATCACGAATTTAGTAAAGTCTTGATTTTCAAACTCACCTCCATGGTCTGTACGAATGCTTGAGATAGTGTGACCTTTCTCATTCTGCACCTTCTTAGCAAACTTTGAAAAGTGAGAAAAAGTCTCAGACTTACTTGCAAGAAAGTAAACCCAAGTAAATCGTGAATAATCATCCACTATTACTAGGCAGAACCTTTTTCCACCAATGCTTTGCATTCTAGTAGGTCCAAATAAATCCATATGCGAAGGCTGCAAGGTACATGATTAGTGGAAACTTTACTTATTGGTTTGTAAGAGTTTCTAACCTGTTTACCCGTACGCATGGTGTGCATAGATCGAGACTTTAAGTAATTGAGAATAGGCAATCCTCGAACAAGTTTCTTGGAGGAGATCTTGTTGATTTGCTTCATATTGGTATGGCCAAGTTTTCGTGCCATAGATTAGCTTCATCTTGTACGATATCAAGCACTTTGTGATCTTTGATGATTCACATCCGTAAGATAGATATTTCCATGTCTTCGTCCCGGTAAAAGATTGAGTAAAGTCTTTACTTGATTCCTTAGCACGTTCCTTCCCGGAAATTGATCTTGAATCCGGTATCACACAACCGGCTTATGCTAAGCAAGTTATAATTTAATCCTTCAATTAAGGAAACATTCTTGATTGATAGACTTCCAATCTTTACTGTTCCACGACCAGTAATTCTTCCTTTGTTGTTACCACCAAAGGAAACTTTTCCTCCATCTATCTGGTCAAGTTTTATGAAGCAACTTGAGTCTCATGTCATATGTCTTGAGCAGCCACTATCTAGATACCATTTAATCTTCCTTTTGATAGTGACCTGCAATTAAAAAGAATTCAAGCTTTCTTTGGTACCCACATCATCTTGGGTTAGAAGAGTTAGAGCAATAAATAGTCTTTGCCCAATTCCTTTTAATAGGTCTCCAAACCAAAGGACATTCTTTCTCAAAATGTTCTGAGCTTTGACACTTGGAACATTTCAAAGCATTTCTACGCAACAGGTTTTACAAAGACTTTCTGGAAATGATTTTTATAAACAATTCGATTGGTCTTTGTTTGATTCTTTCCTTCACCTTTGGGAAATCAATCGGTGGAATAGTTTCGAAGTCATACCAAGACCTAACTTATCAAAGTAGGGTCTTTGTATCGAAAGAATCTTATCCAACTTTTCAGAACCATTTGAAAATCTTTTTGATATATTAGAAATATCATTTTTCAAAAGATTATTTTCTTTGGAAACAGTCGAGTTTTCCTTCAAGACAAGAAAAGTTCTTTTCTAACTTTTCAAACTTCTCTTTCCAAAGTTTTTCTTGTTGCTTCAATGTAGAATTTTCCTTTTTCAATTCGGAGATCCTCTTAAGAGAAGTTTTTAGACTAAGACAAAGTTCATCAATATATTTCGAAACCTTGACAGGAATTTTTAGATTACTAACCTCGAGTTCACTGTCTGAGTCTGTATCTGTATCAAGGTCCGAGTCGAATCGATTTTGCCATCAAACGAGATATTGGCATAATCATCATCACTCTCTTCACATTCGGTATCACTCCAGGATCTCTCGCTTTGAGTGCCTTCCCGTATTTCTCGGTCTTTCCTTTTCTCTTCTTTAACAAAGGACAGTTGGGTCGATGTGTCCCTTTTTCTTGCATTCAAAGCAAGTCACTTCCTTGTTTGAATCATCTTCCTCTCGTTGATTTGTTTTGAAACCTCTGTGAGCTTTGTTTCTTCCAATTGAATTTTCTTCCCTTTCGTTCAGCTTTCTGAATCTCTTTATCATGAGTGCCGGTTCTTCGTCATCTAGATCTTCCTCAGAGTCTGTAACATTAGAATAATCATTAGACTTTAAGGCAATAGATTTCTTATCTTTTGAATCTTCTTCTTCGTTGGTGTGCTCTACTTCGTAAGACTGAAGAGTCCCAACCAGTTCGTCTACGGAGAGTGGAGCAATCCTCTGTGTCTCTCTTATTGAGGTTTTTATGTAATTCCAGTCTTTAGAGAGTCCTCGTAGGAGTTTGTTGACCTTCATATGTCCTTAGATTGGATGTCCCCGATATTCAAGACCATTCACAATTTCGTAAAGCGACTAAACATGTCGGTTATTGATTCTCCCGATCTCATCTTAAAGACTTCATATTGTCCCAAAAGAATATTGATCATTGTTTCTTTCACTCGATCGGTCCCTTCATAGGTAATGTGAAGCCTATCCCAGGACTTCTTTTGCTGTATCACAAGAAGATATTCTGTTATACTCGGTAGGGGATAAAGCACAATATAAGGAATAAATGGCTTTAGCGTCAAGAGTCTCTCTCTTGGTTATTTCTTCTTGAGTCATCTCGATAGGACCAACAACTTCTTTTCCTCTCTCTCGATTCGATGCATCGGGGAATGATTCCTTTATCTACCACTTCCCACTCCAAAGGATCTTTCGATCTTAGGAATGCTTTCATCTTGTTTTTCCATATCTTTGTAGTCTTTTCCATCAAAGTATGGAGGTCTGGTATTGCTTTGACCTTCAACCAACCCTGTAGGCAACATACTAGCCATAGATCTTTTACTCAGAAGTAAAGACACTTCTTATAAAAGAGTACACAAGCTCTGATACCAATTGTTACAACTAGAATTAGCACCTAGAGGGGGGTGAATAGGTGACTAAAGCGATTTTAACAATTTAATCCAGCTAAGAGATTAATGAATTAAAAACAACAATCGCTGCAAATGAAAGTAATGAAAGATAAAAGGATTAGGGATAGAGAATCAAGACTCTAGATTTATAGTGGTTCGGCTTAGACCAAGCCTACGTCCACTCTCCCGCACGGACAGCCCTTTTGGCTGGATTTCACTAAGAATCAAAAAGAGTGTTTACAATCTCACGCCCTTGAATCCACAGTGTAGAAACTCTATTACACTTCCTCAAGGTCTCACCACACTATGGTCTCTCTTTTGATTATTTGTATTGCTCGAAGAATAAGATCACAAAATAACAAGGAGATTCAGACTTTGGAATTCTTCTATCTGGCACCCTTCAACAACTTGAGCGTCTCTCTTATATACTTCTTCATGCCTTCATTACCGTTGGCACCTTTCAAAGAAGTTCTTCCAATCAACCCGTTGGACAGAATCAATTTAGAGATATCTCAAGCTCTTTAAGGTAAGTGTTGATAGCCCATCAATCCTGCTCGCCCATACAATTAGGATCTTGGTTTCCATAAGTAGAACCTTCCACATATAAGTTGCGAATCTTAGAGAATCTATATTAATTCGGATACGAATATAAAATCTTGTAGTGCTGATTCCAGTCGAAAGATATTCCTTAGCCGTTGGAGTCAAAACCATATATGACAGAATCGAAATAGAAGTTTTAATCTTGTCGGTCCGGAAACCGTCCATGAGTAGACTTTGAAACTTGAGTCTTGTTATCGTCGACTTTGATCTTCGAGACTTTGCCAGTAGAGTCTGCAAGTCTTCAGACTAGACTGAGGAAAATGTTTTGTCAACTTCAAAATATCTGAAGAGAATTTATCCAACATCTATTACTCAACCATTAAACACGTTAGTAGCCTTTGATTTATTTTGTCATCTTCAAAACATCATAAGGGATTTACCTAACACTTGTCCTACTTGGGCGCTCTCTCCATCATCATCTTCGTCCTCACTTTTACTATTGTACTCAATGTAAATTTTTACCTCTCCGCCATGAAGATAATCGTATAGAACATCTCTAAAATCATTATCATCTTCTAAACTTCTAAAACTATTTCTTAAGCCTTTCAACTTCTGAACTTTACAAGGCAAATAAGTCACTATATCCCTAACAAATCCTATATAACATGCATTCTTTATCTCGACAAAGATGATGCCCTCATTTCCACCCTCATACTCCCACTCATCCTCCCCAATCACAAAATCCCCACCGTAGCAAACTATGATAGCGACATAATCCTTATCATAAACCATTTCTGCACCAAGAAAAAGAATAATTAGTTTTTGGGACCACATCCACAAAGAACAACAAACAATTGCACATGGGAGTCCCCCCACTCTCATGGACTTTATTAAAAAAAAGGGAAGGGGGAAATTATGCACATGTCAAGCCATTTACTAGAAAGATACTATCCACGACAAAAAGAGGTCCCCACACTAACAATATGCCCCTACATGACAGCAAAAAAAGAGGTCGCCACTTTAATTATTTTCCTTCCCTTCCCTTAAAATATTAACAAAAAAATAGAGGTCCTCATGACAAACATAGATCCTCACGATACCCATTTCAACACTTAAATTCATAAAAAGCGACCAGACGTCCCCACAACAACCACTCCAAGTAGTCAAAATCGCTGCCACACATCAAATTTCACATTTAACCCCTAAATATCACCATCATACATCACAATATCACATCCAAGCTTTAAACACACATCAAAGTAGCACCATTCTAAATCACACATCACAATAACACCAAATCTTTGAGGTCGAGCCATAATTTTCCCCTCGTCGAACCCTACATTTCAAGGCCAATTCCTAAATTACCAATCCAAACCCCCATTAGGGTTCTAGTATCGCTTTTGACCCTAAATCACACATTAAAGTACCATCCGAGTCGACCTCCACATTTCCCCACCGAGCCTCAAATTTTCTATCAAAGCCCTGATAAAAGAATTCGAGCCCTAATTTCATCATAGGAGAGGGGGAGAAGGGGCCAAACCTGAAGGAGCGATGATGGTGAGCGGCGACGACGACCAACGATGGCGACTAACAATGGCATCTGAATCATCCTGATCTTGCATACAAGTTTTTCGTCGTTCATCCTCTCGAGTCCTGATTTTTGCTTTATCAAGAACTTCAAAGTCCAAAATAGAAACGAAATTTAGTAATCTCGGGAGGTTAACCTAGTTCTTTGGTATTTCCTTAGCATTAGCCACACCCTTCTCTTCTAACGATAAAATATTTTAGATTCACTCCATGTGTTCAATGTCCTTATATTGCGGGTCCAGCTGTTTGATTCGATGGAATGAGTCTAAACAATATCTTCCTCCTTGCAACAATGTTTAGCGCATGAAACATTCAAAGATTTTTGTCAAATAAATGATAAGGTAGTTTGAATTGCAAGAAAGAAAATTGATTAGTCACACCTTTGTTCTTGATCTGAAGTTTGTTGGCAAAAGCAACACTAAATGAGAGAAGCTATTAAGATGTGCATATCAATATGATCAATTTCGTTACGATGCAATGTTTGTGAATGATAAAATTTGTAATTGTTGGATGGTCTTGAACCTCTCTTACTTCTCTCATCTCAAAAGCTAATTGAAAGGGTGAGATTTTCCCTTACACTTATTAAATGACATGTCCCTTCCACAATTGATATAGGAACCCCAACAATCTTCCCCTCGAACTTCGACCCCTTGCTTGGAGTGGCAACGGATTGTATCTCCCATTTGACTACTAGATTTAGACTTATTGATAACCTAGGCTTTGATACTAGTATTAGGTGGTCTTGGGATTCTCTCATCTCAAAAGCAAGCTTAAAGGGTAAAATATTCTCTCACACTTATTAATTGATTACTTGCCCCTTTTACAATTGTTATGAGAACCCCAACAACAAGGACCACAAGAAACCATAAGCAGATGATTTCTTCGGGTTCAGAATTCCATGGAAGACCTCAAACTTGTTCAGATAGTAGTTATGCTCACTTTGTCAAATAGTTCCTCGAACTCAATACTTTAGGCATAACCATGACTCACATCAACTTTGCTCCCAGAGACCTAAACCTTTCCCACGCTCACCCTTAGGCCACCAAGGTCATTGTCATTATGAAGGATGTCACGCCCCCAAACCCACTAGCATGCAAACATCCCTCAACGGTTGGTTAGCCTCGATATCCTAAGATGTGTCGCCGACTCATTCTTTTTATCTTTTAATCAAACGCTAGCGGAAGCATTTAATATAAACACTCAGTCAACCAATCTAAGAATAAAGATAGTAATCATATCAACCATTTCCAAAATACTGCTTTTATTATTTCCTGTTAACCCTAGGAAGTTTGATAATTACAAGCCTTTCTATGACCTCTACCTACCGACCAACTCAAAAACCTTCGGGGTCAGGGATAACCTAAACTTCACTAATGACGAGGTCAACCAAAAGTAACGCCAGACACGTCTACGTCTTGGTCCATTGAGACCCCAAACCGCACATGACGGTTCTCCCTACTATGGATTTGAAAATAATAAACAACAATGGGTGAGATATATTCAGCGAGTTAATAGCTTAAGCCTCGATAAGGATGCATATTCACCTTGGAGGGAGCTTAAACATGTAACAGCATACAATCTTACCTTGTCTTGGCTCACCCTTGCATATTAGTACATCACATATGCTATTATCAGGGCAACAAGCATAATCAATAATTAGAATGCATAACCCTCAAGCACCAAGCATCCACACGAGTTTCGATTATAAGTTAAAATTTGTTTCAGCCCGTCCTATATCACGCCTGACAGTTTTACCCCATAATCAAGCGTAATGCAATATAATCATTCACATGTGTTTCGATTATTACGATCCCTTGGGCTATGTCCAACATAAGAGTTAGTAGTCTTGCAGCATAAGTAAGAATGAAGAGCTTTATCTACTAGTTTTTATTAAATGCATTTGTTTTAGTTAAAATTTTACTATATGTTTTACTTTATAACCCGTAGAAAATTTTATTTTATTCATTGAATCTAATGGCCCAATCTTTACTTACATTTCATGTCATCACTACATGATTTTTTGATAGACATTTAAAAAAGAAAATTAACAACATTACAGAGTTGAGTATATAAAAAATTCTCAACATCCATTATAATCATGCAAATTCAAAAGAAAAGACTCCCTAAAACTTACATTTGAAAGGGGCGTGGAAGAAGCGGCTTTGGTTGAAAAATAGTCTTTTGAGAGGGGCAATGGTAGTTGTCTTTTGGTAAAATGGAAAGGCAACCCATTAATTTGTTAATAGGAGTTTATTTACTTATTCTTATATTTTTTGTTAGGGTGTCAATGGTTCGGTTCGGTTTTGGGTTTTGAAGAAATCCAAACCAAAACGAATTGATAGGGTACGAGTCCAACCCAAACTAAAAACCCAATTTGGTTTAGTTTAGTTTTTTAGTTTTCCTTTTTTTCCCTTGCTTATGATATCAAATTGAATTAAGGGCGAGAAAGAAGAGAGATTTTAAGTTGAGCATTTAATTTTTGTTGAGAATTTTGGTTCGGCTTGGTTAATTGAACCGAACTAGAAACCAAACCGAACTGAAAAAAAGAATAGTTATTTTTCGGTCTGAATTGAAAACCTAACCAGACCAAAAATGCATAATATATTGGTTCGGTTTCTATTTCAGTTCGGTTTTGACACCCCTAATTTTTGTAGGGTAATATCGTCCATCCAAACTGATGAGGATGTCTACAACCATATGTGGGGTAAAAGATGCTCAAGCCTATTTTTAATGTGCGAGTCTTGCCATAATATATATCCTCGACAAATGAATAGATAGATCGGTTATATATTTGTCGCAAACGATTATAGTTTTGTGTAAATCATATTTTTCTTCAAGATATTACCCACACCTTAGCGAACAAGAATGAACATTATACATTTTTTGATATACTAAATTTTCAACCATAGTTATAGTAATTTGAGTTAAACAGAAAAGAAATTCCTCTTATGTCCAGTCTAAGTTAGTTAAATCGGTTCAGCTTGACCCAATCAATAAAAGTTATTTGAACAATACCGAAGGTACTAAAATCTATCTGATAAATTACTTTTCATATAGATGTGCCACTTTATAAGTTGTTATATAAGTGAATGGTGCTTTAAGCATCCAACATAATTTTGTCACATCACATGAACAAATTGAAGAGACACCTCTTTAATACATCCATAATATAGAGTTTATATTAATTCACCAATTCAAATATAGGAAATGTTGAATAATTATATATTTGTTCAAGACATTACCCATATCTTGACAAATAAGATCAGACATTGTGTAATTTTGATTAATTTAAAACATCATTTAAATATCTTTTTAGAGATATTTATTATTTAGCATATTTCATCTAATGTTCTATATTTATTTTGATTATGAACATTTGTTGACACTAAGGATGTGCAATAGGAAGACTGGATAGCTGGTTCTAGGCAAGTTCCTAGGGGCGCGGATTTGATTCCTGATTTGGTTCTAGATATGCTCCTATTTCCCTACCCAACGCGGGGCCACATGCTTCCACACCTAAACCTCGCCCACTAGCTCTCCCTCCGCAGACTCTCCCTCGTCGTGGTGGTCACTCTCAAGAACCTCCCCCTCCTTAACCCTCTCCTCTCCGTCCACCCCTCCGTCCAGACCATCGTTCTCCCCTTCCCTCCCTACGCCAAACTCCTATTGGAGGTAAAAAGATTAATTAAATCTAATCGGGCGTGGAGATTGCGAGTTAAACGACAAGCGAGCGAGGCCGGGAGAGTATCTGAGCAGAGAAGACATCCTCACACCCCGACCATTGAAAATTGGAGACCTCGCTGTCTCGCAGCCGCAGCCAAAAGCTAACGCAGGCCTACCATGCATTCGACTGTTGGAAAAACCTGAACATCTAATCCCCCTCGATGTATATAATGTTCACATCGTATTCACTAGTTGCTCTATCGCTCCCCGCCTCCCTCGCATCCCTCCGCCATTGCCAAGCTCCAAAACGAGAAGACATCCTCCATCTCTCTCTCTCTGAAACGTTTTGATGCTAGTTTGATGGCTGAATCTATTAGTTCTTCGTTCTTTCTTTTCGGTTGCTTAGCCTTGTTCTTACTCTTAATGCGGTGACGTATCGTTCCGTTACCTTCATGTTGCTAAAGCAACTGTGGAAATCGCTGCAACACCAAGGTAAATTTGAGTCGTCGAGGCCTCCCGTGCGTGCATGCAAAAAAACCCCCCATTCTTCTTATTCCTCTGGCTCGTGACAAGAGGGACGAGAGGAGGAAAGATTTTTAGATTTGTTTGGGCTGAAGGTGGATTGGGCTGAGGGTTGGGCCTTTTCTTTTTCTTTTATAAGCCCAAGTATTACGTAGTATGCAATTCAAAGCAAAATAAAATGTAATATTGAGAGCATTTTGTTAATGCGCAGTGGTTGTGAACAGCCACCTAATAACCCAATTCAGACAGCACATTCTAGAGGTTGATAAGAAAGTGCCAATAAAATATGCAAACCACGAGACTAATGGTCACAATCGCAACAAATCAAGATTGGATGATGCTGCCACAGTTTTATAGGGTCAGATGGGACAAAAGAGAGTGCATGAGTTGTTAGATAATGATCCTGAGAGAAGGATAAAGATAAAACTTTTCTCTAGATGGATCAGTGTTTGAGAAGGTCAGCAATAGACCATTGACAACAGCAACAGAGATAGGGTTCAGGAAATCAACCATCGCATGAGCACTTTCAACAGCTCTTCCCCTTTTTTCTCTATTTGACTAGTCTGCTTTGCTGGGGCCATCAGTAGATTTCTTAATCCGGCGATGCGTTGTTCCACTACTGCTTCGACGAAAGGGCGATCGGGTTAAATTTTTTCTGTTCCAGCTGAGAAATGCATGAATCCGAAGTGGGAATGATATTCACTGATAACGTCAGTGTGTTGAAGCCGTCCAGGGTCGACTCAGAACCGGGATTGTGTGGACCATTTCCTCAGAAAAAGTATCGTATCCTTAAAAGTTTAATGACTGATTTACGAGAAAACGCAGGAATGGATGTTCCCTATACGCCTTCATCTTGAAAGGACTTGCCCAGTTGGTGAATTGCTTCATCTTTTTTCGGTGTATCATGCTGGACGTTCACACCATACAGTCACTTGCTGGGCATTTGTGTTATGATAATATTAACAAGGATAAGCAGAGCAAGCATCTTAATATCAGAGAGGTAAAAGGCCGATTCCATCCAAAAGTAGAATCTGAAAAATTGTGTGGATAATACTCCCCAAGAAGATAAATCGAGATTACTAGTAATTGAAGATTCGATGTGTAGAAGGTAAGAAACCGGGCAACAAAGACTCACTATGGCTGAATTAAAGTCTTCTAAACTTATTTTTGTGGAGTAGGCGCCCGTTGGAATATTGCATAGTGTAAAATTAATTAAAAAAATTGCATTTCTTGAAATTTTATTAGGGAAAGAATACTACAAGTGCCATAATTTTTGTACGGTGCCATAACTTTTTTTCCGATTATTTAATTGCCATATAACTTATCAATCAATCACTTAAGTGTTATAGTTTTTTAAAGACTTTCATCACAAGTGTCATGCCATGTTGAATTTTCAACACTTGAGTAAGTGGTTTTACAAGTTATAACACTCAACAAGTGATCAATTGGAAGTTATGACATTTAAGGGTACATTTTTTTTAGAAATTATGATACTCAAGTGGTAAAATAAAATAAAATTGTGGCACTCAAAGTGAGTATTGTACAAAAATTATGACATTTCTGGTATTCTTATTTTCAATTTTATTACTCAAACATATAAGGTAGTCGGATTGTCTTTTGAATTTTCTATCTCTTAAGCTGGTTAGCATAAAACCTATCATGACAATTTAGATTATAAAGCTGCCTTCATCCGGCCACCTTTGACAACTCTCCCACTTCTCTGAGAAAATCTGCGGAGGAGCCTCGAGGTTAGAAGCAACAGAGAGACATTCCGTAATTCCAGGGGAATTAGCTAAAATTCTTTGTTGTTGATAGCAGAAGCCTCTTTTGAATTATAACCTTCCTAAGCTTCATTTTTCAACAGAATTAGGTGACTTATTTAATATCCACCAGCTCAACACGGAAACAATCGCCCCCTTGATCCTCAAGCAAGCACTGTCTTGTTAGTTCTAGAAGCCATTGGAATAAGACACTGCTTATAGTTTCTAACTTTTGTGAAGCCTTTCTGCTCATTAGGCTACAGAGCCGTAGCAGCTTTGGACAAAAGCATCTTATTTCTGACCTCTCATGAACCATTTTCCGACAAAAGAGGCAAAATTGCACATAACCATCAATTAATGGACACGGCACTAATTATACTAAATGTTCATAACATCCAGTGATGAGCTCGCATTGTGAATCCAAAGGTACTTAATGTATCAAGTTTTGTGCGACAGAAGAGTGAATCCCTGCTATGTGTATTGTAAAAAAGTTCAGTTTTTGGCATGTTAAACAGATGAAATCCTCCAATTATTACTATTAGGGAATATTGGCAGCCTCAAAATTTTCAGGGTGAAGAACAGTCCTTGTTTGATCATGCTGCTCCAAATTGATGCTGAAGAGCTGAAGCGGTGAAGGAGGAACAATGCAAGGTTGTAAATGTTACGAATGAGCACTTCCATAGCTGATAATATGCATTGTTTAAGCTGGAGATGAGAAAATCAAATTGACTGCCACGCGGTCGTAGTGGTTACGGAACGGTCCATTCTTTTGAATTAAGAAGGGGAAATAAAGATAGAGACCTTGAAAACTTGGTAGCCTGCAGGGAAACTTGTTGCATAAATTGTTTACCAGGTCAAGCACTGTCATCTATAAATATAGACCATGTTATCATGCAAGGCACCTCACTCCTCCCTCGAGCAATATCACTCTGAGCTAGGAAATAGAACCTGAGATCAAAGCCCTAACTCCTGCCCACGATGAAGTCCTTTCCAATTTGCCTTCTCATTTTGGCTTTGGCGACTGCAACTGCCTTTGCTTATGACCCAAGTCCTCTTCAGGACATATGCGTGGCCATCAACGACCCGAAATCTGCAGGTTGAACCTCTATTCTAGTGTTATTGATATTCTGTTTTCTTCTGGTCAATTATGCTATGGACAGAATATGCAAAAAGGTTTTGTTTTGGTAGCATGACGACATTGTCATCTATCATAACTAGTCTTATAGTCATCGCATATTGAGTGATGCATATTAAGATGAGTTCTGTTTTCTTATGCAGTGTTCGTGAACGGGGAGTTTTGCAAGGACCCTAAGCAAGCCAATGCAGATGACTTCACCTTTATGGGGTTCAGAAAACCTGGAAATACTGCAAACCCACTTGGATCGAAAGTCACACCTGCTACTGTCATGGAGTTTCCAGGGCTCAATACTTTGGGCATATCCATGGCTCGCATTGACTTTGCTCCTGATGGTCTAAACCCTCCCCACACCCACCCTCGTGGCACTGAAGTCCTGGTCGTCGTCGAGGGCACACTCCTGGTTGGCTTCGTCACATCCAACCAATTGAACAACACTCTCTTCACCAAAGTCTTGTACAAAGGTGATGTGTTTGTCTTCCCCATTGGGCTCATTCACTTCCAGTTGAATACTGGAAAGACCCCTGCACTGGCCTTTGCTGCTTTGAGCAGCCAAAACCCAGGAGTCATCACCATAGCTAACTCTGTCTTCGGAGCGAAGCCACCAATTTCTGTTGATGTTCTCACCAAGGCCTTCCAAGTGGACAAGAAAACTGTTGAGTACCTCCAGGCACAGTTTTGGTACGACAACAACTAAATGGAACAGATGACTCAAGAAATGCCAATAGAGCATTTGAGCCATATTACTTATGAGATCATTGCTACTTTCCATGAGAGATTGCTAAGAATGAATGTATCTCAATGTTTATGGGGTAGTTATATACCTCGTTGTATGAATCATTGAGCAATAAAGATCATTCACTAAGAATCTCTTTCACCCCCCTTGTTCTCCCTCCCTCTCTCCCTCTTGAGGATAATTTCTAATTCCGAAAGGCGCCAGATCCCAAGCAAAGTCATTGCATACACTTGATTAAGGGGCTTGAAGGATCCATAAAAATTCCATCGTTATCGCCTTTTCCATGCTCCAGTTGTGCGGATGCATGGGAAAGGAAGTGCCAGTCCACACGCCGCTTGTCATCAGGATCAATGCTTTGTGCTGCCTAGTCGCCAACTTGCCAGGATGTATCGTCCTTTTGCAGAAAACATGCGGTATTATCACAGTTCAACATCTGCATATCTGTGAAAATTGTCCTATTGCAATTACGTGGGAGCACTTACGATTTATGTGTTCCACTCCATGCTGAATTTCAGACCATTTTCGAAACCTTGACTAGTTTCAACCAAAAGAGATTTGGAAAACCATTCACTAAGAAACCGCGCCATAGGCAAAGAATACTCCCTAAAATAACTCAAGACAAGGTAGTTGATTAAAAGCGGAATATGGAAATTTAAAAGACAAAAAGAGGTAGGCTTCTGATTGGTGCTGCACTTTTTACATCCTTGCAATGCATAAAAAGCGTCTAAAAATGGAAGTACATGATTGAATCGTAATGCAATGCATACACCAGGCAAAGCGATGAAGTTCCTGCATATTTCTCTTTCAAAAAGCTTCAAGTGATCCGATTTACTTCATCAAGCGGAGTGCCTGACGTGTTGTACGAAGGAATAGTCAACAAAAATTTGCAATATCCCAAGGTCCGTTTGTCGTGAGTTACATTATATGGAGGTAGGCGAAGCACAATCCTAAAATTGAAACTATTGATTTTCAAAGTACTCTTTCAGGAGACGAACGCTATTGGACCTTTGAAGCTTCTTCTAGTGAAAAACTAGTAAGCGCTTTTCTTAATTAAAACAAAACATAACGGTGTTGAGAAGCATAAAATGTATATCGAATTATGTCTATTTAATCGGAAATGCCATATTTCCAATTTGCTCAAATAAATCATTTTGTTCTGAACTTTCAACAAAAAGAACTTTTGAACTAAAAAAACATAAAAACAAAGTCAAAGTCATGCTGACCTCAAGCAGGTTCGTCCGACCCTGTCTACAAGTCCATTCCAGAAACTACGAAACCATCTAGAAACTCGTCCGACCCTGTCTTCTTAACAAAGCCCAGCTATGTGAAACAACCTTAAGAAATGCTTTAGCCTGGGTAAGATCCAACATATAAAAGTGCATTGCAAGCAAGCATATGCTCTGAATATTCTTTGTAGTTTCCTTCAAATAATCAAATATTCTGATCTAACAAGGGAGAACATCAGCAACCCCAAAACTATTTCTTTCGCAAATGTAAAAGCAAATGTTCCTAAGACATGAATATTGACCCTTTCAACATCATTTGCGGAGACAATATCGTGTCTGTCCTTAATCAAACATGTTGTGCTTGAAAAGGCGTCATATAGCAATTATATAAGACAAACATGGAATAGTTGTCTCGATAACTTGGGTCGGTTTTAGGCCCCTAGATCACGTCAAATGTTATGTCAAATCACCCTCGTTAGTACTGAATGATTGTGATAAGACCCATCCATCACTTGAACGTTCCTTTTCAAGACTTGGCCTTCATTAATTTAGTCCTGGGTCGTCGCGCCATTTCATGGAGGTTGCCGTTCATTTTTTATCCGAGGAACAGGAAATCAAAGTAATGGACATGTGCTTGTAGTTGTTGTGGAATGATTCGTCCATTGTGTTTAAAACTAAATTTGCATAATGCCTGAAGATTTGTCAATTCCATGTTGCCTATCACGCAGAGGGCGCTTACTTGGTCAACAATCTCCATTTATATATAGAGCACCCGTCGACATGCCTCGTCAAGTAAATTATATGGAGAGAGCCAACGTAGGCTTACTAAACTTATTCAACCGGACTCACCTTTAACAAAAACTTAAGACAACAAAGTTTAGTATCAACTGAATTAATGAACTGCTCTTCACCATGACACATATCGAACCCATTTCACTAATACTCTTAAATGTACCCCTTTAAAAATTAGATCATTAGTACTTTATGTGGGGCATTAATTACAGTCTTGTCCTTTAAATATCCTCGTTTGAGATATCTAATCCATTAGCAATTTTTTTATGCAATGTAGTTTCTAACTTAAAACATATTTGTGCATTGAGTCATTCTATCATCTAAGTGTTATTCCTGTTGTCAAATTGCTGATGTAGCCATATCCGAAAATTGTGTTTAATTGTGGCCCCACGCCAGAATAAAAAACACAAAGTACCAAAGAGAAGATTTGGAGAGAGACCCCGCTCACAAGGGTCCAGCGTCTCTCCTGACCCGCAGCAGAGGTCAGCCAACCTCGTCGTGCTCAGCCAGCCTCGTCCATGAGATTGTCAAGAATATATCAATATTTCATCTCAATGGTCATTGAGCAATAACGTATCATCTACTGAGGAACTCCCTCCCTCCCTATCTCTACTTGTTTCAAGGAAAGTTCAATGTGGAAAGTTCAAAATAAGTGCGAGACCAAGACTTACTATGACAAAATTGAAGTCCCCTACCATATTTCATACGGAGCAGGTGGTCAGTGAAGAATAGAGAGCACCTAAGCCATAGAACTTTTCAAACTTCACAAGCAGAGAAGGACAATTATCTCATGAAATTTTATCCAAAACGGTTCGGATGTAAAGCTCACAGCAGAGGTACAAGTTAAAAAGTCCCCATCTAGATAGATCTTCAACAACTCTCCCATTTCTTTATGTTACATTAAAGTATTGCTGATTCCAGGCCATAGCAGAGCTGACCGCAATGGTGGACTCTGCTTAGTTGCCATTTCTTCGTTGGCAAAAGATAGCTTTAAGTGCCAAAAGTTTGCACAAAGGGACATTTAAGTGCCACAAGTTATGAAAGTGACACATTTTAAGAAAAGTGGGACACCTGAGTGCCACCTTCAGTGAAGCTGAATGGAAATCATATGTGGCAATTAAATATTAATATTTCTCGCCTACGTGGCTCGCCGGAGAGCTAACTCAGCTCTAATTCACCAAAAACAACGTTGTTTCTATAGTTGGCTAAAATAGAGCCCTTAAATAAGCTAAAATGACGTCATCTCCCTAATTGCCTTAAATCTAAAACCCTAAATCGGGCAAAATCCCCTTGAAGTGCTGGAGCCCTAATTTTGAACCCTAATTCGATTTGCCCTAAATTCTACAGTCGAATATTGGAAATGGAGAGTAGGACTTTCAACAACAGCTCAAATTCCTCTCGTTGAAGTGAAGGAGAAGGCGAGCGTTTATGTTTTTGTGGGTTACCAAGTCCAAGAAGAACTTCATGGACTCGAATGTTCCACGAGAAGATTCTATGGATGTGCCCGATACAGAGAATGGTTGAAGTACAAATATTTCAAATGGGTCGATGCGAAATTCTCTTACCGAGTCACAGAGGTTATATTGGACATACTTGATGGATGCAATCAACCTCCATATATGCTTATGGACGACTTGGACGATGTTGACTTATGCAAGCTCATGCATTTTCTGCTAACCATTTGAAGAATGAAGTTTCAATGATGAAAATTGAACGAAAGTGTTACCAAGCATTTATTGTATTGCTATTTTTTTTTTTTTGTCTATCCTACTTTATGATAAAATGTAAAGTATTGGAAGATGAAAAGAAGTTTCTCCGATTGCCATAGTTGTAAATGAGTAGACAAATGTACTTGTTTTGAATGAAATGTAACTTCTTTTTTTTTTTTTTTTGAAGATGAGAAGAAGTTTTGTATTGTCTACAACATCGTTGTGTTTTTTTTTTTTTTTTTTTTTTTTTTTTTTTTTTTTTTTTTTTTTTTTTTTTTTTGTGCTGTTATATGTATTATGTGTTACTTCTTGTGCTTGTGGGGAGGTCAAGGAAAGGGAGTGAATGAGATATTATTTGTACTATGATTTTGCTTATTCTTGAATATAAATCGGTGAGGATGGAATGTATATTGGGTCAATGTGTTGTGGTGACTTCTTTACTTGAACTTAATGTAAACCAGCAGCAAACTTTGAATTGAATTGAGTTGTCATAAGTTGAACCGTATATATAAATCATCAGCTTCTCTTGTTTGCTGCAAACCAGCATATACATAGGATAGACACGAGTGATTACTCGAGTGCTATAAGTTGTATCTAGTGATCACTTAAATATTGGTCGTGATAAAAAAAGATTCATTTAAGTATCAAGTTATTATTAAAAGTGATCACTTAAGTGCCACTTGTGATTAAAAGTGAACACGCAAGTGCCAAGTTTTTTAAAATGTGATCAGTTAAGTGTTTTTTTTTTTTTTTGTACGTTTCATCTATAAATTGCACCAGCCATCAACTACTACTAGCCACCACCACCGCCCATCATTGGCCACCATTAGCCTCTAGCCATCACCACCAGCCACTCCAAGCATCCCAGGCACCTACTTGAGCCACCACTAGCCACCACTATATTGGCGGTATGCTGCTGCAGAAGTTGCTAATGTAAGATACCTTACACCAGCTTGCACCGGTACTATCTGGTGCAAGATGTGCATATTGCACACTTACATCTTACACCAGGTGCAGCACCAGCATTCCAGCTACCACACTAGCACGTAGCCACCACTATAGATCCACCATTAGCAGCTACTGTTGGTGGTGGGTCTGTTGCAAAATGGGCTCGTGCAAGCTAGGCTATGCACACTGCACATTTACACCAGTACTAGCTGCAGCAAGAGCCCCCAAACCAACCCCCACAACGGACCCACCACCACCAGGCTTCACCAGCCACCACCACCAGCCACACGAGCACCCTAGTCACCACCACAGATCCACCACTAGAAGTAGTAAGTAAAAGTAAAAAAAAAAAATGAAAAAGACAAAAATGACAAACAACAATATCGTTCCATTGATATTGAAATTAAGTCTCACAAACTCAACGACAAACTATTGGGAAAAAAAAAAAAAATCCACAGTAAAACTAACTTCTCAGCCCCACAAACCATATCCCATCACATTTCATCAATCAATATGCACAATGCCTCATGTTCGTGCTCCTTTTGATGGACCTTTCACTTGATTCATAATCCTTGCACTTTTTCCAATTGGACGTGAGACTTCTTTTTCAACTATTTCAGGATTCGTTGATTTTGATGGAGCTGCAATTGTCGTAGGCTGAACTGATTCAGAAGGAGTTGCAATTGTCATAGGCTGAACTGTTTTAGAAGGAGCTGCAACTAGGTTTTTCTTACTCTTCTTTCTTGTTGGCGCAGCCAATGTCTTCTTCTTTGTTGGCGCAGCCGTTGATTCTTGAGTTGGGCCTTGAGAGATAAGAACCTCTGAACTTCTCCCAAGTTTAAAAAAAAAAAAAAAACTCAATTATCAACAAAAGTTTGCACCATAAATTAAATTAAATGCAGCCTATAAAACTTCTATTAAGAATAACTGCTCTAGTATGCTCATCTATATAAAAGCCATAACCATATTGTTTCAGCCTCTTCCCAAGAGCCCCTCTTGTTCGAAGGGGAACGTCACTTTCAAGTACTTGTGATTGGTTGGCCCTTTTTCTCGCCTGTGATTTCTTGGGCTTTTGTTGTGGCTGTTCAACTACAACAGGGGCTTGTTCGGCCAATTTTTCAGCTAGGCATCTTCTAGATGGCCTTTTTGTAGCTGGCTCTTGATTTGGCTTTCTTTTGGTTGTTTTTCTATTTAGCCCTTCAGCTTTAGTGACACATTATGTTGGCTTTTGTGGTAGCCCTTGTGATGACCCTTCTAGTGGTTTTTGTGGTGACCTTGGTGATGGATCTTGTGGTGGCCCTTCAGTTGGGCCCTCTATTGGCAATTGAGCTCTAGCTTGCAAAACTCACCGTTCACAAACACTGCATAAGAAGACAGAACTCATCTTAATATGCATCACTCAATGTGATGACTATTAGACAAGTTATGATAGATAACCATGTTGTCATGCTACCAAAACAAATCCTTTTAGCATGTTCTGTCTATAGCATCATGGATCAGAAGAAAACAGTATGTTAATGACACTAGAATAGAGGTTCAACCTGCAGACTACGGGTCGTTGATGGCCATGCATATGTCCTGAAGAGTGCTCGGGTCATAAGCAAAGGCAGTTGCAGCCACCAAAGCCAAAATGAGAAGGCTAATTGGAAGGAACTTCATTGTGGGCAGGAGTTAGGGCTTTGATCTTAGGTTCTATTTCCTAGCTCAGTGAATTATTGCTCGAGGGGAGAGTGAGGTGCCTTGCATGCTTACATGGTCTCTATTTATAGATGACAGTGCTTGACCTGGTAAACAATTTATGCAAGAAGTTTTGCCGCAGACTACCATGTCTTCAATGTTTGTATCTTTATTTCCCCTTCTTAATTCAAAAGAATGGACTGTTCCATAACCACTATGATCGTGTGGCAGTCAATTTGATTTACTCATATCCACTTAAACAATGCATATTATCAGCTATAGAAGTGCTCATTCGAAACTTTTACAACCTTGCATTATTCGTCCTCCACCGCTTCAGCTCTTCAGGCATCAATTTGGAGCAGCATGATCAAACAAGGACTGTTCTCTGATCACAGTTTCATGCGTCTGAAGTGGATTGAATTGACCCTCTCTGGAGTAGGAAAAGCTCTTTTCACACATATCTTCACCATGAAAATTTTGAGGCTGCCGATATTCCCTATCAGCAATAATTAGAGGATTTCATCTGATTTAACATGCCAAACACTAAACTTAGTTACAATACACATAGCAGTGATTCACTCTTCTGTCACACAAAACTTGATATATTATGTACCTTTGGATACACAATGCAAGCTCATCACTGATGTTATGAACATATAGTACAATTAGTGCCTTGTCCATTAACTGATGGTTATGTGCAACTTTGCCTATGGTCCATGGGATGTCAGAAATAAGATGCCGTTGTCCAAAGCTGCTAGTGCTCTGTAACCTAATGAGCAGAAATGTTTTAAAGGTTAGAACTTGTAAGCAATGTCTTATTCTGGCTTCTAGAACTCGTGGGACATTGCCTACTTGAGGATAAAGGGTGTGACTGTTTCCATGTTGAGCTGGTGGATATCAAATAAGTCACCTAATTCGGTTGAAAAGTGAGGCTTAGGAAGGTTATAATTCAAAAGAGGCTTTGCTATCAACCACAAAGAATTTTAGCTAATTCCCTTGAAATTACTCAATGTCCCTTTATTGTTTCTAATCTCGGAGCTCCTCTGCAAATTTTCTTAGAGAAGTGGGAGAGTTGTTAAGGGTGGCTAGATGAAGGCAACCTTCTAATCGTAATTGTCATGAAAGATTTTATGCTAACCATTGTAAGAGATAGAAAATTCAAAAGATAGTATGATTACCTTATATCTTTGAGTATTGAAATTGGAAATAAGGACATTATTAATATCAAAATTTTCGTATGATGCTTACTTGAATACTCCAACTTTTTTTTTGACCATTTGGGCGCATAATTTCTAAAACGTTTCCTTAATTGTCATAGCTTTCAATTGAGTGTTGTAAATTTTAAAAATGCTTATCCAAGGCTTTTTTTTTTTTTTTTTTTTTTTGGTTGAAGCTTATCCAAGTGTTGAAAAGTCAACGTGACATGACACTTGTGATGCATATTTATGAAAGTTATAATATTAAAGTAATCGATTGAAAGTTATGGCGTTCATGTGAATACTGTACCTAAGTTATAGCATTTAAATGAGCGAAAAGAAGAATAAGTTTTGATACTTAAGTGAACACTGCATAAAAGTTAAGACACTTGTGTTTTTTTCCTAATAAAATTGCTAGAAGCGCAATTTTATTTATTAATTGGTCGCTATGTAATATTCCAGTGGGCATCTGCTCCCCAAAAATAAGATTAGAAGACTTCAATTCAGCCATAGTGAGTCTTTGTTCCCAGGTTTCTTACCTTCCGCACATTGAATTTTCAATAACTAGTAATCTCGTATTTTCTTCTTGGGGAGTATTATCCACATACGGAAGTTTGAATACTCATTAGTTTTCTAGATCCTACTTTTGGCTGGAATCGGCCTTTTAGCTCTCTGATATTAAGATGCTTGCTCTGCTTATCCTTGTCAATATTATCACAACGCAAATGCACAGCAAGTGACTTTATGGTGTGAACGTCCTGCATGATACAGTGAAAAATCGGAAGCAAATCACCAACTAGGCAAGTCCTTTCATGGTGAAGGCGTATTAGGAACGCCTATTCCTGCGTTTTCTCGTAAATGAATTATTCAACCTTTTAAGGATCTGATACTTTTTCTGAGGAAATGGTCCGCACAATCCCGCTGCTGAGTCAACCCTGGACGGCTGCAACAGTGAAGTACAGAGATAAAAAAGAAAGACGCTGACGTTATCTGTGAATATCATTCCCACCTTAGATTCATGCATTTCTTAGCTGGAACAGAGGAAATTTAACCTGATCGGGGTTTCGCCAAAGCAGCAACGGAACGACACATCACCGGATTTAGAAATCTACTTATGGCCCCAGCGAAGCAGACTAGTCAATTGGAGAAATAAGGGAAAGAGCTGTTGAATGGATTGATATCTTACCCTATCTCTGTTGCTGTTGTCAAAGGCGCATTGCTGACCTTCTCAAACACTGATCCATTCAGAGAACAGTTCGTCTTAATCCTTCTCTCAGGATCATTATCTAACAACTCATGCACTCTCTTTTCTCCCCTCTGCACCGATAAAACCATGTGGCAGCATCATCCAATTTTGATTTGTTGTGATTGTGACCATTAGTCTTGCAGTTTACATATTTTATTGGCACGGTCTTATCAACCTCTAGAATGTGCTGTTTGAATTGGGTTATTAGGTGGGTGTTCACATCCCCTGAGCATTAACAAAACGCTCTCAATACAACGTTTATTTTGCTTTGAATTGCATTGATATGTAATACTTGGGCTTGCAAAAGAAAAAGAAAAGGCCCCAGATCTTAGCCCACTCCACCTTCATGACATGCTGAGTGTGGATTGGGACTTACTGTGCCGCAGTATTACAAAATCTGAGCATGAAAATTTGACACCAGTGGAATATGGATGGATCGTTCCTGATGGATGTCTGATCAATACGGGAGTTCAGGTCCCGCAATGGAAAGCGTGCAATAACCTTTTGTGCTCGATAATTTGACAAGCAACACTTCAGTGATCATTTTGAGGCTGATCCGAGTGCCCAAAGTCGTTGCAATTGTTTTCACTGAACTTATATGCATCTGATCGAAATCTGTGTTTTGTTTCTATTATGACTTTGCTTGGCATTTGGCTCCGGTCCATATGAGAAACTTTTGTCAAATCAGGGATCAAGAAACAGGAAATTCTTAGTAAATAATACTTTACTGATCAATTATTCATACAAGAGGTAAAAATGCCCATTGACCACTGACATAAAGTAGTGTTTTATTCTTGGAAATCTCTCATGAAAACTAGGAATGCTTGCGTAAGTTAAATGGCTCAGATGCTCTGCTGGTGTTTTTCTGGTCATCCATTCCATTTAGTTGTTGTCATACCAAAACTGTGCCTGGAGGTAGTCAACAGTTTTCTTGTCCACTTGGAAGGCCTTGGTGAGAACATCAGCAGAAATGGGTGGCTTTGCTCCAAAGATGGAGTTAGCAATGGTAATGACTCCTGGATTTTGGCTGCTCAAACCGGCAAAGGCCAGTGCAGGGGTCTTTCCAGTATTCAACTGGAAGTGAATGAGTCCAATTGGGAAAACAAACACATCGCCTTTGTACAAGACTTTGGTGAAGAGAGTGTTGTTCAATTGGTTGGATGTGACGAAGCCGACAAGGAGTGTGCCCTCGATGACGACCAAGACCTCAGTGCCACGAGGGTGAGTGTGGGGAGGGTTTAAACCTCCAGGAGCGAAGTCAATGCGAGCCATGGATATGCCCAAAGTATTGAGTCCTGGAAACTCGTTGACGGTTGCAGGTGTTACTTTCGATCCGAGTGGGTTTGCAGTATTTCCAGGTTTTCTGAACCCCATAAAGGTGAAGTCATCTGCATTGGCTTGTTTAGGGTCCTTGCAAAACTCCCCGTTCACAAACACTGCATAAGAAAACAGAACTCATCTTAATATGCATCACTCAATATGCGATGACTATTGTACTAGTTATGAGCGATAACAATGTCGTCATGCTACCAAAACAAAACCTTTTTGCATGTTCTGTTTATAGCATCATTGACCAGAAGAAAATAGTATGTCAATAACACTAGAATAGAGGTTTAACCTGCAGACTTCGGGTCGTTGATGGCCACGCATACGTCCTGAAGAGGACTTGGGTCATAAGCAAAGGCAGTTGCAGTTGCCAAAGCTAAAATGAGAAGGCTAACTGGAAAGGACTTCATTGTGGGCAGAGTTGGGGCTGATCTCAGGTTCTATTTCCTAGCTCAGAGTATTATTGCTCGAGGGAGGAGTGAGGTGCCTTGCATGACATGGTCTCTATTTATACATGACAGTGCTTGACCTGGTAAACAATTTATGCAACAAGTTTCCCTGCAGACGACCAAGTTTTCAATGTTTCTATCTTTGTTTCCCCTTTCTTAATTCCAAACAATGAACCGTTCCATAACCACTGTGACCGGGTGGCAGTCAATTCGATTTTCTCATCTCCAGCTTAAACAATGCATATTATTAGCTATGGAAGTGCTCATTCATAACTTTTACAACCTTGCATATTCCTCCTTCACTTCTTCAGCTCTTCAGCATCAATTTGGAGCAGCATGATTAAACAAGGACTGTTTTTTTAACACAGTTTCATGCGTCCAAAGTGGATTGAATTGACCCTTTCTAGAGTAGGATAAACTCTTTTCACACTCATCTTCACCATGGAAATTTTGGGCTGCAGATATTTCCTTTCAGTAATAATTAGGGGACTTCGTCTGATTTAACATCCCAAACACTGAACTTAGTAGCAATCGACATAGCAGTGATTCACTCTTCTGTTGCACAGAACTTGATTCATTAAGTACTTTTGGGAACACAAGTTCATGGGAGGTCAGAAATAAGATGCTGCTGTCCAAAGCTGCGACTGCTCTACAACCATATGAGCAGAAAGGTTTTACGAAAGTTAGAGCTGGTAAGCAATATCTTATTCCAAATTCCAATGGCTTCTAGAACTTATATGACATCGCTTACTTGAGGATCAAGGGTGTGATTCTTTCCATGTTGAAGTTGCTCCCCTTCCTGACAATCCAACTGTCAATCAAATCAAGTTTCACAGGGAGAGGACAACAAGGAAAGCAAAGACAAAGTCTTGTTTATATGCTGCTGTCTTACTTGCCATTTTCAGTAGAATTATGGCTTGTGAATCAGCCAAAGCTATTTGGGACTTCCTCAAAGCTGAGTACCAAGGAGATGAGAGGATCATAAGCATGAAGGGCCTAAACCTGATCACAGAATTCGAGAGACTGCAGATGAAGGAATCTGAGACAATTAAGGAGTATTCTGATAATTTGATAAGCATTGCAAATCAGGCAAGAGTTCTAGACACTGACCTCTCTGATAATAGGCTAGTGCAGAAGATTCTTGTCTCCTTGCCCAAAAGGTTTGAGGCAACCATTGCCTCTTTGGAGAATACCAAGGATTTGTCTCAGATCAAGTTGGCAGAACTAATAAGTGCTCTGCAAGCACAAGAGCATAGGAGGTTAATAAGGCTAGAAGGAAGTACAGAAGGAGCTTTGCTGGCCAAAGAACAGCAGAATGTAGGAGGAAAAGTCAAGAAGTGGAAAGAGAATAAAGGAAATGGCAGTAGTGGTTCAGAAGCTGCTGCAGGAGAGAACAATGTGGGAAACTCCAAGAACAATTGGGGAAGATATTCCTCATGTCAGCACTGTGGAAAAAAGAATCATCCACACTTTAGGTGTTGGAAAAGGCCAGATGTAAAGTGCAGAAAGTGTCATAAGCTTGGACACATTGAGAAGTTCTGCAAAGAGAAGAAAGATCAGCAGCAGGGTGAGGTACATGCTGTAGTCCAACAAGAGGTAGATCAACTATTTGTTGCCTCTTATTTCTCCTCTAGTACTCCATGTGACAGCTGGCTTGTTGATAGTGGTTGCACAAACCACATGACAAGTGATGAAAAGCTGTTTATAAACCTTGACAAGTCGTTGAAGTCAAGAGTGAGGATTGGGAATGGGGAGTACTTAGAAGTGAAAGGTAAATGGACTATGGCAATGGAGAGTTGTGCTGGAACTAAGCTGGTTTCTGATGTGATGTATGTGCCTAAAATTGATCAGAATTTGCTGAGTGTGGGGCAGTTGGTAGAAAAGGGATTTAAGGTGATATTTGAAGAGGAGAAGTGTTTGATCTTTGACTCCAGCGGTCAGGAGCTGTTCAAGATAAAGATGCAACAGAAGAGTTTTTCTTTGAATCCTTTTGAGAAGGAGCAGATGGCATTCAAGTGTCAGGCTAATGATTCTGAAATATGGCACAAGAGGTTGGGGCACTTTCATCACAAAGTGTGTTGTTCATGCAGAGGAATGAAATGGCAACTGGGTTACCAAGCCTGGAGGAGCAGATCAGAAGGTGCAAAGCTTGTTTGTTGGGCAAACAGACAAGACTTCCCTTCATACAGATCTATGTGGTCCACAAGTGACTCCTTCACTAAATGACAGCAGGTATTTCATTATTTTCATTGATGATTATACTAGAATGTGCTAGATTTACTTTATGAAGCAAAAGTCAGAAGTTGCTGAGGTATTTTTGAAGTTTAAGAAATGGGCTGAGAACCAAAGTGGCTGAAAGATTCAGGTCATTAGATCTGATAATGGAACATAATACACTTCACAGAGGTTTAACTCTTTCTGTGAAGAGGCTGGAATTGAGCATCGGCTTACTACTCCTTACTCTCCACAACAAAATGGAGTTAGTGAGAGGAAGAACAAAACTATTATGGAGATGACTAGGTGTCTGCTGTATGAGAAGAATCTACCAAAAGAGTTTTGGGCAAAAGCAACAAACACATCAATTTTTCTGCTGAATAGACTACCTACGAGGGTATTGGAGATGAAGACACCCTTTGAAGCTTGGTTTGATGTCAAGCCAATTCTAAGAAATTTGAAGGTGTTTGGCTGTTTGTGTTTTTCTCATATTACACAGGTCAAGAGAGACAAGTTGGGAGAGAAAGCTGAAGTTGGGATCTTTGTTGGCTACAGTTTAGTGTCAAAAGCTTACAGGATCTATCAACCACAGACAGGGAATGTGATCACTAGTAGGGATGTTCAATTCCTGGAAGATGAGAAATGTGATTGGACAAATGAGCCACAAGGCAAGCACAAAGAGGTCTCATTAGAACCTGACGAGCTGGTGGATGATGTTCCAGTTAGAGGTACCAGATCTTTGACTGATATATATCAAATGTGCAGTGTGGCTGTTTTGGAACCTGCAGGTTATGAGGAAGCTAAAAGCGATCAGAGGTGGATGAATGCAATGAAGGAAGAGTTGGCTATGATAGAAAAGAACCAGACATGGGAGCTAGTGGAGAGGCTTGAAGACAGGAAGGTGATTGGAGTAAACTGGGTTTTCAGGACCAAATTTAATCTTGATGGCTCAGTGAATAAGCATAAGGCCTGGTGAAGGGATATGCACAGGTTTGGGGAGTTGATTTCTTATAAACCTTTGCTCCTGTGGCAAGACTTGATACAATTAGAATGATTCTTGCTTTGGCAGCTCAACAAGGATGGAAGGTATATCAGTTAGATGTGAAATCTGCATTTTTTAATGGAGTGTTGCAGGAGGAGATTTATGTTAAGCAGCCAGAAGGCTTTATCACACCAGGCCAGGAGGAGAAAGTTTATTTGCTGAGAAATGCTCTCTATGGCTTGAGGCAAGCTCCTAGAGCATGGTACAGTAAGATGGATGAGCACTTGTTGAGCCTAGGTTTCAAGAAAAGCCTCAGTGAATCCACTCTATATGTCAAAAAGTTAGTATCTAACTTAGTGGTGGTGTCTCTTTTTGTGGATGATATGCTGGTGACAGGGAGTAATAGTGCTCAGATTACTGCATTTAAGCAAGAGATGATGAAGATGTTCGGAATGACAGATCTTGGTGAGAGGCCATATTTTCTAGGAATGGAGGTTAGGCAGACTCAGAATGAAGTTTTTATCTGCCAAAAGAAGTATTTGAAGGAGATTCTAAGGAGATTTAACATGGAGGAGTGCAAGAGTGTGAGTACTCCAATGGGTCATAAGGAAAAGCTCCAAAAGAATGATGGATCGGAACTTGCAAATGAAAGAGTTCATAGAAGTTTGATTAGCTATCTTATGTATCTCACTGCAACTAGGCTAGACATCATGTTTCCTGTAAGTGTCTTATCTAGATTTCTCAATTGTGCAAGTGAGTTGCATATGGTAGCTGCAAAGAGGGTGTTGAGGTACTTAAAAGGTACTCTTTCATATGGGATTAAGTTTTGTAGAGTTCAGGAGTTTAAGTTGCAGGGGTATTCTGATAGTGATTGGGCAAGATCAGTGGATGATATGAAGAGCACTTCAGGTTATTGCTTTACATTTGGGTTGGCATGTTTTTCCTAGTGTTCAAAGAAGCAGGAAATAGTAGCTCAATCAACTGCAGAAGCTGAGTTCATTGCAGCTACTGCAGCTGTGAATCAAGCATTATGGTTGAAGAAGCTGATGGATGATCTGCATATGCAGCAAGAAGAATACATAGAAGTGTTTGGGGATAATCAAGCTACTCTAGCCATTTCACAGAATCCAGTATTTCATTGAAAAACAAAGCATTTTAAGGTCAAGTTTTACTTCTTGAGAGAAGTGCAAAAGGTTGAAGAGGTGAAACTGGTGTATTGCTGTTTAGAAAACCAAATTGCAGATATATTCACGAAGTCATTTCATGTTGGTCGATTTGAACTTCTCAGAGCAAAGCTAGGAGTGTGCAGTACTTGATCCAGGAGGAGAGTGTTGATGTATCAAGACTGCACGTTTTGTTTTTTTTTTTTTTTTTTTTGTTTAGTCAGTTTGTTGATGTCCTGTTTTTAAGAGTTGGTTAATTGTTGTTTTACTTGGTCAATCTTATCTTGTAGGAGCAGTTAGCTGCACGTTTTTTTAGCTTTTCTCTTAGCTTGTTGCTGGTTTTGTGGACCAAGCAAGCTGTTAGTGGGCAACGTGGGTTTATGGTTAAGTTCTAGTATGTATTTTGAACATTTATCAGTTTTCTGAACAAGACACATAGCTTTTGCTGTCAACTCCTTCTCTGTTCTTTAAAAAACAACAACATCCTGGGTGCTTTATGTAACAATGGCATGATATATTGAAGAACAGGAAGCAAATCACCAACTAGGCAAGTCTTTTAGTTTAGTGGTGAAGATGTATTTGGAACACCTAGTAAATGAATTATTTGATTTTTTCAGGATATGTTGCTCTTTTTGAAGAAACGGTCCGCACTCAACTACTCCTGCACTCTCTATTCTCCGCCTGCACCAATAAAACATACGTGGCAGCATCACACATTTTTATTTTTTTGTGATTGTGACCATTACTCTCCTGGTTTGCATATTTTATTGTCACGGTCAATCAGAAGAAGATTGAGGTGGCCATCGAGATTGTTTGAGGAGAAATGTTCCGCATCTGCAGCATGAAGACTTTCAAGTCGCTGATATATCCCCGTTAGTAATGATTAATAACGTACGAATTAGCACCAAAGTACATGGGATGTACTTAGAAACCAAGCATTCTTTTTTTCTGCAAAAATTCATGAGTATGGACTTTCTTCTTTTTTGGGGTTTCGAGGCGAACGATGATAAATAGAAGCACAATAGTTTAGCTTCTGAAGGAGGCCCACATACGCAAGACCCGGTTAAAAAATTAAAGTGGGAGAGGTTGCTGAGATGGTTAGATTATGGTGACTTACAGCCCATATTTTACGTTGGAGACTACACTGCATAATAAAATTGTCAATGAATTAGATCGCTCAAACAAGGACATTTAAAGGATTAACTATAATTAATGTCCCACATAAAGTACTAACAAGCTAATTTTTTAAGGGTTACAATTAAGAGTATTAGTGATTTTGGTTTTTCGTCGGATGCACAACATGGTGAAGAGCAAGTGATTTATTCGGTTGATACTAAATTTGTTGGCTTAACTTTTTGTTAAAGGTGAGTCCTGTTAAATAAATTAGTAGAAAGACTTTAGGCTCTCTCCAGGTAATCTACTTGACGAGGCATGGCGACAAGTGCTCTATGTATAAATGAAGATTGTTGACCAAGTACAGCGCTTTCTGCGTGATAGGCAACATTGAAAATCTTCGGATATTATGCAAGTTTGGTTTTAGTCGCAATGGACGGGTCATTCCACAACAACTACAACCACGTGTCCATTACTTTGATTTTATATTCCAAGGAAAAAGAAATGAACAGCAACTTTCATGAAGTGACGCGACGACCCGGGACTAAATCAATGGAGGCCAAGTCTTGACAAGGAATGTTCGCGTGATGGGTCTTTATCACGACCATTCATGTACCAATGAGCATGATTTGACGTGATCTAGGGGCCTAAAACTGAGCCAAGTAATTGAGTCCCCCCTTGTTTGTCTTATATAATTGATGTCTGACGCCTTTTCAAGCTCAACTTGTTTGTGTAAAGACTGATACAATAGTGTCTCTGCAAATGTTGTTGAAGGGGTCAATCTCCGTGTCTCCCGAGCATTTGCTTTTACATTTGCGAAAGAAATAGTTTAGGGTTGCTGATTTCTCCCTCGTTAAATTAGAAAATTTGATCCACTCTGTTATTTGGAAGAAACTAAAAAGAATATTTAGAACATATGCTTGCTTGCAATGCACTTTTATATGTTGGACCAAAAACATATCTCATCCTGGACTAAAGCATTTCTTAAGGTTGTTTCACATAGCTAGGCTTTGTTAATAAGGTTATCTCCTATTCTGTTGAATGGATTTCTAGATGGTCCCGTAGTTTCTGGAATGGACTTGTTGAGACCGGCGAACTTGAGGATTAACATGATCTTTACTTTGGTTTTATGTTTTTGTTGAAAGTTCAAAAGTCACTGGAGCAAGGATTATCTAGCAAGCATGCATTGATTAATGTACAAGTGAGAGAACTATGCTGGGAATAGATCAAGGAATCAAGCAGAACAGTAAACCTAGTCAAATTGATATTTCGATTTGAAAAACACAATTCGATATCCAGTTCATCCTGCTTGACACTGTTATGCTTTGGTTTGATTAACAAAAGCGCTTACTAGTTTTTCACTTGAAAAAGCTTTGAATACGCCATAGGTCCATTGGCGTTTGGTTCCTAAAAAAGTACTTTGAAAATCAATGGTTTCAATTTTTGGATTGTGCTTCACCTTCCTCATATGATGTAAGTCACAACAACCAGACCTTGGGAGTTTGCAAATTTTTGTAATTTTTGTTTGACTTTTCCGGCATACGACACGTCAGCCAGTCCTCTTGATGAAGTAAATTGGATCACATGAAGCGTTTTTAAGAGGGAAATACGCAGGAACTTCATCGCTTTGCCAGGTGTATGCATTGCATTACGATTCAATCATGTACTTCCATTTTTTAGCTGTTTTTTATCCATTGCAAGGATTTAAAAACCGCAGCACCAATCAGAAGCCTACCAAAACGAATATGTATTGCGGACGATGATTGAAAAGAAAAAAAACCTATACTCGGAAAAAAGAAAAAAAGAAAAAAGAAAAGAGGTTATTTTTTTACTTCTGCTAACGAGGACTCGCTTATAGGAAATTGCAAGAGGAGCAGAGAGGTTTAAACGCAGTTTACACTTCTTAATATAACATGGAGAAATGGGAGAGTTGTTGAAGATGTGTAGATGATGGTGACTACTTAATTTGCATATCTGCAGTGAGCTTCACATCCAATCCGTTTTCGGTACTGAAAGTTTATTAGATAATTGTCCGTCTCTACTTGCGAAGAACGGAAAGTTCTTTGACTTAATGTGCTCGCTATTCTTTTCCAAACGCCTGATCCATATAAAATATTGTAGGGGACTTCAATTTGGTTATAGTGAGTCTTTGTCTCCCACTTCTTTTGTCTTTTAGATTTCCATATTCTGCTTTTAATCAACTACTTTATCTTGAGTTATTTTAGGGAGTATTCTTTGGCTATGTGGCACAGTGAATGGTTTTCCAAATCGGGCTTTTGGTCGAGACTAGTCATGGTTTCAAAAATGGCCTGAAATTCAGCATGGAGTGGAACACATGAATCGTAAGAGCTCCCACGTAATTTCAACAGGACCGTTTTCACAGATATGCAGATGATCTTTCTACAAAATGACGATACATCGTGGTTAGTAGGAAACAAGTAGACAACAAGGCAACACAAAGCAATGATCCTGATGACGAGCGGTGTGTGGACTGGGACTTCCTTTCCAATGCTTCCACCAAATTAGAGCATGAAAAAGGTGACACCAATGGAAATTTTATGGATCCTCGCCCCGTAATGAAATGTGAGGAATGACTTTGCTTGGGATTTGGCTCCTTTCGAATGAGAAATTATCCTCAAAACAGTGAGGGAGGGAGGGAGGGAGGGAGGGGGAGGGGGTTGAAAGAGATTCTTAGTAAATGATCTTTATTGCTCATTGATTCATACAACAAGGCATATAACAACACTATAAACATTGAGATAAATTATTCATTTATTCTTAGCAATCTCTCGTGGAAAATAGCAATGATTTCATAAGTACTATGCCTCAAATGCTCTGTTGGCATTTCTTGAGTCATCTGTTCCATTTAGTTGTTGTCGTACCAAAACTGTGCTTGGAGGTAGTCGACAGTTTTCTTGTCCACTTGGAAGGCCTTGGTCAGAACATCAACAGAAATGGGTGGCTTCGCTCCGAAGACAGAGTTAGCAATGGTGATGACTCCTGGGTTTTGGCTGCTCAAAGCAGCGAAGGCCAGTGCAGGGGTCTTCCCAGTATTCAACTGGAAGTGAATGAGCCCTATGGGGAAAACAAACACATCACCTTTGTACAAGACTTTGGTGAAGAGAGTGTTGTTCAATTGGTTGGATGTGACGAAGCCGACCAGGAGTGTGCCCTCGACGACGACCAGAACCTCAGTGCCACGGGGGTGAATGTGGGGAGGGTTTAGACCCCCAGGAGCGAAGTCAATGCGAGCCATGGATATGCCCAAAGTATTGAGTCCTGGAAACTCCATGACGGTAGCCGGTGTGACTTTTGATCCAAGTGGGTTTGCAGTATTCCCAGGTTTCCTGAACGTCGTAAAGACAAAGTCATCTGCAGTGGCTAGCTTAGGGTCCTTGCAAAACTCCCCGTTCACAAACACTGCATAAGAAGACAGAACTCATCTTAATATGCATCACTCAATGCGATGACTGTTAGACAAGTTATGATAGATAACCATGTTGTCATGCTACCAAAACAAATTCTTTTAGCATGTTCTGTCTATAGCCTCATGGATCAGAAGAAAACAGTATGTCAATAACACTAGAATAGAGGTTCAACCTGCAGACTTCGGGTCGTTGATGGCCACGCATATGTCCTGAAGAGGACTTGGGTCATAAGCAAAGGCAGTTGCAGACACCAAAGCCAAAACGAGAAGGCTAATTGGAAGGAACTTCATCGTGGGCAGGAGTTAGGGCTTTGATCTCGGGTTCTATTTCCTAGCTCAGGGTATAATTGCTCAAGGAAGGAGTGAGATGCCTTGCATGCTAACATGGTCTCTATTTATAGATGACAGTGCTTGACCTGGTAAACAATTAATGCAACAAGTTTCGCCACAGACTACCATGTCTTCAATGTTTGTATCTTTATTTCCCCTTCTTAATTCAAAAGAATGGACTGTTCCATAACCACTATCGTGTGGCAGTCAATTTGATTTACTCATATCCACTTAAAAAATGCATATTATCAGCTATGGAAGTGCTCATTCGTAACTTTTACAACCTTGCATTATTCCTCCTTCACCGCTTCAGCTGTTTAGGCATCAATTTGGAGCAGCATGATCAAACAAGGACTGTTCTCTGATCACAGTTTCATGCGTCTGAAGTGGATTGAATTGACCCTCTCTGGAGTAGGAAAAGCCCTTTTCACACATATCTTCACCATGAAAAATTTTGAGGCTGCCGATATTCCCTATCAGCAATAATTAGAGGATTTCATCTGATTTAACATTCCAAACACTGAACTTAGTTACAATACACATAGCAGTGATTCACTCTTCCGTCGCACAAAACTTGATACATTATGTACCTTTGGATACACAATGCAAGCTCATCACTGATGTAATGAACATTTAGTACAATTAGTGTCTTGTCCATTAACTGATGGTTATGTGCAACTTTGCCTATGGTTCATGGGAGGTCAGAAATAAGATGCCGTTGTCCAGAGCTGCTGCTCTGTAACCTAATGAGCAGAAATGTTATAAAGGTTAGAACTTGTAAGCAATGTCTTATTCCAGTGGCTTCTAGAACTCATGGGACATTGCCAAATTGAGGATCAAGGGTGTGACCGTTTCCATGTTGAGCTGGTGGATATTAAATAAGTCACCTAATTCGGTTGAAAAGTGAAGCTTAGGAAGGTTATAATTCAAAAGAGGCTTTGCTATCAACCACAAAGAATTTTAGCTAATTCCCTTGAAATTACCCAATGTCCCTTTATTGTTTCAAATCTCGAAGCTCCTCCGCAGATTTTCTCAGAGAAGTGGGAGAGTTGTTAAGGGGGGCTAGATGAAGGCAACCTTCTAATCGTAATTGTCATGATAGATTATATGGAGATAGAAAATTCAAAAGATAGTTTGATTACCTTATATCTTTGAGTATTGAAATTGGAAATAAGGACATTATAAATGTCAAAATTTTCGTATGATGCTTACTTGAATACCCCAACTTTTTTTTTTGACCACTTGGGCGCATAATTTCTAAAACGTTTCCCTAATTGTCATAGCTTTCAATTGAGTGTCATAAATTTTAAAAACTCTTATCCAAGTTTTTTTTTTTTTTTTTTTTTTTTTTTGGGTTGAAGAAAGTTATAATGTTCAAGTGAGTACTGTATATAAGTTATAGCATTTAAATGAGCAAAAAAAAGTTATGATACTTAAGTGAACACTATATAAAAGTTACGACACTTGTGATCTTTTCCTAATAAAATTGCTAGAAGCGCAATTTTTGTTTATTAATTTGACGCTATGTAATAATTCAGTGGGCATCTGCTCCCCAAGAATAAGATCAGAAGACTTCAATTCAGCCATAATGAGTCTTTGTTCCCCGGTTTCTTACCTTCCGCACATTGAATTTTCAATAACTAGTAATCTCGTGTTTTCTTCTTGGGGAGTATTATCCACATACGGAAGTTTGAATACTCATTAGTTTTCTAGATCCTACTTTTGGCTGGAATCGGCCTTTTAGCTCTCTGATATTAAGATGCTTGCTCTGCTTATCCTTGTCAATATTATCCCAACGCAAATGCACAGCAAGTGACTTTATGGTGTGAACGTCCTGCATGATACAGTGAAAATCGGAAGCAAATCACCAACTAGGCAAGTCCTTTCATGGTGAAGGCGTATTAGGAACGCCTATTCCTTCATTTTCTCGTAAATGAATTATTCAACTTTTTAAGGATCTGATACTTTTTCTGAGGAAATGGTCCGCACAATCCCGCTGCTGAGTCGACCCTGTACGGCTGCAACAGTGAAGTACAGAGATAAAAAAGAAAGACGCTGACGTTATCTGTGAATATCACTCCCACCTTAGATTCATGCATTTCTTAGCTGGAACAGAGGAAATTTAACCTGATCGGGGCTTCGTCGAAGCAGCAACGGAACGACACATCACCGGATTTAGAAATCTACTTATGGCCCCAGCGAAGCAGACTAGTCAATTGGAGAAATAAGGGAAAGAGCTGTTGAATGGGTTGATATCCTATACCCTATCTCTGTTGCTGTTGTCAAAGGCGCATTGCTGACCTTCTCAAACACTGATCCATTCAGAGAATAGTTCGTCTAAATCCTTCTCTCAGGATCATTATCTAACTACTCATGCACTCTCTTTTCTCCCCTCTGCACCGATAAAACCATGTGGCAGCATCATCCAATTTTGATTTGTTGTGATTGTGAACATTAGTCTTGTGGTTTACATATTTTATTGGCACGGTCTTATCAACCTCTAGAATGTGCTGTTTGAATTGGGTTATTAGGTATTTCTTCACATCCCCTGAGCATTAACAAAACGCTCTCAATACAACGTTTATTTTGCTTTGAATTGCATTGATATGTAATACTTGGTCTTGCAAAAGAAAAAGAAAAGGCCCCCGATCTCAGCCCACTCCACCTTCATGACATGCTGAGTGTGGATTGGGACTTACTGTGCCGCAGTATTACAACATCAGAGAATGAAAATTTGACACCAGTGGAATATGGATGGATCGTTCCTGATGGATGTCTGATCAATACGGGAGTTCAGGTCCCGCAATGGAAAGCGTGCAATAACCTTTTGTGCTCGATAATTTGACAAGCAACACTTCAATGATCATTTTGAGGCTGATCCGAGTGCCCAAAGTCGTTGCAATTGTTTTCACTGAACTTATATGCATCTGATCGAAATCTGTGTTTTTGTTGAAAGAAGATATGATTGAAGATCTGGGATCTGATTGAAGATTTGTATTGATTATAATTGATAGGGGATGTGATTATTTTAGGACTAGAAAGATTAGAAGAATTTATTTACTTTTTTATTGAGTTTTCTTGTATAATATATACATCCTTGTAACAAATACATAAATGAATGAAGTGCATACAATTTTTCCTCTCCATACAATTTCCTACTTTTTCCTTTTGCTCGGATTCGTGACATGGTATCAAAGCATCTTTTGATCCTGGCATAGCTTCCACACTGAATTGCCTCCGTTTCTTTTCTGTTTCTCGTTGTTGCGACACTTGCAAAACAGAACAGCTTCCGGCTGGAATTCTCCCTTGAGCCTTCATTCTTTGCCCAAAAAAAAAAAAAAAAACCAATCTGCAGAACAGAGTTGTTGCAGAATTTTTTAGAAAATTCGTCATCATGACAAATCCACAGACACTTACCTCAGCTTCCGGTGATCAATCCGTAGGAGAAATGATGCCACAAGCTTCGCAGATCCAAGAATCCTCGACGATTGTTACTATATCCAAAGAGTAGATCCAGCCACAGAGTCAAATTCAGCATGCGCAGTGGGCACCTGTTCCGTCTCAGTTCAATTTGGGGCAGCCTTATTCAGGCCAACCTTACCAATGGGTACCATATCCTTGGTACTATGGGCCGGGCCCAAATACATCATTGCCGGGATATCGAAATGGTGTGCAGACTGATGGAGGCCCACCAACCAGCAACGGGGCAGAGGCACAACCACCAGCTCATAGCAGACGGGCGGGTCAGCTGAACCGGGTATGGGAACGAATCCCTACCCGGGTTCGTTCTTTTTTTCAATGTAGGTCATACAACCGGATCTAGCAGATCGGGTTTAGGAGCAAATCCCTACCCGAATCCGCTGCCAAGGTTTCTCCCATACTAGATCTTCGCTGCCAACGGCCAGCCGGGGCCCGGCAACCCTCTTTTGACAACTAATGTCGACGGACCAGAACCGAAGCTTGTTGCTCAGCAGTTAACCGAACCAGACAATTACTCGAGTTGGTCGCGCGAGTTCCGGCGTGCACTAGTAACAAAGGATAAAGAGGGCTTTATTGACGGAACGGTTTTGATTTCATCCGACGAGCGAATGGCGGACTTTGGAAGAAATGCAATCAACTAGTCAGAACATGGATCGGAAATTGCATCGCTTCCGAGGTCACGGCCTGTCTTCCCCCGATGGAGGACTCAAAACAAATGTGGGAAAACATCAAGGAGATGTATGGAAAATTAGATCAAGTGAAAATCTTTTCTTTGACGCAACAGATCTCGGATTTAAAGCGAGGAAACATGACTGTTGCTGCGATTTTTAACAAACTTTCGGGTTTGTGGAATGAACTGGAAGCGGCCGAAGAGAAGTTCGACTGGCCGGAACCGATTTTACAGCAGTATAAAAAGATGCGGGACAAGGAGAAAGCAACAAGATTTCTCCTCATATTAAATGAAACTTACCTTCCGTTTCGATCGCAGATCTTAACCATGGAGTCGATGCCAAGCCTTGGCCGCATCTACCAACTTGCTATCCAAGAGGAAAGCCAACAGAGAGCAGTAGATCACGGGAAGGATGGCGAGAGCGTGGCTCTGGCGGCGAGGGTTTCCTCTCGTCCGCTATAGAGAGCCACGGGAGGAAGAGAGAGTCGCGGACTCATTCTAGGGTTTCACGAAGAAAACCGTAAAGGATATCATAAAGCGACAGATGGCCACGATCTTCTCGATCGATCGAACGGCTTCCGATCAATTTTTGGAGCCGCTGGATCTGATGGCTCACGGAGTGGCGATACGATTGAATCCAACGATCCACGTGGCACAAATCTATATGGGTAAGATGGGCCACGCGGCCATTTCTTTGCTGGACCCGACGGCCCACGATGTGACATCCTGAAATTCGAGTCCTCTGAAGAATGGATGAACGTGAATTTCGTCGATGCATTGTTGGTTGATCTCACTCGGAATTGATCACTCCTGAGATACTGACCTTGAGGGGAAGGGCTAATGAGGACAGAACTCGTACGGCTAAAGGACTCGACCTGGGAAAACGACTTGACCGTGAGACTTGCGTGAGGATGATCCTGTAGATAGGCAGGCCGATTCTAAGGACGACTAGAAGTCGATTCGCGGACAGAACATAATGGAACGACGGGTGATTCCGTCTATCGTTATCGAACCCGCGAACGACCCTATGTCGATCCTTAGTGATCGTGTACTTTGAAATAAGAATCTATCCTCCGTAATTTCATGCGCAAGGACGTCCATGCGTTGAGATGTCTTGAACGTGGTTTGGCACGAGTCGGTTACGCGTGAATCCTCGAGAGCCGCCCGTCGCCCGAGTTATAACCAAAATGGCATTAGGGCGAAATTGACATGGCAAGAGAACTTAGGACCGGACTTCGAATTATTGGGAATGTCCTGGGACGGACGTTAGATGAAGCTGCTTCAAACAGTCGACAGAGTCAATTAAGCCGAACATTTGGAAAAGGGATTTTCGGACCGAGGAAGCAAGCCCGTGAGGACGTGGGCCGGGCCAAGTCAGCGTGGGCCTTAGGCCCAAGTTGGGACAGCCACCAAATGGGCCTAAAACAATCAAATGAGCCATTGGGCCAAACCAACTATTCATATTCTAAGCCCATGGGCCAATTCTTAGCCTTTTCAAGCCCAACCAATCCCCAAGCCCATTACTATTCATGGCCAAGCCCAATTCTTAGGCCCATCCACCAATTTCAGCCCAAGGTCATATTTGTAATTTGTGCAAGGTGAAATGACCAAAATGCCCCTAGAGCTTGTGGATAAGGGCAAAAGAGAAGAGAGAGAAGATGATGTCATGCATGGGGAATTGAAGTAGCCATTTAATGGCCTTAATGAGGAGTGCTTTCAGCCTTCACTTCACTCTCTCTCCCCCTCCTTCAGCCTCCAAGCCGACGGAGCTCTTTCTCCCTCGTTCTCCCTCTCTTCCAGTTTCTGCTCCAGCTGACCCATCGGTGAAGAATCGAGTCAAAAGTGGTCTTCCCGGTTGAATCACAGAACGAGCCACATATCACCGTGACCGAGAGAGACAGACCGTTCCAACGAGCCTAATTTCGTCCCAAACGGAGCCGCCGTCTGTCCTGTACGGCCGTCGCAAGCCGCCGGTCGCCGGTCCGTCGGTCCGCCTGCAGCCTGCACTGTTTCGCGTTTTCGGGCATTTTTCTCCCATTCCAGCCGTTCCTTTGCCCATTCCATCCACCCACAAGATCCCCAAGACCCCCGGGAGCCGCCGGTTGCCGGACAACCCCCTCACCGGAGCTCCGGCCAAGCCGTTCAACTTGTTTTCTTCTCCGGCAGGGATGTTTTTCAGAAGTTTCGGTGGGAGTCCGAGCTGTGGTTGCTGTGTTGAGCTTGGGACCGCCTTGGATTGTCGTGGTAGAGGTTCCGGTGCGTAGCCACCGTCGTCGCCGCCGCGTCGGTGTCTCCGGCCCGCTTAACTGGTGAGTTAGCTCCTAATCCTTCGATTAGTGCCTAAACTTGCTTAGGGTTGGTTTAGTTAGATTTAATTCTAGTCTATGTGATTTAATTAAGTTGTATTAGCCCTAAGATGGGTGGTTAGATGGATGGATTAGATTAGTTTAGCTTAATCTTGCGTTATTTGCTTAATTGTGCTTATGTGTTTAATTAAGCTTGTTTTGCTTAATTAATTGTTTGATTGTTTTAATTAATGATTTTAATGATTTCTGAGTTTAATTTATCATTTATTAAATTCTGGAAATTTACTGTTCACTCGACACTATTCACGGTTTACTTCGTTCACGAGGCACTTTGTTCATGAATTACCGTTCACGAAACACTGTTCACGAGTTACCGTTCACGAAACACCGTTCATCCGTAATGCGAAAAGTTGTCTAAATTCATGTGTGTTGATTTTATGAAGTAAATGGATGTGTAAATGCATGGGCATCCGCATGAATTGAATGTGATTTGTAATTTTGGGTATTTATCCCAAAATTTATTAATTTCAGTAATTAATTGGAAAATAACCGGGCGTCGGTTGACAACGCCAAAAATATTTTGGTGAACCATTAAATAGTGGGATTTTCTGAAAGAAAAATATTGTATTTTGGCTAAGGCCGATTGTGTACCCACACACACGATATTTTATCGAGTATCTTTGATATCAACAAATTAGGCCAAGATATTATGAAATTGAGGAATTTAATTACAAGGTGCAATATCGTTGGCCATAGTTGAGAGGGTCGGGTGGGACCGTAAAGCCACTAAATCTTGAGAGGGTCGGGTGGGACCGTAAAGCCACTAGATCTTGAGAGGGTCGGGTGGGACCGTAAAGCCACTAAATCTTGAGAGGGTCGGGTGGGACCGTAAAGCCACTAGATCTTGAGAGGGTCGGGTGGGACCGTAAAGCCACTAGATCTTGAGAGGGTCGGGTGGGACCGTAAAGCCACTAAATCTTGAGAGGGTCGGGTGGGACCGTAAAGCCACTAGATCTTGAGAGGGTCGGGTGGGACCGTAAAGCCACTAAATCTTGAGAGGGTCGGGTGGGACCGTAAAGCCACTAGATCTTGAGAGGGTCGGGTGGGACCGTAAAGCCACTAAATCTTGAGAAGGTCGGGTGGGACCATAAAGCCATTGAATCTTGAGAGTGGCATCTAAAAGGGCACGTGGGGCCGGTGATTTGATGCATCACTTTGGTGAACGAGTACCTTAGAGAATGCACGTGGGCCCATGGAATTAAGTGAGGCATCTTGGAAGAGACACGTGGGCCGGTGATTTGATGCATCACTTTGGTGAACTAGTGCCTTAGAGAATGCACGTGTGCTCTATGACATGGAATCGACTGAGTCGATTAATCGATGACTCGATCTGAATTGATGAATTGATGTGTGAAATTGTTATATGCATTAATTATATGCATGAGTGAATCACATCGTTTATGGTATGCATACATGAATCGATAACGTGCAGAGTGAAGTAATGGCCAGGTGAGATCGCTTATGATGCGATTCGTGTGTGATTGATGAATTGCATCATCTAATGGTCATGTGCTTTGTGTGTATCATGCTGAGGGATATCGTGCAGGGCATGGCATACCAGGTGAGGTTGTATGCGAATCGACTATTGTTTGTTGGTTGCTTTGCTGTTGGTTGTTGTTTGTTAGTGGGGTGGTTCTGGATAGATACCCTGGGTTGAGTTGGTGTACTAACCGGGGCTTAGGGGTGTAACTCGCTGAGATTTATATCTCACTGGTTATTGAATAACCATTTTCAGGTCGCTTGTGTGAAGAACCCAAAGCTTGAAGCGGAAGGGTCAGGAGCATAGGTGGCTCAGTAGTTCTTTATGACATAGACCTTCTGTATAAGCTTGAAGTGTTTATAAAAGTGTATTTGATTTGAAATTGGTTGTCTTGCTTTCCTATCCCATGTATGTTGTTGTCAGGGGATTAGTGAATTCGCTTCCGCATGTGCAATAAAATGAAAAGGGTCGGCGACAAGTCCTGGGAACGTCGCAAAATTCTATCGACCACCGAGGGATGTGCGCGTGCTCGAGGTTCGGGGCGTGACACACGAGGCCATTTTTCGCGGCATTCGACGGCCCATATGGGGGAACGATGGCCCATGCCGTAAGCAGGCCTTCCTTAACCACAAAAAACAACAACCAAAAAGGAAAGAGTAAGCTATATTGTGAATATTGTAAACGCCCGCACCACACGATTGAAAATTTCTGGAAACTACATGGTAAACCTGGTGAAAAAGAAAAGGGGAAGTTTTCAACTATTTTTCAGGTGTCGGGTAAATCAGCAGACAAGTCAATTACTCATGGGGAATATTAGGAGCTAATGGAAGCTCTAAAGAAACTGGATACTTCTGACAAGGTAGGGAGTTTCACAGGTATTTCTTATTATTTGATGAACTCAATTTCGAAGGATGCATGGATTATTGATACAGGAGCTAGTGACCACATTGTCTGCAATCCAAAATTCTTTTCCAACATTGAGAAGTTATTCTTTCCTATATCAGTACAACTCCCGAATGGAAACATCACACATGTTGGAATGATTGGCACCGTGAATCTTAGTCCACTCATCACTCTTAAAAATGTCCTTTATGTTCCTACTTTCCATTTTAATCTCATATCAGTCTCTCGAGCTTGTGAAGAAAATTCATGTCATGTCTCTTTTGACTCTGATAAATGTCTATTTCAGGCCCTTTCGACTGGCAAACTAATGGGCTTGGGTAGAATCTATCAAGGACTGTATTTTTGGATCAATCTTCCAAGCAATTTTAAATTGTCTTCTGTTGCATTCAATAAACCATTGTGTAACATTGTTGCCAATGAAAAAAAATTTCTTCATCACCAAAGATTGGGTCACACTGCCTCTTTCCCTTGTCCTCAATGTCCCATTTGCCCTTTGGCAAAACAAACTCGTGCCCCCTTTCAAAACAGTAAGATTCGAGTAGATGACATTTTTTCTTTAATTTATGCTGATGTATGGGGACCATATCACACATTGAATCATGATGGTTCAAGATTTTTTCTTACAATCGTGGATGATTTCTCACGTGCCACCTGGGTTTTCCTCATACAATCAAAAGGTCAAGTTCTTTCTCACCTTAGAATCTTCCTTATCCAAAACTCAGTTTGGAAAATCAGTTTGTCGCATCCGCACTGATAATGGAAGAGAATTCTTCAATGGTGAATGTACTTCCTTTCTTTCCTTAAATGGAATTTTACATGAAAGTACATGCACTTATACTCCATAGCAAAATGGAGTTGTTGAGCAAAAACACCATCATCTCTTATAAGTGGCACGCACTCTTAAATTTCAGGCATCTATACTAGAAAATTTTTGGGGAGATTGTGTGGTCACTGTAGCATACTTGATAAATCGTATGCCATCACGCATTCTAGAAGGCAAAACTCCGTTTGAATTACTGTATGGAAGGAAACCAGATCTGAGTCATCTCCGAGTGTTTGGTTGTCTCTGTTACGTGACTCCAGTAGGCCCCCGGGATAAAATGGACCCTCGTGCTCACCAGTGCATTGTCTTGGGATATCCCAACTTAAAGAAGGGTTATCGAGTTTATGAACAGTCTACCGAGGAATTTTTTATCAGCAGAGATATGGTTTTTCATGAAGAATATATATATATATATATATATATATATATTTTTTTTCTGAGATACTACTTCTATGTCTGCAGATGATATGAGAACTAATCATCGATTCTTGTCGAAAGAAGATCTATCTTCTAGATAGTTGTATCTTATTGCCTCTCCTCCAAGACATTAGATAGTGGATACAATATCGCCTTTACCACCCGATGAGCTCTCTACTGACAATTCAGTTGAGCAACATCTCATGGAACAGGAACCCCAGGTGACAAATTCCATAGAACCTACAAGTATTGAAGAATCATCTTTGGAGGTGCTGGATGAGCCACCGCGAAGATCTGGTCGAATCACTCGCCCACCAGCTTGGACCAAAGATTATGTCTGTTCTTCATCAATATCGTTAGGTACTTGTTATCCTATCTCCTCATATGTATCTTTTGACCGGTTGTCATTAGAACATTTATGTTGCATTAGCCGAATTTCTGAGGAAAGAGAGCCTTCTAGTTATAATGAGGCTGTACATGATCAACGTTGGCAAAAGGCAATGGAGGAAGAACTTAAAGCCCTGATTGACAATCACACTTGGGATATCGTGTCGTTACCCCCTCATCACAAGCCCATTGGATGTAAATGGGTCTATAAGATCAAATACAGAGCAGATGGCTCTATGGAAAGATATAAGGCCCAGTTGGTGGCCAAGGGCTTCACACAGCGGGAAGATTTTGACTACCATGAGACCTTTTCTTCGGTAGCCAAGGATGTCACGGTTCGTTCTTTCTTATCGGTCGTTGCTTTTCGCAACTAGTCACTGCATCAAATGGATGTCCACAATGCCTTTCTTCATGGTGACTTGGAAGAAGAGATTTACATGGATCTTCCACAAGGATTATGGAGACAGGGGGAGTCTAAGGTATGTCGTCTCCGCAAATCTCTTTATGGATTGAAATAAGCTTCTCGACAGTGGTATGCCCAGTTCACTACTGCACTTACGAGAGCCGGGTTCAAGCAGTCCAAGCACGATTATGCTTTATTCACTTGGGCAAAAGGTACGTCGTCCATTTACTTGATGATTTATGTTGACGACATACTTATTATGGAAAATGATGATTTCGTTGTAAAGAAGCTTAAAGAGTATCTACATTCCTCTTTTCATATCAAAGATTTAGGGTCACCTAAATATTTTCTTGTAATAGAGATAGCTCGTTCTGATCTAGGGATTTCCCTTAGTCAATGAAAATTTGTGATGGAGATTATATCAGAAGTGGGATTATCAGGGTGCAAACCAGCGATTATTCCCATTTAACAAAATGCCAAGTTGACTAGTGTTGATTATGATGCTGGGATATCTTCCTCTGATGATCCATTGTTAAAGGATCTGACAAGTTATTAGAGACTTGTTGGAAAACTTATCTATCTCACCATGACTAGGCTAGACATTTGCTATGCAGTACAGACTCTTAGCCAGTTCATGCACAATCCAAAGCAATCACACATGAATGCAGCCCTAAAGGTGGTGAAATACCTGAAGAAATGTCCAAGACTAGGGATACTCCTCTCTAGAAAGTGCAATATGGAGATGACATCCTATTATGATGCGGACTATGCTACATGTCCCATGAGCAGGAGATCTATCACTGGTTTTTGTATCAAATTTGGGGAGTCATTACTTTCATGGAAGACAAAAAAACAATCCACTGTATCGTTATCATCAGCAGAAGTTGAATATCGATCTATGGCAAAGACTGTTTGTGAGGTGGTATGGCTACAAGGCTTACTTCTGGACCTTGGGATACAAGTTAAAGGTGCGACATTACTCTTTTGTGATAATGATTCAGCACTCAAGCTTGCAGCAAATCCCATACTACATGAGAGGACAAAACATATAGAAGTTGATTGCCATTTTACTCGAGAGAAGATCAAAGAAGGGATCATCGAAACGAGAGGGATCAGAACCACGGAGCAGCCCGCGGATATATTCACTTAACCTCTTTGTTAGAGACAGCATAAATATCTTCTAAACAAGCTGTGCGTCTTGGATATATACAAGTCACCAGCTTGAGGGGGAGTGTTAAAAGAAGATACGATTAAAGATCTGGGATCTGATTGAAGATTTGTATTGATTATAATTGATAGAGGATGTGATTATTTTAGGACTAGAAAGATTAGAAGAATTTATTTACTTTTTTTATTGAGTCTTCTTGTAAAATATATACATCCTTGTAACAGATACAGAAATGAATGAAGTGCATACAATTTTTCCTCTCCATACAATTTCCTACTTTTTCCTTTTGCTTGGATTCGTGACAGTTTTGTTTCTATTATGACTTTGCTTGGCATTTGGTTCCGGTCCATATGAGAAACTTTCGTCAAATCAGGGATCAAGAAAAAGGAAATTCTTAGTAAATAATACTTTACTGATCAATTATTCATACAAGAGGTAAAAATACCAAATGACCACTGACATAAAGTAGTGTTTTTATTCTTGGAAATCTCTCATGGAAACTAGGAATGCTTGCGTAAGTTAAATGGCTCAGATGCTCTGCTAGTGTTTTTCTGGTCATCCATTCCATTTAGTTGTTGTCGTACCAAAACTGTGCCTGCAGGTAGTCAACAGTTTTTTTGTCCACTTGGAAGGCCTTGGTGAGAACATCAGCAGAAATGGGTGGCTTTGCTCCAAAGACGGAGTTAGCAATGGTAATGACTCCTGGATTTTGGCTGCTCAAACCGGCAAAGGCCAGTGCAGGGGTCTTTCCAATATTCAACTGGAAGTGAATGAGTCCAATTGGGAAAACAAACACATCGCCTTTGTACAAGACTTTGGTGAAGAGAGTGTTGTTCAATTGGTTGGATGTGACGAAGCCGACAAGGAGTGTGCCCTCGATGACGACCAAGACCTCGGTGCCACGAGGGTGAGTGTGGGGAGGGTTTAAACCTCCAGGAGCGAAGTCAATGCGAGCCATGGATATGCCCAAAGTATTGAGTCCTGGAAACTCGTTGACGGTTGCAGGTGTGACTTTCGATCCAAGTGGGTTTGCAGTATTTCCAGGATTTCTGAACCCCATAAAGGTGAAGTCATCTGCATTGGCTTGCTTAGGGTCCTTGCAAAACTCCCCGTTCACAAACACTGCATAAGAAAACAGAACTCATCTTAATATGCATCACTCAATATGCGATGACTATTGTACTAGTTATGAGCGATAACAATGTCGTCATGCTACCAAAACAAAACCTTTTTGCATGTTCTGTTTATAGCATCATTGACCAGAAGAAAACAGTATGTCAATAACACTAGAATAGAGGTTTAACCTGCAGACTTCGGGTCGTTGATGGCCACGCATATGTCCTGAAGAGGGCTTGGGTCATAAGCAAAGGCAGTTGCAGTTGCCAAAGCCAAAATGAGAAGGCTAATTGGAAAGGACTTCATCGTGGGCGGGAGTTGGGGCTGATCTCAGGTTCTATTTCCTAGCTCAGAGTATTATTGCTCGAGGGAAGAGTGAGGTGCCTTGCATGATAACATGGTCTATATTTATAGATGACAGTGCTTGACCTGGTGAACAATTTATGCAACACGTTTCCCTGAAGACGACCAAGTTTTCAATGTTTCTATTTTTATTTCCCCTTTCTTAATTCCAAACAATGAACCGTTCCATAACCACTGTGACCGGGTGGCAGTCAATTCGATTTTCTCATCTCCAGCTTAAACAATGCATATTATCAGCTACGGAAGTGCTCATTCATAACTTTTACAACCTTGCATTATTCCTCCTTCACTTCTTCAGCTCTTCAGCATCAATTTGGAGCAGCATGATTAAACAAGGACTGTTTTTTTTAACACAGTTTCATGCGTCCAAAGTGGATTGAATTGACCCTTTCTAGAGTAGGATAAACTCTTTTCACACTCATCTTCACCATGGAAATTTTTGGGCTGCAGATATTTCCTATCAGTAATAATTAGGGGACTTCAAGATGGGTAGATGATGAAGGCAACTTTCCAATCGTAATTGTCATGATAGATTTTGTGCTGACCGTTTTAAGAGACGAAAGTTGAAAAGACAGTCCCGCTGCCTTATATCTTTCAGTAATAATATTGCTAGAAGCACAAATTTATTTGATTAATTTTACGGTATATGATATTCCAATGCGCAGCTGCTCCCCAAAAATAAGTTTAAGAAGCTTTTAAGTCAGTAATAGCGAGTCTTCCTTCCGTGGTTTCTTAGGTCTGTTTGATAACGCTTTTGTTCCGAAAAACAAGAAATTGTTTTCGTGTGTACAATTTCTTTGTTTGTACAATTTCTTCCATGTTTTCGTGTGTGTAGGCGACGAAGGAGCTGCAAGCGATGGGGACAGAGAGCATGATCGTGGGAGTGACCGCGGTGGATGCCTGGGCTGACAAGGAAGCTTTCATGGAAGCGGGTCTGGACGAGTGCCTCGCGAAGCCACTTGCTGCTGATAAGATCACGTCTCTGGTTGAAACCCTAGAGAAGAACAAATAGAGATGTGCCACGCCAATGGAACTTAAAAGATGAGGTAGCAATTTTCCCTGTAATAATTCTATTAAGGATTTCCATAGCCAGAACAATGAGGTAGGAAGAAGGGGGGTCACTTTGTCAAAGCACATTTATGCTTTCAAAATACCCAACCTGTTCACTGTTGAAGTTAACTGAGAACCTTGGGGTGGTAATGTATTGATTTATCAGATTAATCTAGTACTAAGGGGAATTAGTAGCTTTTAGAATCCCGAGAACAGCGTCCCATTTTACCATATCATACTTTAATGTAATATGAAGAAATGGGACAGTTGTTGAAGATGTCTGTCTAGATGATGGTGACTTTTAACCTGTACCTCTGCTGGGAGCTTCACATCCGAACCGTTTCGGATAAAATTCCATGAGATAATTATCCTTCTCTGCTTGTGAATTGTGGAGAAGTTCTATGGCTTAGGCGCTCTCGGTTCTCCACCTACCACCTACTCCGTAAGAAATGCCGTAGGGAACTTCATTTTTGTTATACTAAGTCTTGGTCCAACTTTCCATATTGGACTTTCCTCGAATCAAGGAGGGAAAGGGAGGGAGGGAGCTCCTTGGTAAATGATATGTTATTGCTCATTGACCATTGGAGATGAATTATTGATTTATTCTCGACAATCTCTGATGGAAACTAAGAATGATCTCATAAGTCATAAGGCTCAATTAGCTTGTCATCTTTCCTCTGATCATGCAAAACCAACTAGAGGATAGAATAAGAAAACTTTGCTTAAAAAAATTAAAAAGTATTGCTTTTTAAAAATGATAGAAGGTCGGGAACCCCTTGCTTTGGGAAAGTGTTGCTAGCCCTCCGCCGTCCAAGAGAGCACTGGTAGGCCTTCGCTGTGCGGTGTCTGGCTTGCCAGCCTGGCGTGCCGCCGCCCGACCACCACCAGCAACGTTGCCTATGGACGACGAGGTTGCTTGACCTCTGCCGCAGCTCAGCCGGGGCGCTGGACCCTCGTGAGCAGGGTTGGAGCGTCCAATCCTCTGCGCATGGAGCGTCCAGTCCTCTCTCTCTCTCTCTCTACAAATCTTCTCTTTGGTACTTTTGTCTTTTTTATTCTGGAGTGGGGCCACATCTAAACACATTTTTGTATATTGCTACGTCAGCAATTTGACAATAGGAGTAATACTTAGATGACGGGACAACTCGATTGCACAAATATATTTACGTTACGACTACACTGCATAATAAAAATGTCAATGGATTAAATAGCTCAAATAAAAAATATTTAAAGGATTAACTGTAACTAACAAGCTAATTTTTTTAGGGTTACAATTAAGAGTACTAGTGATTTGGGTTCCACATCGGATGCGCATCATGGTGAAGAGCAAGTGGATTATTTAGTTGATACTATAGTTGTTGGCTTAACTTTTTGTTGAAGGTGAGTCCAGTTAAAGAAATTAGTAGAAAGACTTTAGGTTCTCTCCGGGTAATCTACTTGACGAGGCATGGCGACAAGTGCTCTATATATAAATGCAGATTGTTGACCCAGTACAGCGCCTTGTACGTGATAGGCAACATTGAAAATCTTCGGATATTATGCAAGTTTGGTTTTAGACGCAATGGACGGGTCATTCCACAACAACTACAAGCACGTGTCAATTGGAGAAATAAGGGAAGAGCTGTTGAAAGTGCTCACTCGGGTTGATTTTCTAAACCCTATCTCTGTTGCTGTTGTCAAAGGTGCATTGCTGACCTTCTCAAACACTTATCCATTCAGAGAACAGGTCATCTTAATCCTTCTCTCAGGATCATTATCTAACAACACATGCACTCTCTTTTCTCCCCTCTGCACCGATAAAACCATGTGGCAGCATCATCCAATTTTGATTTGTTGTGATTGTGGCCATTAGTCTTGGGGTTTACATATTTTATTGGCACGGTCTTATCAACCTCTAGAATGTGCTGTTTGAATTGGGTTATTAGGTGCGCGTTCACATCCCCCGAGCATTAACAAAATGCTCTCAATACAACGTTTATTTTGCTTCGAATTGCATAATATGTAATACTTGGGCTTGCAAAAGAAAAGAAAAGGCCCAAGACCTCAGCCCATTCTACCTTTAGTTCATATAAATCTGAAAAAATTTCCTTCTCTTCTCCCTCTTGTCACGAACCCGAGAAAGAAGAAGAAAGGGGGCTTTTGCATGCACGCACGGGAGGCTACGATGACTCAAGTTTATCTTTGTTTTGTAGCACCCTAGGATTATAATCCTTTGTTCATTTAATCAGGGGAAATTTTGGAGTTAGGACATAAATTCAGGTCTATGTTAATTTTAAGTTACTGTGTCAATTCAGGAGTCGTTTGGTTGTGAAAATTACGTGGAAATGATAATCATGGTGTTGTGGATCCATGAGATCTTACAAAAATCAGTTTCAAGTTACAGTTTGATCAATATGAATTTTTGGAGTTTTGTGCACATTGCTACTCAGTTCACAATTTCTGTTTTTTATGATGGTTTTCGCTCTTCTTTGGTCATCTTTTGAGTTGATGAAGCTTAGGATCTTATAATACTTAAAAAGAGTTTAAAAAAAATAAAAGAGTTCGCTCCTGTTAGGATTTGGAGTACAAACACAACAAAACAAAGTCTAGACGTAAGAAAGAGAAATCAAGACATAGACTTTATCCTAGTTTACCCTCAAGGGGTACATCTTGCAGATGATTATGCTATAATTAGCTCCTCTCACATCTCTATATATCACTCAATTACAAGAGAAATACATTATCCATAGGCGGCACGATAAAACTGTTGGGCTGATAAAGCATTAGGTCATTCAGGCTGTGCATGACAACGTTTCTTGGCTGGGGAAGAGTTTTTTTTTAGAAATAGTTCTTTTCTATTTCTATTCCGGGGAACAATTTCTGAGTAAAAGAACGTGTTTTGTAACTACACAAAATTTCTATTATTGGAATAGAAAGCGTTTGGTAATGCAACAGTTTTTTTTTTTTGTATTTTTTTATTTTTTTATTCTTGCTCACGGATTGCTGACCGCCAACCACTGCCCGCCGCCGTTGCACGACCGCCAATCGCCGATTGTCACTGCCGCTGAACAGCCCATCGGTCGCCCCCTCCTGTGGCCGCCCATCCGCCTTCGGCGGTTGATGGGTTGTGCGGCGGTGGTGGCCGGCGACCGGCGGCGGCCGGCAACTTGCAGTCGGTGGTGGCTCTGAGCAATTGAAGGTGGCCGTAGCAAGAGAGAGAAATAAAAGAACAAAAAAAAAAATTGACTTATTTCTAGAAATTGTTCCTTGGAACAAGAAGTAATTTTTTTTTGTTTCTCATTTCTGCTCCAAATCTATTCCCGAGCTAACTTTCTATTCCGGGGAATAGAAAAACAACTTGGCGTTACCAAATGGAATTCTATTCTTTTTTTGTTCCGGGAAACAAAAGAACATAAATTCTGAGAAATAGAAATGTTACCATACGCTGCCTCAGTAGCTATTTATAGGCCCAAACCCAAATTACTCTTTGCATATGGCACAGTTTCTTAGTGAATGGTTTTTAAGATTGTGCTTTTTGTTGATAGTAGTCATCATTTCGAAAATAGTCAGAAATTCAGCGGGCGGTGAAATACAAGAATAGTAAGAGTTCCCACCAAATTGGTTGCAGATGTCGAACTGTGAAAGTACAGCATGCTTTCTACCAGAACGACGATACATCCAGGCAATAGGAACAAAGTCAGCAACTTGGCAGCACGAAGCATTGATCTTCATGACATGCTGAGTGTGGATTGGGACTTACTGTGCCGCAGTATTACAAAATCAGAGCATGAAAATTTGACCCCAACGGAATATGGATGGATCGTTCTTGATGGATGTCTGATCAATACGGGAGTTCAGGTCCCGCAATGGAAAGCGTGCAATAACCTTTTGTGCTCGATAATTTGACAAGCAACACTTCAATGATCATTTTGAGGCTGATCTGAGTGCCCAAAGTCGTTGCAATTGTTTTCACTGAACTTATATGCATCTGTTGTACTTTAGCTAGTACGTTCATGATGAGGTGCGATTGGATCGCACTTCATGGAAATATATCTCTTGAAAGGATACGAAGGGAGACATATAAGAGTCTCCCGAACACAACCGTTGGAGGCATTGGCAAAGCATACGATCAGAAAATCCTATCATTCGTTTTGTTCTATTTCCATCAAAGAGAGAAGGCATTCCATTTTCACTATTACATAGAACAATCGGCATTTACACTGTGGAAATCGGGTGCTTTCCTCGTGATTGCATTCAGACCGTCGTGAAGTATTATTGTTCGTGATTCATCCGCAATTCAACAATTGTTCCGGGGTTAATTATTGTTTCCGCATTGGATTAAGGTAAGTCGTCTTCCGCCGACTTGAATTGTGACATCCCGAATTTTCGATTTTGTTTTCTTTTGATTGAATCGGGCGTTTCATTGGCGTGTTTATAGGGCTATTCTCAGAACTGATCATTCTTGAGATAACTAGACTATCTGGGAAAATTATTAGGAATTTTAAGGCAATAGACTTGAGAATTCGACCCGAATCGAATCTTCTCGACCGTGCCCATCTTTAGAGGCCATCTCGGCACGCTTAAAAATCGATTTGAAATCGAGATAGACCGGATCGGGCGATGTGTGGCTAATCGTGGGTGACACCACTAAATTAGAAAATTCATGTCGACCAACACTAGACTGATTTTCTTATTGTTTTGGTACCCTGTGTTCGTATTTGGATCATCGGGATTTTCGTGACAATCGAGAGTCGTCAATGAGTCGAGTGGGTTCATAGTGGCTCGAAGAAAATCGACCACGAGTCAATTGCACTTAAAAATATCTGAAAATTATCCGGTAGTCTAGGTCACACTAAAAATGCGTCGAATTGAAATTAACCGCCAATTCGAGTCCGATTTCAGAAATTGAAGTTTTGGTCATGTCACAATTAATTCTAGGAGTGTCGACTCAGTCTCAGAAGATTTTTCGGAGATCTCGAGATTTTTACGGAAAATCGGTTCGGACGCCGCGGAAAATCAATGGAAATTCAGATATGCCGAATTAAAAGAAATTTGGACTTTCAGGCCGAGCCTTTGAGTGTTAGGGACTTACAGAAGATTGTATCGGATTTTTCTTCAGAGAAATTGGACCTCAATTTGGAAAAGATGGCTTGTAATTTCGTAACTCACTCCCCCCTAGCCCAAAAGTGACCTATTGAGAAGTTGTGAAAGGTGTGGGTGTGGCTTGAACGGGCCAAATGGATAATACATGGCTGGGTGAATTAAGGAGATATTTTCGAAAATATCGCGCTTGGTGGAGCCCTCACTCCTCATACCTATCCACCTTTCTTTCCCTCATCCTCTCCATCATTTTGCCGTGAGCTGCTTCTCCACCATTTCCCCCAATTCGTGCGACACTTTGATCAACCGCACGGAAGAAGACCGAACGGAACCTCCACCACTTGCTGCTGTCTTCTGATTTCTTTCCTTTTTCCTTTCAAATAGCCCTCCCTCATAATTCTGCCTCAACCCATGTTCTCGGTTCCCTCCTTACGAAGACACTTGTCCAGCAACTTCCTCGCCTCGGTCAAAGTTGCGATTTCCTCTGTTGGTTGTTGACATGCAGCTTCAGTCCATGCAATCGCCTCCACCGAATGAAGCCACGCGAGCAGCTATTTCATGAGGCCTCGACGTCCTGCTGCCACGTCCAAGGCTGCAACTTCTTCGGTCAACAAACCGGCGGCCCCTCCCTCCAAGTGAGCCCATCTTTGACCGAGCAGCATCCGCAAAGCCACCTGTTCTCCTCTCCACGGTCTCTCGTCACCAACAGCTGCCATCTTCATGTTCGGTCATTCTCAGCAGCAAACCGAAGCGGCTGCGTTGTCTCTCACCTTTGTTGACTGCGACTTTCACGTGCGGCGTGCAGAAGCTGTCGTCTCTCTCTCTCTCTCTCTGCCGCTCGTTCGGTCAATCAAACCGATTGAAGCCAGCAGCCCATCCACGAAGCTTTCGGCCCAATTGAAATTCAAGAGCCCAGCAATTCGGCCCACTCAAGAGCAGCTCAGACCAGTGTTATTTTCAGCAGCTCCTTTGGGCCACCGAATCCATAAGAAGCCGGCCCATCTGCTGCAGTCTTCAGCCCATCAATTAAGTTCTTGGGCCCGCGAAGCAAGTTAGCTCAAGTTTCAAGCCCATTAGCAAGCCCATTTCAGTGCAAGAACAATTCTCATTTGGGTTGAGATTTGTTGGGCCCGAGTCTAAGGCCTGGCCCAAGCCCGCCAGTGTCGCCGAAAATCCGATTTCGGTCGCTGTCGCGTCGCCGTTGCGGTGATTCGGTCTCCGCTTTTGCCAAGTGAGTTTTACTCACTAATGCTTTCTTAGTTTGTTAATTATACTTAGGGTGGGTTAGATTTAATTAAATGCAATTAGGTGGTTAGATTAATTTAGAGAAATTAAATTAGAGACTTAATTATGCATGTTAGGTGGTTAGAAATAGACATTAGCTAGTAGACATGCCATGTTATTTATCGAACGAGTCTCGGTAATTTTCCGGGCTCGTCTCGGGCTCCAATCAGGCAATACGGGCCTAAATTGGATTTTTAATATTTATTTATTTATTTTTCGAAATTAATTATTTAATTATTTATTTTTCCGGAAATTCAACCGGGATGGCCGATGACCGGAATTTCGTGCTGATTGTCGTGGTGCAGTTCGTTTATTTATTTGAGCTTTACTTAGTGCTAAAATAAATTATGAGGTGCAATAATGTTGGCCATAGTTGAGAGGGTCGGGTGGGACCGTAAAGCCATTAGATCTTGAGAGGGTCGGGTGCGACCGTAAAGCCACTAGATCTTGAGAGGGTCGGGTGGGACCGTAAAGCCACTAGATCTTAAGTGAGGCATCTTGGGAGAGACACGTGGGCTCGGTGATTTGATGCATCACTTTGGTGAACTAGTGCCTTAGAGAATGCACGTGTGCTCTATGACATGTAATCGACTAGTTCGATTTGTTATGAGTAGTTGGGTGCCTATTATGAATTATACTGAATTGCGGGTGGAATGCGAGGCCAAGGTAAGTCCTCTAACCTCGTGCGTGTTTAGGCAGCCCATAGTGTGCGGCTTACTAATCGAGTCTTAGGGGGTAGAACTCGCTGAGACGTGGTCTCATTGGTTATTGAATAACCATTTCAGGACCTTGAGTAAAAGCTGAAGAGGAGGAACTTGAGAGGGAGAGCACTGACGTGAATCCTGAGGAGGAGAAAGATTTTTGAAGAAGAAGATGATCCAGAGAGGGATCTTGAGTACAACCTGGATGTGGATTGAGATCCCATTCCTTTTGTGAACCCTGTCTTAGTGTAGATAGGTGTGAGACTTTTATGCTGTAAATAAAAGTGTGGTTGTGAATTTCAATATGAAAAATATGGCCTGCTTTTCTATCCCATTGTTTTATTGTCTGGGGATTTATAACTACTTCCGTATGCGCATAAATAAAAGAAAGGGTCGGCGATACATAGTCCTGGGATATCGCACTTTAAAATCGACCAAGCCAAGGGATGGGCGCGTGCCCGAGGATTGGGGCGTGACATGAATTCTAACATTGGTATCAGAGCCAGGTCGTGATTTCTGCCTTCTTTTTCATCGAATTTTCTCGTTTACCATTTGATATCGAGATCAAGAGTATGAAATCTACGTTGTTTGGATGTCTATTGGCAGGAATTGCTATCTGAATCGTCCAAAATGAACCGAAGCGAAGAGTGGGTTCGAGGTCGCGTGCACCCGTGAGGTTTTGGCCATTTTTCGAAATTTTTTTTAGTCAAAATCAATTTTTAAATATACAGGGTGAAAGTACTCGTTGAGACGAGTCTGATGATGGGTAGAGCGCCACCGAAGGACGTTGGACGCGCCCACACACGCGGCTAGAAGCCGCTGCGCTTGGGCGTCACGCGCCTGATGCGCTGGAATGCCAGCGCGTGCGCGACACGCGCCGGTCGGCAAACCGACGCGTGAGCATCACGCGCACGTCGACGAAGCGACGCGTGCCAACGTCACGGATGACGTCAACCAACGGTTGGTAACCGCTGGGATGACGTCATCGATGAAGTTACCGCCGGCGACAGTTGGCCAGCCGGCAACCCGACCCGACCCGAGGTTGACCCGCAACCCGACCCGACTGTTGACTCGACCTGACCGTTGATCGGTCAATGGGTCGAACCGGTCACCGGTCGGACCGGCCAGGAGCCATTTGGGCTCGCTGGCGTGTGCGCCACACGCGCCGCGCACTCAAGCGGCGCGTGGGGGCACGTGCGTGCTCTAATTGGAGCGTGGTCGGTGGTGTTTGGTTCATATGGATGTCCCCTACACTGTGGTATAGTTATTTTTTATTTTTGAATTTTATAAACTTATGAAATTGTGTATGGAACCCTAAGTACGCGTATCTTTAAGGTATTAATGCACAATTTATTCATTTGTAGCTAGTATTTTCTTATGTTTTAGGAAATACAGTAGCTAACCTATATGAAAATGATGTCACATATACTGTGTAGAGCTTAGTTTGATGGTGGCATGTATATAGTTTAATATACTTGCAATTTTCTAGTTCATAGAAAATTCGAACAATGGTAGGAAATCCTTGTTTTTCCATTATATGTTGAATTGCAGATTTTGATTGTAGTAATAGCATGATTATTTTTAGTACGTTGGTTTACATTATGCTATACTTTTGTGTTAATAGAATGTGGCATCCCAAATGTTTGAGACAAGCCCTAGGACGTATTAAGGCCTATAATTAGGTAATGAATTTACCTATGGTTTATGCTTTAACTATTAACCTTTCCCTTAAAACTAAGTGTTATACACCTATGTTCTTGAATTTTTAAGATTTGTACTATAGGTTATTTTAAATAAGACAAATTATGCTTGGCTATGCTTCTTATAGATTTGTTTTCCTATAGATTAAAAGTTTCAAGTTTTTGACTTAGTGAAATTGGAAATTTGAAATCAACTAAGAGAGGGAATATAGTGGTTTTTGCTAAAAAAAAAAGGTAAAAGAATAAATTTATGGAATGGACTTTAGGCCCATGGATAGAGGGCCTAAAGTGGGCCATTTTGGCCAGGCCCATGAGGCCCATTGGGCCATTCGGCCGAGCAAGAGGGGGAGGGAAATTCGGATGCGTGCCTCCCCCCATGTGTCCTAGTGTGAAGGCCACTTGGCACTCATGCTTTGAGGTCAATTAAGCAATGATTAGGGGGAAGAAAAGCAAAAAGGAGAAGAAAGCAACCGGATTAAGGAAGAGAGAGGGGGGAGAGAGTCGCATGGTGAGAGAGAGAGAGAAGAGGGAAACCGAGAGAAAGAAAGGAGAAGAAGAGAGGGAAGAAAGGAAGAAAGGAGGAAGAAGAAGGAGGTCCGTGCGTGCAGCCCTTCGCTGTCCGTGTGCCGTCAATAGTTCGATCTTTTGAGGCAAGTTAGGATCCTTTGATGCTCTTGCATGTGTGTTATGGGGTGGTGATAGATTTGGGGTGTTTAGAGTCTAAGAAACCGAAGCTAGGATGTCTTGTTCTTGAGTGATGTTGCTGTTTTCGCATGAACCGCCTGAGTCAGAATCTTGTGAGAGCTTGCATGCATGTTTTGAGTTCGATTTTGACTTTGATTTCTTCATGAAAGTTGTAGCCAACATCTTAAACTACAACATACTAAAATTTCGTGCAAAGTGATGGAGATTTAAGGGGTCAAACCCTCATCCTACGGAGACACTAGATCTGGAAAATTTTTGCTGACTTTGTGATAGATTTGTGGTTGCATGTTGATTTTTATCAAGAATCTCTCTTCGACTTCTTCATGAAACATCTTTTTCTATGTGTTAACTATAACATACTCAAATTTCATGATTTTTTAAGGCCATTTTCCTATTTAATGGACTGTGATGTGAAAACCGTGCAAACTGTGTATTTCGGACATGAGAACCTTGACATGCATGACCTTTAACTTTCTGTACAAGCTTTATTTGAAGAAATGTTCTTCATGAAACATCTTTGTCTATGTGTTAACTATAACATACTCAAATTTCATGATTTTTTAAGGCCATTTGCCTATTTAGTGGACTGTGATGTGAAAACCGTGCAAACTGTGTGTTTCGGACATGAGAATATTGACATGCATGACCTATAACTTTCTGTGCAAATTTCTTTTGGAGAAATTTCCTTCATGTGATATCTTTATCTATGTCTTGACTGCAACATAGTTAAATTTCATGATTTTGAAGGTTGTTTGCCTATTTAATTGACTGTGATATAAAAAATGTGCATGCTGTACATTTCGAAATTTATGATATTGGATTGTATGGTCACTTCTATGCTGTGATGTGTGGTCCATATGAAATGTCATGTGAATTACGAGACTTTGGATTTGTTTTCATGTAATGGTGTAGTGACTTTCATGCATTTCATATGTTATTCAAGAAAAGGAAAAATTTTACATGATTTCAAAGAAAGGTTTTATTTAATCAAAAAGGGAAATTCCTTTAATGCATACTACATGATTTCAAAAGCACAATTTGAATCAATTGCATTAGAGATTTCAAGAGTGGAATTGGAAAAGAAAGGTATGAGGATATGAATGACCGTCGGAGGTGTGAGCCGACGATGCCCCGGGAGTGTCGGGATGCCCGGAGGTGTGAGCCGGATGCCCGGAGGTGTGTGCCGGATGTCCTCGGGAGTTTCGAGATGCCGGAGGTGTGTGCCGGAGGTTCCTCGCGATGCCGGGTTGGGTGCGAGCGATAATTTTGGGATGCAAACATTGGTCCCTAAGAAGAAAATTGATGAGATCCTTGTGAAAGCTAAGAATTGAAAGTGAATCATGTGCATGGATGTATGCATGTGGCATATTGCATGTAAATAGATGCAAGTATGTGAGATATGATGACATGTGTATGACATCAAGGTAAGTTATGTATGCATACTTAAATGACATGCTATGGATCTCATGGTGGTGTATGCTTGATAGCATGGATGATGAGTGTACGATGTATGTGCACTTATGGCATGATGGCACATGTGATGTGATAATGATGAATGCATGAATGCATGATGGGGATGACGACTATATGATGGTGCATGTATGTGAGTGCACTTATGGCATGATGGCACGTGTGATGTGATAATGATGAGGATGATGACTATATGATGGTGCATGTATGTGAGGTATGATGACATGTGACGTGATAATGATGAATGCATGAATGCATGATGGGGATGACGACTATATGATGGTGCATGTATGTGAGATATGATGACATGTGTATGATGTCAAGGTAAGGTATGTATGTACATTTAAATGACATGCCATGCTATGATTGTATTGTATGATGCTTTGAGTAGTCATTGGACCTTTACTTGTTGAGTGGTTGTACTCACCCCTTCGGGGACCAACATTTCAGATTAGTACGATGCCGCTCCCTACTATCTCGCGGGGCGTCTTTTACGGCCTTCCTTCGAATGTGGAGGTCGAGTGGGCGGAGATTGACTGTCCCACCATCCCTGGGTTGACGTTCATTCGGATTCGTACATTCGTGATGTACGATGTGGGCCTGACTGAGGGCCCTGTCGTTCAGGAGTTCGTGTCTGTTCACGTTCGTCGAGACGGAGTGATGCAGGGGATGCTGCCACCACCACCGCCCGATGCACCAGGATGGGTGTGATGGCCCGTAAGCGAGAGAGAGAGAGGGAGACGACACTTGTTGGGAGTTAGAGCCGACACTTAGATGGAAGGTCTTTCATGTTTTATTATAGGGGGTCGACGATCTCACTAGAGATATAACCGAGTTTAGTGAAAAGTCTCGGTTTTCCTTTTTGGCTATACCGACCCAAAGATGTCCATCTTATAATGTAAATAAAAGTGGTTCGGCCTTGTGTTTTTCTTTCACTGTGTAGTTGGTGTGCATTGTGCCGTCGTTAAGGAAGTGGAGAGATTGTGAGACTCGTCTCTAATTCCCGCTGTGAGCTACGCTAATTCCTAAGTTGTTTCAAATATATATATATATATATATATATATATATATATATATATATATGCCTATAAACCTCGGTCCTTAATTACGACTCCCTTTTTCTAACGTAAATAGAAGTTGTATTTGCTTTGGATATAAACGCTTTGTATCTGTGGCGACCCTATCGGGTTTTGGGGTGCCACATAGAAAAATGTAGAAATTACATAAGGTCATGTAATTATTTTTCCTAGTGGGAGTTCGTAGGTTGGTAGAATTCGAGGGAGTTCTCATCTAGAACTTAAAATTTGCGCAAATTAAACTGATTAATGATAATGGAACAATTGTACATAGGAGCTGATTGGGAACATAGTGAACTTTCGTTTCTGCGTCTTTTGTTGAATTATCATTAATTTAGTTTGTCTTTGCTGCAAATTAAATGTGTGTTACTTTGAAAAATGTGCTAGTATTGATTCTGTATTTATTATGTCAATGTGTTATAGCAATTGATTATGGCTTCGGCATCTAAGACCATTGTGGCTGACCTCAATAAGGGTGAGAGGCTGAACGGTGACAATTATGATATTTGGCACTGAAAGGTTCAATACATCCTTGAGAAGCAAGAGGTTTTGGAAACCCTCAACCACACCATGGATGAACCTGAGCATGGAACTTCAGCTCAACACAGGAGAGATCTAGAAGCTTATCAAGCTTGGAAAAAGAAAAAAAAAATAGCATTGCTCGCATCACGTTGCTGAGCTGTATGCAAGATGATCTCATGTGTGAGTTTGAAAGTTATGATAAAGCTCAAGCTATGTGGGTTGCCTTGAAAGACAAGTTTGGGGGTACATCTGCCACTAAGTTGAGGAGACTCACCATCAAGTTTGACACATACCGTAAGCGCCCAAATGTAATAATGAGGCAGCATCTTCAGGAGATGTCAAACATGATTCGTGAGCTGAAGTCGGCAGGTCACTGCCTTACTGATGAACATCAAGTTCAGGGTGTTATAAGGTCTCTTCCTGATAATTGGGAACATATGATGATCAATATGATGCATAATGAGAATATTGTCACTTTTGATGATATTGCGCATCATTTGGAATTAGAGGATGAGCGCCTAGAGGCTGCGAGATACTCTACCCATGCTTATGTTGTTGACTCGAGTTTGCACAAAGCCTCGAGCTTTAAGCGCAAAAGGAATTCTCAATTCAACAACAAAGGAAAGAAGACTGATTAGACACCTAAGAGGGCTAAGACCTTCCAACGCAAGAAGCGTGGTGGGAAGAAGGATAAGGCCAAGATGAAGTGCTACAATTGTGGCAAGATGGGTCACTTTGCTCGTGAATGCACTGAGCCAAAAGAGATACCATATTACTCCATTACTTTAAGTAATACTTTTGTTTCTAGTACTGTAATGCTTGCTGAATCACATCCTATGTAGACTGTAGACTCAGGAGCAATAGACCATGTAGCTAGAGACCAAGAAGCATTTGTGGAGTACCGTCGAATACAGCCTAGAAGAAGATAGATATATGTTGGGAATAACTCAAGAATTGAAGTGAAGGGTATCGGCACATGTAAATTAATTTTATGTGGTGGTCGAAGCCTATTCCTACATAATGTCCTCTATGCTCCGAATATTCGACGAAACTTGGTCTCAGTAGTTGTTCTTCTTAGCTTAGGTTATGTATTGAATTTTCATGGTGATTGTGTTGACATTTTGTATGGAAGAGTTTATTATGGTTCAAGTCATATATCGAATGGTTTTATGGTGTTAGACATTGACTATGATCAATACAATATTAATGTCGATGGTTGTTTTTTTTTAATTGCATCTCCTAGTAATGTTGAGATTGATGCAAATACTTGGCATACTAGATTAGGTCACATTGGGTTGCAAAGAATGCAAAGATTGGCTAGAGAAGGCCTCTTAGGGTCACTCACTAATGTTAATCTACCTGTATGTGAACATTGTCTAGCAAGAAAAGCAACTAGAAAACCATTCAGTAAAGGGACTAGAGCCGAATTTCCATTGCAACTCATTCATTCTGACATTTGTGGTCCTTTGAATGTGAGGGCGAGGCATGGAGCCTCCTATTTCATCACTTTCATAGATGACTTCACGTGTTTTGGTTATGTCTTTCTGATCTTCCATAAGTCAGAAGCATTAGACTGCTTTAGACGATATATAACGATGGTAGAGAATCAGTTGAACAAAACAATAAAGGCATTGAGAACCGATCGCGGACGTGAGTATCTATCGGAGCAATTCAAGCCTCTTTGTGATGAAAAGGGAATTGTACGACAATTGACTATTCCTGGTACTCCACGACAAAATGGAGTAGCTGAGAGAAGGAATATAACCCTAATGGAAATGGTTAGGTCTATGATGGCGCAAGCAAATTTACCTATCTCCTATTGGAGAGATGCATTATTGACTGATGCCTATGTACTCAACCAAGTGCCCTCAAAATCGTTCACTTCCACTCCTTATAAATTATGGACTAGTAGGAAATCAGACTTGAGTAGTCTATATCCATGGGGATGTGCAGGTTATGTTCATGATTATTCCCATAAATATGGCAAATTAGGTCTTAGAGGGAAGAAATGTATCTTTATAAGATATTCTAAACACTCCAAAGGGTACGTGTTCATAGGTGAACAAGCTAATGGAAGTGTGACCAAAATGGAGTCACGAGATATCACGTTCTTGGAGAACTATTTTCCTAGTAGATGTGAGATCGATAAGGACTTCCAATTATATGAGACGGAAGATTCTGATAACACACCCAATAATGTTGTAGAGGGAAATGAAGATTTACCTCAACACACAAGAACTAGTGGGAGTGTAGCATCACATCACGAATTGAATTCAAGAGAAATTCAGTTGCGTAAAAGTAATTGTAAAAGTATTCCCCGTCGTCATTTTGAGATTGAAGAGGAAGCATTTATGATTGCTCAGAAAGACGATGCTGAGCCTAAAACTGTTCAAGAGGCTCTCTTATCCTCTGATAAGGAAGAATGGAGAAATGCTTTGGAAGATGAGATAGAGTCAATGGGGGCAAATCATGTCTGGGACTTGATTGATCTACCACCCAATCGTAAAGCCATTGGAAACAAATGGGTCTTTAAGATTAAGCGAAAGGAGGATGGATCCATTAAAAAGTATAAGACTTGCATTATGGCGAAAGATTATACTTAACAAGAGGGTATAGACTATGAGAAAACATTTTCACCAGTTGTAAGGTTTGCCTTGATACGCCTTATTCTAGCCATCGTTGCACATTTGGACCTTGAATTACATCAAATGGATGTAAATACGGCATTTCTTAATGGAGAATTAGATGAGGAAATCTATATGAAACAATCAATAGGTTTTATAGCTAAAGGTCAAGAGCATAAAGTTTGCAAACTTCGTCGCTCAATATATGGCTTTAAGCAATCATCTAGACAGTGGTATCTTCATTTTCATTAAGCCATAACAACTTTTAGTTTCACGATGATCAAAAAAGATCACTGTGTATATGTCAAGCGATCCGAAGATAAATTTGTGATTTTATCACTTTATGTGGACGATATTCTGTTGGCTGGAAATGACAAGGTTTTGGTTATCATCATAAAAGAATGGTTGTCCTCCAATTTTGAAATGAATGACATGGGAGAAGCTGCTTATATATTAGGAGTTAAGATCGAAAGAGATCGATCAAGGAAACTCCTTACTTTATCATAAGAGTCTTATATTATGAAGATTCTTGAGCGTTTCAATATGCAGCACTATAATCCCATTGATACTCCTGTCATGCAAGGTGAAGGCCTCAGTTCTGAGATGTGTCCTAAGACTCCGGAAGAAATTAAAGTAATGGAAATTGTTCCTTACGCTAATGCGGTCGGAAGTTTGATGTATGCTATGATGTGTACTCGACCCGACATATGTTATGCTGTGGGATTGGTGAGTCGATATCAATCAAATCCCGATCAAGCACACTAGAAAGCAGTGAAGAGGATCCCGAGATACTTAAAAGGCACTATGGACTATCGACTTTGTTACCATGGGAATAATTTACGCCTATTAGCCTATTCATATGCTGATTGGGGTGGAAACCTAGATGAGCGTAAATCGACTTCTAGATATGCGTTCTTGCTCAATGGAGGTGCAATTTCTTGGAATAGCAAGAAACAGACATGCACGGCCTTGTCTACTATGGAGGCAGAATTTATTGCATGTTCTACCGCAGTGCAAGAAGTAGTTTGGCTAAAACAATTCTTGGAAAATTTAGCCATTGTCACTAAGATTCCAAGACTGGTAACAGTTTATTGTGATAGTCAAGCAGCCATTGCTTATGTGAAAGATCCCAAGTATCATGGAAGGACGAATCACATTGACATAAAGAACAATTTCATTAGAGATATTATAGCGCAAAAAGAAGTGATCCTACAATACATTTCAACCAATAGAATGGTTGCTGATCCATTTACGAAGGCTATTCCTAGAGACATATTCTTGACCCACAGGATGTCATTAGGATTACGTAGAATATGATATGTGTTATTGTAGAGGATCATTGGTTTATGTATATGTGGACATGTGTATTGTACTTGTTTGTTTATTAGTGATTTGATATTTTATCAATAAGTACAAATCCACTATGAGACTAGCACATACACACATATATTATTGAAAAGTATGTCAAAAAGCAATAATTAGCTCACTCACACGAGCAATTACCTCAAGTGCTATAGTTAGCACGTTGAGATGAGACATTATGTACAAGTAAATGCTGAAGAACAAGTTTAGTACATAAAATAATATGTCGCATTGATTGGAGTCAAGATGAGGTCTGTGATTTGTTAATAATAAGACCGAACATGATAGTCCCACAATCATGTATGCTTGAAAGATGCCGGATGCGAGTACTTAATTGGGCGCTATAGAAAGCGAGCTGATATAGCACTCGAGCTAAACATGAGCACGTGAGGAGCACGTGACTCTGTTTAGGCTAAAATCCGTATAGTGGATATATTTAGTAAATGACATATGCTCTTATAGAAAGAGAAATCCATTATAGCATGTAATTCATACTACATGTGCATTGTACGACCGACAAGGGAAGATGAGTAAAATTATCCCTATTTACTCATCGTGTGAGCCCTTGAGGTAATTTATAATTTACCTCATTATGTGCCCTATGACTTCTGACTATGTTCTCGAAGTGAAAGATCAATGTTGCTACTTTAGCATGTTACGGGTGGTCATGAATAGATAATGGCCTATAGGACGTGTCTAGGAAAGCAGTTGTTCTGAAATTGAGAGAGACATGAGTGCGAAGGAAGACTATTGTTGTTTTACATCTATCACATGTATTTACTGGTCGACCAATTATATTGCCCTCTATGGTTGCAGATATAATTGTAAATACATGGTGTTTTTTGAGGATAGCCAAGTATAGCCTTCAAGGAATATGTATACTTGGATTGATGTAACAAAATATGTATGGGGCACTATGAGACATCGATTGTTTATTTCTTTTCTGGGTTGTAGCCATTATGTCATCCCTAACAAGTGCATAATTTGAGCTCCCAAGTGCAGGTGTACTCACTGGTCGCATAGCTTACTTGCTAGTATGAATTATTTTGTAAAGTTGTTGAATGTTGAATGCCTTATATTCTTGATAAAGCGCTAGCAAGCCCATCATGTCCGAGTGGGAAATGTTGTACTTTAGCTAGTACGTTCATGATGGGGTGCGATTAGATCACACTGGATGGAAATATATCTCTTGAAAGGGTACGAAGGGAGATGTATAAGAGTCTCCCGAACACAACCGTTGGAGGCGTTGGTAGAGCATACGATCAGAAAATTCTCTCATTCGTTTTGTTCTATTTCCATCAAACAGAGAAGGCATTCCATTTTCACTATTACATAGAACAATCGGCATTTACATTGTGGAAATCGAGCGCTTTCCTCGTGATTGCATTTAGACTGTCGTGAAGTGTTTTTGTTCGTGATTCATCCACAATTCAACGTTTGTTCCGGGGTTAATTGTTGTTTGCGCATCGGATTAAGGTAAGTCGTCTTCTGTCGACTTGAACTCCAACAGCATCTGATCGAAATATGTGTTTTGTTTCTATTATGACTTTGCTTGGCATTTGGCTCCCGTCCATATGAGAAACTTTCGTCAAATCAAGGATCAAGAAACAGGAAATTCTTAGTAAATAATACTTTACTGATCAATTATTCATACAAGAGGTAAAAATACCCAATGACCACTGACATAAAGTAGTGTTTTTATTCTTGGAAATCTCTCATGAAAACTAGGAATGCTTGCGTAAGTTAAATGGCTCAGATGCTTTGCTGGTGTTTTTCTGGTCATCCATTCCATTTAGTTGTTGTCGTACCAAAACTGTGCCTGCAGGTAGTCAACAGTTTTCTTGTCCACTTGGAAGGCCTTGGTGAGAACATCAGCAGAAATGGGTGGCTTTGCTCCAAAGACGGAGTTAGCAATGGTAATGACTCCTGGATTTTGGCTGCTCAAACCGGCAAAGGCCAGTGCAGGGGTCTTTCCAATATTCAACTGGAAGTGAATGAGTCCAATTGGGAAAACAAACACATCGCCTTTGTACAAGACTTTGGTGAAGAGAGTGTTGTTCAATTGGTTGGATGTGACGAAGCCGACAAGGAGTGTGCCCTCGATGACGACCAAGACCTCAGTGCCACGAGGGTGAGTGTGGGGAGGGTTTAAACCTCCAGGAGCGAAGTCAATGCGAGCCATGGATATGCCCAAAGTATTGAGTCCTGGAAACTCGTTGACGGTTGCAGGTGTGACTTTCGATCCAAGTGGGTTTGCAGTATTTCCAGGATTTCTGAACCCCATAAAGGTGAAGTCATCTGCATTGGCTTGCTTAGGGTCCTTGCAAAACTCCCCGTTCACAAACACTGCATAAGAAAACAGAACTCATCTTAATATGCATCACTCAATATGCGATGACTATTGTACTAGTTATGAGCGATAACAATGTCGTCATGCTACCAAAACAAAACCTTTTTGCATGTTCTGTTTTAGCATCATTGACCAGAAGAAAACAGTATGTCAATAACACTAGAATAGAGGTTTAACCTGCAGACTTCGGGTCGTTGATGGCCACGCATATGTCCTGAAGAGGGCTTGGGTCATAAGCAAAGGCAGTTGCAGTTGCCAAAGCCAAAATGAGAAGGCTAATTGGAAAGGACTTCATCGTGGGCGGGAGTTGGGGCTGATCTCAGGTTCTATTTCCTAGCTCAGAGTATTATTGCTCGAGGGAGGAGTGAGGTGCCTTGCATGATAACATGGTCTATATTTATAGATGACAGTTTGGTAAACAATTTATGCAACAAGTTTCCCTACAGACGACCAAGTTTTCAATGTTTCTATCTTTATTTCCCCTTTCTTAATTCCAAACAATGAACCGTTCCATAACCACTGTGACCGGGTGGCAGTCAATTCGATTTTCTCATCTCCAGCTTAAACAATGCATATTATCAGCTACGGAAGTGCTCATTCTTAACTTTTACAACCTTGCATTATTCCTCCTTCACTTCTTCAGCTCTTCAGCATCAATTTGGAGCAGCATGATTAAACAAGGACTGTTTTTTTTAACACAGTTTCATGCGTCCAAAGTGGATTGAATTGACCCTTTCTAGAGTAGGATAAACTCTTTTCACACTCATCTTCACCATGGAAATTTTTGGGCTGCAGATATTTCCTATCAGTAATAATTAGGGGACTTCGTCTGATTTAACATCCCAAACACTGAACTTAGTAGCAATCCACATAGCGGGGATTCACTCTTCTGTTGCACAGAACTTGATTCCTTAAGTACTTTTGGGAACACAAGTTCATGGGAGGTTAGAAATAAGATGCTGTTGTCCAAAGCTGCGACTGCTCTACAACCGTATCAGCAGAAAGGTTTTACGAAAGTTAGAACTGGTAAGCAATATCTTATTCCAAATTCCAATGGCTTCTAGAACTTATATGACATCGCTTACTTGAGGATCAAGGGTGTGATTCTTTCCATGGTTAGATGGTGGATATTAATTAAGTCACCTAATTCTGTTGGAAAAACGAAGGTTCGGAAGGTTATAATTCAAAAGAGGCTTTTGCTACCAACACCAAAGAATATTAGCTGATTCCCTTGAAATTACCAAATGTTCCTATATTGTTTCTAACCCCGAAGCTCCTCTACAGATTTTCTCAGAGAAGTGGGAGAGTTGTTAAAGATGGGTAGATGATGAAGGCAACTTTCCAATCGTAATTGTCATGATAGATTTTGTGCTGACCGTTTTAAGAGACGAAAGTTGAAAAGACAGTCCCGCTGCCTTATATCTTTCAGTAATAAGATTGCTAGAAGCACAAATTTATTTGATTAATTTTACGCTATATGATATTTCAATGCGCAGCTGCTCCCCAAAAATAAGTTTAGGAAGCTTTTAAGTCAGTAATAGCGAGTCTTCCTTTCGCGGTTTCTTAGGTCCGTTTGATAACGCTTTTGTTCCGGAAAACAATTTCTTTTCAAAAATAATTTTTTTCTTTTTCTATTTCCCTAAATAATTTTTTATCAAAAAAATGCGTTTGGTAATTATACAAAATTTCCATTCTCTGAGTGAAAAAATAATTGGAATGTGTTTGGCACGATCTACAATTTTTTTTTCTAATCTATAATTTCTTTTAATTTTTTAATAATTTTTTGAAGTTCAGACTCGAATGGCCACAAATGGAAAGGAGGCCTTGGATCTTCACCTTTCTGGTTCATCTTTTGATATTATTCTCATGGACATGCAAATACCCATCATGGATGGCCCCGAAGTAGAAAACTTGTTAATTTCTTCATTCCGTCTCATATTTGACAATTACATATGCACAATATCAAGTAATGAAGATAAAATGTACAATTTCTTCCATGTTTTCGTGTGTGTAGGCGACGAAGGAGCTGCAAGCGATGGGGACAGAGAGCATGATCGTTGGAGTGACCGCGGTGGATGCCTGGGCTGACAAGGAAGCTTTCATGGAAGCGGGTCTGGACGAGTGCCTCGCGAAGCCACTTGCTGCTGATAAGATCACGTCTCTGGTTGAAACCCTAGAGAAGAACAAATAGAGATGTGCCACGCCAATGGAACTTAAAAGATGAGGTAGCAATTTTCCCTGTAATAATTCTATTAAGGATTTCCATAGCCAGAACAATGAGGTAGGAAGAAAGGGGGTCACTTTGTCAAAGCCCATTTATGCTTGCAAAATACCCAACCTGTTCACTGTTGAAGTTAACTGAGAACCCAGGGGTGGTAATGTATTGATTTATCAGATTAATCTAGTACTAAGGGGAATTAGTAGCTTTTAGAATCCCGAGAACAGCGTCCCATTTTACCATATCATACTTTAATGTAATATGAAGAAATGGGACAGTTGTTGAAGATGTCTGTCTAGATGATGGTGACTTTTAACCTGTACCTCTGCTGGGAGCTTCACATCCGAACCGTTTCGGATAAAATTCCATGGGATAATTATCCTTCTCTGCTTGTGAATTGTGGAAAAGTTCTATGGTTTAGGCGCTCTCGGTTCTCCACCTACCACCTACTCCGTAAGAAATGCCGTAGGGGACTTCATTTTTGTTATACTAAGTCTTGGTCCAACTTTCCATATTGGACTTTCCTCGAATCAAGGAGGGAAAGGGAGGGAGGGAGCTCCTTGGTAAATGATATGTTATTGCTCATTGACCATTGGAGATGAATTATTGATTTATTCTCGACAATCTCTGATGGAAACTAAGAATGATCTCATAAGTCATAAGGCTCAATTAGCTTGTCATCTTTCCTCTGATCATGCAAAACCAACTAGAGGATAGAATAAGAAAACTTTGCTTAAAAAAATTAAAAAGTATTGCTTTTTAAAAATGATAGAAGGTCGGGAACCCCTTGCTTTGGGAAAGTGTTGCTAGCCCTCCGCCGTCCAAGAGAGCACTGGTAGGCCTTCGCTGTGCGGTGTCCGGCTCGCCAGCCTGGCGTGCCGCCGCCCGACCAGCACCAGCAACGTTGCCTATGGACGACGAGGTTGCTTGACCTCTGCTGCAGCTCAGCCGGGGCGCTGGACCCTCGTGAGCAGGGTTGGAGCGTCCAATCCTCTGCGCATGGAGCGTCCAGTCCTCTCTCTCTTTCTCTCTCTACAAATCTTCTCTTTGGTACTTTTGTGTTTTTTATTCTGGAGTGGGGCCACATCTAAACACATTTTTGTATATTGCTACATCAGCAATTTGAGAATTGAAGTAACACTTAGATGATGGGACAACTCGATTGCACAAATATATTTACGTTAAAACTATATTGCATAATAAAATTGTCAATGGATTAGATCGCTCAAATAAGAATATTTAAAGGATTAAGTGTAACTAACAAGCTAATTTTTTTAGGGTTACAATTAAGAGTACTAGTGATTTGGGTTCCACATCGGATGCGCATCATGGTGAAGAGCAAGTGGATTATTTAGTTGATACTAAAGTTGTTGGCTTAACTTTTTGTTGAAGGTGAGTCCAGTTAAATAAATTAGTAGAAAGACTTTAGGTTCTCTCCTGGTAATCTACTTGACGAGGCATGGCGACAAGTGCTCTATATATAAATGCAGATTGTTGACCCAGTACAGCGCCTTCTGCGTGATAGGCAACATTTAAAATCTTCGGATATTATGCAAGTTTGGTTTTAGACGCAATGGACGGGTCATTCCACAACAACTACAAGCACGTGTCCATTACTTTGATTTTATGTTTATAAGAAAAAGAAATGAACAGCAACTTTCATGAAGTGACGCGACGACCCGGGACGAAATCAATGGAGGCCAAGTCTTGACAAGGAATGTTCGAGTGATGGTCTTTATCACGACCATTCATGTACTAAGAAGCGTGATTTGACGTGATCTAGGGGCCTAAAACTGAGCCAAATAATTGAGTCCACCCTTTTGGTGTTTGTCTTATAAAATTGATATCTGATGCCTTTTCAAGCTCAACTTATTTGTGTAAAGATTGATACAATATTGTCTCTGCAAATATTGTTGAAAGTTTCAATCTCCGGGTCTCCCGAACATTTGCTTTTACATTTGCGAAAGAAATAGTTTAGGGTTGCTGATGTTTTTTTTTGGGTAAGGTTAGGGTTGCGATGTTCTCCCTCGTTAAATTAGAAAATTTGATCCACTCTGTTATTTGGAGGAAACTATAAAGAATATTCAGAGCATATGCTTGCTTGCAATGCATGCACTTTTATATGTTGGACCGAAAACATATCTTATCCTGGACTAAAGCATTTCTTAAGGTTGTTTCACATAACTAGGCTTTGTTAATAAGGTTATCTCCTATTCTGTTGAATGGATTTCTAGATGGTCCCAAAGTTTCTGGAATGGACTTGTTGAGACCAGCGAACTTGAGGATTAACATGATTTTTACTTTGGTTTTTACGTTTTTGTTGAAAGTTCAAAAGTTATTGGAGCAAGGATTATCTAGCACGCATGCATTGATTAATGTACAAGTGAGAGAACAAAGCTGGGAATAGGTCAAGGACTCAGGCAGAATACTAACCCAAGTCAAATTGAATAGAGATATGGCATTTCGATTAGAAAGACACAATTCGATATCTAGTTCAGCCTGCTTAACACCGTTATGCTTTGGTTTAATTAAGAAAAGCGCTTACTAGTTTTTCACTTGAAAAAGCTTCGAATACGCTGTAGGTCCATTGGCGTTTGGTTCCTAAAAAAGTACTTTGAAAATCAATGGTTTCAAATTTTTGGATTGTGTTTCGCCTTCCTCATATGATGTAAGTCACAACAACCAGTCCTTGGGAGTTCGCAAATTTTTGTTTGACTTTTCCGGCATACAACACGTCGGCCAGTCCTCTTGATGAAGTAAATTGGATCACGTGGAGCTTTTTTAAAAGGGAAATATGCAGAAACTTCATCGCTTTGCCAGGTGTTTGCATTGCATTACGATTCAATCATGTACTTCCATTTTTTAGCTATTTTTTATCCATTAAGTATGTGAAAACCGCAGCACCAATCAGAAGCCCACCACAACGAATATATACTGCGGACGATGATTGAAACGAAATAAAACCTGTACATGGAAAAAAAAAAAAGGGTATTTTTTGACTTCTGCTAACGAGGACTCGCTTATAGGAAATTGCAGGAGGAGCAGAGCTGTTAAAAGGCAGTTTACACTTCTTGATATAACATGGAAAAATGGGAGAATTGTTGAAGATATGTAGATGATGGCGACTACTTAATTTGCATATCTGTAGTGAGCTTCACATCCAAACCGTTTTCGGTACTGAAAGTTTATTAGATAATTGTCCTTCTCTACTTGCGAAGAACGGAAAGTTCTATGACTTAATGTGCTCGCTATTCTTTTCCGAACACCTGATCCATATAAAATATTGTAGGGGACTTCAATTTGGTTATAGTGAGTCTTTGTCTCCCATTCTTTTTTTTTTTGGGTAAAATTGTCTCCCACTTCTTTTGTCTTTCAAATTTCCATATTCTGCTTTTAATCAACTACTTCATCTTGAGTTATTTTAGGGAGTATTCTTTGGCTATGTGGCACAGTGAATGGTTTTCTAAATCGGCTTTTGGCCGAGACTAGTCATGGTTTCAAAAATGACCTGAAATTCAGCATGGAGTGGAACACATGAATCGTAAGAGCTCCCACGTAATTGCAATAGGACAGTTTTCACAGATATGCAGATGTGGAACTGTGATAATACCGCATGCATTCTACAAAGTGACGATACATCGAGGTTAGTGTTATAATTATGGTTATAATTATGGTTAATGGATCAACGAAAGCCAATAAATTAAGATAAATCTTTTCTGTTCTCGTATCTCTTTTGGATTCATGAATTTCCTAGATTCATGTATCTTTTAGTTCATGTATTTATTGAGTTCACGAATCTCTTGAATTCACGTGTCTTTGGATTCATGAATCTCTTGGATTCACGTATCTCTTGATTCATGAATCTCGTGGATACATGCGTCTATTTAATTCATGTATCTCTTCAGTACATGAACTAAAAAGCTCTATAAATAGATAGGAGCATAGAGCTTCATAAGAGTTTTTGGTTTTTCCGACTCGACTCCAAAAGAACTTTGATATATGTTTCTACTCTTCTATTTTTTTTTTTTTTTTTTTTTTTTGGGTGTATTGATTCAATTGAACGATTCGACTGAGTCCTGTTTGCATAGTGCTAATCCAAACAGGTTCGAGGTGTTATATCTTGGGAGGCATAGTTCGTGAATTTGCGGAGCACCATTGGCAGGAACTAATCGCCTTAAGGAGATTCGGATATCCGTACCTCACCTCCAATTTTATGTTATTTTTCCAGTGATATCTTATTTTATTCTTCTCCAAGATTTGTAAGTTTACATAAAAAGAAGGATATTATGTAGCTATTATCGTCTTCTTTACGTTGATGTTCTGATTACAACAAATAGAGTGCTTTTTCTGGATTGATTTCCAACAATCTTAAGGCAATTAATTCACTCACTATTTGTTGTTCTTGTCAGATTATTAGGATGGTTGAAAATAATCAAGTGTCATTCAATGTTCATAATGTTTCAGGAGACGTTCCTATGGTCGATTCGACCATTGCTACGGAAGATGTTCAACCCTTAGGGTTTGAATTTGTAGTAGCTAATGCTACGGGCCCTTGGGCTAACACCAATTTTGGTGGTGCGGGTACAAGTCATACGACTGGTATGCCCAGGACTATTTTTCAGAACAGTACAGGCCAAATGGCTTTTGGCATCGTTTCTGGAGGGATAGTTCAACGAACATTGCCTACTGTGATGGCAACACCTCCAGTTACAGCTAATGAGAGATTGTCTGTTGTGGTGATGTCCAAAGCATCTCTAGTGTCGAACACTAATGGTTGGTGGCTAGACACAGGTGCCATGAATCACATCTGTGCAGATAAACACATGTTCTCAAGGCTGAAGAAGATGTAAAGCTTTAGATGGCTAACTCTGCATCAACAAAGATTACTGGAAGAGGAAAGATGATCGTGAAGTTTACATCTGGTAAGGAGGTTGCCTCCTGAATGTGTTGCATGTACCAGAGACTCGGAAAAACCAAATTTCTGGCCCCATACTTGTCAAGAAGGGTTTCAGAGTTGTATTTGAACTTGACAAGTTTGTACTTTCGAAAGGAGGGATGTATGTGGGAGAAATGGTACTTGTGTAATGACATGTTTAAAGCCAATATGGCTGTCATTGATGTAAACTCGAATTATGTGTACCCAAAGATTATTATAAAGAAAAGTCTTCAGTTTACACTATTGTCTCATTATCTATGGCATGGTAGATTAGGGCATGTAAACTATGATACAAGGAAGAGAATAACAAACTTGGGGTTAATTCCAAGATTTGAGTAGGATGCCCGTTACAAGTGTGAGAATTGTGTTGAGGCCAAGTTTGCCAAGAAACCTTTCAAATCCATTGAAAGAACAAGTGAACCTCTACAATTAATCCATAGTGATCTATGTGATTTAAAGTTTGTAGAAAGTAGAGGTGGAAAGAAGTACTTCATCACATTTGTGGATGACTGTACTATATTTTGCTATGTTTATTTACTAACTAGCAAAGATGAGACTATGAGCATGTTTGTCAAGTATAAAAATGAAGTTGAAAACCAACTTGATAAACGAATCAAAGTGCTTAGGTCTGATAGAGGAGGAGAATATAGTTCAATCAATTTCAAAGAGTTTTGTGCTAGTTTTAGAATAATTCTTCAAACGACTACACCTTATACTCCACAATAAAATGGAGTTGCTGAACGATTGAACATGACACTAAAGGAGATGGCTAATGCCATGCTTTTGAGTTCAGGTTTACCTCAGAACTTGTGGGGGGAGGTAGTTTTAACTGCAAATTTTATTCTTAATAAAATACCCCACAAAAGGCCAGGTAAAACTCCATACGAGTTATGGAATGGAAAGTTGCCATCCTACAATTTTCTAAAAGTGTGGGGGTGCATAATGTGATTTATAATGGTAAGTCTAGACACATTAGTCGTAGACACAATACCGTAAGGCAATTGCTCTCAAATTTAATCATTTCTTTAGACTTTGTAAAGTTAAAGGAAAATATTGCGGATTCGCTGACAAAAGGTTTGTCAAAATAGCAAATAAACTGTGCATCGAGGGGAATGGGTTTAAGAGCCTTAACCCAATAAAGAGATTTCAAGGTGGAAACCTAACCTATGCGATTGGAGATCCCATGGTATAGGTTCAATAGGACAACGCAAATTCTGGAAACTCTAGTGTAAGCACTGTCTCCCATTCCTATGATGCAACAGTGCTTTCCTACAGCGTTATTAAGGGTATGTTATGCATTTAATGATTCCTATAACTTGGAATGTAACATCCAAGCATTCCAAGTGAGATATGGTAGGATATCTTTAAAAGGAATGCACCTATATACGTGGAGCTGGCTGATTCTATGAAAATCTTTAAAGGCTAGATTTTCTAAAGCACACATGAATCCCGAGAGGTTTAGGGCCGAAAGAACGAACACAACCGAGAACCAATCTTGAATTGGAAATACTCTGTGTGAGGTTTATTGTCTAGGCTTACACAAACAACTAGCGATTCAAGGCTTAGTCTATCGACTAGTTAAGTAAGTCCGATAGGCTTTCACTAAAGAAGGTTCAATGCGAAAGCTACCTATCTTCATGCAGTGTATTTCAACAGGCATGCTCAAATTCCTTTGAGTCAAAAATGTTTTGTTGATCCATTAATGTGGGGGATTGTTATAATTATGGTTATAATTATGGTTAATGGATCAACGAAAGCCAATAAATTAAGATACGTCTTTTCTGTTCACGTATCTCTTTTGGATTCATGAATTTCATAAGCTTTTCTGTTCACGTATCTATTGAATTCATGAATTTCCTAGATTCATGTATCTTTTAGTTCATGTATTTATTGAGTTCACGAATCTCTTGAATCCACGTGTCTTTGGATTCATGAATCTCTTGGATTCATGAATCTCTTGGATTCACGTATCTCTTGATTCATGAATCTCGTGGATACATGTGTCTATTTAATTCATGTATCTCTTCAATACATTAACTAAAAAGCTCTATAAATAGATAGGAGCATAGAGCTTCATAAGAGTTTTTGGTTTTTCCGACTCAACTCCAAAAGAACTTTGATATACGTTTCTACTCTTTTGTTTTTTTGTTTTTTTTTTTTTTTTTGAGTGTACTGGTTCAATTGAATGGTTCAATTGAGTTCTGTTTGTATAGTGCTAATCCAAACAGGTTCGAGGTGTTATATCTTGGGAGGCATAGTTCGTGAATCTGCGGAACACCATTGGCAATAACTAATCGCCTTAAGGAGATTCGGATATCTGTACGTCACCTCCAATTTTATATTATTTTTCTAGTGATATCATTCTTCTCCAAGATTTGTAAGTTTACATAAAAAGAAGGATATTATATAGCTGTTATCGTCTTCTTTATGTTGATGTTCTGATTACAATAAACAGAGTGCTTTCTCTGGATTGATTTCCAACAGTTAGTAGGAAACAAGTAGACAACTAGGCAGCACAAAGCAATGATCCTGATGACAAGCGGTGTGTGGACTGGGACTTCCTTTCCCGTGCTTCTACCAAATTAGAGCATGAAAAAGGTGACACCAATGGAATTTTTATGGATCCTCGCCCCGTAATGAAATGTGAGGAATGACTTTCCTTGGGATTTGGCTCCTTCCGAATGAGAAATTATCCTCAAAACAGTGAGGGAGGGGAGGGGGGGATGTTGAAAGAGATTCTTAGTAAATGATCTTTATTGCTCAATGATTGATACAACAAGGCATAAAACAACCCTATAAACATTGAGAAAAATTATTCATTTATTCTTAGCAATTTCTCATGGAGAATAGCAATGATTTCATAAGTACTATGGCAAAAAATGCTCTGTTGGCATTTCTTGAGTCATCTCTTCCATTTAGTTGTTGTCGTACCAAAACTGTTCTTGGAGGTATTCGATAGTTTTTTTGTCCACTTGGAAGGCCTTGGTCAGAACATCAACAGAAATGGGTGGCTTCGCCCCGAAGACAGAGTTAGCAATGGTGATGACTCCTGGGTTTTGGCTGCTCAAAGCAGCAAAGGCCAGTGCAGGGGTCTTCCCAGTATTCAACTGGAAGTGAATAAGCCCTATGGGGAAAACAAACACATCACCTTTGTACAAGACTTTGGTGAAGAGAGTGTTGTTCAATTGGTTGGATGTGACGAAGCCAACCAGGAGTGTGCCCTCAACTACGACCAGAACCTCAGTGCCACGGGGGTGAATGTGGGGAGGGTTTAGACCGCCAGGAGCGAAGTCAATGCGAGCCATGGATATGCCCAAAGTATTGAGTCCTGGAAACTCCATGACAGTAGCAGGTGTGACTTTTGATCCAAGTGGGTTTGCAGTATTCCCAGGTTTTCTGAACTTCGTAAAGACAAAGTCATCTGCGGTGGCTAGCTTAGGGTCCTTGCAAAACTGCCCGTTCACAAACACTGCATAAGAAGATAGAACTCATCTTAATATGCATCACTCAATGCGATGACTATTAGACAAGTTATAATAGACAACCATGTTGTCATGATACCAAAACAAATCCTTTTTGCACGTTCTGTCTATAGCATCATGGATCACAAGAAAACAGTATGTCAATAACACTAAAATAGAGGTTCAACCTGCAGACTTCGGGTCATTGATGGCCACGCATATGTCCTGAAGAGGGCTTGGGTCATAAGCAAAGGCAGTTGCAGTCACCAAAGCCAAAATGAGAAGGCTAATTGGAAGGAACTTCATTGTGGGCGGGAGTTAGGGCTTTGATCTCAGGTTCTATTTCCTAGCTCAGTGTATTATTGCTCAAGGGAGGAGTGAGGTGCCTTGCATTGTAACATGGTCTCTATTTATAGATGACAGTGCTTGACCTGGTAAACAATTTATGCAACAAGTTTCGCCACAGACTACCACGTCTTCAATGTTTGTATCTTTATTTCCCCTTCTTAATTCAAAAGAATGGACTGTTCCATAACCACTATGATGGTGTGGCAGTCAATTTGATTCACTCATATCCACATAAACAATGCATATTATCAGCTATGGAAGTGCTCATTCGTAACTTTTACAACCTTGCATTATTCCTCCTTCACCGCTTCAGCTCTTCAGGCATCGATTCGGAGCAGCATGATTTTGAACAAGGACTGTTCTCTGACCACAGTTTCATGCGTCTGAAGTGGATTGAATTGACCCTCTCTGGAGTAGGAAAAGCTCTTTTCACACATATCTTCACCATGAAAATTTTGAGGCCGCCGATATTTTCTATCAGTAATAATTACAGGATTTCATCTGATTTAACATGCCATATACTGAACTTAGTTACAGTACACATAGCAGTGATTCACTCTTCTGTCGCACAAAACTTGATGCATTATGTACCTTTGGATACACAATGCAAGCTCATCACTGATGTTATGAACATTTAGTACAATTAGTGCCTTGTCCATTAACTGATGGTTATGTGCAACTTTGCCTATGGTTCATGGGAGGTCAGAAGTAAGATGCTGTTGTCCAAAGCTGCTTCTGCTCTGTAACCTAATGAGCAGAAAGGTTTTAAAGGTTAGAACTTGTAAGCAATGTCTTATTCCAATGGCTTCTAGAACTCATGGGACATTGCCAACTTGAGGATCAAGGGTGTGACCGTTTCAATGTTGAGCTGGTGGATATTAAATAAGTCACCTAATTCGGTTGAAAAATGAAGCTTAGGAAGGTTATAATTCAAAAGAGGCTTTGCTATCAACCACAAAGAATTTTAGCTAATTCTCTTGAAATTACCAAAAGTCCCTTTATTGTTTCTAATCTCGAAGCTCCTCTGCAGATTTTCTCAGAGAAGTGGGAGACTTGTTAAGGGTGGCTAGATGAAGGCAAGTTTCTAATCGTAATTGTCATGATAGATTTTACGCTAACCATTTTAAGAGAGAAAATTCAAAAGACAGTATGAGTACCTTACATCTTTGACTATTGAAATTGGAAATATGGACATTATAAATGTGATAATTTTTTATGACGCTTACTTGAATACCTCGACTTTTTTTCTGACCACTTGGGCACATAATTTCTATAACGTTTCCTTAATTGTCATAGCTTTCAATTGAGCGTCATAACTTTTAAAAACGCTTATCCAACATGGCATGACACTTGTGATGCATATTTATAAAAGTTATAGTATTAAAGTGATCGATTGGAAGTTATAGTGTTCAAGTGAGTACTGTATATAAGTTATAGCATTTAAATGAGCGAAAAAAAGTTATGATACTTAAGTGAACACTATATAAAAGTTATGACACTTGTGTTCTTTTCCTAATAAAATTGCTAGAGTGCAATTTTTGTTTATTAATTTGAGGCTATGTAATAATTCAGTGGGCATCTGCTCCCCAAAAATAAGATTAGAAGACTTCAATTCAGCCATAGTGAGTCTTTGTTCCCCGGTTTCTTACCTTCGGCACATCGAATTTTCAATAACTAGTAATCTCGAGTTTTCTTCTTGGGGAGTATTATCCACATACGGAAGTTTAAATTCTCATTAGTTTTCTAGATCCTACTTTTGGCTGGAATAGGCCTTTTACCCCTCTGATATTAAGATGCTTGCTCTGCTTATCCTTGTCAATATTATCACAACGCAAATGCACAGCAAGTGACTTTATGGTGTGAACGTCCTGCATGATACAGTGAAAAATCGGAAGCAAATCACCAACTAGGCAAGTCCTTTCATGGTGAAGCCGTATTAGGAACGCCTACTCCTGCATTTTCTCGTAAATGAATTATTCAACTTTTTAAGGATCTGATACTTTTTCTGAGGAAATGGTCCGCACAATCCCGCTGCTGAGTCGACCCTGGACGGCTGCAACAGTGAAGTACAGAGGTCAAAAAGAAAGACGCTGACGTTATCTGTGAATATCATTCTCACCTTAGATTCATGCATTTCTTAGCTGGAACAGAGGAAATTTAACCTGATCGGGGTTTCGTCGAAGCAGCAACGGAACGACACATCACCGGATTTAGATATCTACTTACGGCCCCAGCGAAGCAGACTAGTGAATTGGAGAAATAAGGGAAAGAGTTGTTGAAAGCGCTCACCCAGGGGTTGATTTCCTAAACCATATCTCTGTTGCTGTTGTCAAAGGTCCATTGTTGACCTTCTCAAACACTGATCCATTCAGAGAACAGTTCGTCTTTATCCTTCTCTCAGGATCATTATCTAACAACTCATGCACTCTCTTTTCTCCCCTCTGCACCGATAAAACCATGTGGCAGCATCATCCAATTTTGATTTGTTGTGATTGTGGCCATTAGGCTTGGGGTTTACATATTTTATTGGCACGGTCTTATGAACCTCTAGAATGTGCTTTTTCAATTGGGTTATTAGGTGGGTGTTTTCATCCACCGAGCATTAAAAATGCTCTCAATACAAAGTTTATTTTGCTTATGCATAATATGTAATACTTGGGCTTGCAAAAGAAAAGCAAAGGCACAAGATCTCAGCCCATTCCACCTTCAGTCCAGATAAATCTGAAAATGTTTCCTTCTCTTCTCCCTCTTGTCACGAACCAGAGAAAGAAGAAGAAATGGGGCTTTTGCATGCACGCACGGGAGGCTACGATGACTCAAGTTTGCCTTTGTTTTGTAGCACCCTAGGATTGTAATCCTTTGTTCATTTAATCAGGGGAAATTTTGGAGTTAGGACATAAATTCAGGTCTACAATAATTTTGAGTTACCATGTCGATTCAGGAGTCATTTAGTTGTGCAAATTATGTGGAAATGATAATAATGGTGTTGTGGAGTTGTGAGATCTTACAAATATCAGTTTCAAGTTACGGTTCGATTGGAACGAATTTTTAGAGTTTTGCGCTCATTGCTACTCAGTTCAAAATTTTTGTTTTTTACAATGGTTTTCACTATTTTTTGGTCATCTTTTGAGTTGATAAAGCTTAGGATCTTATAATACTTAAAAAGATTTTTTTTTTTCTTTTAAAGTTTGCTCGTGTTAGGATTTGGTGTACAAATTCAACAAAATAGAGTCTAAACATAAGAAAGAGAAATCGACTCTCAAGGGGTACATCCAGCAGATGATTATGCCATAAGTAGCTTCTCTCACATCTCTATATATCACTCAATTACAGGAGAAATAGAATATATAGAGGCGGCACAAGAAAACTCTAGGGTTGAGAAAGCGTTAAGCTATTCAATAGCTATTTATGGACCCAAGTCCAAACTACTCTTTTGACCTTATCCATCGCTCGTTCATTGAGGAGTGAGATCCCATGTCTTCTTGTTGATGAGGAGTATAAATCACACCCTAACAGCTTGAACCGGAGTTCGTTAGAGAAATACAACACGATAAAGTTGGTAGCACGAGCTTGGGTGGCTGTTTATCAATCGAGTGATTATTCATCATGCAACTGCCTGCCTTGAGGTCTTTTGTCGACCCGTAGTGAATGACTCAGCCCACAAATAGTGTTACCTAATAGAGTCTCGGTTGAAGTTAGTTGGTGTGTAAATTTGATATTCAAATTATGTTCTCTTTTTCGTAGAATTTTGAAGCTTGCTAGGCAGCCTAGCTTCCGATCTGGGCTTTTGGTTAGTGGTGATTGGTGCTTATATCTCCTTTATATCTGATGATTCATATTTCGAAAGTGGTAAAGATTAAAGAGCATATCCGTGGCATAAAAATTGGATCAGACATTTGTTATCCTTTATCGTATTCGAAATAGTTAGAAATGATTTTGACCATTTGAAATAGTTTGATTTAAATACTTGCGATTGGTAGGAGAACTAGTATATGAAACGAATTGTGAAAGGTTCTACGAATTGATTTATGAACTTGGTTTGTGAAACCTAATAGGGTTTGAGAATCTTATACTATTAATATGCGTTGGTCAAGAACTAAGTTCTACATGGTGATGCGAGTTTTGTAGGAGCCACCTTTAAAACCTTGTATTACGTTACGAGGTTGCCAAGGACTAAGGGGGTGTTTGGTTGGGCATTCCCAAAGCCCCTTGGGGGAAATTTTGGGTGTTTGGCAAGGGCTTTTGAATGCCCATTTGCGAAATGCGGGCATTTTAAATGCCGAAAGCCGAATGCCGGGGGGACCAGCTTTGTCACGCCCCGAACCTCGAGCACGCGCACATCCCACTATGGTCGATAGAAAAGCGACTTCCCAGGACACGTCGCCGACCCATTCATTTTAATTACACATGCGGAAGCGGATAAATAATCCCCAGACAAAACACAATTGGGATAGAAAAGCAGATCACATTTTCAAAACCAACCACATACTTTTTATACATATCAAACCAGTTCGATTACAGGACTAGTCTATTAACAAAAGATCTATAAAAGATCAGTCCTCAAAAACTAAGCTGTCCTAAGATCAGCCAGATAGGTCCATTCGCCAGCTCTTCAGTCAGGATCGGCGAAGTCAAAAATCCTCTCGCCGACCCTCACCGGTCTACCAAAAAGCTCCAGAGGATCCGCCATCTAGGGACCTGAAATATTTTCCCCAAACCGGGATGAGACAATGTCTCAAGTCCTACCCTCTAAAACTCGATTAGGAAGAAAATAAGCCCTGGGGTGCTCTAGCCACACAAAGTGGATGGAGGACTTACCTCGCCTCGACCATTCCCGCATGTCAGTACAATTCAAACATTTCCCAAATCAAACAATTGATCCAACGATTCAATTTAATCATACCATCAATCTTTCCATTCCACTCCATACTATCTATCATTTAATACCATCTATCAAACCAGTCGTTAATACGACATATGCTCTCCAAAGCTGTAATATATAGACGGTAGCTCACTCAAGCTGTAGCTGATAGATAATATAATAGCTCGCCAAAAGCTGCAATATATAGATAATAGCTCACCAGAAGCTGTAACTCATAGATAATATAATAGCTCGCCAAAAGCTGCAATATATAGATAATAGCTCACCAGAAGCTGTAACTCATAGATAATATAATAGCTCGCCAAAAGCTGCAATATATAGATAATAGCTCACCAGAAGCTGTAGCTCATAGATAATATAATAGCTCGCCAAAAGCTGCAATATATAGATAATAGCTCACCGTAAGCTGTAACTCATGTGATAATATAATAGCTCGCCAAAAGCTGATAATTCAATAATAAACTAATCCATACTTCAATTAAACCAATCAATCAATCCAATCGATTCAAACTGGCCATACAAACCAATCACGGTATTAGAAGCTAACACCGGGTATTTTCAAGTTAAATACCAAAACTTCTCCAATTTCATTCAATTCACACTTTGGAATAATTAACCATAATCATCCTTTCCATTCAATTTCTCAATTACACATATAATTAGCACAAACCGATCGCACCGCCGCGATCGCGTGCGAAATTCTAAGGACCTAGGCCATCCCGGCAAAATTTTCGAAATTATTAAATAATTAAATTTAATTCCGAAAATTAAATAATTAAATAATATATTATAATAATATAATTTAATAAAATAATATTTATAAAATTCGAAATAATTAATTAATTTAAAATAATTAATTAGGGCTTAAACTAGATTACACTAATTTAAACATACAATTAGCCCTAATTAAACATCCATTAAACTAATCATACAACTAATCTAATTTACATTAAAATAATCTAATCTAACCACCTAAACCTAATTAGACTAATCTAAACACCCCTTAAGCATGATTAACTTGCTAAGCGAGGTTTAGAGGATAAACTCACCGGTTTTGCGCGCCGGTGAGTTCACGGCGACCACGACGCCAAGGGGATCGATAAACCCCAAAGCGGCGACACCAACGGAGGCCGGGAAGGGCTTGAAAACGGGCCACGAAGTCTCCAAAACCTTGCTGTCTTCTGCTTCTGATCTGGGCTGAACTGCAGAGAAGAAACCAGCAACTTCAACGGCGAAAACGGGCCGATCGGAGCTCCGGCGAGCGGGTGGTTAACAACCGGCGGCTCCCGGGGGTCAAGGAAATCTTATTGGAGGTTGGGATGGGCAAAGAAAGGGTCGGAAAGGGGGAAAACAGCAAGAAAACGCGAAACAGGCGGAGCAGGGCGGAACCAGGCGGTCCGGCGAGCAGCAGCTTCTCACCGGATTTCGGGACTACCGGAGAATCGTTCCGGCGAACGGCGAAGTGCTCCGGTACGGGTTTGGAGTTCTCGTCATGGTGGTGGGTGGAGCGTTGGCTGATTCTCACGGAAAGATAACTTTTAAGTCGAATCTTTGGCGAAAGGTCGGCTGGAGCAGAAACTGGAACGAGGGGAAAACAGAAGAGAAAAACGACGGGCTTGGCTGGTCCGGTGGGTGTGCGATGGTGGGGCTGGCTCAGCTGGTTTCCTCTGGTTCTCTTGAGCTTCTAAACTCTCTCAACCATGGAGAAAGCCATGAAATAAGGGAGGAGAAGGTCTGCTGAAGAGGGGGCTCCCTTGGGCTCTCAAGCCTTCAACACTTGTCCAACTCTCCTCACTCATGCCCCCACCACTCTTGGCCCTCACCCTCAGCCATTTTCCTCACCTTAGCTTCCTCAAGAAGCATGCCAAATGGTCCAACAAGTTGTGTACCATGGGAGCTACGAATTTTGGACATTTCTCCCTCAAATCCTCTTCAATTCCAATCAATTCTCAATCAATTCAAATCAATTGAAGCTCAATTAAATCCGCCCATGTGTCCTTCTCTCTCTTACGACTTTTTCCCATCAAATGATCCAACTTGCATTCCGAAGATTCGATTAAAAACGGCCCCCTCGACAATCCCGAACAAAACGGCCTTACTTTGCTTTTCCGCCAAAATCTCGGTTTGCAGAAAAAATCTTCGAGGATGAGTCGACGTTCCTAAAATGAATTGTGACATGGCAGAACTTTCAATTTCTGAATTCAGGTTTAAAATCACGGTTAATTTCAATCCGGCGCGATTTGAGCGCGTCCTAATCTACCGGGTAGCTTTTAGAAATTTTCAATGCAATTGACCCGTGGTTGATTATTTTCAAGCCACGACATAATCTTCGACACATTGGCGACTCTCGGTTGTCGGAAAATCTCAAGGTTTCAAATACGGACACAGGTACCCAAAACGACAATAATCACCGTTCAAAGTGCCGGCCGACGAGAATATTGAAATCAGGTGGAATCACCCACACTCTAATCACATATCTCGCCGAATCGACCTATTACTGATCTATGTTCGATTCTCGACAAAGGTGTTGTAATGATCCTTGCATTAATACGGTCGAGCAGCCGATTCATGGTCAGATTCTCAAGCCTATTGCATTTAAATTCCTTAACGGCTTCACCTGATAGACTAGTTATCTCGTGAGTGATCAGCTCGGAGAATTGAACTATAAGCGCGTCGATGAAAAGCCCGTCTCATTTAATTGAAAACAGAATCAGAAATTTGGGATGTCACAAGCTTTGAGTATCGGGCATTCTGGAGATGCGATTTTACTGTTCACCAGGTCACTGTTCATCGTCTCCTCCGCCGTTCGCCTTCTTCTTTGTCGTTTGTCTTCTTCGGCGGCGCTCAGACGCGAGCGGCCAGATCTGGCCACTGGGGGGCCAGATCTGGCCACCAGGAAGCCTCGCCTGAGGTCGCACAACCTCAGGCGAGGTGGCCTGAGGTCGGGCGACCTCAGGCGGCGTCACCTGGCGCGCGCGAGCCAGGCGACGCCGGCTGAGGTCCGCACGACCTCGGCGGTGACGCTTGGTCTCGCGCGAGCCAGGCGACCAGGCGAGGCCAGATTTGGCCGTCCGGTGGTGGCCGGCGGTGGCTGGCCGTCGGAATTTGATTTCAAACTTAAAAAAAATAAAAAATAACAAAAGCTAATTACAAATGTGAATTTTGCCAAACGGTGTTGCTCGGGAAATAGCAATAGAGCTTTTTCAGACATTGTTAAGTTGCATTTCAATGCTATAATTTACCAATTAGTCTCACATTTCCGAAAGTCCCTTTACCTCAAAGGTATTTGCATTCCCCCAATGGCATTTCCCCAAAGCCGAACCAAACGGGCCCTAAGTGCTATACCATGACACAAGTCTTGTGGGAGCCATCTCTAAAATATTGTATTATCGATACAAATTGGTCAAGGACTAAGTGCCACTTGGTAACGTGAGCCTTGTGAGAGCCACCTTTAAAATCTTGTACCATTGATATATACTTCTCGAAGACTAAGTGCTGTGGCCCCAAGTCATCAATGCTTCTGAATATAACATGGAGATGTAAGAGATTTATTGAAAATGAGTAGATATCTCTGCTGCGAGCTTCACATCCAAACCGTTTTCGATGCTGAAAGTTTATGAGATAATTGTCCGTATCTACTTGCGAAGTATGGGAAGTCCTATGGTTAAGTCTCTATTCTGCACTGAACGCCCGCTCCACATGAAGTACGGTAGGGACTTCAATTGGTCATAGTAAGTCTTAAGCTCCGTTCGTTTCATGAAAAATAATTTTGAGGAAAATATTTTCCGGATTTTTCAGTGTTCGTTTTACGGAAAATGAATCAGTCAAGGAAAATGTTTTCCATCATTAAAAAAAAAAAAAATTTAAAAGTGAGGAAAATGTTTTCCATAACTTCTTCCACCTTACTTCTTTTCACCAACACATTTTCATTTTATTTTTATGCTTTCTTTTTTTCTTTTTCTTTTTAAATCGAGTTTTTAATTTTTAATTTTTTTCTTTCTTTCATTTTCATCTTCTTCCTCAGCCTTGGTCGGTCGGTGGCCATGGCGGCAGCCGGCAACCGGCCGCGAGCCAGCTCGAGCCTCACCCCAAGCCGGCAAGGCTCTGCCTAGCTCGATTTGGGGAAGCCGAGCTCGCCCGAGCCTAGCGAGCTCGGGCCTAGCCATATCAGGCGAGGCGGAGCGTCGCCGCCACCCGGGCGAAGCTCGGGCCTCGCCCAATCCAACAAGCTGGGCTGGGCTCAGGCCTCGCCTGAGCTTGCCAAAGGTTCATCGGGCTCTGGCGAGCCGCGAGCTTGTTGGATTTGGTGGCGGAGCTCAGGCTCCCAATCCAGGCGAGCCCGAGCTCCATCGCTAGATCCGGCGAGCTCAAGCGAGATCAGCCGAGCCTCAAGCTCGCCGGATCTAGCGACCGCGTCTTGGTCAGCCACAGGGCATGTCACGACCCGAACTCTGAGCACATGCACATCCCTCAATGGTCGATTAAAAATTTGCAACATCCCAAGAACTGTTGCCGACCCAATTCATTTTATCAAGCATGCGGAAGCGTAAAACAATCTCCATACAACATAACAGTGGGATAGAAACGTAGGATAATATTTTCGCAAACCACACCTACAATACAGTAGTACTTATATACAAACCAGTTTAACACCTAAGGTCTAATACAAAAAGTGAAGTTGTTCGGCTACCTACGCGCTAAGCTTCCATTTACAAGACCAGGGTTCGCTACTACACTATCCTACTTCTCGACCTCTCTAGGGTGAACTATCACCCATCATCTAGCCTTGACGGAAGACCCGTCACCACCTGAGAGAAGATAGTGAGAAACCTACACTTCCCTTCTTGCAGACCCTTGTACACAACCTGGCCTTCCTCCATCTAGGGATCTGAAAATTTTAGCCCACTAAGGGGTGAGATCACATCTCAGCAAGTCAATCCCCTAAATCCATATTAGGAGAAGGGTACACTCAACATGCAATCTAATCACCTTTCTCACACTTTCTTAATACCAGTACTTTCCTGCATGTTAGTGTCAATCAAATCATACATAAGATATCGAGATCATATATTATCAGAATACTTTAACATGTACATATGTAAGGACATAAATGTCAACATAATTACATGGGCCCCAATTACCAGACTAAACTATTATGGCACGTCCCATACCGCACCACATAGTTCCGTCTCCTAATTAGGTCCCTCCCTTTCAACCAATCATGTATCTCAAATGGTTTCAATTTACAGGCCTCGGCCCACGTGACAAATAGCAGTCCTTTGGCGTAGCCGGGCGTTGCCTCATACCATTGAGCACGGCAACATCTACATCTAGATGGCATTCCGATTAGGAGCATCGGTCCAGCCTCCACTGCGACTGGCATCCGTTGACTTGGGGCATTCCCGAAGGAGCATCATTCGGCCCCAAAGGCTCGTGACGGAATCTCATGTCATGAATGCATATAATCAATGTTACACTTCAATAATCAATTTCACATAGCATTCACAGCATCAATTAGGCAATTTTACAGCAAGAATACTTCAACACAAGCATACACTCTTACTAACCCAAATTGACAGGAAATTGCCCAATAACGCTCTCCCAAATTCGAAATCAGAAACCCACTCGTCTGAGCTCGAAAAATTCTCAAATTTGGACACGTGCTAGACAACACAAAAAAAAACATTTTTCATGCAGACACCGAGATCTAGATCCTTCTGGATTCGGCCCAGAAATTCTCTCTATCCAGCACAAAAATCGGGTCCAGTTCCAGAGAGCCTAACTCATCGAAATCAGTTCGGTTTTGGGTCGAAATATGGTCCATTTGATTTGAAATTCGAGTATGTTAAACTAGAAGTTGTAACGAACAACTTTCGTAAAGAAACCTATTGGAAATTCAACCTCTAAAGGACCGTAATAGCCCTCGGAATCATAACAGGTCACGGTTTACAGAACTGTTCGAATTACTGCTTCAAGGATGACGTAGTTAAACATTGAGAAAAATTATTGCTCAATGATTGATACAACAAGGCATATAACAACCCTATAAACATTGAGAAAAATTATTCATCTATTCTTAGCAATTTCTCATGGAGAATAGCAATGATTTCATAAGTACTATGGCAAAAAATGCTCTGTTGGCATTTCTTGAGTCATCTCTTCCATTTAGTTGTTGTCGTACCAAAACTGTTCTTGGAGGTATTCGATAGTTTTCTTGTCCACTTGGAAGGCCTTGGTTCAGGTCCCGCAATTGAAAGCGTGCTATAACCTTTTGTGCTCCATAATTTGATAAGCAACACTTCAATGATCATTTTGAGCCTGATCCGAGAGCCCAAAGTCGTTGCAATTGTTTTCACTGAACTTATATGCATCTGATCGAAATCTGTGTTTTGTTTCTATTATGACTTTGCTTGGCATTTGGCTCCGGTCCATATGAGAAACTTTCGTCAAAACAGGGATCAAGAAACAGGAGATTCTTAGTAAATAATACTTTACTGATCAATTACTCATACAAGAGGTAAAAATACCCATTGACCACTGACATAAAGTAGCGTTTTTATTCATGGAAGTCTCTCATGGAAACTAGGAATGCTTGCGTAAGTTAAATGGCTCAGATGCTCTGTTGGTGTTTTTCTGGTCATCCATTCCATTTAGTTGTTGTCGTACCAAAACTGTGCCTGGAGGTAGTCAACAGTTTTCTTGTCCACTTGGAAGGCCTTGGTGAGAACATCAGCAGAAATGGGTGGCTTTGCTCCAAAGACGGAGTTAGCAATGGTAATGACTCCTGGATTTTGGCTGCTCAAACCGGCAAAGGCCAGTGCAGGGGTCTTTCCAGTATTCAACTGGAAGTGAATGAGTCCAATTGGGAAAACAAACACATCGCCTTTGTACAAGACTTTGGTGAAGAGAGTGTTGTTCAATTGGTTGGATGTGACGAAGCCGACAAGGAGTGTGCCCTCAATGACGACCAAGACCTCAGTGCCACGAGGGTGAGTGTGGGGAGGGTTTAAACCTCCAGGAGCGAAGTCAATGCGAGCCATGGATATGCCCAAAGTATTGAGTCCTGGAAACTCGTTGACGGTTGCAGGTGTGACTTTCGATCCGAGTGGGTTTGCAGTATTTCCAGGATTTCTGAACCCCATAAAGGTGAAGTCATCTGCAGTGGCTTGCTTAGGGTCCTTGCAAAACTCCCCGTTCACAAACACTGCATAAGAAAACAGAACTCATCTTAATATGCATCACTCAATATCCGATGACTATTGTACTAGTTATGAGCGATAAAAATGTCGTCATGCTACCAAAACAAAACCGTTTTGCATGTTCTGTTTTTAGCATCGTTGACCAGAAGAAAACAGTATGTCAATAACACTAGAATAGAGGTTTAACCTGCAGACCCGGGTCGTTGATGGCCACGCATATGTCCTGAAGAGGACTTGGGTCATAAGCAAAGGCAGTTGCAGTTGCCAAAGCCAAAATGAGAAGGCTAATTGGAAAGGACTTCATCGTGGGCGGGAGTTGGTGCTGATCTCAGGTTCTATTTCCTAGCTCAGAGTATGATTGCTCGAGGGAGGAGTGAGGTGCCTTGCATGATAACATGGTCTCTATTTATACATGACAGTGCTTGACCTGGTAAACAATTTATGCAACAAGTTTCCCTGCAGACGACCAAGTTTTCAATGTTTCTATCTTTATTTCCCCTTTCTTAATTCCAAACAATGAACCGTTCCATAACCACTGTGACCGGGTGGCAGTCAATTCGATTTTCTCATCTCCAGCTTAAACAATGCATATTATCAGCTACGGAAGTGCTCATTCTTAACTTTTACAACCTTGCATTATTCCTCCTTCACTTCTTCAGCTCTTCAGCATCAATTTGGAGCACAACGATTAAACAAGGACTGTTTTCTGAACACGGTTTCATGCGTCCAAAGTGGATTGAATTGACCCTTTCTAGAGTAGGATAAACTCTTTTCACACTCATCTTCACCATGGAAATTTTTGGGCTGCAGATATTACCTATCAGTAATAATTAGGGGACATTCGTCTGATTTAACATCCCAAACACTGAACTTAGTAGCAATCCACATACCAGTGATTCACTCTTCTGTTGCACCGAACTTGATTCATTAAGTACCTTTGGGAACACAAGTTCATGGGAGGTCAGAAATAAGATGCTGTTGTCCAAAGCTGCGACTGCTCTACAACCATTTGAGCAGAAGGTTTTACGAAAGTTAGAACTGGTAAGCAATATCTTATTCCAAATTCCAATGGCTTCTAGAACTTATATGACATCGCTTACTTGAGGATCAAGGGTGTGATTCTTTCCATGTTGGGCTGGTGGATATTAATTATGTCACCTAATTCTGTTGGAAAAACGAAGGTTCGGAAGGTTATAATTCAAAAAGGCTTTATTAACACCAAAGAATTTTAGCTGATTCCCTTGAAATTACCAAATGTCCCTCTATTATTTCTAACCTCGAAGCTCCTCTATAGATTTTCTCAGAGAAGTGGGAGAGTTGTTAAAGATGGGTAGACGATGAAGGCAACTTTCCAATCGTAATTGTCATGATAGATTTTGTGCTAACCGTTTTAAGAGACAAAAGTTGAAAAGACAGCCATGCTGCCTTATATCTTTCAGTAATAAGATTGCTAGAAGCACACATTTATTTGATTAATTTTACGCTATATGATATTCCAATGCGCAGCTGCTCCCCAAAATAAGTTTAGGACACTTTTAAGTCAGTAATAGCGAGTCTTCCTTCCACGGTTTCTTAGGTCCGTTTGGTAACGCTTTTGTTCCGGAAAAAAAAAAATTCAAATTTTTTTTTCTTTTTCTATTTCCCTAAACAATTTCCGAGTAAAAAAACGCGTTTTGTAACTACACTAAATTTTTATTCTCTGAGCGAAAAAGAATTGGAATGTATTTGGTACGATCCACATTTTTTTTCTTATAACTTATAATTTCTTTTAATTTTTTAAGATATTTTTTTTCTTTTCTAATTCTTGCTTGCCGCCACCGCCCGCCGCCGCCGCCGGCTGCCAACGTTGGCCATCTAGTGGTGGCCGGACAACATGGGGCAACGGTCAAGGGTGGGGGGCGACAAGGAAGAAGAAAAGAAAGTAAAAAAAAAGAATAAATAACTTATTTCTGGAAATTATTCTCGGGAACAAGAAACTACTTTCTTCTACTTCTTATTTCTATTACAAATTTATTCCCCGACTATTTTCTATTTCAAAAATATAAAAATAAATTGACGTTATTAAATGAATTTCTATTCTTCTTTTATTATGGGAAACAAAAAATTACAAAAACAAAAAAGCAGGGACATTGCCAAACAAGCCCTTACCTTCCACATATCAAAGTTTTATTACTAACAATCTTGAGTTTTCTTCCTGGGGAGAAATATCTACATTCAGAAGTTTGAATACTGATTAGTTTTCAGATAATACTTTCGGCCGGTAGGCCTTTTACCTCTCTGATATTAAGATGTTTGCTCCTTTTGCTCTTGTTATCATGACACAAGTACACAGCAGGTGACCAAATAGTGTGAACTATTTGAAGAACAGGAAGCACATGGCATGATATACTGAAGAACAGGAAGCAAATCACCAACTAGGCAAGTCTTTTAGTGGTGAAGATGTATTTGAAACACCTTGTAAATGAATTATTTGATCTTTTCAGGATATGTTGCTCCTTCTGAAGAAACGGTCGGCCCTCAATCCCACTGCTGAGTCAATCCTGGAGATCGCTACCATATAAGATTCATGCATCTCTCAGCTGGAACGGAGGAAATTCAATCTGATTTGAGTTTTGTCAAAGCAGTTGCAGAACGATTCATCACTGGAATAAGAAATTTACTCATGGCCCCTGTAAAGCAGAAGGGGAAGAGATGTCGAGAGTGCTCACACTGTGGTTCATTTCTTAAAACGGTATCTCTGGTGCTCCAGTCAATGGTCCATTCCAGAACTTCTCAAACGCTGAACCATTCAGAGAACAGATTTATTTTTATCCTTCCCTCCGCATCATTTTGATTTGTTTGTGATTGTGACCGTTACTCTTCTGGTTTGCATATTTTATTGTCACGGTCAATCAGAAGAAGATTGAGGTGGCCATCGAGATTGTTTGAGGAGAAATGTTCCGCATCTGTTGCGTGAAGACTTTCAAGTTGCTGATATGTCCCCGTTAGTAATGATTAATAATGTACGAATTAGCACCAAAGTACATGGGATTTACTTAGAAACCAAGCATTCCTTTTTTCTGCAAAAATCCATGAATATGGACTTGCTTCTTTTTTGGGGTTTCGAGGCGAACAATGATAAATAGAAGCACCATAGTTTAGCTTCTGAAGGAGGCCCACAAAGGCAAGACTCGGTTAAAAAATTAAAGTGGGAGAGATTGCTGAGATGGTTCGATTATGGTGACTTACAGCCCATATCTCTGTTCAACACCTTTTAAATACTGAAACTAGAGCAACAATCAAATTTTTCTTTTCTTTGTTAAATAAAAGTACAGAAAGTATGAAGAATTTCACGACTCAAACGTTTTCCAAGCGTGAAAAGGCACCTGCTCCTTAGAAACTAAGCTAGAAGAGCTCAATTTCGTTGTAACAAGTCTCTGTTTCCATAGTTTCTTAACTTGACATTGTGATTTGCTTTTTACTTTTTAAATTATATTGAGTAAAGTTCTAGGAGAATCTTATCTATGATAGTTTGAATACTGAAGAGTTTTGCCAATCATAATTCTTGGTAAAAGCTAGTCCTCCTTTGTGATAGCGGTCCGAATGGATGAATCGTATAAGCTCGTGCAGCATAGCTTTTGACCACGTTGGCATCACCCCAACGGAGTTGGAAACACAAGTCAAACCGTGAATTATACCTCTTTGAACGTGAATCTGCACCGGGCATACGAAACAGTAAAGCAGAAATAAAAAGACGAAAATTCCATCGGAGAAGACCACTTCCATATCAGATTAACGGAAAAGAGGACAGGTCAAAGTGATGGATGCTTCGACGTAGCAGCTGTGGAACAATTCTTTTCTGGAGTAAGAAATTAACCAGCACACCGAAGACTTGGTACCTGTCAGGCGTTCCTTATCATAGAAACATTATACCAGGTCAGCACTACTTTCATTTATAAAAAGGAATCAAGTGTCCATGCTAGACATCTCCCTCCAATCTCAAGCAAAGAAAAGAAGAAGATATCCAAGCCTGTAACTCTCCTGTCTGCAACCGCAATGAAGTTTCTTCCAATTAGCCTTCTCATCTTGGCTCTAGCAACTGCCACCAGTTTTGCCTATGACCCGAGTCCTCTCCAGGACTTCTGTGTGGCCATCAATGACCCAAAAGGTTGGAGCTCTACTCAAGCGTTATTCGTATCTTTCTTTTTGTTTAATGATGCTACGAGTATTTATGCGAAGGGAGTTTCTGCTTAGATAAGCCTAATAACATGAATTTTCTGTTTCTTATGCAGTATTTGTGAACGGAAAGTTTTGCAAGGACCCAAAACAAGTTACAGCAGATGATTTCCTCTTTAAGGGGTTTCGATATGCTGGTAACACTGCGAACCCACTGGGTTCAAAAGTCACACCTGCTTTCGTAGACCAATTTGCAGGACTCAACACTTTGGGCATTTCCATGGCTCGTATTGACTTCGCTCCAGGTGGCCTGAATCCTCCCCACACTCACCCTCGTGGGACTGAGATTCTGGTTGTCACTGAGGGCACACTGCTTGTCGGCTTCGTCGCGTCCAACCAATTAAACAACACCTTCTTCACCAAAGTGTTGTACAAAGGGGATGTGTTTGTGTTCCCAATTGGTCTCATCCACTTCCAGCTGAACATTGGAAAGACCCCTGCATTGGCCTTTGCTGCTCTGAGCAGCCAGAACCCAGGACTCATTACCATTGCTAATGCTGTATTCGGATCAAAGCCACCCATTTCGGCTGATGTTCTCACCAAGGCCTTCCAAGTGGATAAGAAGGTTGTTGACTACCTTCAAGCGCAGTTTTGGTATGATAACAATTAGGTTGACGCATTGAACTCCAAGATGTCGAACTACCCCTGTATTCTCCATACATGATTGCTGAGATTCATAATTGGTTCCCAATAAAAGAATTCTTCTTATTGTAACTGATCGTGAACGTTTTGAGTCATAAATGATCATTCTTAATAAGAATCTCTCTCTCTCTCTCTCTCGCACGAGCCCGGCCCCCCATGCAATGTTGGCTTCAAAAGGTTTCCATGTTCTGCCTGACCGTTACCACATGCAAACCTTGGCAAGCTGCGCGAGTGATTTTGCTGAATATACCCGTGCAATAACACGTAAAATAAAACTATGAAGTTTGGCCAAGCTATAATATTACATCGGAAAAGCTTTAATAACACTAGTCCTTAGCATTTAAATGTTACAGGGAACAAGCATATATTTAATTTCATGACACTGGTTAACTCATTGTTCTTTTTAGCATCTCGACTCCCTAGTACAAACACCAGTTTTGAGCATTATCAGTGGCCTTGCAGAGGCATCCTATATAGACTCTCTCTGCCTCTCGAAGGAACTCTGCGCGCATGTCATCTCTTCTTGCGTTGAAGTCGAGTGAAATAGGGAAACTGCTATTTATGGACAATGTGAAACATTTCTTTACTGCATTGGAATTATTTGGATAAATAAATGAAGATCCTCAAGATATACTACTCATGGTCATTGTAACATTTTATGGGAATGAATGGAATAAAGAGATAATTAATGTTTGGTGGCCCTATTCCAAGGTCAGTCTTAAACAAACTCTTAATCCTTACGGAAAATAAACAAACCCAAAGTGTCACGCCCCGAACCTGGAGCGCACGAACATCCCTCAATGGTCGATAGAATTGCGACGTTCTCATGACGAGTTGCCGACCCATTCATTTTATGCACATGCAGAAGCGAATTAAACAATCTCTAGACAACAATCAACACAGGGATAGAAAAAGCAGGACGGCCAATTTAAACAAGTCACACTTTATAAACACATCAGATTTATATACATGAGTCTAAACCTAAAAGAAGCTACCAAGCTAATCCTATCCCGGACCCTACCTACTTGGGATCCGGGTCTACTACGACACCATCTGGGATGTCAATGTCTAAAAGATCGGCTACCTCTACTCCGGGCCCTTCAGCCTCGAGCCTTTGGTTCGCTACGATATTTTCCAAAATATCGGCATCCACGTCGGGGTCGAGTACCTCCTCATACTCGGTATTGACGGCAGGTCTGTCAAAACCGTCAAAAGGGCCCTCCCGAACCCCGTTAGGCCGGTGACGGAACCACGTTTAGAAGTGATGAGGTACCAACTGAGGTAGACCCTCATCGACCCAAATGATGATCACTACGAGCTCACGGGTCCAAGGGGTCCGTGGATGGGGAGAAGGGTATGCTTGGGCTCCGCCTCTCATGGCCACCCAAAACGAACGTGTCAAACTTCCATGTAAGGACCTGTAAAATTTTAAACCACGACAAGGTGAGATAAATCTTAGTGAATCTACACCCTAAACCCCGATTAGGACGAGAATTCACCTAGAGGTTGATTAAACATGCACCATATAGGACTTACCTCGCCTCAGCACCTCTTGCACGTAGGTACATCTCATATATCATATGCATACAGTGTTTACACCTAAATTTTGGCGACTCGTTTAGTCATTTATCGCATTAAAAAATTAGGGATTAATTTTAACCCCTAAAAAAATATTAGTTAATTAATTAATTGCATAGCATATAGTTTTAGGAGCATTTATTTTAATTTGCATTTACATTGGGCCGGTGACAGATGGGTTTGACTTGATGGTTCTTAATTGTAATTGGATGAGTTGGATTAAGCCCGCGACGAGAAGAAGCTAGCCCAAGCCTGGTATTCTCTGATCACCGAAAATTCGCTAAAAAAAAATCAGGATTTGATAAATTCAGTAAATTTTTCGTATCTTCATGCTATAAATATATGATATATTTCGAGGGGGATCGAAAGATTTAGTGTGGAATATCAAGAGAAAGACAGCTCGTTGAATAGGGGATATGGGTCGAGTGAATATTTGGAAAATCTTATCAAAGGAACAAAATATACAAAAAATATCGAAGGAGAATCGTTTACTTGATCTCGTCATCTGCCTATATAAAAAGGGTCTTTCTTTTTCCTTCCGGGGTTGCCACACAATTGAGGATACGCAATACGCGGCCGCAATAGACAAGTTCGAGAGACGAAGACAGGCAAAGTGAAAAAGACAAAGAAGATTTTCTCTGAGAACTTCCAGCGAGCAAAAAGCCTTTTTGCGGCCAGCCATGAAAGCCATCAACGACCTATTACGGATCTCCTAGCGCACCACTGGACAACACGCTTTGTCCGATGGCCACAGGTTTAAAGGAGGGATCGTTCGCATGCAAGGAGGAGAAAAGATGGGAGAGAGGCTCTCGATTCTTCATAAGAATTTCATCTATAACATCCGATCATCATTTTTATTTTATCTGATCTCATGCACAAGTAACACAAATCATGCTCATAGAACACTTGAATATATATTTTAAACGATGGAGGAGCCAATGGTCCGACCAACATATGTCAAATTGAAGCGGTGATGTCTTTTTATTTTTTATTTATCTTTTTTTTGGGTACTGTGAAGCGGTGATTTGTTTTCCTTTAACTACGTCCAATTAGATGAGCGATTCAGCAAGCGTCGTGGTGCTTGAAGAGGAGAAAGACGTCGCGAACAAGGACACAGAACACGCCGGAAGAAGAGACAATAAAAAGGGAGTTTTGAAGTCCTTAGTATTGGCGAGTTCTGAGTTTTTTTTTTTTATTATCCAAACCGCCGTACTGTTTCTCTTACTTACCGATTGATTGCATCTCCATCACCACGAGCTACCGTTTCCAAACCGTGAATTACCGTGAATCGCCGGTCTTGATCCTGCCGCTTCGAATTTGGAAAAGTTTTCTGCAAATTAGGCTCATATTGCTGCTGTGCACCACCGTGAATTCAAGCCAGATCCGACGTCAAGTTCCACTCCCACGAGTGTTCTCGGAGTCCTGACGATTTCTTCGAGTTTGGGCTGCCACCCCCGACGCGAGCCGCATCCGTGTGCCCCCTTAGGTCGTTTGCAGAATCCTCAACGACACATACTGGTCTTTCTTTGCAGGTTTCATGGAGCCCGTCGGACGACTTTCGAGCAACCGAGCACCGCCACGTTGCATCGCGAGTAGCCATTCGAGGATCAGAATTCGGAAGCCAATATTCGAATTAGGTGAAAATCTTATCTATTTTGATTTTCGAAAATTCCATTACCTTATTTGAGATATTTGTCGATGCATATGATTGAAATTCTCGATATTCTATCATGTCTACAATCTCAAATAACCTTTTAAATTGGGAAATTTTCCTAATTTCACAACGTACATACGATTGACAGTCCGATTTTCGCGCCTAACTCTAACTCGCCAATCCGATCTCATGCTCGAGAAAATTCGCCAAAATTGGCCGATCTCATGCGCGAGATATGATTCGTCAATTTATGGCTTGCCTAATTTGCTGTCGTTTGAATCGATTTTGTTCTCATAAAAGAAAACCCAAAAAAGATTTGAGTTAGATTAGGTTCATTACTTGTTCTAGGGTTATTTTGCATGTTTAGAATAGGAAATTTATTTCGAATTTTTTTTAAAACAAAAATCCAAAAACATTAATCTAGGATGTTAGATTTTCTTAATTAAAATAGCATGCGTAATTATTGGGCACATTTAATTTCGAATCTTAATTAGAAAAATCATGAGCGTGTGATGCAAGTTTAGTTCATTCATTACACGTCATTAGTAAAGCGCATATTTAGGATAATGCATGACATGTTAGCATAGTTGCATTAATCTTTTCCCGTCATTAGATTAGGGCATTTACTAAATGTCGCATGACATATAGTTCGCATGATAGGTTGCATGTTGCATGTCATTTTTGTTAAAATAATTTGTACGTCATTGCATTGCATTACACGTAATTTCTAGGCTTCATTAATTAAGTGAAAACAAAAAATGAAATTGCGTGTTAATTAGAAACCATATCTAGGGTTGTTGATGTGGATTTTAATTTAACATTGCAGATGCTTTCGTTGCTTTGAGGTAAGTTTGCGATTTATTCATTATTTATCTGGGTGTTAAATTGGTGGATTGCACACCCGCATGATCGCCTCACATGTTAGGGAAATAGATTTAAAATCAATCCAAGCTGCTTGCCAAACATTTTTTTTTAAATAAAGAATGGTACCGAAAGGGCATTAGAGAAATTTAGTGTAATTAAGTCTCCGTACCCATAGTCTCTGGTTCGTAGGAGTAAAGTAAACCTCCCGTTGCTTTACTTGGGTTTCTAATCGACCCACCAAGAATAGATTAGTGGCGACTCTTAATTAAAAATCATTTGCATGTTAAGAACTTGAACCTAAGTCGTGAATTGGTGTGGGCTTGGGAAAGCCCGAGCTAAGTCTAGGCTTAGTAATCCATTAGCCAAATCATAGGTGGTTCACACCACTCGAAAAATTGGTCGCGACGGCTTGGCGACTCCGTTGGGGACTTGAGTTAAAACTCTTAGTGGACTTAAGCTAGTTTTCTTTTCTTTTGAAAAATGTTTTTGTTTGGCAGCGAGGATTCCAGGTACGTCCCTAACATTTAAGGTGTTAAATGTTCTTGCAGGATGGGAGGTATAAGGGGAAGTGTTTGCTAACATTTGTTTTGCAGGGAGGTGTAGGAATGTATGGTGTGTTTTCATATTGAAGTGTTGCTTGATATAAACTGTTGTGCATGCCTTGCATCTTGCACTACACTTTTGCACACACAACCCGCCGCCGGACCTGGGCTGCATAGGATCATTTAGGATGGTATTGAGATGGATATCACTCCGACCGCATGCTCGCGGTACGAGTCGCCCATCTCAATCCCGAAGTTTCTTTCATGGTGTCAAGAGTACCCACCTCGGTCCGCATGCCCGTGACCCGGGTCGACTCTTTGACCAAGCCGGAGTCATGAGGACCCGACATAGTCCACAAGCCCGTGGCTAGTCCGATCATCCTTGTGGCTTCACATTGCTAAGCCTGTCTAGAGTAGAAATCGAGCCTCACATCTCATGCGCATGTTTATTTGATTGCCATTGATTTTTCTTGGTGAAGTAAGTCTTCTATCCCTATACTATGCAATTTACTTACTTTGTCAGACTTTTGGTCCGTCCATGACAATCTAGGTTAGTCATTTGATCTAATTCATTTGTCAATTAAAAAAGAAATGAAGAAATTGTCACGCAATGAATCATTTGAAAAAAAAAAAAAAAAAAGCTTTGGAGAATTTGTTTTCAATTCATGTTTAGGAAATTTGATCTTGCTAGGGTGTCTATTTTTCTAGATCTCTTTAGGAAACACCCTTCTTCTACGAACTTTCCATGAATAAATGGAAAAATCGATTAGGTCATTGTCATGGATTGACTTTCTATTTACACCTCATGCTTACATGTTCCCGTTCATTCGATTTAGGTGATTATGGATCGATCCTGCTCACCCATCCGTTCATGATCGAGAGCTAAAATGACGGATCAAAAAGAGCTTATCTCATCAAGCAAAAGTGCTGCGATCTATCTTCAGTGAGAAATTACGACTCCAAGAAGAGAGCCAAGAAGACCTTTCGAACCATCTCATTTTCCTGGGTAGTCGAATTTGATGCCATCATGAAGAGGCTAGCGATATATCTAGATGGAAGAATATCTCGCTTGAAGGGTTTGCATTACAAGATCAAGGAGGGTGAAAAATTCAAGTACACATGATTCATGGTCCTAAGTAGTTCGATTTCTTCATTTAATTAGGGGCATGCACTTTTCCCTACGTGGGAATTCTTATCGCTTTTTAGGGATTGATTTCAATTTCTTTTGTGCTTGAACATCAAATTCCAATAAATGTAATTCGATTGATGATAATCAATAAAATTACAAGTTTTTTTTTTTAGGACATGATGGGGTACACCAAACCAGCCCGGTGACGATATCCAACAATGAAAAGAAAATATCACCCATGGAGAAAATCTGAGGACCGGGCTTCTTCATGCTTTCTCATCCAAAATATTCCTTTAAAAAATCATTTTTTAAGCCATTTCCAAAAGCATGCGTTAGGTTAGCCCTGTTTAATTTTCTGACTTATTTATTTCATGTCTTAGAGCATAACAGAGAGGCGTTTGAAAATAACGCGTCAATTTTCAGTGATAGTTGGCCTGTTAATTTGGGAACATACATCAGAAGGAAAAATAGGCATGGGGGCAAGAGATCATTTCCTAGCTGATCTTGATGACATCTCCCAAGAGTGAAAAAGACATTAAGCACTACTTATCCTCTTACTTATCCCGAGCGATTTCCTTGCACATCAATAAGAAACCGTGGGCAAGTGAAAAAAAGATCATCTAGATTCCAAAGTGTCATGTGTGACATATTTCATTACAATTTGTGTGAGATGTTATTCTCGAAAGCCAAATGAAGTTTCTCATTTCCGTGAGAATATGATGGAACAAGTCAAAAGAGGATCATCCGTCTTGGATGAAATGGATATATTGTGTTCATGAACATAATTAATTTTGGGAAATGACACTATGTTCTTTTCCTTGCAGATGACAAATTTGGGGCATGACAGATTTTGGTAGTGATCCAACTGAAATAAAATCTCCACCCAAACCAAATGGTTATTCCATGTGCATTTACTTTGATATTGCATAGTATCCTATTCATGCACGTTTTCTTGTGCAAGGGCAAAAGCGAATTTATAGAGACAATCTAAGAACACCCATTGTGGGGCAATCCCTTGAATGAACGCTTGAAAATTATGTTTTTCATATTTATGAGAGCATTTTTTACTGTAGTAAATTGTCTGTTTGAAATCACAAAAGCTTTTTATGGTTAAAGTTGTTGGACTCTTTTGAAAAGAGAATTTCCATAGTGATTTTACGTATTTGATTCACCAATTTGATGTGGAGGTTTGTCAAGATGGACAATTCAATAGAGTGATATCAAATGCCTAAGAATGCTGAATGAGACATATTAGGATGATAAAAGGCAAGCCATATCCTATACACGGTCCCCTATTTATACATTTGTGAAAAGAGTGTAGAAATTTCCATATCTACAAGGTAAAGAGTTTTCTCGCGAAAGGTACAACAACCGAAATGACGAGGGGCAGTTTATTTCTCTATCTCAAACACTACAGGTGATCCGTTGCTTAACCCTTTTGAGCCTTATACACTTGTGGAGATTCTTTTCAAATTACCCCTGTCAAGAACCACCCCACATCAGGGCAAGCTGGAGGTAAGACAGCATCATGAGGTAAAAAAAAAATGGATTGAAATTTTCTTGCTCTCACTTGCATCAATCTTCAAGTAGTGTTATTACATTGAATTCATGTGTTAATTTAAGTGCCTTAGGATGACGAAGAGCATTTCTTTCTCTATCCTACATACTTATATCCATTGCTTAGCCCACTTGAGCCTACAATTTCATTTCTTTAAACCCAGTTGATGATCATCCCTCACACTGGGGCAAGGCAAGACAGATGAAGACTCTTGAAAGTTCGAATATCATTCAAAGTGTAATTGCTTGATGTATGCATTGTGCGCAAGAATTGAAATCGAAATAGAACTAATGAGCATAAAAAAGTAGTGTGCCTAGTAAAAGCAAAGGCTAATGCCCATGAAAAGAAGTGAAAAAAGAAAAGAGCATGAGAATTGAGGGTATGAAAAAACAGTGTGCCTGGTAAAAGCAAGGCCAATACCCATAAATGAAAAAAAATCAATATAAGGTGACTGTCAATTGCAAGAATTGAATCACAATGGAGCAAAATTCAAAGAACTCAAAAGTTGAGTTTTTACAATCAATGGGGCATTTCATGAAGACAATCCCCGATGATGAAAAAGAAAACTGGTGGCAATGCCAAGATGATCACCAACTCTCACCATTCACACATATTTTGAGCCTAATGATCCTTTTGTTTCTCAACCCATGAACTCAGCCTATGTTATGTCCCTTGCAAAGTCTCTTCTGATTAGGGTACTTGAATTAACATGGTAATTCATATGTTTATAAGTATCGCTCAAAGAAGTGCGAGCAAGACTATTTCTTTCTCATTTTGCAGGGTTCTTGACTTTTAAACCCGGAGATGATTACAGAATTGTTCTTTCAATTGCCTTGACTCAAAGAGTCCCCTTTATTAAAGCCGTTGACCAAGCCCACATTATGGTCCCTTATTAAAGACCTCTCAAAATGGTAACGTCGTACCGCTTGCGAGAATACTCGGACCCTTGTCGATATGATGATGTTGAGATTGAGTGATTCTCACAAAATAGCCATTCTAAATGAGAGTGAGTGAAAGTCATTTCTAACTGAAAGTCTCTCATTTAGCATTTTTAAGAAATCCATGCCATTTTCTTGAACGACAATTATCTCCTGTGGAAATTTGGGTGATGCAAATATGGTAAAGTCATTATGCATAAACCTTGATTGAATTGATGAAAACCTCACTGAATTTTGAAATGTGCATTCTAGAGTAGCTCAGATTGTCTATCTCTTTTATGAATGCATATCAGTTTTTGCTCTAAATCATGTCTGATAGGTAATTCAAGTTCCTTTCAGAATGTTTCATGATATTAGGAGATGAGAAACCTCTACCATGAGGTGAAAGACCTCCACGGGATATCTAAATTCCAAAAGACATATCCCCAAGAATCAGAGATATCACCAAGTAAGTATATCTCTACCCATACTCTAAATACTTGTCATTATGCAGGTATTCTCTCTCAAGTGCATCGACACTTGACTTGGTCAAGCTGTCCAGTTCCTGACTTGGTGTGCTTTCGTAGCCCAACGTCCATTTCATCGATTCGGCGTGCTTCCGTAGCCCGGTGTCCTTATATTGACCTGGCGTGCTTCCGTAGCCCAGAGTCCCTTTATATTGACCTGGCGTGCTTTCGTAGCCCAGAGTCCCTTTTATCGAACCGGCGTGCTTTTGTAGCTCGATGTCCTTTATATTGACTTGGTGTGCTTTTGTAGTCCAGAGTCCCTCTTTATCAACTCGGCGTGCTTCCGTAGCCTGATGTCCATTTATATTGACCTGGCGTGCTTTTGTAGCCTAGTCCTTTTCATTAACACTCAATTGAGCTGTCCCCCAAGATTTTTCTCCAGATTTAATCTGATTAAGGCGACCGAAAAACGGTTTGGGTCCTGATCAGATGATCTGTGTTGCAACGCTAGGCGACCGAAGAATGGTTCGGGTCCTAGCCAAGCAAAACCTCTGTTTAGGCGACCGTAGAATGGTACGGGTCCTAAACAACATTTATTGCTCTAACAGGCGATCGTAGAATGGTACGGGTCCTGGAAAAATAATTTTCTTCATCAAGGCGATCGTAGAATGGTACGGGTCCTCGACAACACCTATTCCTTATTCAGGCGATCGTAGAATGGTATGAGTCCTGGAAAGTGAATCCCCGTTTAGGCGACCGTAGAATGGTAAGGGTCCTAAACACAATCAAGCACTGCCATACTGGGCGACCGTAGAATGATACGGGTCCTGGGAAAACTGTCTCTTCATAAATTATGTTACTATTCCAGGCGACCGTAAAATGGTACGGGTCCTGGACATGTAACACCAACCACCTCGAATTACTCTATCTTCCTTGAAGGTAAGTTATTAAATGTTAGTTCATTTGTCATTTGCATTAGCATTTCCATGTATCATATAAATTGCATTAAAAAATGGAACTTATTTTCCAACAAAAAATCATTCAATGCATGTGCATAGTCAAAATTTAGGTTTCAATTTGTCTTTGAAGGCAACCTCTTTGAGCTCACTTTCAAAGAGGGGCAGCTGTTGACACATAAATTTTGGCGACTCGTTTAGTCATTTATCACATTAAAAAATTAGGGATTAATTTTAACCTCTAAAAAAATATTAGTTAATTAATTAATTGCATAGCATATAGTTTTAGGAGCATTTATTTTAATTTGCATTTACATTGGGCCGGTGACGGATGGGTATGACTTGATGGTTCTTAATTGTAATTGGATGAGTTAGATTAAGCCCGCGACGAGAAGAAGCTGGCCCAAGCCTGGTATTCTCTTATCACCGAAAATTCACTAAAAAAAATCAGGATTTGATAAATTCGGTAAATTTTTCGTATCTTCATGCTATAAATATATGATATATTTCAAGGGGGATCGAAAGATTTAGTGTGGAATATCAAGAGAAAGACAGCTCGTTGAATAGGGGATATGGGTCGAATGAATATTTGAAAAATCTTATCAAAGGAACAAAATATACAAAAAATATCGAAGGAGAATCGTTTACTTGATCTCGTCATCTGCCTATATAAAAAGGGTCTTTCTTTTTCCTTCGGGGGTGGCCACACAATTGAGGATATGCAATACGCGGCCGCAATAGACAAGTTTGAGAGACGAAGACAGGCAAAGTGAAAAAGACAAAGAAGGTTTTCTCTGAGAACTTCCAGTGAGCAAAAAGCCTTTTTGCGGCCAGCCATGAAAGCCATCAACGACCTATTACGGATCTCCTAGCGCACCACTGGACAACACGCTTTGTCCGATGGCCACAGGTTTAAAGGAGGGATCGTTCGCATGCAAGGAGGAGAAAAGATGGGAGAGAGGCTCTCGATTCTTCATAAAAATTTCATCTTCAACATCCGATCATCATTTTTATTTTATTTTCTCTGATCTCATGCACAAGTAACACACATCATGCTCATAGAACACTTGAATATATATTTTAAACGATGGAGGAGCCAATGGTCCGACCAACATATGTCAAATTGAAGCGGTGATGTCTTTTTATTTTTTATTTATCTTTTTTTTGGGTACTGTGAAGCGGTGATTTGTTTTCCTTTAACTACGTCCAATTAGATGAGCGATTCAGCAAGCGTCGTGGTGCTTGAAGAGGAGAAAGACGTCGCGAACAAGGACACAGAACACACCGGAAGAAGAGACAATAAAAAGGGAGTTTTGAAGTCCTTAGTATTGGCGAGTTCTGAGTTTTTTTTTTTATTATCCAAACCGCCGTACTGTTTCTCTTACTTACCGATTGATTGCATCTCCATCACCACGAGCTACCGTTCCCAAACCGTGAATTACCGTGAATCGCCGGTCTTGATCCTGCCGCTTCGAATTTGGAAAAGTTTTCTGCAAATTAGGCTCATATTGCTGCTGTGCACCACCGTGAATTCAAGCCAGATCCGACGTCAAGTTCCACTCCCACGAGTGTTCTCGGAGTCCTGACGATTTCTCCGAGTTTGGGCTACTACCCCCGACGCGAGCCGCATCCGTGTGCCCCCTTAGGTCGTTTGCAGAATCCTCAACGACACATACTGGTCTTTCTTTGCAGGTCTCATGGAGCCCGTCGGACGACTTTCGAGCAACCGAGCACCGCCACGTTGCATCGCGAGTAGCCATTCGAGGATCGGAATTCGGAAGCCAATATTCGAATTAGGTGAAAATCTTATCTATTTTGATTTTCGAAAATTCCGTTACCTTATTTGAGTAATTTGTTGATGCATATGATTGAAATTCTTGATATGCTATCATGTCTACAATCTCAAATAACCTTTTAAATTGGGAAATTTTCCTAATTTCACAACGTGCATACGATTGACAGTCCGATTTTCGCGCTTGAAATCTAACTCGCAATCGCACGGAAAAATCGCCAATCCGATCTCATGCTCGAGATTCGATTCGCGATTTTGCTTAAAATTGGCCAATCCGATCTCATGCGCGAGATATGATTCGTCAATTTAATGCTTGCCTAATTTGCTGTCGGTTGAATCGATTTTGTTCTCGTAAAAGAAAACCCAAAAAAGATTTGAGTTAGATTAGGTTCATTACTTGTTCTAGGGTTATTTTGCATGTTTAGAATAGGAAATTTATTTCGAATTTTTTTTTTTTTTTAAAACAAAAATCCAAAAACATTAATCTAGGATGTTAGATTTTCTTAATTAAAATAGCATGCGTAATTATTGGGCACATTTAATTTCGAATCTTAATTAGAAAAATCATGAGCGTGTGATGCAAGTTTAGTTCATTCATTACACGTCATTAGTAAAGCGCATATTTAGGATAATGCATGACATGTTAGCATAGTTGCATTAATCTTTTCCCGTCATTAGATTAGGGCATTTACTAAATGTCGCATGACATATAGTTCGCATGATAGGTTGCATGTTGCATGTCATTTTTGTTAAAATAATTTGTACGTCATTGCATTGCATTGCACGTAATTTCTAGGCTTCATTAATTAAGTGAAAACAAAAAATGAAATTGCGTGTTAATTAGAAACCATATCTAGGGTTGTTGATGTGGATTTTAAGTTAACATTGCAGATGCTTTCGTTGCTTTGAGATAAGTTTTCGATTTATTCATTATTTATCTGGGTGTTAAATTGGTGGATTGCGCATCCACATGATTGCCTCACATGTTAGGGAAATAGATTTAAAATCAATCCAAGCTGCTTGCCAAACATTTTTTTAAATAAAGAATGGTACCGAAAGGGCATTAGAGAAATTTAGTGTAATTAAGTCTCCGTACCCATAGTCTCTGGTTCGTAGGAGTACAGTAAACCTCCCGTTGCTTTACTTGGATTTCTAATCGACCCACCAAGAATAGATTAGTGGCGACTCTTAATTGAAAATCATTTGCATGTTAAGAACTTGAACCCAAGTCGTGAATTGGTATGGGCTTGGGAAAGCCCGAGCTAAGTCTAGGCTTAGTAATCCATTAGCCAAATCATAGGTGGTTCACACCACCCGAAAAATTGGTTGCGACATACAGTCAATGCATTCAATAATTGGAACACCTCATTTTCATATAACAATCAATTAGAGGGATCCCGATTATCAGGCCAAATTGCTATGACACGTCTTATTCCATGCCACACAATTTCGTCCCATAATCAGGCACGGCTATTTCAATCACTCAAGTGTGTCCCAATTATTTACGACCCAACGGCCACGGCCAACTCAATAGTCGGCGGTCATCCGGCATAACCGGGTGTCGTCCCGCTTCACCGGGCACGGCAACACCAGACGACATTCCCGAAGGAACATCGGCCCAGTCTCCATTGTGATCGGCATCCGTTGTCATGGGCATCTAAACTTAATCAGGCATCGCCTCCCCGACTTTCATCGGGTGATGGGTTCCGATAGCGATCACACGTACATCCATATTCGGCCAAGAACATCGTGCTTTGCCCTCAAATACTTCTATTTCAAATAATGGACTTGATATTTTCTTCGTATTAAAAATACTCGCAAAATAATTGTGCATGGTCACACGATCAAGTCGAGACCATAAAATGTGATATACTCTCATTTCAAAATTCCATGATTTTATATAGTACCTAAAATATTTTTGCCGTCAAAATCCAATACCCGGTATTTTTCTAATTAAATACCATAAAATCATATTTTTGCAATAATAATTAAAAATCATCACCAAGCACAAAATTGCATAATTTAGCAATTAATTTCACAAATCAACACATCCACGACGATCAGCGTAAAATTCTAATAACCGGCTATCCCGGTATAATTTACGCTAATTTGCAATTAATTAAATAAATTACAAATTATTTAAATTAAACCCACTTAATTAATCTAAATAAGCTAATCTAACCAACCTAAGTGAACTAATTAAATTAATTTGACAAAGCTAACTAATTTAATCTAATTAAACTAACTACATAACCTAACTAACCCCTAACTAAACTAATCTAACCAACCTTGTTCCTCTAACTAATTAACCAACTAAATAGTTACTCTAACTAAATTAACATTAATCCTAATTAGGCCTAACTAATCTCCCTAAGTGTAATTAGCTCCATAATCAAATATTAGAATGCTAACTCATCGGATTAGCGAGCAAACGAGTTCACGGCAACGGTGGCGACGGCGGTGAAATGCCGTGTCTATGGCGACTCCAAAGGAAGTCCGGAAGAGGCTGAAAACAGCCTAACACGGCTCAACCCAAAGGCTGAGATCCGGTTTAGGATTGAGCTGGATTAGGCTCGACTTGGGGGCTGGACGGCTGTGATGGTGAGGTGGACTGATGGCGGATGGCTGGTGGACCAACGGTGGCAAGTTGGGCCGGAATTCGAACGGGAGAAGGCCGCGACTGGGCTAGACGGCGATTGAGTAGGGGCTGGCTTCGGCTCGGGGACGGGTTGGTCGCGAGGGATCGTTCTCGCGAGCGATTGGCCTGGATGCGAGTAGGCGGGCTGGCGATGCTGCTGGCTGTGGTGGCTTGATCCTGGATGCTTGCAACTTCAACTATGGAAGAGAATGGAGGTTTGAGGAAGGAGCAAGAAGAAGAAGAAGCTGCAGGGGTTCTGTTGGGGCTGCTTGTCGCATAAGGGGAAGAAGGAGGGAGAAGAGAGGGGGACAAGGGCCATGCAAGTCCATGCATGACCCAATCACATTCCTCTTGAAATATCTTCCACTTGAGTGTTAGGACACCAAAGTCTTCTGCCCTCAATTGTCAAGGGGTCTTCCAATGGTGATTTTCCACCATTTCCTCATCCAAAATAGGCCTTTTTGGATGCCAAAAGACCCACCCTTCAGCAGCATATGAATTCCATCTAATTTCTTCTCAATTCTCCCCAATTAACTCCAATTTGATGGCCAAAATTGCTGAGGAGGCTGCCCCTACGAATTTCCACAATTTCCCTCACAAACTAATTCATTTTGAATGCTACAAAGTCCCTCAATTTTGCCCATCCGAATTTCTTGATTTAATTTTGCCAAATTTTGATTTTTCCGCCAAAATTCCGGGTCGCCAAAATTTCTTCAAAGGATGAGACAATGTCTTAAAAATAAATCGTGACAGGCCCGAACTTTCGATTCCCAAAACCGAGTTTAATTTCATGGTTAAAATCGACCGGATGCGATTTTAGCACGACCCAACCTACCGGGTAACTTTTAGAAATTTTAACGCGTTTAACCCATGGTCGATAATTTCGATCCACGTTTGTGCATCTCAGACTCGTTGACGACTCTCGGTTATCGTAAAAATCTCAAGGTTTCAATTACAGGTACCGGGTACAAAATCTACAGAAAATTAGGTTAATGCCGTTCGACGCGAATTTTGCAATCAAGTGGAATCACCCATAATTTAATTACGCCATTCTATCGAATCGACCTATCCCTGGTCTATAATCGATTATAATGGTGCCGTATTGACCTTTGCCAATTAGCATGGTCGAGCAGTCGATTTCTGATCGAATTCTCAAGTTTGTCACATTTTTATCAATTAACGGCTTCACCATATAGAATAGTTATCTCGTGATTGATCAGCTTTGAGAAAAAGGACCATAGGCGCGTTGAAATGCCCATTTCGTTTAATCGGGATAGGGTTGAAAATTCAGGATGTCACACAAAGTGAGGAAGAAAATTGCATAAGACGCAGCTCTATATCAGAATCATGAAATTGCGTGACTTAAACAATGCTATGAAGGCAAAATTATTCACAACCTGATATTTGAGATTGGTCTGGAGTGATCAAGTAATATGTCTCGTTTGGAAAGACAGAGACCTGGAGCGAGCAACATGGAAAGAGACCTTGAATCGGTTTTTATCTGAGCCCTCTAAATATTTACGAGAGTGAGAGAGAAATCTTATCATAAATCGAATAACAAACAAATGTACTAGTACCCAAAAGTCAGCATGTTATTGGAAAGAATTCTTCTTTGTAATGTAATGAACAAACACAATTACTCTCGTGAACATCTGCCTAATGGTTGTCAAACCAGTTCTGTGCATGCAAATAAGTGATCAGTTTGTTGTCCACTTGGAAAGCCTTTGTAAGGACATCAACATTGATCAGTGGCTTCGATCCAAAGACTGAATTTGCTATGGTTATGAGACCAGGATTCTGGCTGCTCAAGAAAGCAAAGGCCAGTGCATTAGCTTGTCCAATATTCAGCTGGAAATGAATGAGGCCTTGTGGAAACACGAAAACATCTCCTTTGGTCAAGACTTTGGTGAAGAGAGTATTGTTCAATTGGTTGGATGTGACAAAACTGACGTAGAGTGTACCCTCCATGACCACTAGCATCTCGGTGCCACGAGGATGGATGTGGGGAGGGTTTAGACCGTACGGAGCAAAGTCAAGGCGGGCCATGGCGATGCCAAGAGTGTTGAGTCCTGGGAATTGGTCGACAAAGGCAGTCGTTACTTTGGATCCGAGCGGATTCGATGTGTTCCCAGGATATCTGAACTTTGTGAAGGAGAAATCATCTGCTACGGCAAGCTTTGGATCCTTGCAGAACTTTCCATTCACAAGCACCGCCGAGTTGCTGTCGTTGATGGCTACACAGAAGTCCTGAAGAGGACTTGGGTCGGAGGCAAAGGCATGAGATGATGCCAAAGCCAAGAGGACAAATGTTAGAAGGAACTTCATCACGGAATGTTTTCCGAGCTTCGATTAGTCTGTCTCGGAAATTCTGTTCTGTTGAGGATTGTTGTGAAACGCGGCTCATCTATTTATAGTAGTTAGTCATTTGACTTAGTCCCAGTCAACAGGCCTGCAGGAAGCAGCTGAAGCAAGGAACAGTGCTAAGTCTATAACAATTGTTTATTCTTCCGTGTGATTGGTGAACAATTCTCTAACTTCAACCACCTCTTGTTTCTAAATCCGGTCTTATTGAGAATTAGTCATTCGATGAAGCATTCCCACTTTACTTTTCGTCTTTTTACATTCTCAGATTTTAAATTTTACATTCTCATTACCCCTGTTTGATTGCTGTGATTATATTGGAGGGAGAATCTCTGTACTCTAGGCTATCAAACGAAATAAAGCGAACAATTTACTTTTCACACGATCTCCATGGATTAGCCTCATTTGTTGGATGTTTTCGAAAAATCCATCTTTAGGACGACCATCGAAAAATTATGTACTTGATGATATCCTTGGTAACCTTCTTGGAAATTTTTATCGATAGTAGTTTGAATAGTGAAGAGTTTGTCGGGTTGTACTTTTGGTGGAAGCCCGTGGTCCTTATAATAAGGTGTAAAATTTAGCATGTAGAGATGGATGAATCATATGAGTTTGTGAAATATAGGTTTACAACACGGTCACGGCAACAAATTTGAAAGTGAGTCAAACCATGCATTTTACCTCTCCAATCCAATGATTGTGATCAAAGAGATTCTGATTATAAATCTTGTCACGGAAGTACGCATCAACTAGATGGTGTGAAAGCCTTGCATACTTTGTATAACAAAGTAAACACAATATCTATAGGAATCAAATCGACAACTTGGTAAGTGTTTTCATGGTAAGGGATGGAGATGCAAGCGAAAACATTGTTCTTCCATCGTTTTCAATTGGCAGATTGATTTGGTCATACGAAGCAATTAAGAGAATAATTGGCCCTCTCTCCATCCAGCTGAACTTGAATACGCGTAGGACATCAAAACAGTAAAGAAAACCGAAGATTTACATATTATTGAGGAAGTCCAGCTGAACTTGAATACGTGTGGGACATCAAAACAGTAAAGAAAACCGAAGATTTACATATTATTGAAGAAGTCCACTTCCAAATGAGATATCATGCCTTTTCTTATCAGGGAAAGAGGATGGGTCAAAGAAAGGGACATTCTGTTGGAGCAGTTGTGGAATAATTCATATCTTGGAATACGTAATTAACTACCACATAGGAGACTTGGTATAGTTATAGATCTGGGAAGCGTTGCTTATTACGGAAAATTAAATACAGGGTCAACGCCACCATCATCTATAAAAAGGGGTCATGTCTCCATGCAAAACATGTACTCTCATCTCAAGCAAACAAAAGGAGAGGTAGATATCAAAGCCCTGACCAGAGACTACCCTGTCCACCACAATGAAGTTTCTTCCAATTAGCCTTCTCATCTTGGCTCTAGCAACTGCCACCGCTTTTGCCTATGACCCGAGTCCTCTCCAGGACTTCTGTGTGGCCATCAATGACCCAAAAGGTTGGAGCTCTACTCAAGCGTTATTCGTATCTTTCTTTTTGTTTAATGATGCTACGAGTGTTTATGCGAAGGGAGTTTCTGCTTAGATAAGCCTAATAACATGAATTTTCTGTTTCTTATGCAGTATTTGTGAACGGAAAGTTTTGCAAGGACCCAAAACAAGTTACAGCAGATGATTTCCTCTTTAAGGGGTTTAGATATGCTGGTAACACTGCGAACCCACTGGGTTCAAAAGTCACACCTGCTTTCGTAGACCAATTTGCAGGACTCAACACTTTGGGCATTTCCATGGCTCGTATTGACTTCGCTCCAGGTGGCCTGAATCCTCCCCACACTCACCCTCGTGGGACTGAGATTCTGGTTGTCACTGAGGGCACACTGCTTGTCGGCTTCGTCACGTCCAACCAATTAAACAACACCTTCTTCACCAAAGTGTTGTACAAAGGGGATGTGTTTGTGTTCCCAATTGGTCTCATCCACTTCCAGCTGAACATTGGAAAGACCCCTGCATTGGCCTTTGCTGCTCTGAGCAGCCAGAACCCAGGACTGATTACCATTGCTAATGCCGTGTTCGGATCAAAGCCACCCATTTCGGCTGATGTTCTCACCAAGGCCTTCCAAGTGGATAAGAAGGTTGTTGACTACCTTCAAGCGCAGTTTTGGTATGACAACAACTAAATGGATACACCTGCAAGTCAGAGATTACCGTATATTCTCCATACATTATAGCTTCCATTAAAAAGTTCTTCCCAATAAAGAACTGAGTAATAAAATGTCATTCTCTTGAAGACTCTCTCTCTCTCTCTCTCTCTCTCTCTCTCTCTCTCTCTCTCTCTCTCTCTCTCAATGGCTCCTAGCCCTATGGGGCTAGCTGCTGAAGTGTGCTGTGAATGTACTAGTGCGATGACATGTATTAACATGCGCATGAAGATAAGACTGATATCTCAACACTTAACAGTTGCATTGAAAAGGCATAAGTTTGACTCCCATGACACCAGTTAATATCAGTGCAAATTACCCACACAATGAACTGACTAAAAGGACCTTGTGCCTCAAACTCCCTATTGCTGTACTTCGTGGACATACATAAATGGGTTTTCTGACTGGACACTTTGGGAGTTTTCGTAGAACTCGTGATTCCTTTTGGCGTCCACCCTCTTGTAATTGTCACGTGGCAGTTTAGTTTACCAGTTGCATCCCTCAGCGAAAGTACAAACACAAATTTTGGCATTACCAGAGACCAAACAGAGGCATGATTTCCTTACCAAAAAAAAAAAAAAAAAAACAGAGGCGTGATTTAGAAAGATCTTTATGTGCTTGTCATTTTCATTCTTGCTGTGAAGCTGCGCAAAACAAGCTACTCAAGTTTAAGGCTTAAGCGCGATGCTAAACAAGCTACTCCCGCAAGTTATAATTGCGTAGTGAAATCAATAGGAAAAACGGACGAAACCAAGGCGGTCCAAGCCCGGCCCACCAAGGCTCAAGGGTCCCGTGGGCGCCCCCTCTCTGGGGTGATTCCGTCATTCTCCAAATTGTCGGAACATTCCCGGACAATTTTCAATGGAGGACTATAGGCAACCGGTTAAAACTCCGGGTACATTTGTGGAAGAATTTAACTAGATTTATAAAGTTAACCTTACCTCAATTAAATTGATCTGAACCTCAAACAATATAAAAAGAAGAAAAGCAAAGTATCTTAACATGATAACCTAACAATTAAATCGAGAAAACCTCATGCAAATGATATCGTCATAACAGGTACGCGGCCAATTATTTTAAAAGCTTAATTTGTTGTAACAAACAAATTGAACTTTTGGTTTGCAGTGATTATTTAATATTTTTAGTATGGGAATAACTAATGGATGCTTCTTCTCTAATACAAGGATAACAAGAAACAATCATGCTAAGGGAGGACGTCATAAAATATGTCTTGCATAATGTCTATCTAAGTACTTACAAATGAAAAATAGACACGTTCAACCCACTTTATTTACAAGATTAATTAGTAGTTGGGTAAGAGATGATGTCAACAAATTCGTCCTGCCTTTAATATTGATCTCGAAATTTGCTCCAGGAAAATGGATATTCGAACGTCCAATCTAGAGAGATTAATTTAATTAGAGGAAAAAGATTTTAATGAATAATTTGTTTTGACGTTCTCTAGGCTTTTCACCCTTGAGTAAGGACGAGTAGGTGGAGAAACCTATGTGAAGTTTCTCTTATATAACACAACCACTTCAAGAAAAATCAAGCAGGAAAGTGAAGGTGTTAGAGAGTGCCAAACCATGCATACCTTCTCACAACATATTGTGAAACTGCTGCTTCTATTTTGGTTACTTTGCTCGTGCAATGTTGTCAAGTGTCAAACTCCTGATATTAGACTGAAGTACAAAATATGCAGTGCGAGGACGTACCCTTCCGAGCAGGACCCCTACGCCAAAGATAAATATGCTGTCATATACCAATTAACGGAAGTTACGTCAAGCCAAGGTAACAATTACTACTACCAACATGGTTCTTGCTATGGCCATGCAGACTGCGACGAAGCTATGGGGGCAGATGACTGCACCACTTGCCTGGCCGAAGCTCGAGACTCTATTTATGTATTGTGCGGCACAAGCATTGGAGCTCAAGTCCAACTTGGAGCATGTAGAATGAGAGTCGAAGATTATCCATTTCAGGAATGATCAAGTTTGAAGCCCGGTGCGAGATCAAACTCTTTCCACTATGTATCCATTCAAATAAGCTACCATCCATAAAACTAAGTAATCCGAATTGCAATAAGTTGAATGATGGGCGAGTCCCCTGTTATATGTATAAGCTACTATTTAAATAAGTTACATGCTTTGATTTTCCTTTTACCTGTATTTATAAGTTCATCTATCAAATGGGGCATTTGGTTTGTCAGTATTTAAAGGGGAACTGGATTTGGTGTGATGTGATCTAAGTATTTGATCTGATATGGGGGCTGATATGGAGAAATACTATAAAAAGCCTGGTAGACGATATGATTGTACTTGAATAAACTAAAATATATACTTGGGAAAATTAAAAAACTCTATTTTGAGCCGTTGTCGACATCTCTACCCCTGCTTCAAGTGACCACCATGGCGGTCGAATGTCGATGGATACTGTTGCCGTGCTGATCACCTCTATCGCATGTAGAGAGAGAGATTTGAATAAGTGAATCTCAAGCCGATTATTCACACTTTTGTGTCAAATTATTATGTTGTTAAAGCGTTGTGAATCAACAAACTTTGCACAAGGATCCACATTAAATGAAATCATTTTTTTTCAATGACACATACGATGGCGCAAGCAATCCATTAACATTGAGCATGATCATTTACATGTTACCTGAATACAAATTTTTCAAAATTCAGGTCTATTCAAAGACATATGACTAAATTGGAATGATATAAAGAATATATCGTAATCAAAATGTGAAAAACAGAAAGATACATAGAATGGCGGGACAGAAACTTGAAAGTACCTACTTACATTAATAAAAGTGCTAAAGTTCTTCCTTAGGGACAAAGCTAAAATAATACAAACAATTATCTAAGTTAAATTTTTTTATCGTAAGTTCGAAATTTATAAAACGCCTAACATAATAAATAGTGAGTTAAGATCCATTAACACCAACTAAAATTAATTAATTCTTTACTTAGGAAGCATTACCTTTTTTTTTTTTGGTCGGAAAAAAATATATTCATGGCTCGAAAAGATATAAAAGAAGTACATTAACTTTCATGGTAAAGCAAATCGAAGTAGAGCAAAGGCCAAAACACTACAAAATAAAGTCAAATCTATAAAACAAGGAGGATTGTAGGGGACTTCAATTGGTTATAATAAAAGTCTTAGTCTCCCACTTTTTTTTAAAAAGAAAAAAATTCCAACTTTTGATATCCTTCTTTTAATCAACTACTTTATCTAGAGTTATTTTAGAGAGTATTCTTTGCACATGGCACGATTTCTTAGTGAATGGTTTTTCAGATTGGGCTTTCATTTCGAAATTCGTCAGAAATTCAGCGGGCGGTGAAATACAAGAATAGTAAGAGTTCCCACCGAATTGGTAGCAGATGTCGAACTGTGAAAGTACATCATGTTTTCTACAAGAACGACGATACATGCAGGCAATAGGAACAAAGTTAGCAACTTGGCAGCACGAAGCATTGATCTTCATGACATGCTGAGTGTGGATTGGGACTTACTGTGCCGCAGTATCACAAAATCAGAGCATGAAAATTTGACACCGACGGAATATGGATGGATCGTTCTTGATGGATGTCTGATCAATACGGGAGTTCAGGTCCCGCGATGGAAAGCGTGCGATAACCTTTTGTGCTCGATAATTTGACAAGCAACACTTCAATGATCATTTTGAGGCTGATCCGAGTGCCCAAAGTCGTTGCAATTGTTTTCACTGAACTTATATGCATCTGATCGAAATCTGTGTTTTGTTTCTATTATGACTTTGCTTGGCATTTGGCTCCGGTCCATATGAGAAACTTTCGTCAAAACAGGGATCAAGAAACAGGAGATTCTTAGTAAATAATACTTTACTGATCAATTACTCATACAAGAGGTAAAAATACCCATTGACCACTGACATAAAGTAGTGTTTTTATTCATGCAAGACTCTCATGGAAACTAGGAATGCTTGCGTAAGTTAAATGGCTCAGATGCTCTGTTGGTGTTTTTCTGGTCATCCATTCCATTTAGTTGTTGTCGTACCAAAACTGTGCCTGGAGGTAGTCAATAGTTTTCTTGTCGACTTGGAAGGCCTTGGTGAGAACATCAGCAGAAATGGGTGGCTTTGCTCCAAAGACGGAGTTAGCAATGGTAATGACTCCTGGATTTTGGCTGCTCAAACCGGCAAAGGCCAGTGCAGGGGTCTTTCCAATATTCAACTGGAAGTGAATGAGTCCAATTGGGAAAACAAACACATCGCCTTTGTACAAGACTTTGGTGAAGAGAGTGTTGTTCAATTGGTTGGATGTGACGAAGCCAACAAGGAGTGTGCCCTCGATGACGACCAGGACCTCAGTGCCACGAGGGTGAGTGTGGGGAGGGTTTAAACCTCCAGGAGCGAAGTCAATGCGAGCCATGGATATGCCCAAAGTATTGAGTCCTGGAAACTCGTTGACGGTTGCAGGTGTGACTTTCGATCCGAGTGGGTTTGCAGTATTTCCAGGATTTCTGAACCCTATAAAGGTGAAGTCATCTGCATTGGCTTGCTTAGGGTCCTTGCAAAACTCCCCGTTCACAAACACTGCATAAGAAAACAGAACTCATCTTAATATGCATCACTCAATATGCGATGACTATTGTCGTCATGCTACCAAAACAAAACCTTTTTGCATGTTCTGTTTTTAGCATCATTGACCAGAAGAAAACGGTATGTCAATAACACTAGAATAGAGGTTTAACCTGCAGACTTCGGGTCGTTGATGGCCACGCATATGTCCTGAAGAGGACTTGGGTCATAAGCAAAGGCAGTTGCCAAAGCCAAAGCCAAAATGAGAAGGCTAATTGGAAAGGACTTCATCGTGGGCGGGAGTTGGGGCTGATCTCAGGTTCTATTTCCTAGCTCGGAGTATGATTGCTCGAGGGAGGAGTGAGGTGCCTTGCATGATAACATGGTCTCTATTTATACATGACAGTGCTTGACCTGGTAAACAATTTATGCAACAAGTTTCCCTGCAGACGACCAAGTTTTCAATGTTTCTATCTTTATATCCCCTTTCTTAATTCCAAACAATGAACCGTTCCATAACCACTGTGACCGGGTGCCAGTCAATTCGATTTTCTCATCTCCAGCTTAAACAATGCATATTATCAGCTATGGAAGTGCTCATTCTTAACTTTTACAACCTTGCATTATTCCTCCTTCACTTCTTCAGCTCTTCAGCATCAATTTGGAGCATCGTGATTAAACAAGGACTGTTTTCTGAACACAGTTTCATGCGTCCAAAGTGGATTGAATTGACCCTTTCTAGAGTAGGATAAACTCTTTTCACACTCATCTTCACCATGGAAATTTTTGGGCTGCAGATATTACCTATCAGTAATAATTAGGGGACATTCGTCTGATTTAACATCCCAAACACTGAACTTAGTAGCAATCCACATACCAGTGATTCACTCTTCTGTTGCACCGAACTTGATTCATTAAGTACCTTTGGGAACACAAGTTCATGGGAGGTCAGAAATAAGATGCTGTTGTCCAAAGCTGCGACTGCTCTACAACCATTTGAGCAGAAAGGTTTTACGAAAGTTAGAACTGGTAAGCAATATCTTATTCCAAATTCCAATGGCTTCTAGAACTTATATGACATCGCTTACTTGAGGATCAAGGGTGTGATTCTTTCCATGTTGAGCTGGTGGATATTAATTAAGTCACCTAATTCTGTTGGAAAAACGAAGGTTATAATTAAAAAGAGGCTTTTGCTATCAACACCAAAGAATTTTAGCAGATTCCCTTGAAATTACCAAATGTCCCTCTATTGTTTCTAACCTCGAAGCTCCTCTACAGATTTTCTCAGAGAAGTGGGAGAGTTGTTAAAGATGGGTAGATGATGAAGGCAACTTCCCAATCGTAATTGTCATGATAGATTTTGTGCTAACCGTTTTAAGAGACAAAAGTTGGAAAGACAGTCCTGCTGCCTTATATCTTTCAGTAATAAGATTGCTAGAAGCACACATTTATTTGATTAATTTTACGCTATATGATATTCCAATGCACAGCTGCTCCCCAAAAATAAGTTTAGGACACTTTTAAGTCAGTAATAGCGAGTCTTCCTTCCACGGTTTCTTAGGTCCGTTTGGTAACACTTTTGTTCCGGAAAAAAATTTTAATTTTTTTTTCTTTTTTTATTTCCCTGAACAATTTCCGAGTAAAAAACCGCGTTTTGTAACTACACTAAATTTTTATTCTCTAAGTGAAAAAGAATTGGAATGTATTTGGTACGATCCACAATTTTTTTTTTTATAACTTATAATTTCTTTTAATTTTTTAAGAAATTGTTTTTCTTTTCTAATTCTGATTATAAATCTTGTCACGGAAGTACGCATCAACTAGATGGTGTGAAAACCTTGCATACTTTGTATAACAAAGTAAACACAATATCTATAGGAATCAAATCGACAACTTGGTAAGTGTTTTCATGGTAAGGGATGGAGATGCAAGCGAAAACATTGTTCTTCCATCGTTTTCAATTGGCAGATTGATTTGGTCATACAAAGCAATTAAGAGAATAATTGGCCCTCTCTCCATCCAGCTGAACTTGAATACGCGTAGGACATCAAAACAGTAAAGAAAACCGAAGATTTACATATTATTGAGGAAGTCCAGCTGAACTTGAATACGTGTGGGACATCAAAACAGTAAAGAAAAAACCGAAGATTTACATATTATTGAAGAAGTCCACTTCCAAATGAGATATCATGCCTTTTCTTATCAGGGAAAGAGGCTGGGTCAAAGAAAGGGACATTCTGTTGGAGCAGTTGTGGAATAATTCATATCTTGGAATAAGTAATTAACTACCACATAGGAGACTTGGTATAGTTATAGATCTGGGAAGCGTTGCTTATTACGGAAAATTAAATACAGGGTCAACACCACCATCATCTATAAAAAGGGGTCATGTCTCCATGCAAAACATGTACTCTCATCTCAAGCAAACAAAAGGAGAGGTAGATATCAAAGCCCTGACCAGAGACTACCCTGTCCACCACAATGAAGTTTCTTCCAATTAGCCTTCTCATCTTGGCTCTAGCAACTGCCACCGCTTTTGCCTATGACCCGAGTCCTCTCCAGGACTTCTGTGTGGCCATCAATGACCCAAAAGGTTGGAGCTCTACTCAAGCGTTATTCGTATCTTTCTTTTTGTTTAATGATGCTACGAGTGTTTATGCGAAGGGAGTTTCTGCTTAGATAAGCCTAATAACATGAATTTTCTGTTTCTTATGCAGTATTTGAACGGAAAGTTTTGCAAGGACCCAAAACAAGTTACAGCAGATGATTTCCTTTTAAGGGGTTTAGATATGCTGGTAACACTGCGAACCCACTGGGTTCAAAAGTCACACCTGCTTTCGTAGACCAATTTGCAGGACTCAACACTTTGGGCATTTCCATGGCTCGTATTGACTTCGCTCCAGTGGCCTGAATCCTCCCCACACTCACCCTCGTGGGACTGAGATTCTAGTTGTCACCGAGGGCACACTGCTTGTCGGCTTCGTCACGTCCAACCAATTAAACAACACCTTCTTCACCAAAGTGTTGTACAAAGGGGATGTGTTTGTGTTCCCAATTGGTCTCATCCACTTCCAGCTGAACATTGGAAAGACCCCCGCATTGGCCTTTGCTTTGCTCTGAGCAGCCAGAACCCAGGGCTGATTACCATTGCTAATGCCGTGTTCGGATCAAAGCCACCCATTTCGGCTGATGTTCTCACCAAAGCCTTCCAAGTGGATAAGAAGGTTGTTGACTACCTTCAATCGCAGTTTTGGTATGACAACAACTAAATGGATACACCTGAAAGATAGAGATTACGCTATATTCTCCATACATTGTAGCTTCCATTAAAAAGTTCTTCCCAATAAAGAAGTGAGTGATAAAAGATCATTTTCTCTCTCTCTCTCTCTCTCTCTCTCTCTCTCTCTCTCGCCCTTACATGCACCATGCGGCTGGCTGCTGAAGTGTGCTGTGAATATACTAGTGCAATGACATGTATTAACATCCGCATGAAGATAAGACTGACATCTCAACAATTAACAGTTGCATTGAAAAGGCATAAGTTTGACTCCCATGACACTAGCTAAGATCAGTGCAAATTACCCACACAAACAACCACTGAGATTTGCTCCAGTGGCCACCCTTCCCACTTGGAATGGGGAAGTGGGGGGTTCGAATCCCCACCTTCTCAGGAGGGATTGAGGTGAGGACGCTGTAGTTTCAGGAGTGTGTTTCGACTCCCACGCCCTGCAAGGAGGCAAGGCAAAAGTCTGAGAGTGAGCAATAGAGTAGGAATAGAGTAGGACCGACAAAAAAAAAAAGAAAATTTACCCACACAATGAACTAACTAAAAGGACCTTGTGCCTCAAACTCCCTATTGTTGTACTTCGTGGACATACATAAATGGGTCTTCTGACTGGACGCTTTGGGAGTTTTCCTAGTGTGACAGCCTGAATTTTTAAATTAGTTTTCGATTAAATAAATCGGGCTTGTCATCGACGCGTCTATAGTGCTATTCTCTGAGTTGGCCACTCACGAGATAACTGGTCTATCTGGGAAATCAATTAAGGAATCTAAATGCAATGGACTTGAGAATTCGAATAGGAATCGACTGCTCGACCGTGTCGGTCTACAAGGGTCATTGCGGCACTATCAGAATCGATCATAAATCAGAGATAGGTCAATTTGGCTGAGATATGTGATCAGAATGTGGGTGATGCCACTTGATTTCAAAATTCTCACCGATCGGCACTAAATTAATTTTCGGACGTTTTGGGTACCCCGTGTCCGTATTTGAAACCTTGAGATTTTCACGACAACAAAGAGTCGCCAATGTATCGGAGATGTACCTTGTGACTCGAGATAAATCGATCACGGGTCAATTGCATCAAAAATTCCTAAAAGTGACCCGGTAGACTAGGTCATGCTAAAAGCGCGTCGGATTGAAATTAACCGTTTATTTGAACCCGATTTCAGAAATTGAAAGTTCTGTGGTGTCACGAGCTATTTTACGAACGTCAACTCATCCTCCGAGAAATTTTGAGAGATTCCGAGATTTTTACGGAAATCCGATTCTGACGTCGCGAAAATCAACGGAAATTCGATTACTTGGCCGAATTGAAGAGATTTTCGATTTGCAAATCGAGTTACTTGACGAATGGGAATTGTAGAAATTGTATGGACTTTTTCTACATCAAAATCGGACGTCGAAGTTGGGAATTTATTTAAGAAATCAAGATCAAAAGAAATGGGAAATTCGGAATTGGAAAATGGCAAAGATTTTGGGCATCAAAATGGGTTAATCATGAGGATAATACAAGAAGATATTTTTGGACAAGTGGGATCAGATTGAGCACTATTTGGGGGACCAAGTACTTATGAATTTGGCTAAGATTTGGACTTTTTGTCTTTCTCTTTCTCAGCTTCCCCTACACGATTTCTATCCCTCTCTCGTGCGCCCTCACGTTCGACTCTCCTCCATTCTGTTTTCATTTTTTTATCTTTGAAGCAACCCAGCAACTGCCCCATTTTTCATTTCTTCCTCTCGTGTCTCCCCTCTACCATCATCATCGTCCACCGAAGCCACGCCCCAGGTCTTCATTCTATTTGGTAAACACCAGCCTCATCTCTTCGAAACAAAACCCACCACTGACGCCTCACGAACTCCAAGCTTGCCCGCACACCTCACACCGGTCAACAATCCTCTCCACCCAGCTCTTTGGTTGACCTTGCAGCTGCCCGTTTGTTCATCAAGCAGCCAGCGAAGCCCACGTCTCCTCTGGCTATCCACGAAGACTGAAGCTGCCTCGATTTCTTCAATTTTCCTCAACCGAATAGCTCGAGCATCGCCAGCGCCGCCTTCAATCCCACGTTGGCCCAGCATCCGCGAGTTCTATCTTCGCCAGCTCGCTCGTTCTTCTTCAGCCCGTGAATCAGCGAAGCCCAGCATCGCCCGCAGCTCAACGCCAGCGATTCCTTCGCTGTCTCTATTTCAATTGGGCCGTGACAGCTCGCGTTGCTGCTGCCGTCCAAATCCGTGAGAAGCCCAGGCCGTGAGCAGCCCATCCACGAAGACAGCCAGTCCAGTTGGGCCTATTTTGTTCAGCCCATCAGCAGTCCAGTTCGGCTAGACTTCAAGCCAGCCCATTCTCATAAGTTAAGCCCGTGATCTTGAAGCCCAGCGTTTGTAGCAAGCCCAGTCCGACGCAAAAACAAATTTCACTTGGCCGAGATTTATGGCCCGTTTTGCCGTAACCGAAAGTTCGCCGACACCGTCGAAAATTAAGATTTCGGCCGCCGTCGCATCGTCGTCGCGGTGAACCGGTTTCCGTGTTACACCGGTGAGTTTATTCTCTAAACTCTTCTTAGTAGGCTTTGATCTTGGGGGTGTTTAGATTTATTTTAATTAGGAATTAGGTGTTTAGTTAGATTAAATTAATGATTTAATTATTTAATTGAGCATGTTAGGTGGTTAGAATGGTTTAGCTAAAGCCTATTTAAATTGTGCTATTTATCTAGAAGGGTTCGGGAATTTTCCGGGTCCGTATTGGTATTTAATTTAATAATTTTGGCCTAGGTTAGTATTTTTGAAATTAAAATGAATTAATTAATTAATTTTCGAAATTAATTAATTATTAATTATTTTTCCGGAAATTAGGCGGGATGGCCATGACCTAATTTTGTGCTGATGATTGCAATGGTGTGGTTAGTTTACGCAATTGAGTATTAAATTATGCAAATTGAGTGATGATTGGATTTTTGGTATTTAATTCCAAAATTGTGAATTTCCAATATTTACTCGAAAATCCCGGTGTCGGATTTTAACACCGAAAATGGTTTTATATACTATACAAAATAGTGGGATTTTAAAAAATGAAGAATGTCAATTTTTCTGGGTCGAGTTGACCGTGTACCCACACACGACTATTTTCATGCGGATTTCTAATACGAAGAAAAAGGCTAGGTTCACCATTTTAATTGAAGCATTTGAGTGCAATGCACGGTGCCCTGGGCCATATTTGAGTGATCGTGTGATGACAATGAGAAATCGTCCCAGGCTATTGAGCTGGACGTTATCCCTATTTGGGATACCCCTTGATAAAGGGAAGCGGTCGGCCGCAGATAGATTCTGACCCTATGCTCCTTCGGGAAAGCCGTCGACGTAGTGACGTGCCGTGCTCAATGGGGTGAGACGATGCCTGGCAATGCCAGAAGACCGCCGAACAGAGAGTAGGTCGTGCTATATGCCGAGATCAATCTAGGAACGCATGATGAATTAAGTATTGTGTTCCAATTAATTGAGCTTGAGTGATGCTCTAATTTGTGATATGAATCGTGCTGACCTGCAGGGTGGAATTGAGATGAGGTAAGTCTCCTTGATTGTGTGATTGCGTGCTTAGAATGCTTCTTAGCGTCTTTCCCTCCTAGCTGCAGTTTAGAGCTTAGACTTGCTGAGACATTGTCTCACTGGTTATTGTATAACCACTTTCAGGGTCATCGAGTGGAGGACCTGGAGCAGAGAGGAGGTGATTTGAAGATGTGGTCGGATAGGACCGCTTCTTTTTGGAGAAAGTCTTTTGTAGTCTTTTGACCATGACTTTTTACTTGACTCAAAGATATGTTTATAAAGGCATGTTTGTTTGTGAAATTGATGTTCTACTTTTCTATCCCGAGATGGTTACTGTCAGGGGATTCTTTTTCGCTTCCGCATGTGCAATAAAGTAAAAGGGTCGGCGACCAGTCCTGGGAAGTCGCAAAATTTTATCGACCAGAGAGGGATGGATATGCGCTCGGGGTTCGGGGCGTGACACCTAGAACTCGTGATTCCTCTTTATAAAGTTAACCTTACCTCAATTAAATTGATCTGAACCTTAAACAATATAAAAAGAAGAAAAGCAAAGTATCTTAACATGATAACCTAACAATTTAATCGAGAAAACCTCATGCAAATGATATCGTCACGGCTAATGTGCAGCCAATCACTTTAAAAGCTTATATAGACAAATTGAATTCTTTGTTTGCAGCAATTATCTAATTTTTTAGTATGGGAATAGCTAATGGATCTTCTTCTCTAATACGAGGACAACGAGAAACGATTATGGTAAGGGAGGACGTCACGCAAATTTGTCTTGCATGATGTATACGCGAGTACTTGCGTGTGAAAACAAAGATATTCATCCCTTTTTATTTACAATATTAATTAGTAAACAAAACATAGGGTTAAAAGATAACGTCACCAGATTTGTAATCCTACATGCAACATTGATTGCCGAAAAGGATTAAAAAAAAGGCGCTTTAATCAGAATGATGACTATACTTCAGTTAAACATCGCTACAACTTGTTCATATTTTGACAAAAGTCATTATAAATTTACACATTTCTTATTCAATAGCTTGTTCTGCTTCTATGGAAGCGGGTTCTTTTTATGCTTTAAGACGTCCCCATTACGATACCATTTACATATTGGCTTGTGTATATAGAAGTTAATCTACATATTCAAATACAAAAAATAGTATCCTTTGATTATTTTTTCATCTTCAAAACATTATTAAGGGATTTGGTGAACACATATTCTCTTCAGATAAGAGATGAAGAAAAAGATATATCTGTTTTTTTATTGTAACATGATGAAATTAGGCCAAGTTGAGTATTTAATTGAGGAGTTGATGTGCAAAGCACAAGATCCTTGGCCAGGAGTAATTTATCGTAGTTCAGCTTTGGTGAGCACTATAGATATTAGCTTCGGGAGCATTAACACCAATATAGATCTATAGTAGCTTCGGCGAGCAATAATACTTTAGCAGCTTCGGCGATCAAATATTATCTAGCAGTGTCGATGAGCAATATTACTTTAGCAGCTTCAGCGAGCAAATATTATCTAGCAGCTTCGGTGAGCAATATATACATAAGTTTTGGTGGGCAATGATTTATGGATATATTTATCAGCTTCAGTGAGATAGACCATCTGTTTCAGCTTAGGTGAATAGTGTTCGAATCGATAGAGTTTAGAGATGGTCTTGTTGGTATGGAGTTGATCGGATCGATTGATCGATGACTCAATTTGATTTGATTGAATTGAAATGATTGAATGATTATATGAATTGTACTGACTTGCTGGAGGATCTGAGACGAGGTAAGTCTCTGCGATTGTATGATTGTGTGATTAGGACGCCTCTAGGCGTATTACCCTCCTAATAGAGGTTTAGGGGGTGAACTTGCTGAGACAATGTCTTACCCTGTCGTGGGCTTATCTTTTCAGATCCTTAGATGGTGGTTGTGAAGGACCGAAGCCTCGGAGTATGTGGAGGTGGAGTCTAAACAATCGGCGTATGTGTCATACTAGTATGTTGTAGGACAGTTTCTTTTGAGAGTTGATTTTTTTGTAGGCTTTTGACCAGACTCGTTTTGTATCTAAACCCCGCTGTTTATAAAAGTGTGCTTTTGTGAAATGTTGCCCTGCTTTCCTATCCCATGCTGTTTGTTGTCAAGGGTTATTGTTTTGCTTCCGCATGAGCAATATAAAAAAGAAAAATGGTCGACGACTTGTCCTGGGAAGTCGCAATTTTGATCGACCACCGAGGGATGGACACGTGCTCGAGGATCGGGGCGTGACAAAATTGGAATGATATAAAGAATATATCGTAATCAAAATGTGAAAAAAAATAGAAAGATACATAGAATGGCGGGACAGAAACTTGAAAGTACCTACTTACATTAATAAAAGTGCTAAAGTTCTTCCTTAGGGACAAAGCTAAAATAATACAAACAATTATCTAAGTTAAACTTTTTTATCGTAAGTTCGAAATTTATAAAACGCCTAACATAATAAATAGTGAATTAAGATCCATTAACACCAACTAAAATTAATTAATTCTTTACTTAGGAAGCATTACCTTTTTTTTTTGTCGGAAAAAATTATATTCATGGCTCGAAAAGATATAAAAGAAGTACATTAACTTTCATGGTAAATCAAATCGAAGTAGAGCAAAGGCCAAAACACTACAAAAGAAAGTCAAATTTAGAAAACAAGGAGGATTGTAGGGGACTTCAATTGGTTATAATAAGTCTTAGTCTCCCACTTTTAAAAAAAAAAAAAAAAAAAATTCCAACTTTGATATTCTTCTTTTAATCAACTACTTTATCTAGAGTTATTTTAGAGTGTATTCTTTGCATATGGCACGATTTCTTAGTGAATGGTTTTTCAGATTGGGCTTTTTATTGATAGTAGTCATCATTTCGAAATTCGCCAGAATTTCAGCGGGCGGTGAAATACAAGAATAGTAAGAGTTCCCACCAAATTGATAGCAGATGTCGAACTGTGAAAGTACAGCATGTTTTCTGCAAGAACGACGATACATGCAGGCAATAGGAACAAAGTCAGCAACTTGGCAGCACTAAGCATTGATCTTCATGACATGCTGAGTGTGGATTGGGACTTACTGTGCCGCAGTATCACAAAATCAGAGCATGAAAATTTGACACCGACGGAATATGGATGGATCGTTCTTGATGGATGTCTGATCAATACGGTGGTTCAGGTCCCGCAATGGAACGCGTGCTATAACCTTTTGTGCTCGATAATTTGATAAGCAACACTTCAATGATCATTTTGAGGCTGATCCGAGTGCCCAAAGTCGTTGCAATTGTTTCACTGAACTTATATGCATCTGATCGAAATCTGTGTTTTGTTTCTATTATGACTTTGCTTGGCATTTGGCTCCGGTCCATATGAGAAACTTTCGTCAAAACAGGGATCAAGAAACAGGATATTCCTAGTAAATAATACTTTACTGATCAATTACTCATACAAGAGGTAAAAATACCCATTGACCACTGACATAAAGTAGTGTTTTTATTCATGCAAGACTCTCATGGAAACTAGGAATGCTTGCATAAGTTAAATGGCTCAGATGCTCTGTTGGTGATTTTTCTGGTCATCCATTCCATTTAGTTGTTGTCGTACCAAAACTGTGCCTGGAGATAGTCAACAGTTTTCTTGTCGACTTGGAAGGCCTTGGTGAGAACATCAGCAGAAATGGGTGGCTTTGCTCCAAAGACGGAGTTAGCAATGGTAATGACTCCTGGATTTTGGCTGCTCAAACCGGCAAAGGCCAGTGCAGGGGTCTTTCCAGTATTCAACTGGAAGTGAATGAGTCCAATTGGGAAAACAAACACATCGCCTTTGTACAAGACTTTGGTGAAGAGAGTGTTGTTCAATTGGTTGGATGTGACGAAGCCAACAAGGAGTGTGCCCTCGATGACGACCAAGACCTCAGTGCCACGAGGGTGAGTGTGGGGAGGGTTTAAACCTCCAGGAGCGAAGTCAATGCGAGCCATGGATATGCCCAAAGTATTGAGTCCTGGAAACTCGTTGACGGTTGCAGGTGTGACTTTCGATCCGAGTGGGTTTGCAGTATTTCCAGGATTTCTGAACCCCATAAAGGTGAAGTCATCTGCATTGGCTTGCTTAGGGTCCTTGCAAAACTCCCCGTTCACAAACACTGCATGAGAAAACAGAACTCATCTTAATATGCATCACTCAATATGCGATGACTATTGTACTAGTTATGAGCGATAAAAACAATGTCGTCATGCTACCAAAACAAAACCTTTTTGCATGTTCTTTTTATAGCATCATTGACCAGAAGAAAATAGTATGTCAATAACACTAGAATAGAGGTTTAACCTGCAGACTTCGGGTTGTTGATGGCCACACATATGTCCTGAAGAGGACTTGGGTCATAAGCGAAGGCAGTTGCAGTTGCCAAAGCCAAAATGAGAAGGCTAACTGGAAAGGACTTCATTGTGGGCGGGAGTTGGGGCTGATCTCAGGTTCTATTTCCTAGCTCAGAGTATTATTGCTCGAGGGAGGAGTGAGGTGCCTTGCATGATAACATGGTCTATATTTATAGATGACAGTGCTTGACCTGGTAAACAATCTATGCAACAAGTTTCCCTGCAGACGACCAAGTTTTCAACGTTTCTATCTTTATTTCCCCTTTCTTAATTCCAAACAATGAACCGTTCCATAACCACTATGACCGCGTGGGAGTCAATTTCATTTTCTCATCTTCAGCTTAAAAAATGCATATTATCAGCAATGGAAGTGCTCATTCATAACTTTTACGACCTTGCATTATTCCTCCTTCACTTCTTCAGCTCTTCAGCATCAATTTGGAGCACAACGATTAAACAAGGACTGTTTTCTGAACACGGTTTCATGCGTCCAAAATGGATTGAATTAGCCCTTTTTAGAGTAGGAAAAACTCTTTTCACACTCATCTTCACCATGGAAATTTTTGGGCTGCAGATACTTCCTATCAGTAATAATTAGGGGACTTCGTCTGATTTAACATCCCAAACACTGAACTTAGTAGCAATCCACATAGCAGTGATTCATTCTTCTGTTGCACAGAACTTGATTCATTAAATTATCTTGAGTAAAGTTCTAGGAGAATCTTATCTATGATAGTTTGAATACTGAAGAGTTTTGCCAATCATAATTCTTGGTCAAAGCTAGTCCTCCTTTGTGATAGCGGTCGGAATGGATGAATCGTATAAGCTCGTGCAGCATAGCTTTCGACCACGTTGGCATCACCCCAACGGAGTTGGAAACACAAGTCAAACCGTGAATTATACCTCTTTGAACGTGAATCTGCACCGGGCATACGAAACAGTAAAGCAGAAATAAAAAGACGAAAATTCCATCGGAGAAGACCACTTCCATATCAGATTACCGGAAAAGAGGACAGGTCAAAGTGATGGGTGCTTCGACGTAGCAGCTGTGGAACAATTCTTTTCTGGAGTAAGAAATTAACCAGCACACCGAAGACTTGGTACCTGTCAGGCGTTCCTTATCATAGAAACATTATACCAGGTCAGCACTACTTTCATTTATAAAAAGGAATCAAGTGTCCATGCTAGACATCTCACTCCAATCTCAAGCAAATAAAAGAAGAAGATATCCAAGCCTGTAACTCTCCTGTCTGCAACCGCAATGAAGTTTCTTCCAATTAGCCTTCTCATCTTGGCTCTAGCAACTGCCACCAGTTTTGCCTATGACCCGAGTCCTCTCCAGGACTTCTGTGTGGCCATCAATGACCCAAAAGGTTGGAGCTCTACTCAAGCGTTATTCGTATCTTTCTTTTTGTTTAATGATGCTACGAGTATTTATGCGAAGGGAGTTTCTGCTTAGATAAGCCTAATAACATGAATTTTCTGTTTCTTATGCAGTATTTGTGAACGGAAAGTTTTGCAAGGACCCAAAACAAGTTACAGCAGATGATTTCCTCTTTAAGGGGTTTAGATATGCGGGTAACACTGCGAACCCACTGGGTTCAAAAGTCACACCTGCTTTCGTAGACCAATTTGCAGGACTCAACACTTTGGGCATTTCCATGGCTCGTATTGACTTCGCTCCAGGTGGCCTGAATCCTCCCCACACTCACCCTCGTGGGACTGAGATTCTGGTTGTCACTGAGGGCACACTGCTTGTCGGCTTCGTCACGTCCAACCAATTAAACAACACCTTCTTCACCAAAGTGTTGTACAAAGGGGATGTGTTTGTGTTCCCAATTGGTCTCATCCACTTCCAGCTGAACATTGGAAAGACCCCTGCATTGGCCTTTGCTGCTCTGAGCAGCCAGAACCCAGGACTCATTACAATTGCTAATGCTGTATTCGGATCAAAGCCACCCATTTCGGCTGATGTTCTCACCAAGGCCTTCCAAGTGGATAAGAAGGTTGTTGACTACCTTCAAGCGCAGTTTTGGTATGACAACAATTAGGTTGACACATTGAACTCCAAGATGTGGAACTACCCCTGTATTCTCCATACATGATTGCTGAGATTCATAATTGGTTCCCAATAAAAGAATTCTTCTTATTGTAACTGATCGTGAACGTTTTGAGTCATAAATGATCATTCTTAATAAGAATCTCTCTCTCTCTCTCTCTCTCTCGCACGAGCCCGGCCCCCCATGCAATGTTGGCTTCAAAAGGTTTCCATGTTCTGCCTGACCGTTACCACATGCAAACCTTGGCAAGCTACGCGAGTGATTTTGCTGAATATACCGTGCAATAACACGTAAAATAAAACTATGAAGTTTGGCCAAGCTATAATATTACATCGAAAAAGCTTTAATAACACTATTCCTTAGCATTTAAATGTTACAGGGAACAAGCATATATTTAATTTCATGACACTGGTTAACTCATTTGTTCTTTTTAGCATCTGGACTCCCTAGTACAAACACCAGTTTTGAGCATTATCAGTGGCCTTGCAGAGGCATCCTATATAGACTCTCTCTGCCTCTCGAAGGAACTCTGCGCGCATGTCATCTCTTCTTGCGTTGAAGTCGAGTGAAATAGGGAAACTGCTATTTATGGACAATGTGAAACATTTCTTTACTGCATTGGAATTATTTGGATAAATAAATGGAGATCCTCAAGATATACCACTCATGGTCATTGTAACATTTTATAGGCGTGAATGGAATAAAGAGATAATTAATGTTTGGTGGCCCTATTCCAAGGTCACTCTTAAACAAAATCTTAATCCTTACGGAAAATAAACAAACCCAAAGTGTCACGCCCCGAACCTGGAGCGCACGAACATCCCTCAATGGTCGATAGAATTGCAACGTTCTCATGACGAGTCGCCAACCCATTCATTTTATGCACATGCGGAAGCGAATTAAACAATCTCCAGACAACAATCAACACAGGGATAGGAAAAGCAGGACGGCCAATTAACACAAGTCACACTTTATAAACACATCAGGTTTTTATACATGAGTCTAAACCTAAAAGAAGCTACCAAGCTAATCCTATCCCGGACCCTACCTACTTGGGATCCGGGTCTACTACGACACCATCTGGGATGTCGATGTCTAAAAGATCGGCTACCTCTACTCCGGGCCCTTCAGCCTCGGACCTTTGGTTCGTTGCGATATTTTCCAAAATATCGGCATCCACGGCGGGGTTGAGTACCTCCTCATACTCAGTATCGACGGCAGGTCTGTCAAAACCGTCCAAAGAGCCCTTCCAAACCCCGTTAGGCCGGTGACGGAACCGCGCTTTGAAGTGATGAGGTACCAACTAAGGTAGACCCTCATCGACCCAAATGGTGATCACTACGAGCTCACGGGTCCAAGGGGTCCGTGGATGGGGAGAAGGGTACACTTGGTCTCCGCCTCTCGTGGCAACCCAAAACGAACGTGTCAAACTTCCATCTAAGGACCTGTAAAATTTTAAACCACGATGGGGTGAAATAAATCTCAGTGAATTTACACCCTAAACCCCAATTAGGACGAGAATTCACCTAGAGACAGCTTAAACATGCACCATATAGGACTTACCTCGCCTCAGCACCTCCCTGCGTGTTAGTATATCTCATATATCATATGCATACAGTCAATGCATTCAATAATTGGAACACCTCATTTTCATATAATAATCAATCACAGGGATCCCGATTATAAGGCCAAATTGTTATGACACGACCCATTCCGTACCACACAATTTCGTCCCATAATCAGGCGCAGCTATTTCAATCACTCAAGTGTGTCCTAATTATTTACGACCCAACGGCCACGGCCAACTCAATAGTCGGCGGTCATCCGGCATAACCGGGTGTCGTCCCGCTTCATCGGGCACGGCAACGCCAGATGACATTCTCGAAGGAACATCGGCCCAGCCTCCACTGTGATCGGCATCCGTTGTCATGGGCATCTAAACTTAATCAGGCATCGCCTCCCCGACTTTCATCGGGTGATGGGTTCCGATAGCGATCACACGCACATCCATATTCGGCCAAAAACATCGTGCTTTGCACTCAAATACTTCCATTTCAAATAATTGACTTGGCATATTTTCTTCGTATTAAAAATGCTCAGTAAAATAATTGTGCATGGTCACACGATCAAGTCATACCATAAAACGTGATATACTCTCATTTCAAAATTCCATGATTTTATATAGTACCTAAAATATTTTTGGCGTTAAAATCCAATACCCGGTATTTTTCTAATTAAATAACATAAAATCATATTTTTGCAATAATAATTGAAAATCATCACCAAGCACACAATTGCATAATTTAGCAATTAATTTCACAAATCAACACATCCACGACGATCAGCGTAAAATCCTAATAACCGGCTATCCCGATATAATTTACGCTAATTTGCAATTAATTAAATAAATTACAAATTATTTAAATTAAACCCACTTAATTAATCTACATAAGCTAATCTAATCATCCTAATTGAAATAATTAAATTAATCTACTAAGCTAACTAATTTAATCTAATTAAACTAACTACATAATCTAATTAACCCCTAATTAAATTAATCTAACCAACCTTGTTCCTCTAACTAATTAACCAACTAAATAGTTACTCTAACTAAATTAACATTAATCCTAATTAGGCCTAACTAATCCCCCTAAGTGTAATTAGCTCCATAATCAAATATTAGAATGCTAACTCACCGGATTAGCGAGCAAACGGGTTCATGGCAACGGTGGCGACGGCGGTGAAATGCCGTGTCTATGGCGGCTCCAAAGGAAGTCCGGAAGAGGTTGAAAACAGCCTAACACGGCTCAACCCAAAGGTTGAGATCCGGTTTAGGATTGAGCTGGATTAGGCTCGGCTTGGGGGCTGGACGGCTACGATGGTGAGGTGGACTGATGGCGGATGGCTGGTGGAGCAACGATGGCAAGTTGGGCTGGAATTCGAATGGGAGAAGGCCGCGACTAGGCTAGACGGCGATCGAGTAGGGGCTGGCTTCGGCTCGAGGATGGGTTGGTCGCGAGGGATCGTGCTCGCGGGCAGTTGGCTTGGATGCGAGTAGGCGGGCTGGCGGTGCTGCTGGCTGTGTTGGCTTGGTCCTGGATGCTTGCAACTTCAACAATGGAAGAGAATGGAGGTTTGAGGAAGAAGCAAGAAGAAGAAGAAGCTGCAGGGGTTCTGTTGGGGCTGCTTGTCGCATAAGGGGAAGATGGAGGGAGAAGAGAAGGGGACAAGGGCCATGCAAGTCCATGCATGATCCAATCACATTCCTCTTGAAATATCTTCCACTTGAGTGTTAGGACACCAAAGTCTTCTGCCCTCAAATGTCAAGGGGTCTTCCAATGGTGATTTTCCACCATTTCCTCATCCAAAATAAGCCTTTTTGGATGCCAAAAGACCCACCCTTCAGCAGCATATGAATTCCATCTAATTTCTTCTCAATTCTCCCCAATTAACTCCAATTTGATGGCCAAAATTGCTGAGGAGGCTGCCCCTACGAATTTCCACAATTTCCCTCACAAACTAATTCATTTTGAATGCTACAAAGTCCCTCAATTTTGCCCATCCGAATTTCTTGATTTAATTTTGCCAAATTATGATTTTTCCGCCAAAATTCCGGGTCGCCGAAATTTCTTCAAAGGATGAGACAATGTCCTAAAAATAAATCGTGACAAGCCCGAACTTTCGATTTCCAAAACCGAGTTCAATTTCGTGATTAAAATCAACAGGACGCGATTTTAGCACGACCCAACCTACCGGGTAGTTTTTAGGAATTTTAACGCGTTTGACTCATGGTCGATAATTTCGATCCACATTTGTACATCTCCGACTCATTGACGACTCTCGGTTATCGTAAAAATCTCAAGGTTTCAATTACGGGTACTGGCTGCAAAATCTACAGAAAATTGGGTTAATGCCGTTCTACGCGAATTTTGTAATCAAGTGGAATCACCCACAATTTAATTATGTCATTCCATCGAATCGACCTATCCCTGGTCTATAATCGATTATAATGGTGCCGTATTGACCTTTGCCAATTAGCATGGTCGAGCAGTCGATTTCTGATCGAATTCTCAAGTTTGTCACATTTTTATCCATTAACGGCTTCACCATATAGAATAGTTATCTCGTGATTGATCAGCTTTGAGAAAAAGGACCATAGGCGCGTTGAAATGCCCATTTCATTTAATCGGGATAGGGTTGAAAATTCAGGATGTCACACAAAGTGAAAGAAAATTGCATAAGACGCAGCTCTATATCATAATCATGAAGTTGCGTGACTTAAACAATGCTACGAAGGCAAAATTATTCACAAGCTGATATTTGAGATTGGTCTGGAGTGATCAAGTAATATGTCTCGTTTGGAAAGACAGAGACCTGGAGCGAGCAACATGGAAAGAGACCTTGAATCGGTTTTTATCTGAGCCCTCCAAATATTTACGAGAGTGAGAGAGAAATCTTATCATAAATCGAATAACAAACAAATGTACTAGTACCCAAAAGTCAGCATGTTATTGGAAAGAATTCTTCTTTGTAATGTAATGAACAAACACAATTACTCTCGTGAACATCTGCCTAATGGTTGTCAAACCAATTCTGTGCTTGCAAAGAAGTGATCAGTTTGTTGTCCACTTGGAAAGCCTTTGTAAGGACATCAACATTGATCAGTGGCTTCGATCCAAAGACTGAATTTGCTATGGTTATGAGACCAGGATTCTGGCTGCTCAAGAAAGCAAAGGCCAGTGCATTAGCTTGTCCAATATTCAGCTGGAAATGAATGAGGCCTTGTGGAAACACGAAAACATCTCCTTTGGTCAAGACTTTGGTGAAGAGAGTATTGTTCAATTGGTTGGATGTGACAAAACCGACGTAGAGTGTACCCTCCACGACCACTAGCATCTCGGTGCCGCGAGGATGGATGTGGGGAGGGTTTAGACCGTACGGAGCAAAGTCAAGGCGGGCCATGGCGATGCCAAGAGTGTTGAGTCCTGGGAATTGGTCGACAAAGGCAGTCGTTACTTTGGATCCGAGCGGATTCGATGTGTTCCCAGGATATCTGAACTTTGTGAAGGAGAAATCATCTGCTACGGCAAGCTTTGGATCCTTGCAGAACTTTCCATTCACAAGCACCGCCGAGTTGCTGTCGTTGATGGCTACACAGAAGTCCTGAAGAGGACTTGGGTCGGAGGCAAAGGCATGAGATGATGCCAAAGCCAAGAGGACAAATGTTAGAAGGAACTTCATCACGGAATGTTTTCCGAGCTTCGATTAGTCTGTCTCGGAAATTCTGTTCTGTTGAGGATTGTTGTGAAACGCGGCTCATCTATTTATAGTAGTTAGTCATTTGACTTAGTCCCAGTCAACAGGCCTGCAGGAAGCAGCTGAAGCAAGGAACAGTGCTAAGTCTATAACAATTGTTTATTCTTCCGTGTGATTGGTGAACAATTCTCTAACTTCAACCACCTCTTGTTTCTAAATCCGGTCTTATTGAGAATTAGTCATTCGATGAAGCATTCCCACTTTACTTTTCGTCTTTTTACATTCTCAGATTTTAAATTTTACATTCTCATTACCCCTGTTTGATTGCTGTGATTATATTGGAGGGAGAATCTCTGTACTCTAGGCTATCAAACGAAATAAAGCGAACAATTTACTTTTCACACGATCTCCATGGATTAGCCTCATTTGTTGGATGTTTTCGAAAAATCCATCTTTAGGACGACCATCGAAAAATTATGTACTTGATGATATCCTTGGTAACCTTCTTGGAAATTTTTATCGATAGTAGTTTGAATAGTGAAGAGTTTGTCGGGTTGTACTTTTGGTGGAAGCCCGTGGTCCTTATAATAAGGTGTAAAATTTAGCATGTAGAGATGGATGAATCATATGAGTTTGTGAAATATAGGTTTACAACACGTTCACGGCAACAAATTTGAAAGTGAGTCAAACCATGCATTTTACCTCTCCAATCCAATGATTGTGATCAAAGAGATTCTGATTATAAATCTTGTCACGGAAGTACGCATCAACTAGATGGTGTGAAAGCCTTGCATACTTTGTATAACAAAGTAAACACAATATCTATAGGAATCAAATCGACAACTTGGTAAGTGTTTTCATGGTAAGGGATGGAGATGCAAGCGAAAACATTGTTCTTCCATCGTTTTCAATTGGCAGATTGATTTGGTCATACGAAGCAATTAAGAGAATAATTGGCCCTCTCTCCATCCAGCTGAACTTGAATACGCGTAGGACATCAAAACAGTAAAGAAAACCGAAGATTTACATATTATTGAGGAAGTCCAGCTGAACTTGAATACGTGTGGGACATCAAAACAGTAAAGAAAACCGAAGATTTACATATTATTGAAGAAGTCCACTTCCAAATGAGATATCATGCCTTTTCTTATCAGGGAAAGAGGATGGGTCAAAGAAAGGGACATTCTGTTGGAGCAGTTGTGGAATAATGTTGAATCTTGCGGAAACGTGGTACAAATATAATTTACAAAATATAACTTTCACTATTACAATATTTTCTCACACCACATACAATACTCAGACAACTCTACACAATTTCTCTCACTCACGTGCATACATAGCACACTCTACTCAACACACTCTCAAGACCCCTACACACACACCCACACACCCCCTTGGACCTCTTACTCACACACTCTTAGTTGGACACTCAAGGGGCAAGAACCCCTATTTATAGGAGGCAAAGTGGCTTTCTACACTATTCTAGAAGTATTACTTTATTATAGCTTGACAACTAGATTTCTATGGAAAAGTCTAGAAGTGGTGCGGCTTATAGATTTTGCTAGAAGATTCTGGAGAAGGGAGAGATATGGAGAACTCTAGAGAGAGATCTAGAGAACTCCAGAAGAGAAGAGGCGGTGATCTTCAACACTCCCCCTCACCGACTACTCTCTCTCAATTTAGATATAGTAGCCATGCCGATATTGTTTTTGGACTCTTCAACTATCTCCCTCCATTCAGCATATTGCGAAGCTTCCTTAGATGTGGATGGCTCTATGGCTCCATCTTCGTTGCTTCTCTTGCTGCGACTTTCCACAGAGTTTTGTGATTCTTGAATTTTTGTGATGCCAATTCATTCTGCCCTTTAGTCTCCTTTTCCTTCTTCTTACTCAATTCGATCTTCGTATTCAGCATATCTCCTCTAAGAATTTTGAGATTGGAACTCATTTGATCAAGCCTCTCATTTGTGACTTTCATTTCGTGCTTCAACCGATTCAATCCCATCCGAAGCACTTCAATGTAGACCTCTTGATCCTTTTCCTCATAAAATTTCTTCCCCTTGATCTTATTCCACCGATCCTTATACCATGGGATGTAGGGTGTAGATGGCCTCCTTTTCTCAAAGAAAACTTTATTTTTCTCCTTCATTTGTTCGTTGTCTCTTCGATATGATTAATTCGGAACATCATAGTGGGCTTGAGGTCCCGAAGCTTCTGCGGCTTCTTGAACTCACATCGGAACTTTTCTAGCTCTCTTTCTTTTGCCTTGAGCTCTCGATCCTTCTGCCTTATCATCTCATCCCTTTTCTTCAACATATTCTCCATCTTTGCCTTCTCAACTTTTAGCTTCTTTATCATCTCTTGCATCTCTTGCAGTTTCTTTTCACGACTACTTGTTGGCATTGTTAGTTGCTTCTTCAAGTTCCCCCTTGTCTTGCTCTTATTCGGGGTCATGGTAGAACCTGACGAATTATCCAACTCAATTATACAAGCGGTTGCAAGCTCTTCTCGTTCCTTCACCGCAACAGGGCGCTTGAAAGTCCCATTCTTCTTCGCTTTCAATCTCCTTCTTGCGGGAAGTGACGACATTTCCTTCTTCCCGCCTATACCAACAAAATCTAGCAATATGTCCTATCTTGCCACAAACGTAGCACCGTTTGCTACGCCTTTTGTTGCTCTTATCTTCGTCGTCATCATCGTCGCAATCTTGACGAGCTCCCCCTGGCTGATAACCCTTCTCTTCTTGTTGCCTTCGCCAATCTCCATGATTTTTCCATGGTTTGCCATCTCTTACACCTGCTCTATTTCTATTCTGATCCTTGAACCCTCTTTTATTACTAAAGAGGGCACTTTCATCATCTTTAATTGTGACCTTAGGGATTTGTTTATCTAAGGCCTCTTGATTGGCCAATATATTTTCCAACTCAGTTATAGTTGGCTCACTTGCCCATCCACGGGTGGCCGTAACAATACCATTATACTCCGGCCTTAACCCGTGAATTATTATTCTTCTCATTCTTGTCTCGGAGATGGCATTTTGAGGATCTAATTTTGAAATTTCTTCGCAAATAGATTTAACTTTAGAAAAGTATTGACTTACCGTCATACTTTGTTGCGAGATTGAGAGGAGCTCGTTTTCCAGGCATTGTAACTTGGCATCGTTTGTCCTTGCAAACAACGTCGCCAAGTTGTCCCAGGCCTCTTTCGGGGTCTTCGCACTCTTTATGTGTTGCAACAATTCATCATCAACAGTCACGGCAAGAACGTAAAGAGCCTTACCTGATTTTATGCTCCATTTTCTTAATTCGCTATCATTCGTGGGTGGTGTGGTGTTGCTCCCGCCAACGATATCCCATAAATCTTGTCCAAGCAAATAATACTGCATGCGAGTACTCCAATTATTATAATTGAAGTTGTTGAGCTTCTCCATGCCGTTCACATAACTCGAGAAATATGCCATCGTGACTTCAGTATAATGCCCCGCACTATACCAAGTAAGCCTGGTCCCGGACCAACCAACTTCACAATCCCGGATTGTGCAGCGGCGAACTCCGACGTCCTTCGCTTCTTCGCTCCTTGGCTCGACGATCCCTGACCGCCTACTCACTTACAATGGTCCCCGACCACTGTCTTCGCACGGCCTCCAACAACCTGCTCTGATACCACTTGTTGAATCTTGCGGAAACGTGGTACAAATATAATTTACAAAATATAACTTTCACTATTACAATATTTTCTCACACCACATACAATACTCAGACAACTCTACACAATTTCTCTCACTCACGTGCATACATAGCACACTCTACTCAACACACTCTCAAGACCCCTACACACACACCCACACACCCCCTTGGACCTCTTACTCACACACTCTTAGTTGGACACTCAAGGGGCAAGAACCCCTATTTATAGGAGGCAAAGTGGCTTTCTACACTATTCTAGAAGTATTACTTTATTATAGCTTGACAACTAGATTTCTATGGAAAAGTCTAGAAGTGGTGCGGCTTATAGATTTTGCTAGAAGATTCTGGAGAAGGGAGAGATATGGAGAACTCTAGAGAGAGATCTAGAGAACTCCCGAGAGAGAGAGGCGGTGATCTTCAACAAATAATTCATATCTTGGAATAAGTAATTAACTACCACATAGGAGACTTGGTATAGTTATAGATCCGGAAGCGTTGCTTATTACGGAAAATTAAATACAGGGTCAACACCACCATCATCTATAAAAAGGGGTCATGTCTCCATGCAAAACATGTACTCTCATCTCAAGCAAACAAATGGAGAGGTAGATATCAAAGCCCCGACCGAGACTACCCTGTCCACCACAATGAAGTTTCTTCCAATTAGCCTTCTCATCTTGGCTCTAGCAACGCCATCGCTTTTGCCTATGACCCGAGTCCTCTCCAGGACTTCGTGTGGCCATCAATGACCCAAAAGGTTGGAGCTCTACTCAAGCGTTATTCGTATCTTTCTTTTTGTTTAATGATGCTACGAGTGTTTATGCGAAGGGAGTTTCTGCTTAGATAAGCCTAATAACATGAATTTTCGGTTTCTTATGCAGTATTTGTGAACGGAAAGTTTTGCAAGGACCCAAAACAAGTTACAGCAGATGATTTCCTCTTTAAGGGGTTTAGATATGCGGGTAACACTGCGAACCCACCGGGTTCAAAAGTCACACCTGCTTTCGTAGACCAATTTGCGGGACTCAACACTTTGGGCATTTCCATGGCTCGTATTGACTTCGCTCCCGGGTGGCCTGAATCCTCCCCACACTCACCCTCGTGGGACCGAGATTCTGGTTGTCACCGAGGGCACACTGCTTGTTGGCTTCGTCACGTCCAACCAATTAAACAACACCTTCTTCACCAAAGTGTTGTACAAAGGGGATGTGTTTGTGTTCCCAATTGGTCTCATCCACTTCCAGCTGAACATTGGAAAGACCCCTGCATTGGCCTTTGCTTTGCTCGAGCAGCCCTTAACCCGGGACGATTACCATTGCTAATGCCGTGTTTGGATCAAAGCCACCCATTTCGGCTGATGTTCTCACCAAGGCCTTCCAAGTGGATAAGAAGGTTGTTGACTACCTTCAAGCGCAGTTTTGGTATGACAACAACTAAATGGATACACCTGCAAGTCAGAGATTACCCTATATTCTCCATACATTATTGCTTCCATTAAAAAGTTTTTCCCAATAAAAAACTGAGTAATAAAATGTCATTCTCTTGAAGTCTCTCTCTCTCTCTCTCTCTCTCTCTCTCTCTCTCTCTCTCTCTCTCTCAATGGCTCCTAGCCCTCCTATGGGGCTAGCTGCTGAAGTGTGCTGTGAATGTACTTGTGCGATGACATGTATTAACATGCGCATGAAGATAAGACTGATATCTCAACACTTAACAGTTGCATTGAAAAGGCATAAGTTTGACTCCCATGACACCAGCTAATATCAGTGCAAATTACCCACACAATGAACTGACTAAAAGGACCTTGTGCCTCAAACTCCCTATTGCTGTACTTCGTGGACATACATAAATGGGTTTTCTGACTGGACACTTTGGGAGTTTTCCTAGAACTCGTGATTCCTTTTGGCGTCCACCCTCTTGTAATTGTCATGTGGCAGTTTGGTTTACCAGTTGCATCCCTCAGCGAAAGTACAAACACAAATTTTGGCATTACCAGAGACCAAACAGAGGCATGATTTCCTTACCAAAAAAAAAAAAAAAAACAGAGGCATGATTTAGAAAGATCTTTATGTGCTTGTCATTTTCATTCTTGCTGTGAAGCTGCGCAAAACAAGCTACTCAAGTTTAAGGCTTAAGCGCGATGCTAAACAAGCTACTCCCGCAAGTTATAATTGCGTAGTGAAATCAATAGGAAAAACGGACGAAAGCCCCACAGCCCACTAAGGCGGTCCAAGCCCGGCCCACCAAGGCTCAAGGGTCCCGTGGGCGCCCCCTCTCTGGGGTTATTCCGTCATTCTCGAAATTGTCGGAACATTCCCGGACAATTTTCAATGGAGGACTATAGGCAACCGGTTAAAACTCCAGGTACATTTGTGGAAGAATTTAACTAGATTTATAAAGTTAACCTTACCTCAATTAAATTGATCTGAACCTTAAACAATATAAAAAGAAGAAAAGCAAAGTATCTTAACATGATAACCTAACAATTAAATCGAGAAAACCTCATGCAAATGATATCGTCACAACAGGTATGCGGCCAATTATTTTAAAAGCTTAATTTGTTGTAACAAACAAATTGAACTTTTGGTTTGCAGTGATTATTTAATATTTTTAGTATGGGAATAACTAATGGATGCTTCTTCTCTAATACAAGGATAACAAGAAACAATCATGCTAAGGGAGGACGTCATAAAATATGTCTTGCATAATGTCTATCTAAGTACTTACGAATGAAAAATAGACACGTTCAACCCACTTTATTTACAAGATTAATTAGTAGTTGGGTAAGAGATGATGTCAACAAATTCGTCCTGCCTTTAATATTGATCTCGAAATTTGCTCCAGGAAAATGGATATTCGAACGTCCAATCTAGAGAGATTAATTTAATTCGAGAAAAAGATTTTAATGAATAATTTGTTTTGACGTTCTCTAGGCTTTTCACCCTTGAGTAAGGACGAGTAGGTGGAGAAACCTATGTGAAGTTTCTCTTATATAACACAACCACTTCAAGAAAAATCAAGCAGGAAAGTGAAGGTGTTAGAGAGTGCCAAACCATGCATACCTTCTCACAACATATTGTGAAACTGCTGCTTCTATTTTGGTTACTTTGCTCGTGCAATGTTGTCAAGTGTCAAACTCCTGATATTAGACTGAAGTACAAAATATGCAGTGCGAGGACGTACCCTTCCGAGCAGGACCCCTACGCCAAAGATAAATATGCTGTCATATACCAATTAACGGAAGTTACGTCAAGCCAAGGTAACAATTACTACTACCAACATGGTTCTTGCTATGGCTATGCAGACTGCGACGAAGCTATGGGGGCAGATGACTGCACCACTTGCCTGGCCGAAGCTCGAGACTCTATTTATGTATTGTGTGGCACAAGCATTGGAGCTCAAGTCCAACTTGGAGCATGTAGAATGAGAGTCGAAGATTATCCATTTCAGGAATGATCAAGTTTGAAGCCCAGTAAGAGATCAAACTCTTTCCACTATGTATCCATTCAAATAAGCTACCATCCATAAAACTAAGTAATCAGGATTGCAATAAGTTGAATGATGGGCGAGTCCCCTGTTATATGTATAAGCTACTATTTAAATAAGTTACATGCTTTGATTTTCCCTTTTACCTGTATTTAAAAGTTCATCTATCAAATGCGGCATTTGGTTTGTCAGTATTTAAAGGGGAACTGGATTTGGTGTGATGTGATTTAAGTATTTGATCTGATATGAGGGCTGATATGGAGAAATACAATAAAAAGCTTGGTAGACGATAGGATTGTACTTAAATAAACTAAAATATATACCTGGGAAAATAAGAAAACTCTATTTTGAGCCGTTGTCGACTTCGCTACCCCTGCTCCAGGTGATCACCATGGTGGTCGAATGTCGACGGATATTGTTGCTGTGCTGGTCACCTCTATCGCATGTAGAGAGAGAGAGAGAGAGAGAGAGAGAGAGAGAGAGAGAGAGAGAGAGAGATTTGACTAAGTGAAATTCGAGCCGATTATTCACACTTTTGTATCAAATTATTATGTTGTTAAAGTATTGTGAATCATCAAACTTTGCACAAGGATCCACAGTAAATGCAATCATTTTTTTTTTCAATGACACATACGATGGCACGAGCAATCCATTAACATTGTACAAATTTTTCAAAATACAGGTCTATTCAAAGACATATGACTAAATTGGAATGATTTAAAGAATATATCGTAATCAAAATGTGAAAAAACAGAAAGATACATAGAATGGCGGGACAGAAACTTGAAAGTACCTACTTAGATTAATAAAAGTGCTAAAGTTCTTCCTTAGGGACAAAGCTAAAATAATACAAACAATTATCTAAGTTAAATTTTTTTATCGTAAGTTCGAAATTTATAAAACGCCTAACATAATAAATAGTGAGTTAAGATCCATTAACACCAACTAAAATTAATTAATTCTTTACTTAGGAAGCATTACCTCTTTTTTTTTTTGTCAGAAAAAAATATATTCATGGCTCGAAAAGATATAAAAGAAGTACATTAACTTTCATGGTAAAGCAAATCGAAGTAGAGCAAAGGCCAAAACACTACAAAATAAAGTCAAATCTAGAAAACCAGGAGGATTGTAGGGGACTTCAATTGGTTATAATAAAAGTCTTAGTCTCCCACCTTTTTCAAAAAAGAAAAAAATTCCAACTTTTGATATCCTTCTTTTAATCAACTACTTTATCTAGAGTTATTTTAGAGAGTATTCTTTGCACATGGCACGATTTCTTAGTGAATGGTTTTTCAGATTGGGCTTTTTATTGATAGTAGTCATCATTTCGAAATTCGTCAGAAATTCAGCGGGCGGTGAAATACAAGAATAGTAAGAGTTCCCACCGAATTGGTAGCAGATGTCGAACTGTGAAAGTACATCATGTTTTCTACAAGAACGACGATACATCCAGGCAATAGGAACAAAGTTAGCAACTTGGCAGCACGAAGCATTGATCTTCATGACATGCTGAGTGTGGATTGGGACTTACTGTGCCGCAGTATCACAAAATCAGAGCATGAAAATTTGACACCGACGGAATATGGATGGATCGTTCTTGATGGATGTCTGATCAATACGGGAGTTCAGGTCCCGCAATGGAAAGCGTGCGATAACCTTTTGTGCTCGATAATTTGACAAGCAACACTTCAATGATCATTTTGAGGCTGATCCGAGTGCCCAAAGTCGTTGCAATTGTTTTCACTGAATTTATATGCATCTGATCGAAATCTGTGTTTTGTTTCTATTATGACTTTGCTTGGCATTTGGCTCCGGTCCATATGAGAAACTTTCGTCAAAACAGGGATCAAGAAACAGGAGATTCTTAGTAAATAATACTTTACTGATCAATTACTCATACAAGAGGTAAAAATACCCATTGACCACTGACATAAAGTAGTGTTTTTATTCATGGAAGACTCTCATGGAAACTAGGAATGCTTGGGTAAGTTAAATGGCTCAGATGCTCTGTTGGTGTTTTTTCTGGTCATCCATTCCATTTAGTTGTTGTCGTACCAAAACTGTGCCTGGAGGTAATCAACAGTTTTCTTGTCCACTTGGAAGGCCTTGGTGAGAACATCAGCAGAAATGGGTGGCTTTGCTCCAAAGACGGAGTTAGCAATGGTAATGACTCCTGGATTTTGGCTGCTCAAACCGGCAAAGGCCAGTGCAGGGGTCTTTCCAGTATTCAACTGGAAGTGAATGAGTCCAATTGGGAAAACAAACACATCGCCTTTGTACAAGACTTTGGTGAAGAGAGTGTTGTTCAATTGGTTGGATGTGACGAAGCCGACAAGGAGTGTGCCCTCGATGACGACCAGGACCTCAGTGCCACGAGGGTGAGTGTGGGGAGGGTTTAAACCTCCAGGAGCGAAGTCAATGCGAGCCATGGATATGCCCAAAGTATTGAGTCCTGGAAACTCGTTGACGGTTGCAGGTGTGACTTTCGATCCGAGTGGGTTTGCAGTATTTCCAGGATTTCTGAACCCCATAAAGGTGAAGTCATCTGCAGTGGCTTGCTTAGGGTCCTTGCAAAACTCCCCGTTCACAAACACTGCATAAGAAAACAGAACTCATCTTAATATGCATCACTCAATATGCGATGACTATTGTACTAGTTATGAGCGATAAAAATGTCGTCATGCTACCAAAACAAAACCTTTTTGCATGTTCTGTTTTTAGCATCATTGACCAGAAGAAAACAGTATGTCAATAACACTAGAATAGAGGTTTAACCTGCAGACTTCGGGTCGTTGATGGCCACGCATATGTCCTGAAGAGGACTTGGGTCATAAGCAAAGGCAGTTGCAGTAGCCAAAGCCAAAATGAGAAGGCTAATTGGAAAGGACTTCATCGTGGGCGGGAGTTGGGGCTGATCTCAGGTTCTATTTCCTAGCTCGGAGTATAATTGCTCGTGGGAGGAGTGAGGTGCCTTGCATGATAACATGGTCTCTATTTATACATGACAGTGCTTGACCTGGTAAACAATTTATGCAACAAGTTTCCCTGCAGACGACCAAGTTTTCAACGTTTCTATCTTTATTTCCCCTTTCTTAATTCCAAACAATGAACCGTTCCATAACCACTGTGACCGGGTGGCAGTCAATTCGATTTTCTCATCTCCAGCTTAAACAATGCATATTATCAGCTATGGAAGTGCTCATTCATAACTTTTACGACCTTGCATTATTCCTCCTTCACTTCTTCAGCTCTTCAGCATCAATTTGGAGCACAACGATTAAACAAGGACTGTTTTCTGAACACGGTTTCATGCGTCCAAAGTGGATTGAATTGACCCTTTTTAGAGTAGGAAAAACTCTTTTCACACTCATGTTCACCATGGAAATTTTTGGGCTGCAGATATTTCCTATGAGTAATAATTAGGGGACTTCGTCTGATTTAACATCCCAAACACTGAACTTAGTAGCAATCCACATAGCAGTGATTCACTCTTCTGTTGCACAGAACTTGATTCATTAAGTACCTTTGGGAACACAAGTTCATGGGAGGTCAGAAATAAGATGCTGTTGTCCAAAGCTGCGACTGCTCTACAACCGTATGAGCAGAAAGGTTTTAAGAAAGTTAGAACTGGTAAGCAATATCTTATTCCAAATTCCAATGGCTTCTAGAACTTATATGACATCGCTTACTTGAGGATCAAGGGTGTGATTCTTTCCATGTTGGGCTGGTGGATATTAATTATGTCACCTAATTCTGTTGGAAAAACGAAGGTTCCGAAGGTTATAATTCAAAAAGGCTTTATCAACACCAAAGAATTTTAGCTGATTCCCTTGAAATTACCAAATGTCCCTCTATTTTTTTCTAACCTCGAAGCTCCTCTATAGATTTTCTCAGAGAAGTGGGAGAGTTGTTAAAGATGGGTAGACGATGAAGGCAACTTTCCAATCATAATTGTCATGATAGATTTTGTGCTAAGCGTTTTAAGAGACGAAAGTTGAAAAGACAGTCCCGCCGCCTTATATCTTTCAGTAATAAGATTGCTAGAAGCACAAATTTATTTGATTAATTTTACGCTGTATGATATTCCAATGCGCAGCTGCTCCCCAAAAATAAGTTTAGGAGACTTTTAGGGTCCATTCGTTTCGCGGAAAATGACTTTTGGGAAAATGTTTTTCGGATTTTCCGGTGTTCGTTTCACGGAAAATGAACTAGTCAAGGAAAATGTTTTCCATCATTGGAAAAAAACAACCTTTAAAGTGAGGAAAATGTACTTCTTTCCTCTTACTTTTTTTTTATTAATACATTTTCATTTTATTTTTATGCTTTCTTTTTTTCTCTTTTTTTTTTTTTAAATCGAATTTTTAATTTCTTTTCTTTTCTTTTTTTCTTTTCTTTCTTTCCTATTCATCTTCTTCTTTGGCCCGACCGGCCACGGCGGCGTCCGGCAACCGGCCGCAAGCCGGCGGCCGGCGACCTCGCCGGCCTCGCCGGCCTCGCCCCAGCCGACAAGGCTCCGCCTAGATCGGGCCTCGCCCGGATCGAGCGAGGCGGAGCTCGACGGCCCGGGCAAAGCTCGCGGCTTGCCGGATCCGGCGAGCCTCGCCCGCGAGCTTCGCTAGGCTCTAGCGAGCCGCGAGCTCGTCGGATGGGCGGCGGAGCTCGGGCTCCCGATCCAAGCGAGCCCAAGCTCCACCGCCGATCCGGCGAGCTCGCGGCTCGCCCAGCCCGGCGCGGCTCACGGCGAGCTCGGGCGAGATCGGCCGAGCCTCGAGCTCGCCGGATTTGGCCACTGGGTCTTGGTCGGTCGCCGGGCATGTCACGCCCCGAACCCCGAGCGTGCCAACATCCCACCATGGTCATTCAAATTCGACGTTCCTAAGTTAAGTCGCCGACCCAATCAATTCTTTAATGCGTATGCGGAAGTATATTATAAAACCCCTGACAATAAAATATGGGATAGAAAAGTAGGAAGCAATTTCACAACAATACACTTAACGTAAATCAATGGAATTACAAACGAAGGCCTACAGTCAAAAGTCTACAAAAGACCGACTCTTAAAAAGGAACTGTCCTACGACCTACAAGTCGACAAGTTCTCCAAGGCTCCGACTTCACCTCGCAACTCCTCAAGGCCAACCAAAGCGATCTGGTCGCTCCGTCCACAAGGGGACCTGAAAATGTTGGCCCACAACGAGGTGAGATATCGTCTCAGCAAATTCAACCCCCTAAACCCATATTAGAAAGAAAATACACCTCGGGTGGCCTAGCCACATCACACAGACAACTTACCTCGTCTTACTTCCTTCCCCGCAGTTAGCACAATTTATATCACATGAACTCAAGTAATAATAAAAATTCAAACAATTGGAACGCCAACACTTTCATAGAAACCATAGATGCACTCGGCACGCATTCCAATTATTATTCACTACCACACAAGGGCATAGCCTACTTGCAATTCAGCTATCTTTTGACATTAATGCCAGGCATCGCCTCCCCCCCTTGGAGCGCGGCTTCGTCACTACGTCGACGGCATTCTCAAAGGAGCATAGATCCGCTGGCCTAGCCTCTACCGCGATCCGAGTCACGTCACTACACCGATGGCAATCCACAAAGAATACAGTCCGGTTGGCCTAGCCTCTACTGCGACCCGAGCCACATCACACACTGATGGCAATCAAAGGAAACACAAGTCCAGTTGGCCTAGCCACTACTGCGACCCGAGTTTTTCAATCAACACACGACAAATCAATACTAACCCTCGGACACTCGCATTTCATTCACATACTCCAATTACGTAATAATCCTTAAAAATCCAATTCTTGCATCAAAATCCAACACTTGGGTTTTTATGGCTAAAAACCCTATTTATCACAATCAACACTCAATTTGCCACATCCATTAATCAAATTCAAATTCTAAATGCACAAAGAATGATCAAAGAAATTCTAAGCAATTGAGGTCAAAAATAATTTTTCGAGTTTGTTTTTTTTATATTATAATAATAATCAACACTCAATTTGCCACATACATTCATCAAATTCAAATCCTAAATGCACAAACGACGATCACACGAAATTCTAAGCAATTGTGGGTCAAAAATAATTTTTCAAGTTTTTTTAAATAAATAATAATATTTTAATGATTTTCGGAATATAATATATTATTCCATTTTCCAGAATTTCGAAACATTAAAATAAATCAAAAATAAAACCATTTAAGTCACATCAAGGCTTATATTAAATAAACATACTTAACTTTAAACTAAACACACTTAAAACTAATTAAATCTCTTAATCCAAATCACACTTAAATAAACTAAACTAACCACCTAAACATAATTAACTTAGGCTAAGCACACTTAGGGCATCATTAACCATCTAATCAAGATTTAGTGAGCTAAACTCACCGGGATTAGCGAGCCGAGCGCGCCAAAACGACGGGGCCGACGCGAGGATCGACTTTCCTCAAGGTGGGCCAAGCATCCGGGGTCGGGAAGCCAGCCAAAATGGGCCAAAACCAGGCTTGAATACCCATTTTTGCAGCAGCTGGTTGAGGGCCGACAGAAGTGGCTCGGCGGCGGTTCGAGCGTGGGGGCGGCGGAGGAGCGAGGCGGCGGCTCGGCAGTGGCTCACGGCGGCTCTGCGGGACTTCCGGCGGCGACGGTGACGGCTGGACAGGGCGGACGAACGGGCGGAGGCGCGGGGACGCTCGGCTGAGGCGAAACGGCTAGCTGGCCGGCGGTGAGCGGGCGTGCGGCTGCGCACGCGGACGGCGGCGGATTCCAGCGACAAAGCAGGCGGCCGGCCGGCCGTGCGGCTTCTGGTTTTGTCCGGCGAGCTGCTGGTTCCTTCCTCAGCTGCTGGGTTTTTTTTTTTAACAAGAAGAAGATAGAGGGGGGAATCAACGGAAAGGGAGAGAGGAAGGAGAGAGAAGGAAGGGGGGCCATTTCTTTTCTTTTTCTCTTTCTTTAATTCCACAAAATGGCTTCACCATGACATCATCAAGTGATGTCATACCCCACTATCTCAATTTCTCCCACAACATATTCTAATAGGTTCAATTTCATTTTCCGCATTTGAATTCTTGTACCAAATTCTTCAATTATCTCCTAATTGAACCAAATCAAGTCCATAAAATTAATCCAATGTTACCACACTTAAATTCACATAATCACTTGATCATAAAATCAACTTAGATCCCAAAAGCACTACCAAAAGGGCCTACTAATTTCTCGAGTCAAATTAACCATACTTTGATTATTTTGCCGAAAAACTCGGTTTGCATGAAAAATCCTCTCGAAGATGAGTCAATGTTCCTAAAATGATTTGTGACACACCATGACTTCCAATTTCTGAATTCGATCTCAATTTCACGGTTAATTTCACTGCACGATATTAGCGCGTCCCCGATCTACCGGGTAGCTTTTAGAAATTTCGTGCCTTTTTGACCTGTGGTTGATCAATTCAAGCCACAACGTACATCCTTGACACATTGGCGACTCTCGGTTGTCGGGAAAATCTCGAGGTTTCAAACACGGACAGGGGTACCCAAACGATAGAAAAGCCGGCCCGGTGCCGATCGACAAGAATTGTGCGATCCGGTGGAATCACCCACACTCGATCACATGCCTCTATCGAGTCGACCTATCTCCGGTCTCTAATCAATTTTTAACGTGCCATAATGACCATTGCGGATCAACCCTGGTCGAAAGGTCGTTTCTTGGTCAATTTCTCGGGTCCGATGCATTAGAATTTCTTAATGACTTCACCCAATAGATTAGTTATCCCATGAGTGATCAGTTCAGGGAAAAGAACTATATGCGTGCAGATGAAATGTCCATTTCAATTTATTGAAAATAGAATTGGAAATTTATTGAAAATAGAATTGGAAATTCGGAATATCACGAAGACGTGGCCATCGTCGGCGGAAGGAGGCGGCGGCGGCGGAAGGAGGAGGGAGAAGGAGGAGGAAGGAGGAGGCGGCGGCGGAGGAAGGAGGAGGAAGGAAGGAAAAGAAAAAAAAAAAAAAAAATAAAAAGAAAGAAAAAAATAAAATAAAAATAAAAATGTCGATTTTTTTAAAAATATAAAAAATAAAATTAATTTTTTGGTTAATTAAAAATATTAAAATTCAATTTTTGATAATTTTTCCCAAACAATTAAATGAGCTAGCGAACGGTGGAAAATATTTTCCACTCAAATTTTAGGTTTTGGCCGAACACCGGGAAAATGAGTCATTTTCTTGGAAAATGACTTTCGAGAAAATGTTTTCTGAAACATGATATTTTCCGCAAAACGAACGGACCATTAAGTCGGTAATAGCGAGTCTTACGTAAGCCAATGAATTGTGTGATTTGACTGTCCGTGGTTTCTTAGGTCCATTTGGTAACGCTTTTGTTACGGAAAACAATTTCTTTTCAAAAATAATTCTTTTTCTTTTTATCTCCTTGAACAATTTCTAAATAAAAGAACGCGTTTTGTAACTACACTAAATTTTTATTCTTTGAGTGAAAAAAAGAATCGGAATGTATATGGTACGATCCACAATTTTTTTTTTTTTTTTTTATAACCTATAATTTTTGATAGATATTCTTTGAGTGAAAAAGAATTGCAATGGTACGATCCACAATTCTTTGAGTGAAAAAAGAATTGGAATGTAACTACACTAAATTTTTTTATAACCTATAATTTCTTTTTAATTTTTGAAGATTTTTTTTTTCTTTTCTTATTCTTCCTTGCCGCCACCACTCCGCCTACTAACTGCCGCCGCTGCCAACAACGGCTTGGCAACCGCCGGCGACGGCAAGTGGCGGGCAGCGGCGGATGGCCGGTGGTGGCCGACACAACGGGGGCGTGGTCGAGGGTGAAGGGTGACAAGGAAAATGAAAAGAAAGTAAAAAAGAATAAACAACTTATTTCTGAAATTATTCCCGCGAACAAGAAACTACTTTTTCCTACTTTTATTTCTATTGCAAATCCATTCCCCGATCACTTTTCTATTTCAAGAAATATAAAAATTAATTGATGTTATTAAATGAATTTCTATTCTTTTTTTATTATGAGAAAAAAAATTACTAAAACACAAAAGCAGGGACATTGCCAAACAAGCCCTTACCTTCCACATATCAAATTTTTATTACTAACAATCTTGAGTTTTCTTCCTAGGGAGAAATATCTATATTCAGAAGTTTGAATACTCATTAGTTTTCATATCATACTTTGGGCTAGTAGGCCTTTTACCTCTCGATATTAAGATTGTGACGACCCGCACCAGGGCGTATGGAGGGACGAACTAAAATCGCCCGGCATTACGCGGCGAGGCTAAGGGCATTTCTCTTGTCCCACATCGCTTAGGGGAGTCCTGGGCTGGTTTATAATGGCTTGAGCCCCTTTAATCCGTGTAACGCATTTTAAAGCCGTAAGGACTCGGTGTCCAAAGCGAACAATATTATACAATGGGGGTCGGTTTTCTACTAGCAGCTTTAACTATAACCTCAGCTCTCTTTATTGGTCTGACCAAGATACGACTTATTTGAAATTAATTGAATGAACACAACGCATAAAAATAAATCTTTCTGTGGTATTGATAGACTCTATAGTTCCTTAGAGAGTCAATTTCCAATTAGTGGTCATTGAGATTCATGGGCAATGCGGATTAATATGTAGGGATAGATATTACCTCTCCTTTTTCCCTTTCAAAAAAATTGAAATGATTGAAGTTTTTCTATTTGGAATTGTCTTAGGTCTAATTCCTATTACTTTAGCTGGATTATTTGTAACTGCATATTTACAATACAGACGTGGTGATCTTGTTATCATGACACAAGTACATAGGAGGTGACCAAATAGTGTGAACATCCTGGGTGCTTTATGTAACAATGGCATGAAATACTGAAGAACAGGAAGCAAATCACCAACTAGGCAAGTCTTTTAGTGGTGAAGTTGTATTTGAAACACCTAGTAAATGAATTATTTGATCTTTTCAGGATATGTTGCTCCTTCTGAAGAAACGGTCAGCCCTCAATCCCACTGCTGAGTCAATCCTGGAGATCGCTACCATATCAGATTCATGCATCTCTCAGCTGGAACGGAGGAAATTCAATCTGATTGGAGTTTTGTCAAAGCAGTTGCAGAACGATTCATCACTGGAATAAGAAATTTACTCATGGCCCCTTGAAAGCAGACTGGTCAATTGGAGAAGAAGGGGAAGAGATGTCGAGACTCGAGAGTGCTCACACTGTGGTTGATTTCTTAAAACGATAGCTCTGTTGCTCCAGTCATTGGTCCATTCCAGAACTTCTCAAACGCTGAACCATTCAGAGAACAGATTTATTTTTCTCCTTCCCTCCGCATCATGTTTTGAACTCAACTACTCCTGCACTCTCTATTCTCCGCCTGCACCAATAAAATATACGGGGCAGCATCATCCCATTTTGATTTGTTTGTGATTGCGACCGTTACTCTTCTGGTTTGCATATTTTATTGTCACGGTCAATCAGAAGAAGATTGGGGTGGCCATCGAGATTGTTTGAGGAGAAATGTTCCGCATCTGTTGCGTGAAGACTTTCAAGTTGCTGATATATCCCCGTTAGTAATGATTAATAATGTACGAATTAGCACCAAAGTACATGGCATTTACTTAGAAACCAAGCATTCCTTTTTCTGCAAAAATCCTTGAATATGGACTTGCTTCTTTTTTGGGGTTTCGAGGCGAACAATGATAAATAGAAGCACCATAGTTTAGCTTCCGAAGGAGGCCCACAAAGGCAAGACCCGGTTAAAAAATTAAAGTGGGAGAGATTGCTGAGATGGTTCGATTATGGTGACTTACAGCCGATATCTCTGTTCAACACCTTTTAAATACTGAAACTTGAGCAACAATCAAATTTTTCTTTTCTTTGTTAAATAAAAGTACAGAAAGTATGAAGAATGTCACGACTCAAACGTTTTCTAAGCGTGAAAAGGCACCTGCTCCTTAGAAACTAAGCTAGAAGAGCTCAATTTCGTTGTAACAAGTCTCTGTTTCCATAGTTTCTTAACTTGACATTGTGATTTGCTTTTTACTTTTTAAATTATCTTGAGTAAAGTTCTAGGAGAATCTTATCTATGATAGTTTGAATACTGAAGAGTTTTGCCAATCATAATTCTTGGTAAAAGCTAGTCCTCCTTTGTGATAGCGGTCGGAATGGATGAATCGTATAAGCTCGTGCAGCATAGCTTTCGACCACGTTGGCATCACCCCAACGGAGTTGGAAACACAAGTCAAACCGTGAATTATACCTCTTTGAACGTGAATCTGCACCGGGCATACGAAACAGTAAAGCAGAAATAAAAAGACGAAAATTCCATCGGAGAAGACCACTTCCATATCAGATTAACGGAAAAGAGGACAGGTCAAAGTGATGGGTGCTTCGACGTAGCAGCTGTGGAACAATTCTTTTCTGGAGTAAGAAATTAACCAGCACACCGAAGACTTGGTACCTGTCAGGCGTTCCTTATCATAGAAACATTATACCAGGTCAGCACTACTTTCATTTATAAAAAGGAATCACGTGTCCATGCTAGACATCTCACTCCAATCTCAAGCAAAGAAAAGAAGAAGATATCCAAGCCTGTAACTCTCCTGTCTGCAACCGCAATGAAGTTTCTTCCAATTAGCCTTCTCATCTTGGCTCTAGCAACTGCCACCAGTTTTGCCTATGACCCGAGTCCTCTCCAGGACTTCTGTGTGGCCATCAATGACCCAAAAGGTTGGAGCTCTACTCAAGCGTTATTCGTATCTTTCTTTTTGTTTAATGATGCTACAGTATTTATGCGAAGGGAGTTTCTGCTTAGATAAGCCTAATAACATGAATTTTCTGTTTCTTATGCAGTATTTGTGAACGGAAAGTTTTGCAAGGACCCAAAACAAGTTACAGCAGATGATTTCCTCTTTAAGGGGTTTAGATATGCTGGTAACACTGCGAACCCACTGGGTTCAAAAGTCACACCTGCTTTCGTAGACCAATTTGCAGGACTCAACACTTTGGGCATTTCCATGGCTCGTATTGACTTCGCTCAGGTGGCCTGAATCCTCCCCACACTCACCCTCGTGGGACTGAGATTCTGGTTGTCACCGAGGGCACACTGCTTGTCGGCTTCGTCACGTCCAACCAATTAAACAACACCTTCTTCACCAAAGTGTTGTACAAAGGGGATGTGTTTGTGTTCCCAATTGGTCTCATCCACTTCCAGCTGAACATTGGAAAGACCCCTGCATTGGCCTTTGCTGCTCTGAGCAGCCAGAACCCAGGACTCATTACCATTGCTAATGCTGTATTCGGATCAAAGCCACCCATTTCGGCTGATGTTCTCACTAAGGCCTTCCAAGTGGATAAGAAGGTTGTTGACTACCTTCAAGCGCAGTTTTGGTATGACAACAATTAGGTTGACGCATTGAACTCCAAGATGTCGAACTACCCCTGTATTCTCCATACATGATTGCTGAGATTCATAATTGGTTCCCAATAAAAGAATTCTTCTTATTGTAACTGATCGTGAACGTTTTGAGTCATAAATGATCATTCTTCATAAGAATCTCTATCTCTCTCTCTCTCTCGCACGCGCCCGGCCCCCCATGCAATGTTGGCTTCAAAAGGTTTCCATGTTCTGCCTGACGGTTACCACATGCAAACCTTGGCAAGCTGCGCGAGTGATTTTTTGCTGAATATACCCGTGCAATAACACGTAAAATAAAACTATGAAGTTTGGCCAAGCTATAATATTACACCAGAAAAACTTTAATAACACTATTCCTTAGCATTTAAATGTTACAGGGAACAAGCATATATTTAATTTCATGACACTGGTTAACTCAGTGTTCTTTTTAGCATCTGGACTCCCTAGTGCAGACACCAGTTTTGATCATTATTAGTGACCTTGCAGAGGCATCCTTGTTAAAATTTAAGTGTGCGCGGAAGCATGGTTTTAGTATTAGTTATAGTTTTTGGTTAGTGACATGTGCAAGTGTATAGTATAATTTGTAGAGGATGGACAAGGGATAAACTAGGATAATTGAAGAATAAAGAACATGGGATATGGGAAATACTTTCATTAGTTGGATAAAATAATTTTACAATAGTTGAAGGAGGTGTTGGTGGGGAGCTACATGATGTGGTTTTTATGGGGAGCTCCCCATAAAAACCACATCATGTAGCTCCCCACCAACACCTCCTTCAACTATTGTAACATTATTTTATCTAACTATTGAAACTATTTCCCATATCTCATTTCCCTTGTTCATCCTCTACAAACTATATCATACAATTGCACACAACATCACTAACCAAAAACTATCATCAATACCAAAACCATGCTTCCGCACGCACACATCTAAAATTTCTAACAATCCTATATAGACTCTCTCTGCCTCTCGAAGGAACTCTGCGCGCATGTCATCTCTTCTTGCGTTGAAGTCGAGTGAAATAGGGAAACCGCTATTTATGGACAATGTGAAACATTTCTTTACTGCATTGGAATTATTTGGATAAATAAATGAAGATCCTCAAGATATACCACTCATGGTCATTGTAACATTTTATGGGAATGAATGGAATAAAGAGATAATTAATGTTTGGTGGCTCTATTCCAAGGTTAGTCTTAAACAAACTCTTAATCCTTACGGAAAATAAACAAACCGAAAGTGTCACGCCCGAACCTGGGAGCGCACGAACATCCCTCAATGGTCCATAGAATTGCGACGTTCTCGGGACTAGTCGGCCGACCCATTCATTTTATGCACATGTGGAAGCGAATTAAACAATCTCCAGACAACAATCAACACGGGGATAGAAAAAACAAGTATGGCCAATTAACACAAGTCACACTTTATAAACACATCGGGTTTATATACATGAGTCTAAACCTAAAAGAAGCTACCAAGCTAATCCTATTGCGGACCCTACCTACTTCGGATCCGGGTCTACTACGACACCATCTGGGATGTCGATGTCTAAAAGATCGGCTACCTCTACTCCGGGCCCTTCAGCCTCGGGCCTTTGGTTCGCTGCGATATTTTCCAAAATATCGGCATCCAAGGGGGTCGAGTACCTCCTCATACTCGGTATCGACGGCAGTGCTCCTAAGTCAAAACCGTCGAAAGGGCCCTCCCGAACCCCGTTAGGCCGATGACGGAACCACGCTTAGAAGTGATGAGGTACCAAGCGAGGTAGACCCTCATCGACCCAAATGGTGATCACTACGAGCTCACGGGTCCAAGGGGTCCGTGGATGGGGAGAATGGTACACTTGGTCTCCCCCTCGTGGCCACCCAAAACGAACATGTCAAACTTCCATCTAAGGTCTTGTAAAATTTTAACCCACAATGAGGTGAGATAAATCTCGGTGAATCTACACCCTAAACCCCGATTAGGACGAGAATTCACCCAGAGGGCTTAAGCATGCACCATATAGGACTTACCTTGCCTCAGCACCTCCCTGCGCGTTAGTACATCTCATATATCATATGCATATAATTGGAACACCTCATTTCATATAACAATCAATCGAGGGATCTCGATTATAAGGCCAAATTGTTATGACACATCCCATTCGTGCCACACAATTTCGTCTCATAATCGGGCGTAGCTATTTCAATCACTCAAATGTGTCCCAATTATTTACGACCCAACGACACAGCCAACTCAATAGTCGGCGGTCATCCGGCATAACCGGGTGTCGTCCCGCCTCATCGGGCACGACAACGCTAGACGACATTCTCGAAGGAACATCGGCCCAGCCTCCACTGTGATCGGCATCTGTTGTCATGGGCATCTAAACTTAATCAGGCATCGCCCCTCCGACTTGCATCGGGTGACGAGTTCCGATAGCGATCACACGCACATCCATATTCGGCCAAGAACATCGTGCTTTGCACTCAAATACTTCAATTTCAAATAATGGACTTGGCATATTTTTTCGTATTAAAAATACTCAGTAAAATAATTGTGCATGGTCACATGATCAAGTCGACCATAAAACGTGATATACTCTCATTTCAAAATTCCATGATTTTATATAGTACCTAAATATTTTTGGCGTTAAAATCCAATACCCGGTATTTTTCTAATTAAATACCATAAAATCATATTTTTGCAATAATAATTAAAAATCATCACCAAGCACACAATTGCATAATTTAGCAATTAATTTCACAAATCAACACATCCACGACGATCGTAAAATTCTAAAACCGACTCCAAGTATAATTTACGCTAATTTTCAATTAATTAAATAAATTACAAATTATTTAAATTAAACCCACTTAATTAATCTACATAAGCTAATCTAACCAACCTAAGTGAACTAATTAAATTAATCTAACCAAGCTAGCTAATTTAATCTAATTAAACTAACTACATAACCTAACTAACCCCTAACTAAGCCGATCTAACCAACCTAGTTCCTCTAACTAATTAACCAACTAAATAGTTACTCTAACTAAATTAACATTAATCCTAATTAGGCCTAACTAATCCCCCTAAGTGTAATTAGCTCCATAATCAAATATTAGAATGCTAACTCATCGGATTAGCGAGCAAACGGGTTCATGGCAACGGTGGCGACGGCGATGAAATGCCGTGTCTATGGCACCTCAAGGAGGTCCTAAGAAGGGAAGTCTGAAAACAGCCTAACACGGCTCAACCCAAAGGCTGAGATCCGGTTTAGGATTGAGCTGGATTAGGCTTGGCTTCAGGGCTAGATGGCTGCAATGGTGAGGTGGACTGATGGCGGATGGCTGGTGGACCAACGGTGGCAAGTTGGGTTGGAATTGGACGGGAGAAGGCCGCGGCCAGGCTAGACGGCGATCGAGCGGGGGCTGCCGGCTCGGGGACGGGTTGGTCGCGAGGATCGTGCTCGCGGCGGTTGGCCTGGATGCGAGTGGGCGGGCTGGCGGTGCTTTGCTGGGCTGTGGTGGCTTGATCCTGGATGCTTGCAACTTCAACAATGGAAGAGAATGGAGGTTTGAGGAAGGAGCAAGAAGAAGAAGAAGTCAGAGGGGTTCTGTTGGGGCTGCTTGTCGCATAAGGGGAAGAAGGAGGGAGAAGAGAGGGGGACAAGGGCCATGCAAGTCCATGCATGAGCCAATCACATTCCTCTTGAAATATCTTCCACTTGGTGTTAGGACACCAAAGTCTTCTGCCCTCAAATGTCAATGGGTCTTCCAATGGTGATTTTCCACCATTTCCTCATCCAAAATAAGCCTTTTGGATGCCAAAAGACCCACCCTTCAGCAGCATATGAATTCCATCTAATTTCTTCTCAATTCTCCCCAATTAACTCCAATTTGATGGCCAAAATTGCTAAGGAGGCTGGCCCTACGAATTTCCACAATTTCCCTCACAAATTAATTCATTTTGAATGCTACAAAGTCCTCAATTCTGCCCATCCGAATTTCTTGATTTAATTTTGACAAATTTTGATTTTTCCGCCAAAATTCAGGTTGCCGAAATTTCTTCAAAGGATGAGACAATGTGGTAAAAATAAATCGTGCCGTGCCTTTACTTTCGATTCCCAAAACCGAGTTCAATTTCGTGGTTAAAATCGATCGGACTCGATTTTAGCACGACCCAACCTACCGGGTAGTTTTTAGGAATTTTAAGGCGTTTAACTCATGGTCGATAATTTCGATCCACGTTTGTGCATCTCCGACTCCTTGACGACTCTCGGTTATTATAAAAATCTCAATGTTTCAATTACAGGTGCCGGCTACAAAATCTACAGAAAATTGGGTTAATGACGTTCGGCCGAATTTTGCAATCAAGTGGAATCACCCACAATTTAATTATGCCATTCCATCGAATCGACCTATCGCTGGTCTATAATCGATTATAATGGTGCCGTGTATTGACCTTTGCCAATTAGCATGGTCGAGCGATCGATTTATGATCGAATTCTCAAGTTTGTCACATTTTTATCCATAATCGGCGCAGCTATTTCAATCACTCAAGTGTGTCCCAATTATTTACGACCCAACGGCCACTGACCAACTCAATAGTCGGCGGTCATCCAGCATAACCGGTGTCGTCCGCCTCATCGGAGCACGGCAACGCGAGGACGACATTCTCGAAGGAACATCGGCCCGGCCTCCACCGTGATCGGCATGTCTGTTGTCATGTGCGCATCTAAACTTAATCGAGGCATCGCCCTCCGACTTGCATCGGGTGACGGGTTTCGATAGCGTCGCGGGCACATGTTCGGCCAAGAACATCATGCTTTGCACTCAAATACTTCCATTTCAAATAATGGACTTGGCATATTTTCTTCGTATTAAAAATACTCGGTAAAATAATTGTGCATGGTCACATGATCAAGTCGGCATAAACGTGATATACTCTCATTTCAAAATTCCATGATTTTTATATAGTACCTAAAATATTTTTGGCGTTAAAATCCAATACCCGGTATTTTTCTAATTAAATACCATAAAATCATATTTTTGCAATAATAATTAAAAATCATCCCCAAGCACACAATTGCATAATTTAGCAATTAATTTCACAAATCAACACATCCACGACGATCGCCGTAAAATTCTAAAAAAAAAAAACCCACCAGTCAGTATAATTTACGCTAATTTTTCAATTAATTAAATAAATTACAAATTATTTAAATTAAACCCACTTAATTAATCTACATAAGCTAATCTAACCAACCTAAGTGAACTAATTAAATTAATCTAACCAAGCTAGCTAATTTAATCTAATTAAACTAACTACATAACCTAACTAACCCCTAACTAAACCGATCTAACCAACCTAGTTCCTCTAACTAATTAACCAACTAAATAGTTAGTTTCAACTAAACAACATTAATCCTAATTAGCCCAACTAATCCCCAAGTGTAATTAGCTCCATAATCAAATATTAGAATGTCACGCCCGAACCTCGAGCACGTACATCCCTAAGTGGTCGATAGAATTTTGCGACGTTCTCAGGACTCGTCGCCGACCCTTTATTTTTATTGCACATGCGAAGCGACTCACTTCTAATCCCCGACCTCAACAAACATGGGATAGAAAAGCAGGACAACAATTTCAAATCAAATACACTTTTATAAACACTTCGAGCTTATACGGTATGTCTATGTCATAAAGAACTGACTCAGCCACCTATGCCTCCGACCCTTTCGCTTCAAGCCCGGCTCTTCACACTAGGGACCCGAAAATGGTTATTCAATAACCATGAGATACAAATCTCATGCCAGCCCACCCTAAGCCCCGGTTAAGACACCAACTCAACTCAGCAGTATCTATCCGAACAACCCCACCACAAGCAACAAAACACGATTCGCATACAACCTACCCAAATGCCACCCTCGCACGTTATAATTCAAAGATACACGCAATGCACATGACCATTAGGATGATGCAAGTCCCATCATTGCCACACCCCGCACATTATCGATTCGTGCATACCATAA